>CM069903.1:64551183-65751183 GCA_036172215.1 Camellia granthamiana | reverse complement strand
TTGACCCATTTAGAAGAATCATCACTATTCATGGCTTGTGAAAATGAGACTGGATCTTTGTTAATCCCAATATCAAAATCAGATTCCTGTAGATACACCATGTAATCATCTGGAATGGCAGGCTTTCTTTCCCTCTGAGATCTTCTCAGAACTGCCAGTTGTGGTGGTTCTACAATATTTTCAATGGTGGTATCTTCATGAAGTGGTGAAACGTGATGTCGTGAAGGATTTTCATTATGTTGTTCGTTTCCCTCAGCCTGTGGAAAAGTCTGAGGTACAACAATTTTTTGATAAGGGTCAAATGTTGGGACATCCACCCTAATTTCCTCGAAATGCACCACTCGTGTTTTCTCACTCTCACTAATTTTACCATTCTCTAGGAATCTAGCATTACCAGTCTCCACTATCATCGTACTGTGATTAGGACAATAGATTTTGTACCCTTTAGACTTGTCTGGATAACCAATGAAATATTCAGATATTGTTCTTGAGTCCAACTTTTTCTCTTGTAGGTTGAAGATTCTTGCCTCTGCTGGACAACTTCAAATATGTAAATGTCTCAAACTAGATTTCCTACCAGTCCACAACTAAAAAGGAGTTGTTGGGACCGCCTTACTAGAAACCCTATTTAAGATATACATTGCAGTCTTTAAAGTTTCACCCCACATTGAAATAGGTAAAATTGAGTAACTTAACATACTCATAACCATATCTTTAAGTGTACGATTACGCCTTTCAGCAACTCCATTTTGCTGTGGCGTACCAGGCATTGTATATTGAGCATAAATGCCTTTCTTTTCTAAGAATTTGGCAAATGGGCCAGGATTTTGGCCTAACTCATCATATTTACCGTAATACTCACCACTCCTGTCTAATCTCACTATTTTAACCTTTCTATCTAATTGTCTCTCGATTTCAGTTATGTACACCTCAAGGATGTCAACAGCCTGAGACTTTTCATAAATTAGATACACATATCCATAACGTAAGAAGTCATCTATAAATGTGATAAAATATTTTTCACCACTAAGACATGGGATGTTGAGTGGCCCGCAAATATCTGTATGAATTATCTCAAGAAGCTTATTACTTCTTGTGGCACCTTTCTTGGTGTGTTTGGTTTGCTTTCCTTTAATGCAGTCCACACATATCTCAAAATCAGTTAAGTCTAGGTTTTCCAAAATCCCATTCTTCACCAATTTTTCAATTCTATTTCTAGAGATATGCCCCAACCGTCTATGCCACAAGATTGAGGATTTTTCATTAATTAGACCACATTTTAAACCAATATTTGAATGCAGAGTTACTAATGATTGTGCAAACTGATGATTTAAGGTAATTTTATATAAACCATCACATAAATTATCGGAACTAATTATTATTGAATTAAACATTAAATTGAGTTTTCCACAACTAAATAAAACTGAATATCCAACACGATCTAATTTGGATAACGAAACTAAATTCCTAGAAATTGAAAGAACATAAAAAGTGTCTTCTAGATCCATCTGATGAACCCGTCTCCAAGATCAGTCGATAGGTTCCTACAGCTACGACTTTAGCTTTGAGACGGTTCCCCATATAGACAAATCTTTCACTTTTCTTCGGTTTCCTGGTTAAGAGGTATCCCTGCATGTCATTTGTAATGTGGATCATGGCCCCAGAGTCGATCCACCAAGTATTAGAAGATACTTCAGCAAGATTTGTATAGACGCGCCCCGAGGGCTTTGCTACTACAGTTCGGACTCAAAGTGTCACGGTTCTGAATCTAATCCCGCAAAGTGTAATGCAAGACCGATAAATCACCAAAGAGTCAAAATCTGGCAAATCGTTTTGGAAAACTGATTTTTAAGAAAGAAGTGCCAAACTTGGACTGCTTTGCCAGATATAGAGTTGCCACCTAAATATTTTATTTTAGGGGAATTTAGGAAACCCTGACTCGTGCTTAAGGCCACGTGTCCGTCATCACCAAAGTTGCCTCGGTTCGGGAACTTGGGTACGATTGGGGAAGGTCATGCAATGAGCACCCCCGCTCGCCCGATCAAAGATTGGCCACTACTAAACATGATATCTTGTTTTTGAAAACATATGCGTTCTTATTCCGGTTATTAACTAGAATTTACTATGTGATGCGCACAACACACAAGTATAGACTAGATCGCCTAAGTTGGAACAAAACATCTCGTGTTTGTTTGTTTGAAAATGGTTTGAAAGTGCTACTCACAAGTAGGCTAAGACGTGGATTTGCCACCCTCGAGTGGGCTTAAGAAAACATGATTTTGCCACTCTCAAGTGGGCTTAAAACTCGCATTTCAATGAATTGTTCCAATTCAAGTAATCCAACCTTCACCCACAGGCATTCAGGCAGTTATATCATTTAAGCAAATAGCCTCATGGCAAGCATGCTATCATGGCAATACTCATACTCATGCAAGATGCTAAAGCATAAACACTTACAGTGTACTCCGAGCCAAAACAGAGAACTAGTTAGAAATCATGCATGATCCTAGTTCATGTTAAGATGGCTAATGCAACACATACAAAATGCAACTAGAAATAGGCTCGGTTATTCTAAAATGGCATATGAGATGCAACTTGATAATCATATATTCAAGTAGGAATTGAAACACAATGCAGTTAGTATGATGCGCCGAGCCCGGTGCATGCAATACAAATGAATGATGCAAACATGCGAGCATAAGGATGCTAATTGAAACATGACCTAAAACTAACCATTGAAAGCAGGTAAGTAAAAGGGAGAAAGACGTGGGGTTGGAAGACATTCACACACGCACGCACACTTATTACAAAATTGGCCCTCTCGACGGAGGGTCTGAAAGAATAATACAAATTGACTGATCAACTAACTAACTAGCTAATTAATTATTACATAACACTTAACTAATTAAACAAATTAATTAAGCTACTAAAGCGGTAAAGAGGCCTCAAAACGAGGGACAAATGCATGCATGCTCGGCTCCGCTCGGAAATTGTCACGACCCAAACCCGCCCCTATGGGTTTAGCACCGTAACCGGCCAGTAATTCGTGATTACCAAAGGCCTGCTTAACAGTAAGACAGTATTACAGAGTACAGGGGCATGGCGGAAGCCAAAACAGTAATTAAACAATGTCCAATGAGCTGTGACAGTCTATATGCAAAAAGACTTTTCCTACACATATACATAAACAGTACAAAACAGTATGTACAACCTTTATAATCATTTAGAACATGGACCTAATCCCTATTAAACAATACAGTATCAGTCTGAACAGTTATTACAAAACAGATGTAGAGACAGACGGGGGAAATAAAACACCCCTAAGCCATAGCTTGGCGGGCTCGGAACCTCGCAATGAGGCACAGTGGTTGGCTTGACAAAAAGAGGAGTCTATCCCACGCTCCTAGCTCCGATCTGGTGCCCGAACACCTACATATATATATATATAAACAGTGAGCTAAAGCCCAGTGAATAACATAATGCGTAAAGAGGTTAAGAATGAATGTCCTTACAGTAATGAAAACAGTTCATTAACTCAGTATTTCAGTCATTCAGTCACAACAGTCATATGTGGTACATCCATTAGCATAGCAGTACAGTAAACAGTAGGTCTTAAAAGACCGAACAGTCAATGATGGCCATCATAACAGTAAACAGAAGTTCCAAGATAGGAACTGACAGAGATCTCTGTAACAGTAACAATAACAGTAGTTGCTAAGGATGCCACAATATAGTTCAGAATAGAGGACATACATTCGTTTAGTTAACAGTAACAATTCAGAAAGCAGTACAGTTTAACCATTCAGAAGATATTCATATTTGAACATATCTTTACACAGTTGTTACTCACGGAGTTCGGGGCTATAGATAAGCTAGAGCGCGTCCTCAGATGCCAACCCTACACAGTGACAGAACGAACACACACTAAGTTACACATTCGGGAATCAAAGGCTTAGTCCCTACTTAGACTCGGTGTGGTTCTACATCTATATCCTCATTAAGATGTCTTAAACTAGGTCTAAGAATGCTTAGGATGGAATGAGGATGCAAAGATGCACTTTAAAATATTTTTCAGAATTTTCAGAAAACAGGGGATCCGCTCGAGCACAGGTTACCCCGCTCAAGCGTAATGGCAAACAAAATACTCCGCTCGAGCGCGAGTTACTCCGCTCGAGCGGACTGTAAAATATGCCAAAAGTACTGGATGCGTGAAAATCACGCTCGATAGCCGCTCGAGCGTAAGACACAAGGCCCGCTCGAGCGTCCAATACCCCGTTCGAGCAGACTGCAAAACAGTGCAAAGTGCTGGAAGCACGAATTCCACGCTCGAGCGCCAGTCACCCCGCTCGAGCGTGAGTTCAAAATCTGGAATTCCCAGATTCGAACCTCAAGCTCAAACTCAACTTCAAATGTATCAAAATCAATTCCTTTGGGCCTATTTCCTGCAAAACACTTGTAAACACATAGTATAACATGATTCAAAGCTCAATTTGAAAAATCAAAGCCCAAGGGTAGTCCAATTAAACACAATTTCAACAATAATTCCAAGAACATGATGAACATGCAACATGCATGAATTTAACTAACTTCAAAGCTTCCAATTCATGCTCCTAAGAGCCAATTCTTTCAAAAACAAGATGAAATCATGGACTATGGTTAAAAGATGGACATGCATAAAGCAATTTCCATGAGAACAACCTCAAATCTTCAAGATATGCACATGCATGCACAATTAAGCTCCAATTCAACATTATTAGACTAAATCAAGACTCAATTCACCCATAAATCAAGAACCATGCAAGGACTAACTTGAATACATTTATGAGAGGTTGAAGATCCTACCTTGGGTTCTCAATTACAAGTCTAGAAGCCCAATTTGCCAATTCTCTCTTCAATTCTACCAAGTTTCCAAGCAATTTAGTTAAAATCAAGTTCTTTCCTCCCCCTCACTCTCTCTAGTCGGCTAAGTCTAAGAAGAATAGGCTGATGAAGTGTTGTAATGCTAGCAGTAGAGATCAACTAAAAGGCTCATGAAAGTCCACTAAGTGACAAAGTTGTAAATAAGGCCAACTCTTGTAATTTACCAATATTTAATCTAATTTAATCATACCAAATCACATTTCAATTAAATATGCCATAAAATCACATAAATCATGATTAACACATATCACTAATCGATTTCGGATTCGGCCGCCGATAAGGCCTTCAATTTGCGGTTTAAAACATAAAACATGGACAGATAATTTAACAGTCAAACAGATAGGAATGCATTTAAACTAGCACATTCAATCGGTCAGTTCAGTATTTCAATTAATTCAATTACTAATCATATTCAGTCTCAGTTTAGTAGTAATCAGTAGGGTTATCAGTGATCAGTGGTGAGGGTTATTACAGTCTCCCCTCCTTAAAAAGAGTTTGGTCCTCCAAACTCGAATTACCTTCGTTTTGGAAGAAAACAGGATTCAGTGGAAACAGTTCAGGATATCTTTTAGCCATGTCATCTTCCCTTTCCCAAGTGGCATACACGCCACCATGGTTTTGCCAGTCAACTTTCACTAACGGGATCTCTTTGTTTCTCAACTTTTTGATCGTCTGTTTACAATCTGAATAGGCCGTTCTTCATAAGTGTAGTCATCACTTAACACTACACGAGTTGGTTCTATCACATGGAAAGGATCCCGGAGGTAGTCCCTCAACATAGAAATGTGGAACACATTATGCATATGCTCCATTCAGGAGGAAGCGCAACTTGATACGCCACCGGATTAATTTTCTCAATAATCTCATACGGTCCGACATATCTCGGCGCTAGCTTGCCTTTAACCCCAAAACGGGTCTGCCCTTTCATTGGTGTCATTTTCACAAAAACGTGATCACCTACTTCATACTCTCTGTCTCGTCTTCTGACATCCGCATAACTTTTCTGTCGGCTTTGTGCGGTTTTTAGTCTCTGTTGTATCAGTTTTACTTTCTCAGTCGTTTCATATACAATCTCGGGCCCAAGCAAAGGCCTATCCCCAACTTCTGCCCAGCAAATCGGAGACCTACATTTTCTGCCATACAATGCCTCAAAAGGTGCCATACCAATACTTGAATGATAACTGTTGTTGTAGGCGAATTCAGCTAAAAGCAAATGGCTTTCCCAATTTCCTTGGAAATCAAGAACACACATTCTCAGTAAATCCTCCAGAGTCTGGATGGTTCTTTCTGACTAGCCATCTGTCTGAGGATGATAGGCACTACTCAGTCTCAGTTCAGTACCCAATGTAGTCTGTAAGCTTTGCCAAAATCTCGATGTAAACTTCGAGTCCCTATCAGAAACAATGGACATAGGCACTCCATGCAATCTAACAATCTCATCAATATAGATTACAGCCAATTTGTCTGCATTATAAATTGTTTTGACAGGTAAAAAGTGAGCAGATTTAGTCAGTCTATCAACAATAACCCAAATTGAATCCATACCTTTACTGCAGCGAGGCAAACCGACAATGAAATCCATGGTGATGTGTTCCCATTTCTACTCCGGTATAGGTAAGGGCTGCAGTAAGCCTGCGGGTCGTTAATGTTCGGCTTTAACTTGTTGGCAATGAAGACATTTTGATACAAAATCAGCAATTTCTTTCTTCATTCCCGGCCACCAGAAATTCAGTTTCAAATCGTGGTACATTTTCGTATTTCCTGGATGGATAAATAGTTTTGAATTGTGGCCCTCTTGCAGAATTCTCCTTTTCAGTTCAAAATCATTCGGTACACACAGTCTTCCCTGGAATTTCAATACATTATTTTCAAATTTGAAGTCCGGTTTCGGTTTAGATTCTCGTTCTTCGATGATCTTTTTCAAGAAGTCATCATGTTACTGTTTCTCTTTAATCTCTTCAATCAGTGCCGGTTGAGCAGAAATAGTAGCTATTGTTCCACCTTGTTCTCACAAAACAATCTCAATTTCAGATTTTTCAAGGTCACAAAGCAACTCTTTCTGTCCGGTGAGCAAACAGGCTAAGTTTCCAATCGATTTCCGGCTCAATACATCGGCAACGGTGTTGGCTTTTCCCGGATGATACAAAATCTGTAGGTCATAGTCTTTAATCAATTCTAGCCATCTCCGTTGTCTCATATTCAGTTCTTTCTGAGTAAAGAAGTATTTCAAACTCTTGTGGTCGGTATATACTTCACATGTCGCCCCATAAAGGTAGTGACGCTAGATTTTCAATGCAAATACTACTGCAGCAAGTTCCAAGTCATGGGTCGAGTAGTTCTTTTCATGCGGTCTCAGTTGTCGGGAAGCATAGGCAATAACTCTCCCATTCTGCATTAAAATACATCCCAAACCCTTATGAGAAGCATCACTAAAAATGGTAAAACCATCCGTACCTGAAGATAGAGTAAGGACTGGTGCAGTCACAAGTCGAGTTTTCAACTCTTGGAAAGCTGATTCTCTTTGGTCAGTCCAGTCAAATGATATCCCCTTCTGAGTTAACTAAGTCAACGGTAAGGCAATTTTGGAGAAATCTTTGACAAATCTTCTGTAATATCCAGCTAATCCCAAAAAGCTTCGGACTTCTGTAACATTTGTTGGTCTAGGCCAGTTCACTACTGCTTCAACTTTCTGTGGATCAACTAAAATTCCATCCTTGCTAATGACATGTCGCAAAAACATAACATGATCAAGCCAAAATTCACATTTAGTCAGTTTAGCATAAAGTTTTTGTTCTCTTAGGGTCTGTAAGGCAAGTCTCAGATGATGTTCATGTTCTTCTCTACTCTTGGAATAAATCAGAATGTCATCTATGAATATAACAATAAAGTCATCGAGGAATGGTTTAAAGATTCTGTTCATGAGGTCCATAAATGCAGCAGGTGCATTGGTAACTCCGAAAGGCATAACTAAAAATTCGTAATGTCCATACCTCGTTCAAAAAGTAGTTTTATCAATGTCTTCTGGTTTAACTTTCAGCTGATGATATCCAGATCTGAGATCAATCTTAGAGAATACTTGAGCACCCTGTAACTGATCAAATAAGTCATCAATACGCGGTAATGGATATTTATTTTTCACAGTTACCTTGTTCAGTTCACGGTAGTCGATACAGAGTCTCAGTGAGCCGTCTTTCTTTTTCACAAACAAGACAGGTGCGCCCCACGGTGAAGTACTAGGCCTGATGAACTTTTTGTCTAACAGTTCTTGCAGTTGGACTTTCAATTCTTTCAGTTTGGTCGGAGCCATTCGGTAAGGAGCTTTAAACACTGGCTGTGTACCCGGAATCACATCAACAGTGAACTCAATCTCCCTATTAATCAAATCCCCTGGCAGATCATCTGGAAAACAATCTGGGAATTCTCTGATTACAGGAATACTGTTCACATTAGCTTTATCATCAGTAGGTACAGTCAATGCATAACACAGATATCCTTTACACCCCTTCTTAATCAATTTACAGGCTTTCATGGATGAAATCAGATACGGGGGAGGTACTACTCCAACTCCATTAAACACAAATTCAAGTAAACCAGGTAAACAGAAAACTGCTTGTTTCGTTACACAGTCTATGGTAGCATGATATTTTTGTAACCAATCCATCCCCAATATTACATCAAAATGGTCTCTATTTAATGGCAGTAAGTCAATATACCAATGCATATCCCCAATAATAATTTCACATGCAGGGTACATATAAGCACAAGTCACAGATCCCCCGACAGGCGAAGATACAGCTAATAAGTAATTCATGGGTTCCAATGGTTTATTCAATTTTCACGAAAAAGCATGCGACACATATGAATGTGTAGACCCCGAATCAATCAGAACATAAGCATTTTGAGTACAAATAGAGAGAATACCTGACACAACGGCCTTGGTATTCTGCACATCTCCCGGTACTAGTGCGAACACTCGGCCTTGCCTCATAGGCTCTTTCTCGGTAGCTTTGGGGTTAGGCTTTGGTGTAGCAGTTGATGCTGCTACGCTAGGTGCAGCTTTACTATTGGCCTGCGGAGCAGAGGGGCAGTCTTTAACCATGTGGCCCACCTTGCCACACCTGTAACAGGCTCCAAATATTTTGTAACAGACCCCTTTGTGCTTCTTGCCACACTCAGAACAGGGTGGTATGGAACCACTCCCCTGGCTGGGGCTAGTTGTTGACCCCATATTCTGTTTCTTGTTCAATGGGTTATTCTTGCCTTTCTTGAACTTAAAACCTTGCCTTTTACCACGCCATTCAGACGCTGGTGTTTCAGTTTGTTTCAGTGCCTCAATGTTCGACTCAGCCATTAATGCTCGGTCAAGAACATTTACATAGTTCGGTAGCTTTAAAACATTTATTCTGTCAAGGATTGCAACATTAAGGCCACCTTCAAACTTCCTAGCCTTCTTGTAGTCAGTGTCTACCATATGTGGTGCATATCTAGCAAGTTCGGTGAACTTTGTTTCATATTCAGCAACGGACATAGTACCCTGTCTCAGCTGTTCAAATTCAGTTACTTTTATGTCCCTAACACACTGAGGGAAATACTTTTCGAAGAAGGCTCCTTTGAATTGAGCCCAAGTCATCATGGTGTTGGTGTCACGGACTAGCATCCACCACCTTCTGGCCTCTTCCTGTAAGGTAAAAGTGGCCAATAGCACTTTGTGTGCTTCAAAACATGGAAAAACTTCGAACAATTTTTCTGCCTCAAGAACCCAAGCTTCAGCCTTTAACGGCTCAAGGCCTCCCTAAAAGGATGGCGGTTTCATTTTGCTGAACTTCTGGGTGAGAGCAATTATATCCTCATCATGAACATTCTGTTTCGGTTGTACCGGAGGAGGAGATGGGGGTTGTTGGTTCTGTTGTTGCTGTTGCCTTAAGGCTTCAGTTAATAGTTCAACAGTTCTTTCAAGTCTTGCCATTCTGGCCTTGGATGATTCAGTTTCATTAGCAGTGCTTGCATTATCCATTTCACTATAAGCATTTACAGCAATTATAAACATAAGCAGATATATGTTTAAACACATTACCACATATTCATGTCATGTCCACACACACTTTTCATGCTTATGCGATGCCCTAATTGCTTTTCTAAGACACCCTATAGCTCATTTGGACACGTGTATGCAGCATAACTCGTGGTTAAGTATCGCTCTGATACCACTCTGTCACGACCCAAACCCGCCCCTATGGGTTTAGCACTGTAACCGGCCAGTAATTCGTGATTACTAAAGGCCTGCTTAACAGTAAGACAGTATTACAGAGTATAGGGGCATGGCGGAAGCCAAAACAGTAATTAAATAATGTCCAATGAGCTGTGACAGTCTGTATGCAAAAAGACTTTTCCTACACATATACATAAACAGTACAAAACAGTATGTACAACCTTTACAATCATTCAGAACAGGGACCTAATCCCTATTAAACAGTACAGTATCAGTCTGAACAGTTATTACAAAACAGATGTAGAGACAGACGGGGGAAATAAAACACCGCTAAGCCATAGCTTAGCGGGCTCGGAACCTCGCAGTGAGGCACAGTGGTTGGCTTGACAAAAAGAGGAGTCTAACCCACGCTCTTAGCTCCGGTCTGGTGCCTGAACACCTACATATATATATATAAACAGTGAGCTAAAGCCCAATGAATAACATAATGCGTAAAGAGGTTAAGAATGAATGTCCTTACAGTAATGAAAACAGTTCATTAACTCAATATTTCAGTCATTCAATCATAACAGTCATATGTGGTACATCCATTAGCATAATAGTACAGTAAACAGTAGGTCTTAAAAGACCGAACAGTCAATGATGGCCATCATAACAGTAAACAGAAGTTCCAAGATAGGAACTGACAGAGATCTCTGTAATAGTAACAGTAACAGTAGTTGCTAAGGATGCCACAATACAGTTCGGAATAGAGGACATACATTTGTTCAGTTAACATTAACAATTCAGAAAGCAGTACAGTTTAACCATTCAGAAGATATTCATATTTGAACATATCTTTACACAGTTGTTACTCACGGAGTTCGGGGCTATAGATAAGCTAGAGCGCGTCCTCAGATACCAACCCTACACAGTGACAGAACGAACACACACTAAGTTACACATTCGGGAATCAAAGGCTAAGTCCCTACTTAGAGTCGGTGTGGTTCTATATCTATATCCTCATTAAGATGTCTTAAACTAGGTCTAAGAATGCCTAGGATAGAATGAGGATGCAAAGATGCACTTTAAGACATTTTTCACAATTTTCAGAAAACAGGGGATCCGCTCGAGCGCAGGTTACCCCGCTCGAGCGTAAAGGCAAACAAAATACTCCGCTCGAGCGCGAGTTACTCCGCTCGAGCGGACCGTAAAATATGCCAAAAGTACTGGATGTGTGAAAATCACACTCGATGGGCGCTCGATAGCCGCTCGAGCGTGAGACACAAGGCCCCGCTCGAGCGTCCAATACCCCGCTCGAGCGGACTGCAAAACAGTGCAAAGTGTTGGGAGCATGAATTCCATGCTCGAGCGCCAGTCACCCCGCTCGAGCATGAGTTCAAAATCTGGAATTCCCAGATTCGAACCTCAAGCTCAAATTCAACTTCAAATGTATCAAAATCGATTCCTTTGGGCCAATTTCCTGGAAAACACTTGTAAATACATAGTATAACATGATTCAAAGCTCAATTTGAAAAATCAAAGCCCAAGGGTAGTCCAATTAAACACAATTTCAACAATAATTCCAAGAACATGATGAACATGCAACATGCATGAATTTAACCAATTTCAAAGCTTCCAATTCATGCTCCTAAGAGCCAATTCTTTCAAAAACAAGATGAAATCATGGACTATGGTTAAAAGATGGACATGCATGAAGCAATTTCCATGAGAACAACCTCAAATCTTCAAGATATGCACATGCATGCATGATTAAGCTCAAATTCAACATTATTAGACTAAATCAAGACTCAATTCACCCATAAATCAAGAACCATGCATGGACTAACTTGAATACATTTATGAGAGGTTGAAGATCCTACCTTAGGTTTTCAATTACAAGTCTAGAAGCCCAATTTGCCAATTCTCTCTTTAATTCTACCAAGTTTCCAAGCAATTTATTTGAAATCAAGTTCTTTCCTCCCTCTCACTCTCTCTAGTCGGCTAAGTCTAAGAAGAATGGGCTGATGAAGTGTTGTAATGCTAGCAGTAGAGATCAACTAAAAGGCTCATGAAAGTCCACTAAGTGGCAAAGTTGTAAATAAGGCCAACTCTTGTAATTTACCAATATTTAATCTAATTTAATCATACCAAATCACATTTCAATTAAATATGCCATAAAATCACATAAATCATGATTACACACATATCACTAATCGATTTCGGATTCGGCCGCCGATAAAGCCTTCAATTTGCGGTTTAAAACATAAAACATGGACAGATAATTTAACAGTCAAACAGATAGGAATGCATTTAAACTAGCACATTCAATCGGTCAGTTCAGTATTTCAATCAATTCGATTACTAATCATATTCAGTCTCAGTTTAGTAGTAATCAGTAGGGTTATCAGTGATCGGTGGTGAGGGTTATTACAGAAATCTATCGTCATGCTCATGCTGTCTCTGTTTACACTGCTCTACACCTCCGAAAACTACTCAAGTCTCGAGGATGCTTCCGAACCACTCCCTGAGCACTGTGGGATATCATCGGCCAAAGTATAGGAACACCGGCCATGTGTAATTGGTCACCGACCATTTGTAAGGCTCTCGACCAACAATGTTTAGCCGATCGGCACTGAAGATGGCCGGTCGGCCATGTCTTCCTGCAAAATGCTGTTTTGCTGCAGCAAAGGACAAACAGAGCATGGCAATGCATTTTCAAGGCAATGTGTGCACAAACATCCTCCCTATCATGTCATGAACTCAAGGGAGTATGGTTCTCGACCCTCGGGCCATCAATCACGCATTTCAATGCATGATGGCCAAAGGAGCCGAGTGTGCAAATCAATGTGGAATGAATGCATAAAACACATGAAGGCCTCACACTCTATCATGTTGGATCAAGAGCGTCGACGACTAAGGATTGAGGCACGTTTCGTCACTTCAGGTATGAACGTTCCTTGCTCCTCGTGTTTGGTTTGACACCCCAAACCAAACACAATGCAATGCATGCAACCAAGTACAATGCAACATGGAAGTGCAATGCTATGCAACCTAAGCATGCCAAATGCAATAGGGCTCAAATATGCACACGAGGCTAAGGTAACAAGCATGCCAAATGCAATGCAACCTAAACAAACAATGTGATAAAATGCGAGCTAGCAAGCATGCAAAATGCAACCCAAGCATATGGTGCGATAGGCATGCAACAACTATACCAACAACAAGCATACAACAACATGCAATGCGATAAGCATGCAATCAACACACAAACCACATGATCCATGGACTTACACTGAAGATGGATAGGCCTCAGCCATACCAAAACAGTGGCCAAAATGATGAAGTGATAAAATGAAATGCACAATGAGCATGCACGTGCAATGGTCCAAGAGTTAAGGCATAAGGTCATAACACCTAAACATGAGCGAGAGGTGACAATCATGACAGTATGGTGACACCATAAGCTCTGAAATTATGTTAAGAGTGATGCCAAATCAAACACATACCACAAACAAGGCATGTTAATGGACTTCAAGTTCAAAGCTAGCCAAGGGACTTGAACCATGGCCATATCAACCAAGCCCCAAAGGACCAAGGTGACCCAAAACAGTCCCAAAGCAGACCAAAACAAGGCTAGAACATGCATGGGATGAGGCCAAAACATGCTAGAAAGGTGAGCACAAAACAAGACGCATACAAGGCCAAAAGGGGCAATTGCACTACACCTATTACAACCAAACATGGCATGACTTAGGCCAACAAAATCAGAGTTATAGCATGTTAGAATGAGCCCAAAAACCCACTTAGATGGCATCCCAAAGGCCCAAGTATGATGGCATGCACAATGACCTATTCTTAAGGCATGAAACACAAATTATCCGAAGCGTGGAATGGGTGATAAATGCAAGTGTGTGCCCATGAAACATGGACTAAAATTACATATTACATGATGCCAAATCATGAAAATACTTCAAGTAACACATGCTAGTGAACTCAAGGCACAAAGCTTACAAGCTAGAATGAACCAAGGCTATGCAAAACAATGCATGCACGACCAAGACAACACCGAACAGAGTTTAATCATGGTAAAACATGAGGGAAAGCTCCTTGGAGTCGAGCTAAAACATGCAAGAATAGTGGTCCAAACACAAGATGCATGTTATGCAAACATGCAAGATTACTCTACAAGTATGTGAAGCATGCAAGATGCCATCAAACCAACATGGAATAGAGCTAAGGAAGGTCCTAAAAGTCACTAAAAAGTGCTGAAATAGAACCAAGACATGCTAATTAAACATGCTAACATTATGAGCCATTTGTGCTAGCAAATGAGAGACAAGGAGAGGGGGGTGTCCCTCTCCTATACAAGACTCCAAAACCACTTCTCCATTTCAGTGGTGGGAAGGTCAAAATAAGATGATCCCAAAGCTCAAAAGTAAAGTCACAAAACAAGGCCAAACAAGGCCTAAGAGGGGGTAGACAACCCCCAACCAAACAGTGACCTTAAGCAACTATAACAAGCATAAAAAATTAGAACTTTTTGTAGTTTAGAGTCAAGCTTGAAACAATACAGAAGTATGTGTAAAAGCTTAAACAAGAATGTGGTATCTAAAGTTTAGAATCTCACCTTTGAAGAACAACTTCAAAACATAAGACCAGCAACTCTCTCTGATCAAAACCAGCTCAAGAACCTTAAAACCAACCTCCTAGTACCTCAGCACACAAGGATGGTGTAACTCTAGGTGTTCTAGTGCAAAAGTATGGACAAAATGCACTTTAGAACACAAATGCACACACAAATGTAGAGAGAGAGAGAGAGAGAGAGATATATAGAGATAGATAGATATATATCACTTCTCCTCAGATTTTCTAACCCTGAGAAGGGAGGAGGAGCTCTCTTCTTATAGGAATCCAATTCCAAGGCTTCTTGGAGAAGCTAACACAAGGTGGAAATCCCTCCATACACGTATGGAGGGAAAGAATTGTGCATGCCAGCTGTCATATCTGCCAAAAGCAGATGAAAAGGGGTCGGCCAGAAAATATGGCCAATTGACCAACAAAGGTGGCCGGTCGACTAAAAACAGTGCCAATCGGCCAACACCCTTGGGCGATGGCTTCATGCCTTGGCCGATGGGTTGAGGAAATGGCCAACAAGCCACCCTCTTTCCTTAAAAGCAAAAACACAAGTATTTGGTCCACAACCAAGCACAAAACAGTCAAGTTGAGAGATCTTGAGGCAAGGCACGCGGCCGAGACCTCCGGGAACTCAAAACGAACACGAGCATAGATAATCATTAAGTGTTCAAACGATGACGTCTAAGTCTTGAGGACGGTCAAAAATGGGGTGTCTACAATTTGATTCATAACAAACAAAAGAAAATTTCTTACATTTCTTTTCGAACCAAGCCTTTCGCTTGCTACAGTCTTTCTTCACATGTCCCTTCTTACCACAAAAGTAAAACTTGGCAGTAAAACCATTCTGAACCTGATTTTCTTCCCCAGGTTCATTCTTTTTCTTTGGTGGATTTTTCTTTGATTTTACAAACTTACCCATCTTTTTCTTTATAGCTTCATGAGTTACAACCAATGCAGTTTGACGTCCTTTCTCCCTCAACCTCACTTCCTCCTGGACACACATATTAGTCAGCTCATTCAAACTCCACTTATCTTTATTGGTGTTATAGTGAATTTTGAATGCACCGAACTGTGATGGAAGTGAGTTGAGAATAAACTGCACAAGGAAAGTTTCATCAACCTGCATCCCTAAAGTTTTAAGTTTTGCAACTTTGTCGCCATGTTGAGGATATGATCCTAAACTCCTCGGTGGCCATTATATTTCATTGTTGTTAATTCAACCATAATAGTGCCAGCAAGTGGCTTGTCAATCTTCAACAGCCTTTGACCAAATTTTACTTTAAGCGTTAGGGTAATGTCACTAAAGAGTTTGGTCAATAACCAAGTAAGATTCCAGGAAGGTCGGAGGAGTCAATATAGCCTCCCTTCTAAGTCCAACCACCTTAGATAGCAAGCTATCTTTTTGACAAATCTTAAAAGGTATTAACACAAGATCTCATAAGTAACACGGAAAAAGGCATAAACAATATACATATTAAAGTTTTGAGAATTATGATGAACTATTGATATCACATAAGTCTTTCCTTTGGGCAAAACTTAGGTATATCTATTGTCCACTCGTCAAGAATCACTTGTGTAGGTCTAAAGTAATTTATGCAATTTTTCAGCTAGTCATGTTACCTTTGGGTATTCAATTCTAATCTGTCAAATTACATAAGTTACATTATCCTACCCAGTTTATAATTATTTAAAAGTGACTCTCCTTTGGGCTAGTCTCAATCTCCTAATTATAACTGCAATTGAGAATATTATCAACCTTAATGTTACCCTTTTAATAATTCTTTTATGTAGTTCTATATTCATAAGTTTTACAAATCTAGGCCACTTTGGCAGCTACTAAATTAGTAAACCCTATGAATACGGAACTAACCAACAATATTCTCTATTCATTAATTTGAGTTATTTAATTATCATTAATTCAATCACTATTTGAATATTTCTAAAATTTCTTTTATGTGATTGTAATTACCAATATGATAATAATAATAACTCTAGACAAACATGAATATATATATATATATAATATGACAATCATGAATATCTCATATAATGGTCAATAAAAATTACACCTAATATGAATTAACTACTTCAATATTTAATAGTTAATGTCATAAAATTATATCATGATATCAATTTTAGATCATGAAAATATATAAATATTAATAATAAAGTGTATATAATCAGACAAGATAAAACCATAATTCTTTGATGTAATACAATCAAATATTTATTTAATAGACTGAATGATTCAACGAATTCTAAAATCACTTTTAATCCGATAATTTGTAATCAATTTTTGATGTACCAAGTCAACCAAAATTGGTAGCAAAATCAATAGGATTGTGCAATGACTAAGTAACGGTCTGAGTCAAATTTTTGATCGTGGCTTGTTTTAAAAAGAAACTTGTCCAATTCTCTAATAAGAAGGCAAGGTTTTAACTTTAAATTTAACCAACCAACCTATGTGGCAGATAAGTGGACTATTATCATGCAAACTTTAAAGTCATGGCTATGTATATGCTTATTGTAAAGGGTTATGGAGAGCATGTTAATAGCATAACAAAAATCAAAAAGGTGTATTACACGTTTGATCAATACAAACAAATTGATATAATATTTTAAAGTCAATACTTTTAATAAAACAAAGTTACCGTTTATTAATAACAGTATCATAAATATATTATTATTCCAAGGTGTATTGATTCACAAAACTATAGCTCTGATACCACATGTAAGTATTAATAATACATGTAACCATAATAATAATGCGGAATTAAACTTAACAAGATCTTGAATTCAATACAACTCCCATTATAATAATGCGGAATTAAACTTAACAGGATCTTGAATTCAATACAACTCAAGAATAAAACGAACATACCTTTGTCAACCATTGAATTAGAGAAGTTGAGAAAATATCCCTAATAGTTGAACCTTGAATTCTTGGCTCACCTTCTTCTCTCTATCTCTCTTAATTAGGATGACTATAAAACTTAAAGTGATGAAAAAATACTCGTGATATGAAAGGAGAGTCACCCATCCTTATATAGAGGAGAGAAAAGGGCCAAATAAACTCTATTAGAAGAATTCATAATCCATCAATGTTTCTTTCTTATCTTAGAAAAGTGATTATATTAAAATTTTAATTACTGAATTTTATATATAATATTGGCTTTATCTAATTATGGAGTCCAAATAAAATAAAACATGTAAAAATATGTAGACTATTGGGTCACACTAGAAAATAAATCCAACAATTAGTGATTGATTTAGAATATGATCACGTGGTGTTCTGAAATTATTCAATAATTTTCCATAATTGACAACCAATACCAGCACTCCTTGTTTGACTACACACCAATTTTTGCTTTTGTGAGCTTTCTGGGAGGAAAAAAAAAATCTGTACAAAATTATTTTGTTGGGTTTCCATGATGTAATTGATACCCACTCTCATCTCAGTGCTTTTTACCATTTTTGTGGATTTTGAGGTGATAAATACCGGGTTTGTATCGAATTTTTCTGAGTAAATAGTTATCATTGATTTTTTCCTTTTTCATGACTTTGATGATTTTTTTTTTTAAAATTTTCTCGACAACCAAGCAACCAAGCAGATCAATTTGTTGAAAAATTGAATAGATGTTTTCTTGGCAACCAAGCAGGTTCTTTGTTGTTGGTAGCAGACATATATATATATATATATATTTTGTTGAATGACATGTTTATATGTATGTGAGTGTGTGTATGAGAGCTTACAGATAGACAGTATTTTGAACAGATAAAATTATAGGACCTCTCTATCTATCTCTTTGCCTGTGTATGAGAATTTGAATAGATAAAGATTAAAAAAAAAAATTGAACAGATAAATTTTTTGAATAGACAATTTTTTTGAACAAATAATTCCAACAGATAGAAAACAAGTTTGTGAAATTTCAATGGATAATTCAAACAGATAAAAAAAAAAAAAGTTTTGTGAAATCTTGAAAGCACTGGAAGAAATAAAATTCTATTTGGACAAAATATTTAAATAGAAAAGGAAAATTTGTATTGAAAAGATTAAAAAATTAAACAAATAGGAAAAAAATTTGAACAGCGAGAAAAAAAACTTGAACATATAGTCAACAAAAGTCAATAGATTAAAAAAAAAAAAGTCAATAGATAAATTAAGGGATAAAATTGAAAACAAAATGTCCTTTAAAACAAATAAAAACACTTCTCATCAAACTATTTCACAAATGGTAGACTTCTCACCAACAAAAAAACAAATTCACTAGACCTAATGCCTTACAACCTCTTTAGATTGGATTTTTCACCAATTTACTCTAATATTTTTACTTTTTTAGATACACCTTACTTAAATGTATCTAAAAAGTAAAATATTTATAAAAAAAAAATATTTTAAAAAATTAATAAATATATAAGAATTCGAAAAATATTTACTTTGGTATTTATTGAATTTTTTTTAAATTTTTTTTTATAAATATTATATTTTTTAAATGTATTTATGTCAAGTATATCCAACAATTAAAAAAATTACTTAAAATATTAAAAAAATAATAAAAATAAAAAATACGAAAAATAAAAAATAAAAAATTTTAATTTTTTAAAAAGTACTCCCTCCGTCCCAAACTAGTAGTCCCTTATTCCATTTTTTATTGTCCCAAAATATTAGTCCCTCTTCAAAAATCAAGTACAAAAATAATATAAATTTCCTATTTTGCCTTTCTTTTAAATTAATAAACAATATAAAAGTACAATTATGACATTGATATTCCCAAAAAATGTACTATCAAAAGGATAATTTTGGAAAATCAACTTTTTTCAAAAGCAATAATTGTACTGCTAAAAAAAGTTGGATTCCCCAAAAGGGACCATTATTTTGGGACGGAGGGAGTAATAAATTTAAAAAATTTAAACCAAACAAACTAAGCCTTGGTTTGGCATTCTTGCTAGGCTATATACTAGGGATGGCAATTTGAACCCGGTCCGACGGGGACCCGATCTCCCGACCCCGATTAGGATGGTTTTTCCCTGAAAAATACCCCCGTGGGGACGGGGATGGTATTCGAAATTAAATCCCCGACCAGTTTCGGGCCGGGGACGGTGATCAGTGTTCAAGCCCCGGCCCGTCCCCGTCCCCGACCCCGAATTTCCACGAAGTAAAATTACTATTTTACCCCTCTTTATATAGATATATAAACCACCTCTTTCACTCACACACAACACTGCACCTCACGCACTCATCATTGTCTCTCATCTCTCTCTCTCAAACCCTTCGCCGATCGCCCTCCTCTCCCTCCTCTCCCTCATCCGCCGATCGCCCTCCTCTCCCTCCTCCGCCGATTGAGCCACCATAACTCCGCCACTGTTTGCGGCAGTCCGGCAATGACACCATCACCACTGTTTGAGCACTTTTCCTCTCTCTCTCTCTCTCTCTCTCTCTCTCTCGATTTGTTATATATATATATATATATATTAGATTTGTTATATATATATATATGTTAGATCTGAATTTTTTTTTTTTTTTTGAGCTAATCAGATTGTTAATGGTGATGAACAGATCTGTTAGATCTGAAATTTTTTTTTTATTTACATTTGAGCATCCGATCTCTCTTTCTCTCTCTCTCTCTCTCTCTCTCTCTCTCTCTCTACGTTGTAACAATATGGAGCTGATTTAATAATTGTTGTTGTTGTTGATGACATTCTTTCTGTTAGATCTGTTTAATTGTTGTTGTTGTAGTTTGAAGAAATTATGGAACTGGTTTTTTTTTTTTCTTTTGGTCGGGGACTTTTCGGGGTCGGAGAAACTCGATCCCCGTTAAGGGGCGGGGGGAGGGGGCGGGGACTGGGACGGGGGCAGTAATGAGCTCCCTATCGGGATCAGGACCGGGAACGGGGGGAGTTTCCACCATCGGGGATCGGGGATGGAGATGGTGATCCCCAGCCCCGCCCCGCCCCGCCCCGTCGCCATTCCTGCTATATAATCACAAAAGACAAAAAAAAAGTTACAAAATCACAAAAAGATAAAACAGCTACAAAAGTATCAAACTACCCCATATACAAATAAAAAGTCAAAAAAATATCATTCTATACTAAAGACAATTTTGTTATTCCAAAGTCAAAAAATTAAAAAAACTAAGATTAAAAAAATCCCAAATTTAAAAAATTTAAAAAATTAACTAAAAATATCATTACCACACGACCATTAAATAATATCCAATGTTCATAAAACGGTACGAATGTGGTGCCCACTTGTTAGGGTACAAAGTCTACATACATGGGTCCGACAATTAATGCTTTATTTTGATTGAAAACACCTAGTTCATTTATTAATCTCTATCAGCCTTGGTTAGATTCAGGGTTGGTTAGATTCAGGGTTGGTTTGGCATGTTTAAAAAAAGTTAAAAAGGTACTATCTTATTTAAGTTATATCATTTTATTTAAATCACATTATCTCTTTAACATATCACTTCAAACTCAACTTATATTTCATAAAAAGTCAAAAAATACACTTATTTAAATCATCCCAAACAACCCTTACTATTCTTCTGACTTCATGGAAAATGATCTTGTTTATAAATTGTAATTGGTTTAAATTAGTGAGTGTTATAATAGAAAAGATAAAAAGTTTACTTGATGTTTTGAACTATTATTTATATAATTTTAAATATATAAATAAAATTAAACTCGATTTTATATTTTAAAATAATAAATTTTAAAAAATATCATATCATTCTATATAAATTATATATATATATATATTATTTTCTATTTATATAGCAATACTCTTTCATAGACTTTTTGAATTTTGTTGGTGTGGGGATAATGGAAAATATTATGGATCCTATATTGAATTTTGTTGGTGTGGGAATAATAGAAAATGTTATAGATCTCAAATTTTTTATTAAATTTTTTATCAAATCTTTTATATAAGTATAAGATCCACACAAATTTATAAAAAATTTTTATCAAATCTTTTATATAAGTATAAGATCCACACAAATTTATATGTGTGTAAATCTCACATTCGTATAAGAGATTTAATAAAAAATTTAATAAATTGTTTGTAATCTCCAAACCCGGAATAATTGACAACCACAACCGGCACTCCTGGTTTGACTACACATCAGTTTTTGCTTTTGTAGCTTTCTGGGTTAAAAAAAATCTATACAAAATTATTTGGGTAAATTACATTGATACCTCCTGAGGTTTATATTTATTATAGTTTCTCTCTCACCTTTTGAAAACTACATCTCCCTTCCTAACGTTTAAAGTTTCATTACAGATTATCTCCTAAGGTTTAAAATTTCATAACAGTTTCCCTCGTCACCGTAATGATCATCATACATAAAATTAAATTAACAGGGGGTCAATGTAATTTTTCAAATATGAGAGGATAAACTGTAATAAATATAAATATCAGGAAGTGTCAGTGTAATTTACGCAAATTATTTTGTTGGGCTTGCTCTCATCTCATTGGTGTTTGGCTTTTGGAATGTAATTGCCAGTCACTTTATCTCATCAATGGTAACCAAAAATATACACTAAACAGACGGATACAAACTATTAAAATAAAATAATAATAATTGATGAGACAGTTTCCAATGGTAGGACGGGTTGGACTGATCCACACTCCTCAATCCTAACGTCCGAATGACCAAGCCCACCAGAGAACCTGCACAAGAGTTCAACAGGGAACGGGGAGTCCCCCAGCGAACCCTCCGATGAGCAAGTTAGAGAGAGAGAGTGGAATATGTAGATGGATTAGGGATAGAAAAACTTAACCTTCTTCTTATCTTCAAAGTCTGTTTATATCCTTTGGTAATCATTTCGTTGTCCCTTCTGACCTGTCGCCCTGGCCAAAAGTCTATGTTGTAGCTTACCTTGTTCAGGGTGAGGGCGTGCCGTCCTGACGGAGAGGTGTTGTCGTAATAAATGCTGTGAGGGGCTGCATTAATGACGATGTGCAATGGCAATAACTTTGCAGATCTTTGTCTGCTGATGTGACTTGCCCTTTACCTGCCACGTGTCTAAATATCATTGGTCCTTCAAGTCATGTTGACTTCCAGCTGTGCTGGGCCTTATCAGTTGGGTTATGTATTGGGCCCTAAGTGATAGGCTTGGGTTGTTCATAGTGGGTTATGGCATTTATGGGCCTACCCACGTCAGTAGTCTCCCATTCCCAAGTGCAACTTTAGTCCAACGAAGGAAATAATGAGGAAGATGGGGGTTGAAGGTTGAGGGAAAGGAATGACCGACCAGAAGTGGCCGAGTGGAGGAACCAACCGTGAGGAGGGCCGACCACGAAGGGTAACCGAGTGGAGGGACCGACCTTGAGAAGAGCCGACCGCGAAGGGTAACCGAGTGGAGGGACCGACCTTGAGGAGGGCCGACCGCGAAGGGTAGCCGAGTGGAGAGACCGACCATAAGGAAGGTTGACCGCGAAGGGTAACCGAGTGGAGGGACCGACCTTGAGGAGGGCCGACCGCGAAGGGTAGCCGAGTGGAGGGACCGACCATGAGGAGGGTCGACCGCGAAGGGTAACCGAGTGGAGGGACCAACCTTGAGGAGGGCCGACCTCGAAGGGTGAGGTGGCGGGGTGCGGGGCTCGAGAGGCGGCGTATCACGTGATGACTGGAAGTGGAAAAGATAGGGTAGAGGAAGGGGGCGGTGAATCGTGGTCGTACACGTGGCAGCATCTCGTGGTGGGAGAGGGTAGGCGTTGGGCCAGAAGTGAAACGATAGGTCATTATAGGATGTCGAAAGGACAGTTTTGGCGGTGTTTTGAAAAATTTTCAAACTGGTGAAATTTAATAGGGACCCTTGGAATACGGGCAAACCTTGGGCCTTTGGGATTATTCGCTTTACCTATCTTTGTGCAAAACATCAAAACATTCCAAGCATAAACTCCTTCGTTGCTAACGATACGCCCCTGCAACACTTCTTGAATTTTCTTGCACCCGCATCCGAAGCTATTCGAAGACATACGAGAGAAATGGCACAAGAGGAGGCAACCACCGCAAGGGTTGATCCCCTAGGGGATGATGACGCGGTTGACCTGGCGAAACAATATAGGAGGGAGAGGCAAGTGGAGAAGTCAGGGGAGCCGGCGGGTTTACCTCATCCGTTGACAATGATAGCGGCGCCGAAGCCAATTAGTCAGGCTGAGCCAGATCACTGGCATACGAAGGCCGACAAGTCAACCGTGACGGCAGAGGAGTTAGTAGGTATGCGGAAAAAATACCAGGTGCCTGAAGAAATAAAGTTAATGTTACCGACAGCAACGGAGAGGCCATCCGACGCCCGGGCGGGGGAGTTTGCCCTCTACGAGGAGGCGTTGAAGGGAGGGTTAAGGTTGCCGCTTCCACAGGTGGTAGTGGATGTCCTCAACCGACTGGAAGTAGCGCCAGGCCAACTAATGCCCAATGCATGGAAGATTGTACTGGCCTGTGCAAGTGTGTGGCCGAAGGCAAACGAGGGAGCGGCCATGACGGCAGACGAGTTTTTTGCTTGTTATAAGGCCTCAGGCCAGCAAGAAACTTGGGTCACTTTATAGGCGGCGGCAGGAAGGGGTTTGGTGGCGGGGTTGCCATCATTAATTAAGGGATGGAGGCTGCGGTGGTTCTACGTATCCGCGAACGGCAGAGTTGGGGTACACATGGTGTGGAGAGTACCCACCAAGTCTATGGAGCCAAAGCTGGGGGCGGCAACGGAGGAGAAGGTAAAGAAGGTGAAGGCGTGGAGGGAGAAGGAAGGCGTCAGATGGGACGACCTCGCTCAGCCGTCAGCTTTGTTTGCCGCAGGATTGGGCCCTCAGCCGATCGGTGGGGATCTAGCACCGGCAGAGCTTGAGGTGAAAAGGAAAGCGCAAGAGGCGAAGGACCGGGCCAGTTTTACCAAAGCCAATAAGTTCAAAGAAGCACAGTTAGGCCCGCCACCAAAACCGGTCACGAGGGAAAGAATTTGACCGCGCCCCAAGCCGCTGGGGAAAAAAGACTTGGGCAGTTTTGAGCCGCGACCGCCCCTCGTTGATCTAGTGGAGGAAAGGGCAAGCAAGGAGGGGGAGGTTGTGAAGAAGAAGAAGAAGAGGATGGTTGCCTCTGAGGGGGCCTCAGATGCGCCTGGGCCGAAGAAGGCCAGGGTGGGTGGTGAGGGGGCTCTGATGATGGAGGAGAGGGGGAAGAAAGAGGTGGAGGCTACTCCAGAAATGGTGGTTGCCCCAGAGGCGGAGGGGGAGAAGAGTTAAGGGGTCCCAGAGGAAGAAGGGCACATAAACGCCCTCGACCCCAAGATGCAACCGGAGAGTGGGTCAGCTGACCCTAAGGAAGTGATGGAGCAACAGCCCAAGGGGGGGCCCTGCGCCCCAAGGAGAAGGGGCCAGGCTGACGACTGCTTTCTACCACGCTCGCGCAGTGTCTGGGCGGCTGGAGAGAGAAGAAGGCCCAGCCAGGGCAGCTGCAGATCGCCTTGTGGGGATTGTGGATGGCGCAGCTGTGCGCTCGGTGGCCAGGTTCAATGAGGCTGAGCTGCTAAGGAGGTTGTGCTCTGTCCAAATAGAGGTAACCACCTTAGCAGGGGCTCTGCTGAGAAAGGCAGTGGCTGCGAAAGTCAAGTCAGAAGAGGCTAAGGCCCAACTTGCAAGTTTCAAGAAGGAGAGTGCAGGCTAGAAGAAGGCTGCGCGAACCGCGTGTGCCAAGGGTTGGCAGGAGGCTGAGAAGGCAAAGAAGATGGAAGTATTGGCGATCGTGCAGGGCAATGTTGCCGACCATGCCCATGCTGAGCTGTTGGCGGTCAAGTTGGAGCTAGAGGACGAACGCCACAAGGTAGTGTCGCTCGAGTTCCAGCTGGCTGGCGAGCAGAAGAAGTTGGGGGATGCTCAAAATGCCTACACGGTCGCCACTGAGTGGTTTGAAGAGGCTATGATCAACAATGAAGAACTGCGCGCCCAGCAGATCAAAGAGAAGGATGAAGCAGACGTGAAGATTGCTGGGCTGCAGAAGGAGCTGGAGAATGAGCGTGCTAGGGCAATGGAGGAGAAGGCAAGGATTGCAGAAGGAGTTGGAGGAAGAAAAAACCAAGGCAGCCTCTGAAAGGGTAGCATATCCCGATCTGTGCGTTGCAGCAGTAGAGCAATTCAAGGGGTCTACTGAATTTCAGATGGCAGTCGATGCCGTGGTCACCAACAACTTGGCAAGGGAGGTGTCTGGGGGGGGCGGGCCCATCGAGAACGATCGCTGGAGGCAGGACTGAAGTAGAAGTTATTGAGAGCTTCTAGTGGTCGGACTTCTACAAACACGAAATGGCTGAGTTCTGGGACAGTGGCTGGAAGATATTCAAGCGGAAGGCAGAAGAACTGTTCCCAGACTTGGACCTTGGCGGTGTAAGGATTGATGAAGACGACATGGCCCAGACCCCCCTAGATGAGGACGTTGAAGAAGAAGACCTTGTGTCAAGTGAGGATGAGTGACTAGTGTGAACAAAACCTATACTTAGGGTTTGTTTTGTGTTTTTGTTTGTTTTTGTGTTTTTTTTTTGTTTTTTTTTGCTTTTGGATGACTGTAAGAAATTTATGTATAAGTTCGTGAATAAACAAAATTTTGAGTCTTGTTTTCATGCTACTGCTTTTGTTTGCGCATCTGAAATGAATGAGAATGACGACTTGTATAAAGCTTATATATAAATCATTGTGGAGTGTAAAATGTAAGGAAAACTCAATGTAAAGTGAAGTTTAACTTGTAAGAAAAATTCAATGCAAAGTGAATGTGAGAAAAATTCAATGCAGAGTGAATGTGAGAAAAACTCAATACAGAGTGAATTTTAACTTGTAAAAATTCAATGCAGAGTGAATATGAGAAAAACTCAATGCAGAGTGAATTTTAACTGGTAAAAGTTCAATGCAGAGTGAATGTGAGAAAAACTCAATGCAGAGTGAATTTTAACTTGTAAAAATTCAATGCCGAGTGAATGTAAGAAAAACTCAATGCAGAGTGAATTTTAACTTGTAAGTTAGAGAGAGAGAATGGAATATGTAGATGGATTAGAGATAGAAAAACTTCACCTTCTTCTTATCTTCAAAGTCTGCTTATATCCTTTGGTAATCATTTCGTTGTCCCTTCCGACCTGTCGCCTTGGCCAAAAGTCTATGCTGTAGCTTACCTTGTTCAGGGTGAGGGCGTGCCGTCCCGACGGAGAGGTGTTGTCGTAATAAATACTGTGAGGGGCTACATTAATGACGACGTGCAGTGGCAATAACTTTGCAGATCTTTGTCTGCTGATGTGACTTGCCCTTTACCTGCCACGTGTCTAAATATCATGAGTCCTTCAAGTCATGTTGACTTCCAGCTGTGCTGGGCCTTATCAGTTGAGTTATGTATTGGGCCCTAAGTGGTAGGCTTGGGTTGTTCATAGTGGGTTGTGGCCTTTATGGGCCTACCCACGTCAAAAATAATAATAAAAAAAAGAGTTTGGCTTCGAGAAGTTTTTGGTTGATCTTGAAGTATTATTTCACACTATTTATTGAATGACAAATGTCCAATCGTCTCTTAAAAAGAGATAAAAAGATGATAAGTCTTACTATTTCAACTAATAAAAATCAAATTGGAGAACCACATTAGCATGCCCTGAGAGCAATGAATAATTTTCCTTGGCTTCTCCAGAAGTTAATCATCTCAACTTAAAAGAATGTTTGAGCTTGATAGGCTAATTTTGAAATCGATTTTGGTGAGTAGAATATTCATAAAAAAAATCAAGATGATTAGATATCAATAGTTATATGTTTGAATCAAATTTGTATTACGAAAATTGATGATTGTTCTTGAAATTATATTTGTCGTCCATTTTTTAAAAACAAATTTGAATCAAACATATATCCACCGATGTCCAATTATCTTAGTTTTTTTTGTATAAAAGTTATACTCAACGAGTCTTGAAAAGTAAACGGTTCGAATCACTAAAATTGGTTTCAAAATGGGTCTACTAAGTTCAAATGCTCTGTCAAGTTGAGATCACAACTTGAGAAAACCAAATCCAAAAAAAATGACAAATTCTGTCAGTATTTCTATGTTTCGGTTATTGTGCATTTTTGGTTTGTGCAATTTTAATTGGCTCGATTTTGATTTTAAATTTATTATTTTATCTAAATTTGATCTGTTTGATAAAATTGTTAGTATTTTTTAATGACAAATGTGCATAGGTGGGACATATTTCATACATATATATAAGCAAAACTGTAAACTTGTTCAATTCAATGAGTTAATTTCAACTAATTTAGTGATGGTTTTTATTCAAAAATTCTAATCAACGTTATCAATTGGATCAAATTGATATAAAATCTAAATTAAAAATCAAAACCGAACTAATTAAAATTATAGGGACCAAAATAATAAATAGATGTACTACAAATAAAATTTGCCATAATTTTTTATAAATAATTTTAAAAGGAAAAGTTTGGATCCCAGAATTAGGATCCCAAAATTTACTCAAAATGAATATATGTAATGAAGATTAAATTAATAAAGTATGAGATTCACGAGGAAAATGAATTTAAATAATTGATTATTGTTTCTCAATAAATTTTGGATAAATAATTTTAAATTTGTAGTATTACTCTTAAAGACTTTCTTAAAAATAAAAGTTCACATAACTTGAATTTTAGTGTTTTTCATTTATTTTAGGGAAAAATTAAAAGTGTTGAATTATAACAATTTTGATCCGTTTTTATAGCAGTTCCCTTCAAGATTTCATACTCTCAGTATCCGTTAAGACTGCACTTTGTGCGCCTCATGGGATTCATGACCGTGATCTGAATAATTCAGTTCATTGGCATCATAGAGAGAGATGCAAAACAGAATGGGGAGGGCAGTGAGGTTCTAGAAATGATAGAGTTGGGTATTGAATTGAATTGGATATTTTTAATTACCCGAACCAATCAGAATATATTTTTAATAGGATTGGGCCGGTGAAAGTTCTAGAATTGGGAATTTTAATCACCCTGACCAGTCAAAATAAATGTTTTATTTGAATTGTGCTGGTGAAGCTTCTAGAATTGAGTATTTTTAATGAAGGTGATATATAGTTTTTGGAAAATGATTCGTGGCTCGACAAAGTGTGGCGCGATTGCCTTGACGCGTGTAATTCACTCTCCATTCTCATTCCTCACTTGCACTTTACTTACCGACCCAAACCCATTCAAACCCAAAAACTCCCAAAAACTCTCAGCCTCTCTCTCATCCTCTAGGTCTCCTCTCTACTGAAACACCAAAAGTGATTCAGTTCAGCAAGCAGGCCAAAGTGATTTGGTCAGGCGGTGGAGGGCTTCCGACCATATTGCTTTGTTTACCCAACCCAAGCCCTAGATCCCCAAATCTCCTCCATTGACAACCAACAAAAGGTCAGTTTTTATTTTATTTATTTATTTTTTCTCCATTTAATCCCCATGATGAAAAGCTGTGTGATTTTTCAAAAGTTCTTGTTTTTCTGGAGTGCCAACCGTCAAGTGCCACAGATTTTTGCTTTTATTTTTGTATTTTTTTTTAATTTTATAAATCCTTTCCATTTAATTCCCAAAATGAAAAGTTGTGTGATATTTCAAAAGTTCTTGTTTGTTGTTCTTGTTTTTCTGGAGTGCCAACTGTCGAGTGCCAAAAGAATTGAAAGTAAGTGTGATTCTCTCTAGACTTACATTTTGCATTGCAAGTGTATGATAAAATGCTTCAATGAAATGCTTTGCGATTCCATGGGCCATTTTGTATGAAGAATCGTTGCCTTGCCATGAATACTTAATATATAAGTCTCTAACATGAAAGAAAAAACAGAAGCAGCAGCAGCTAATCTCCATTGAGTATAATTTTTCCAATATATATCAAATGGAACTCTATAACACCAAAGCCTTGCTAAATAGATGGAGTAGTTAATATTGAAGGTTTAATAGTATATGTTGTCAAATGTATAATAGGTGAGTGCTTTCCTTACCTCTCTTTCTCCTATAACAATACAATCATGCCTGCTTTCCTATTACTCTACTTATATCCTCTAGAGCTTTAAGAGACAGATAAATTGGGATACAATTCTAGGTGTAGATATAACACCATAACAGTGCCAATATGTTGTGCAAAATTAAGATAGATGATTGCTTCCTTCCTGCCTACTGCTCTTTCAAGTAAAATACATGATTGCATTGAGACTTATTTAACAATACCATCCTTATTGAGAATTATGTTCTTGATTTGCAGTGCAGCCCCCAATTTGCGTTGAGACTTATTTAACAATACCATCCTTAAGTATATTTGGTTTAACCATATTATGTATACTTAAGTATATTTGGTTTAACCATATCATGTGCAGTAACCATATTATGTGCAGTAACCATAATATGTTTAATGTTAAAATGAATGTTGTAAACTTAGATGTTATTGTGCTGGTCTAGCTTTAAAATGAATGAATGTTTTAGCTTTTCCTTCTTGTTGAACAGTCTTTTTCTTGTGAATGAATGAATGAATGTTTTTGTATAGTAAATGAACATGGTGTTGAATGAATGTTAGCAATTGAACAGCCATTATGTGCATGAATTTATAAATGTTTTTGTTGGTGGAAAAAAAATGTATGCTGGTTTGCTGGAATAAAAAGTTTTCTAGTTTGCTTCTAGGAATAAACAGTCCTTTTCTACTTTGCTGGAATAAAAAGTTGTGTTGTAAAGTGTATGCTTCCAGGAAAATAGTATTGGACTCTCAAGATCACTCATACAATTTGAAAATAGTATTGGACTCTCAAGATCACTCTCAAAATAGTTTTGTGTTGGTTTGTTCATTCAAGATCAGTCATACAATTTGAACAAACTAATTCAAGATCACTCATTCATGAACAAACCAATTTAAAGCATTACACAATTTGAACCAAAACTAACTCTCAACATTCACCATATTTCTTGACAAACAATTGCAACCAAATTTTAATCAAGCCAAAACCCATTTAGCATTTGGAACATTCAGCATCAGCATTTGGAACATTCAGCATTAGTCATACAATCTGAACAAACTAATTCAAGATCACTCATTCATAATCATGAACAAACCAATTTAAAGCATTACACTACAATTTGAACCAAAATTGAATGAAGCCAAAACCCATTCGAATAATAAGTCACCTTCCAGCCATTCGAATAATAAGTCACCTTCCAGCCATTAACATTTCTACATAATCAAACCGAAGTATCCAAAGCTCACAAAAAAGCATTACACTACAATCTAGAGGGCTCACTTTTGATCTTTTTCTTCTCGCTCTCGCCCGAGTACATTCAATTCCAAAGTATTTTAGTTCCCCATCATTGCCAAAATTTTGTGTTCCATAAGTTATAGCAAATCCAAGGTGCTTCGCATATTTTGCATAAAATGCATACACTTGTTGCTTTGAGGTAAAACACATCCCCTGCTTAGGTTCTTCAACTTCACCACTCTACGGTTCTTGAACTTCCTCACTCGGATTGTTTGACCCTTCCATCATTTTGTTGCTCTTTCAAGATTGTAGGTTCAAATTCATAAATATAGGGCTTAGTTAGTGCTAAAAAGGAGCAATAATAATAATAATAATAATAATAATAATAATAATAATAATAATTGTCCAGATAATGTTGGGGAACATAGAATCTTTAACGAGCTAATGTCCAGATCTATGCATTCACTAGTAGGTGTATCAATTTTGGGAGATCATTCTATGTTTAATATACAAGAAAATAGAACAATAGTGTCAAATTCAAAATAGCTCACCTGTTTGGCAAGATTGCAAGCACGGTCAGGAGAATTCAAAATCTCATAGTAAAGTACAGAAAAGTTAAGAGCAAGTCCAAGCTGGATTGGATGTGTTGGAGCAAGTTCTGCACTTGCAATATCCTAAAGAAAAAACAATCATGGTTATTATAATGTTCAAAAACAATATATGTATAAACCAAAAAAGAAACCAAGAAGAAACCAACAATTGATCAGCATTATCCCACCATTACTGCAGATTGAAGCAAACTACCCCTATTTACAAGTCCTATTCAATGCTAAGACTGTACTTTTTTTTATCATCTTCTTTTACAATTTTTTCCACTTTAAAAATTCACATCATATACACAAGCCTAAGACAAATAATTATCATAACTCATTTCTAACCCAAACTTAACAGGAAACTGAGGCCAAAACAAAACAAAAAAATGTTAAAAAAAGAAATTAATCAAACCAAAAATTGGATAGCGTAGTATGTATGTCCATGATAAAAGTTTCAAGTCCATGATAAAAGTTTCAACATTTATTTTCCTTAGGAAATTAAAAATAATTTTTTGTCACAAGTTCATTCTCTTGTCAAGAATTCATCATAGGAACTTGTTCAATGGGTATGTGCATTTGTAATTTCCTGTTGCTAAGTTTAGGCATCTGCGGCTAACTCACAGGTTGCTAACTCACTAGCTATTGCATCTGCTGCTTATTTATCATAGAAGCATGCTCACATGTTGCTAACAAACAATGTAAAGGGCTTGGTGATAACCAAACAAAATCTTTCTATGTGGACTTTCAACAAACACCTAGAATGCATGAATACAAAACACCAAAATCATGTATCAAACAAATTAAAGCAAAGAAAATTTCATGGACCAAGAAAATTTCATGTATCAAACAAAATCATGGACCAAGAAAATTTCAACCAAGGTAAAACAAAGAATGTGTTTCAAGCAATACCTCGAATCAGTTGCTTCTTCGTCGTTGGAGGCTGAAATTTTCAGAGAAACTGGACGAATTGGAGGTTGCTAGACCGTGGTTGATGCTCAACGATGGTCTTCCTTGTCGTCGGTGGCCACCTAGGTCGACGTCGTCATCGTCAGGGTCAAGCCCTTGGGTCGTGGTCGTTTGTCTCTCTATCTCCTAGATATGCAGATTTGTTCTCTTCAGTCTTCAAGGCTCGTGAGATGTACACTAAGTGAGGCGTGTGAAATGTACCCAGAGTTTGAACTGCCAGCTCAATTCGAGGCATTCGCGCCTCACTTTGTCGAGGTCTGTAGCAGCATTGATAATTTTTTTAGTTGAATTAGGTCGGTGAAGGTTTTACAATTGGCGTAAAGATCTCCGTGTTAATGGTAGAGTGATCTAGAGTGAATTATGAGGGCGTGACACTTGTCCCACTAATGGAATCAAGGGTTGAGATCAATCCCTCACCAAAATGACGTCATTTTGGTGGGAAAATTTAAAAAAAAAAAAAAAAAAGGTGAAATGAGAAACGAAGAGAGAGAGAGAGAGAGGACACAGCCACCGGAGTTCTCCATCTCCGGCGCACTCTGCTTCCCTTCCGGCGACCCCACCCCCACCCTCCCTTTCTCCATCTTTGAGCTTCATTGTAATATCTCCTTTTCGGTAAAAAAATGTAAATTACATACAGAAATCTAAGCAAAAGCCTAAGTACCAATCTCTGCAAAAACTTTCTGTTCCAGCACAAAAATATGAATCAATAGCCAATAATTTATATGAAGGAAAGACCCCAATTCAATCACTAATACAAACCCTAATGTTTATTAAATTAAACCCATACATCAGAGCATTGGCAATAGATTGAGTGATGCTTTGATTGAGGCATTCAATTCCGGACTAGTCTACGAAATAGATCCACCTGATCAAAAAGGGTTCACGATTTAGAGCAAAAGTGTCTATATATGTATGTATGTATGTATGTATGTATGTATGCATCATTGTTCGCATATATAATCTATACATATACATATCTGTTAATGATAATAATGCAAAATCCAAAAGGAAAATCTAAAAGAGAGAATAGAACGAAATGATACTGTACTTGGCTTCTCGAAATTACAGAGGCGAATTCAGCAGACATGGAGTGCGAGTATTTCAGGAAAACCTAAAAATATGTTCTCCCAAAATCAACTGTGGTCAACATTAATTGCTTTTTTTTAGTTTTTTTTTTTTTCTTTCAAATTGCTCATCCATTGCCACAAAAGCAACAAGCTAGGCAAATAATGTTTGAATAGGCACCCTGCTTCTCTCTCTCTAGCAGAAGAAGGAGAAGAAGAAGAGGGGATGGGAGGGGATGGGAGGGGAGGGGTGGGGTGGGGTGGTGTCGCCGGGAGGGAAGGAGAGTGCGCCGGAAATGGAGAAAAACTCCGCCGGCTGTGTCCTCTCTCTCTCTCTCTCTCTCTCTTCATTTCTCATTTCACTCTTCTTTTTTTTCTTTTTTTTTTTAAATTTTCCCACCCAAACGACGTGGTTTGGTGAGGGATTCATCTCAACCCTTGGTTCCATTAGTGGGACAGGTGTTGTGCCCTCATAAGTAAAAGAAATAACGCATAACCCATTTCAGTTAATTTAGGGTTCTGAGAGACCTGCTTGCTTGTCAGGAAAATTGAAGACATGGATGGGCTAAGAACTCTGATGAGATTGTTGCTGATTCTAGCTTACATTCCAGTGGCAGAGGCCAGATTTCGACATTACAAGTGGGAAGTGCAGTATGAATACAAATCCCCAGATTGCTACAAGAAACTGATGATCACCATTAATGGAAGGTCTCCTGGTCCCACAATCGTGGCTCAGCAAAACGATACAATCATTGTTGAGCTCAAGAACAGTTTGTTGACTGAGAATGTTGCGATTCATTGGCATGGGATTCGGCAGGTAATATAAATAGCCTGATTAGTATTGTTTTTGTTTTCTTGTTTTTTGTTTTCATATTTTTGGAAACAAAAGCGATTGTATATTTGAAAAACACCCAGCTTTTTCATTTTTCTGCAATACAGTTTTGGAAACAATGAATATTTGGTTGTGTTTTCAGAAATAAAAATAATGAGATGTTCGAAAGCACACATCATTTTCAATTTCCTTCGAAAAGAGTTTTTGAAATTTTGAAGATAATTTTCTGGTATTTCGTAAAAAGTTGATTGTTGTTTTTTAAAAAACTTTCAGAACAAATTTCAGATAAATATGTTTTCTGTGTTTTTCAGAAAAATGAAAACACAGCTAAACAGTTTTATGTTTCAAAAAGTTCTTTGAAAGGTTGATTATTTTCAGATTTTTTTTTTTTCCAAAAACAGTTTCCGCAACATTTTTTTTTTTTTAGATTGGGTGTTTCCACAACTTATTTTCTGAAGTTTGGTTGAGTTTTTAAAATTTTTTTTTTTTGAAAAATTAAAAAATAATTTAACTAAAATAAACTCCAAGAAAAGTATTTGGAATTTGTAAAAATTATTCTACCATATGAAAAAGAAAAAATCATGCGAAAATATTTTTTGTCAAACTAATTTTTAAAATTTAAAAAATAGAGATATTTTGAAAATTCAACCAAATAGCATTTCTCAAAAATAAAAGGGTAAATTACATTGACACACCCTTGAGGTTTGTTTTTAATATAAGTACCCCTTCACGTTTTGGAAATTACGTCTCCCTCCCTAAGATTTAAACTTCTATTATAATTTAATCCTTCCGTTAGTCAACCATTAAGTCAACTAACGGAAAAACTAATATAAGAAATTAATTTTTAAAATGCCTATTTTACCCTTGTTTGCATATATAAAATTGACAAATAATTTACTATTTAAGAAAAATTTATATGCTCCAGTCGTGGTCTTTGGTTATGATGTATTATGGTGTTTGTTATAACTATTGATTATAATATTATTTTGTTTATGATTCAAAAGTTATTTAGTTATGCCTTATGTGATGTTTAATTATAATTAATTTTTTTAGTTAGGATTGAAAATGATCTAATTATAATATTTGTGATAATTAACACTACAAAAGTTTGTGTACCATAGCATTATCTAAATGTTTAATAGTATAATAATATACGTATTAGTATTAAATGAATTTTTGTAATTCCTCACCGATTTTCTTTACTCATCTAGTAATTTTTTATTTTTTTAATAAGAGTAAAATAAGTTGACTTAACAGTTGACTAGCGGAAGAATTAAATTGTAATTGAAATTTAAACCTTAGGGAGGGATGTATAATTTTCAGATATTGAAGACAGTACTTATATTAAAGACAAACCTCAAGGTGTCAGTGTAACTTACCCAAAATAAAAACAGAAAAGGAGAAGTCTAATCTCTCGTAATGATATGGTTGTTGATTTATGCATATGTGTTTGTTTGTCTGATTGATTTGCAGATTGGTACACCTTGGTTTGATGGAACAGAAGGTGTGACTCAATGTCCAATTGTGCCTGGAGACACCTTTGTATACAAATATGTTGTTGATAGGGTAAAGCCTTAAAAACCTCACTATATTCCTTGAAAACAACTCTTAAAACAACTACACAGTTCTATATACTGCAAATTATGTTTTAAATTTGAATTTGGAATTGAACAATATATGCAGCCTGGAACATTTCTGTACCACGCACATTATGGTATGCAAAGAGATGCTGGGCTCTATGGATCGATTCGTGTTGCGCTTCCAGATGGAGAATCGGAGCCATTTTCTTACGATTATGATCGGAGCATCATCCTCCAAGACTGGTACCACAAAAGCACATATGAACAAGCCACTGGCCTATCTTCCATACCCTTTGGTTGGGTTGGAGAGCCTCAGGTATTATTTACAAACTTCACCATCCTTAAAACATTATATGTCACTGTTTTTTAGCCATTGTTTGCCACCATCAATTGTGTGTACCGAGTTTCAGCAGATTGTTTGTAAGATATAATTAAGGCAAACATATGTTTTGTGTCAGCACAAACGATGACTAACCGCAAACACCCTATGATACACTAATATGAACATGTTTTGAAATTCTATTTTTACAAAAAACATATTGTCTGCATTATAAAGGATGAAACACACTTATCTCTAAAGTATGCGCGTCTAAAACGTTTCAAATTCTAATTTTGTCAATTTTGTCTCAAAAGTTTTCAATTTGAGTCAAATTAATTCAATTTCAAACGACCATTTAAATTATTAACAAAATAATTATAAATTTCAACTATGATTCTTAAAATATACTTTTGTGCCATTTTTTGTCAATTTCGTCTCTCAATATTGTAAGGTTATGGCTCATCTTTTTTATCAATATTTCAAAACTAAATTGACAAAATTAAAAAAGTTTAGGGACAGACATGATATAGAACATATACTTTAGGGATCATATTTGATCATCATTTTGTTTAAGTTTTAGGTATGTTTGAAATTGGACGAAATTGAGTCATTGAAAATTTTAAACAGTAAAGTGACACACAATAATTTAAAAACATAAATGTATTTTATCCTCTTGTAAAACTTAGCATGAAAGATTATAATGGTCATATATATGCAATGTGTTAATGGTACTCCAATTGAATTGCAGTCACTTCTGATACAAGGAAGAGGAAGGTTCGATTGCTCTACACCCAGCATAGAAGCCGGTCTTTGTAATGCGACAAATCCCGAATGCTCTCCCTATGTTATCACTGTAGTTCCTGGCAAAACTTACAGACCAAGGATCAGTGGCTTGACTGGTCTATCTGCCCTCAGTTTCGAAATAGAGGTACCAAAATGTACTTCAAATTTATTTGATGTTTCATTCAAAGACTGTTAATTAGTCATTGCTAATGTATTTTGTTTCTAATGCAGGGTCATAATATGACTGTTGTGGCAACAGATGGGCACTATGTTGAGCCTTTTGTTGTGAAAAACCTCTTCATTTACTCCGGTCTGACGTACTCTGTGCTAATAAAAACCAATCAAGAACCTTCAAGAAATTACTGGGCTAGTTCAACACTGCTTAGCAGGGACAGGACAACCCCAAATGGTTTAGCCATTTTCAATTACTATCCGAACCATCCTAGGAAGTCCCCGCCCATGGTCCCACCCCCTGGCCCTGCCTGGAATGATTCGGCCCTTAGGGTGGCTCAAAGCTTCGCGATCAAGGCTCGACAAGGTTACATTTACCCTCCTCCCCAGACATCGGACAGAGTAATTGTCTTACTCAACGCACAAAATATGTTCAATGGTTATTACCGGTGGTCCGTCAACAATGTCTCCTACAACTTCCCTCATACCCCATATTTAATCGCGCTTAAAGAGAATTTAAAGCACGTTTTTTATCAAACTCCACCTCCGACCGGTTACGACTCTCTCAATTCAGCGGTGGACATTGTACTTCAAAATGCGGACTCATTGAAGAATCACACTAGTGAGACACACCCTTGGCATCTATATGGGCATGATTTTTGGGTCATGGGTTATGGATTGGGTAAGTTCGATATGGTTAATGATCCAAAGAAGTACAATTTGGTTGACCCAATAATGAAGAACACGGTTCCCGTTCACCCATACGGGTGGACTGCATTGCGGTTTCGGGCCAACAACCCGGGTGTGTGGGCCTTCCATTGCCACATAGAGTCTCACTTCTATATGGGTATGGGGGTTGTGTTTGAAGAAGGGATTGAGATGGTTGGGAAATTGCCAACATCCATTATGGGCTGTGGTGATACCAAAGGCTTCCACAGACCATAGACACTCTGGAAGTTTTTCAAAGAAACACTCTCTGACTATACAATCTAAAATATTTCAATCTAAGTGTGTTGTTGTTAGTACCTCACCAAACGATTCAAGTGTCTCGCTTCCAAAGTGATTCACCTTGCACCCTCTTACTTTTATTTTCGTATATATTTTTCTATAGGCCTTAAAAATTTTGATGGCCAATTTTTGTATCAAATACGTCTGATGTATATACAACACATGATAGAGTTTACATGTAGGTGAGATCTTTAGGGATCTCTATCTTTTTTAGTTGTGAAGATAAAATAAAAGGCGTATATTTTATTTTGAATTTGCAGGATACAACTTATCCAATTTTTTATTTAATTATCTTTTAAATAGATATTATAAAACTTCCACTAATTATAATAATGTCCATCAACACATTACAATTAAACCTTTAAAAGTAGAGAATTACAAGTGGGCCCTTTCTTACAATTGGTCACAAACTTCCTTCCACCAAACTATATTCAACATGAGCTACTAACTATGGACAAATTTATCACTATCAGAAACGCTAACTCATGTACGTGAATTTTAAATTTTTTCTTCGTCTAATTGGACCCCAAAAGAATTTTTCAAAAATAATATTTTTATAATTATACTGGTACAAATAAAAATATTTTTTTGAAAAAGTTATGGACCGGTGTTTTTTTGGTCCAATGTTAATTGAAAAAATTACTTGAATATACTTTCTCACTTTGAGAATGGTGGATTTCATGTTAAGCACTTATATAAATCAATTACTACATAACTCAACATGTCTGTGTATAGCCTTTGGCTCGGCGTCACTGATAGACAATATCAAAGTTAAATGACTAGTTAATTAATTTATACAAGCTTCTCAAGTCAAAGGAAAATAAGTGAATTGTAATAGAACTACCTTTTAAATTGATAGTGATCATTCCATAGGTATTCTCCAAATCAATCATGTTTAGTGTATGTTCTTATTGCATAGCACCCACTTATTTGCCTAAGGTCACTACCTCAATGATGGAGTTAATCATTCTATCATATAGCAACAAAACAGGTGTAGGCTATAGTAGTGTGACGCCCAATCAACACCCATAGCCTAGAACATTGATTGGGTGCACTGAAAAATCATAACTTCCACCTTTTGGTTCATTAACTATTAGCATATTTTTCTACAATGTTACTCAAGGAACCTTATGTTCACATCATATGTAACATTAAATATAACATTACCCAGAATAATAATATACAAAAGTGAAAAATAAAATACCAAGCAATTTATTTAATCAGTTAATAAAGTCAACAAATTGATTTTTGAGAGCATAAATGCTAACATTCTCCCACTTGTACTCAAAACCAAATACATATGTATTTAATACCCATCATCTCCAAGTGCTTCTCAAAAACCTTATGAGTTAAGGGTTTTGTGAAAGGATCTGCAACATTTTTAGCTAATGCAATATTTGCTATTAACATATCTCCTCTATGGATGATATCACGTATCAAGTGAAATCTACGCTCAATGTGCTTTGTCCTTCGATGAGCCTTAGGCTCAATAGCATGTGCAATCATGCCAGTGTTGTCACAATAAACAATTATAGGAGATTCAATTATTGGGATAACACCTAGTTCTTGAATGAACTTGTGAATCCAAACAATTTCCTTTTGTAGCTTCACTTGCAGCTACATACTCTGCTTCAGTTGTAGAATTTGCAGTAGTATCTTGCTTGCAACTTCTCCAACTTATTGCTTCCTTTCCAAGAGTGAACACAAATCCAAAAGTTGATTTTCTATCATCGATATCAGATTGAAAATCTGAATCGATGTAACCTTCAACAACCAAATTTTCACTACCAAACATTAGAAAATAGTGTTTAGTCCTTTTCAAATATTTCAAAATGTGTTTCATTGATGTCCAATGCTGTGGACCTAGATTGGATTAGTATTTACTCACAACGCTCACTACGTAACGAATGTCAGGCCTAGTACAAAGCATTGCATACATGAGACTTCTCACTACCGAAGCATAAGGATTATTTCTCATTTTCTCTCTCTCCTCTTGTGTTTTTGGTGTCATTCCCTTAGAAAGATGAATTATGTTATGAGAATAAAGAAACTAAGAGAGAGAGAGAAAGATGAATTATGTTATGAGAATAAAGAAACTAAGAGAGAGAGAGAGAGAGAGAGAGAGAGAGAGAGAGAGAGAGAGAGAGAGAGAGAATATAACTCTGTATATTTCAATAATTAATTTGAGTGAATACAAGACTCCTTTATATAGGAGAATGGGAAGCTAATATGGTAATGCACAATATGGTAATGCCTAATATGGTAATATAGATATATGGTAAGTATGATAAATAGAATATATAGTTATTATATTTAACAAATTCCATATCTAAAGTGTAAGAATCCTTTCTTGGAATCTTGCATGCTAAATCTTGCCAAAACTTTGTCAATATAATTGACTTGGGAAAGAATAAGTAATCTTTTCTTTCAGTTTCTAAACAATTTGATTTCGAGTATATAACTAACTTCACCAAGGTCTTTCATTGCAAAGTGATTAGATAACTAAACTTTGACTGATGACATTGCTCCTACATTATTCCCAATAAGTAGTATGTCATCAACATAGAGAACCAAAATACTTTGGCACTTCCACTGACCTTTTTGTAAACACAAGGTTCATCCACATTTTGCGAGGAATCAAACGATTTGATTGCCTCGTCAAAACGAATATTCTAACTTTGAGATGCTTGCTTGAGACCATAAATGGACCTCATTAATTTGCACATTTTATTTTCTTCACCATGTGATATAAAACCTTCTGGTTGATGCATATAAATTTCTTCTTCAATATAGTTATTCAAGAATGCAGTTTTAACATCCATTTGCCAAATTTCAAAATCATAGTGTGCAGCAACTGACAAAAGAATCCTTATGGATTTTAGCATGGCTATTGGCGAAAAAGTTTCTTCATATTCGATACCAGCCTTTTGGTTATACCCTTTCACCACTAGTCTTGCTTTGTAGGTCTCTACCTTTCCATTGGGTTCTAATTTTGTTTTATATACCCATTTGCAACTTATGGGTTTAATACCCTCAGGTTTACTACTAAGGTCCAAACCTTATTAGAATACATTGAGTCCATTTCAAATTCCATGGCTTTTTGCCAATGCCATTATCTTTGTCATTAATTACCTCTTCGTATGTAAATGGATCACCATCAGACAATTCTGATTCCATCTAATAAATCTCATTTAACTGTGTTAGGTTTTTATTTTTGGCAATCCCGTTTGACAAAACTCCTTTCAGTTGCAATTTTATTCGTTCTTTTATTTCAGTGAGGTTATGAGTTTTAGATGCGAATCCAACTCGAATTGTGCCTTGCAGAGAAGTTTGTGATGTCTATTCTTTCATGTTTGCCACTTTGCTGACTATGTCGGGTATTGAACTGCTTGGTTAGTTCGCGGGGGTCCAAGGGGCAGCGCCCCTTGGCGAGTCCAGGGCAATCGAGCGCAAGAATTGCAGTCGAAGTTGTTTTTCAACTTGAGTGGCCATTCCTGCGCTCGAGCGGAGATCACGACCTTTCAGAAGTTTCACTTGCCTACAAAAGTACTGAGAGCTGTTTTTTCCCGCTCGAGGGGCCATTCTTGTGCTCGAGCAGAGATTGTGGATCTGTTTTCTATAAATAAGTGTTTCAGTCCGATTTTAGGGTACGACTTGCAGATCTTCTTATTGGGTATTAAGGTTTTCATCTGGAGCTTCTTTACTAGTTTCTTTGATGTTTGTTTGAGTTTAGCTCATGGTTTAAGAACTATACATCAAAGGATTGTTTATTTCATTCAATACAAAAGAGAGAGTTATTCTTCTGTGAGTTCCGAAGAATTTGAGCCTGAAGCTTTGGTGAATTCTGGAGTGGTTTATCGTCGTGGATTCTACATCGGCGTTGTGGATTCAATGTTGTACAAGAACAATTCCGAGGTGAAGACGGGGCTGGAAAAGGCACATTGGGGTCGGTTCGATTTGGGCGTGGGTTCGCTAGGTAATTAAGAGTACACTTGTGTAATTCCTTTATGTTTTCTTAGTGGATTGTTTTGTGGTTTTTGCCCGTGTTTTTTTTTTTTTTTTATTACAATTGGAGGCGCTCCAATTATGGTTTTTTCGCGTAAAATTGTTGTGTCGATCTGTCTTGATTGTTTGATTGTGATTGTTATTTACTGCTTAAAATTGATACATAATCACAAATCAGTATCTAGGGGATTTTTAGATTTTTCAAACAACGATAACTTAACTGGAGGTCTAATGATCCTTTTACGACACTGAGGTTCTTGTGGAACAATTGGTTCAGTGGGCTTACTTATTTGTCCTTCACTTTGACTCCTTGCCCCATCCATTGAAATGTCAGTTACTTCTTCAAGAACAATTCTTGTTCTATTTTCATTGAAAATATAATCATTTTCTAAAAAAATAGCATTTCTGCTAACAATAATTTTTTGTTCTTTAGGATTATAAAAATAGTAACCAAATGCCGTCTTAGGATATCCAAGGAAAATGCATCTATCAGTTCTTAATTCCAATTTATCAACATTTTGCTTGTTCACATGTGCTGGACAATCCCATATCCTAATATGATTTAGACAAGGCTTTTTCCCAATCCATAATTCATATGGAGTTTTAGGAACCGATTTAGTAGGAACTATATTTAACAAATAAATAACAGTTTCTAATGCAAATCCCCAAAAGGAAATTGGAAATTCTAACATGCTCATCATTGAACGAACCATATCTAATAAGGTTCTATTTCTTTTTTCAGCCACCCCATTATTTTGTGGTGTGCCTATGGGGATTAATTGAGATATGATACCATTCTTTTTTAAATAATTTTGAAAATTATCTAAAAGGTATTCTTCCCACAATCTGATCGAAGAGCTTTGATGCTTTTTCCAAGTTGCTTTTCTACTTCACTACAAAATTCCTTGAAATTTTTAAAGGATTCAGACTTAAGTTTTCATTAGGTACAAATAACCATACCTAGAATAGTCATCAGTCAATGCAATGAAATAGTAAAAACCACCTCTTGCCATGTGATTTATTGGACCACAAACATCCGTGTGTATTAATCCCAAAGCTTCTGTGGCTCTAATTCCTTTTCCTATAAATGGAATTTTAGTCATTTTTCCTTATAAACAGGGCTCACAAATTGGATAAGGCTCAATTTTCAAAAAAATCTAAAGGCCCATCCTTGACCAATCTATTTAGACATTCTAAATTGATATGACCAAGTTTCAAGTGTCACATGTAAGTTTGATTAACATTCCTTCTTCTTTTAAGGGGTAACATACCAGTAGATATATCATTCTCAACACAATTAATAGAATTATCAATAGGACTAATAAAATAAAGACCATCTATTAAAATGCCAGAAACCACAAATTTATTATTGTGCTTAATAACAACTTTAGAAGAAAAGGAAAGACAATATCCCAATGAAATTAACTTTGAAATAGAAATTAAATTTCTACAGATATTTGGCGCAAATAGACAATCTTCTAAAACTAGAGTCTTATTAAATGATAATTACAAATAAAAAGTTCCTATGAAAACTACAGCAACTGTTGCACTTGTTCCCAACTTTATTAGCATCTTCCCTTCCTTAAGCCTTCTGGTCTCCTTGAACCCTTGCAACATATTGCAAGTATGTGATATCGCACCAGAGTCTACACACCAAGCATTAGGAGGACCAATCAATAAATTGGTTTTAATAACAAACAAATTTAACATACCTTTCGAAGGTTTGCCCTTTTTAGTGTTGTCAAATAATGACGGCAGTTTCTCTTCCAATGGCCAAGCTTTTTACAATGGAAACAATTTCCTTTGCTTTTCTTTTTATCTGCCCTTTTTAAAAACACCTTGTGTTTTTCCAAAGAACTTAGAGCCGATAGGTTTCTTATTAAAATTATTCTTGCCCTTAGGCTTGAATTTTCTAAGACCTTCCTTCTCACTCATCGGCTCTTTTTAATAAGATCCTCTGTTGTTTGCAACATATTGAGCAGCTTTGATGGTATAACAATCATCTTATTCATATTGTAATTCAAAATAAACTGATTATAAGAATCTGATAAAAATGTAAGGATCGTATCAATTTTAGTTTCACCATCAATATTTGCACCCAAAGTTTCCAGTATGTTAATGAAAGATATCATTTTCAGGACATGTTCCATGTTCCCGTACTGGAGTACCTTCCACCATTTTGGTGGACATCAAACCTTTCATGGCAATTTGGCGTGCACTTTTGCTCTGTCTCCAAACATTTCTTTGAAATTAACCATCATGTCTTTTACAATAGGAACACCTTCATGCTGCTTTTGCAACACATTGGTCATTGAGGCCAATATGTAGCATTTTGCAACATCATCCGCCTCATGCCACTTCCTAGAAGCCTTACGTTGTTCATTAGTGGCATCCACTTCAAGGAGCGTAGGTGGATCAATGGTTGGGACATGGTTCAATTTTTTAGCAGTAAGGACAATTGTTAAACTTCTCTTCCAATCCACATAGTTTGGTCCAATCAAACGATTATCATCAAGAATTTTGGACAAAGGATTAAAATTAGTCATTTTGAACTGCATATGTTAAAAAAAACTAAAAATAAAAATATGTGTCAGAAGAATACAAGTATTGCATTGTATATAAATCCATAGGATGCTGGATTTTGAATCTACTATGGTAAGGCTCACTAGAATTATCATTCAAACAATCCTAAACAATTTATAACCCCACAAATATAATATTTATATTTAAAACATTCATAGTGAGCATTGAGAAACTAATCCTACATGTACAAAAATTTCTTTTGAAATAAATGAACATACCTTAAATGGATGGGTAGCTACTGCCCATCATAATATCATCTTATGTTATCATGTTTCTTTTTCTTTCAAAAAAATTAAATTTATTTATGACTCCCAATTTTTCTTTTGGTCTCCAAATCAACTCATATGACACCTTTTGGTTACCATATAGTATTTGTTTAAGTATAAACCATTGTTTAGATACATAGCATGAACATGTAAGATTATGCCTTCATTTTAGCCGACACTCCCACTAGTCATACGTATACTTTTCACAAAATAAATAAAACAAACTAATTAATTAAAACCCAATCAACCCTTTTGGTATTAATTAAATCTCAACTAATGAAAATTTTTATTTACCAACAATGGAGGGCCATAGGTATTATTTTCTTAAAATAATCCTATTTAACACTTAATCATTAAAATGAGATACCAATTAACTAAAAAAAAATAGAAAGTAATCATTGCAGTGTCTTACGGAAACCAACCCCCCCTCCCCCCCGCTTTTTCTTTTTCTTTTTTTTTTCATCCATCATAAGGTTCTGATTTGAAACTGTAATCATGTCTACAACAAAACGATTTTTTTTCAGTCCTCTTTTCTTTCTTTTTTTTCCTTAATGTGGCCTCCTTTCATTTTTATTTATTTCTATTTATAATGAACGATTAATACAAGAAAAAAACATAGATTATATATTCACAAATTATATAATCGGCAATCACGCAAGAAAATATCGAATATTCAATATTTTCATCAAAATGAAAAACAAAAATATAGATTCATGCAATCAAAGTGGTGTGGCTCTGATACGAACGAAAGTTTGCGAAAAGAAATTTATTTGAAAAAATAATTTTCCAAAGAAACACCACCTGATTATACAATCTAACATATCTCAATCCAATCATGTTGTTGTTAGTACCTCACCAAGCGATCCAAGTGTCTTGCCTCCAAAGTGATTCACCTTGCACCCTCTTTCTTTTATTTTTGTGTGTATTTTCTATAGACCTTAAAAATTTTGGTGGCCAATTTTCGTATCAAATACGTCTGATATATACACAACACACGATAGAGTTTGCACGTAGGTGGGATCCTTAGGAATCTTTATCTTTTAGTTGTGGCGATAAAGTAAAACATGTATATTTTATTTTGAATTTGCAGGATATAACTTATCCAATTTTTTATTTAATTATCTTTTAAATAGATAATATACAACTTCTATTAATTGTAATAATGTCCATCAACACATTACAATTAAACCCTAAAAGTAGAGAATTACAAGTGAGACCATTTCTTACAATTGATCACAAACTTCATTCCATCAAACTATATTCCACATGAGCTACTAGATATGGACAAATTTATCACTATAAAAAACCCTAGTTCATGTAGGTGAATTCTAAATTTTTCCTTCTTCTAATTGGACCCCAAAAGAATTTTTCAAAAATAATACTTTTATAATTATTCATGTACAAATAAAAATATTTTTATGAAAATATTACCGGCAGGTTTTCTTTTGGTCCAACATTAATAGGAAAAATTACTTGAATATACTTGCTCACTTTGAGAATGGTGGATTCCATGTTAAACACCTATATAAATCAATTACCACTCACATAACCCAACATGCCCGTTTATCGCCTTTGGTTCGGCGTCACCGATTGACAATATCAAAGTTAAATGAATAGTTAGTTAATTTATACAAGCCTCTTAGATCAAAGGAAAATAAGTACATTGTAATAGAACTGTCTTTTAAACTGACAGTGATCATTCCATTTCTCAAAATCGATCATGTTCGGTGCATGTACTTATTGTATAGTACCCACCTATTTGCCTAAGGTCACTACCTCAATGATGGAGTTAATCATTCTATCATATAGCAACAAAACAGGTGTAGGCCATAGTAGTGCGACATCCAATCAACACCCATAGCCTAGAACATTAATTGGGTAAGGCATCGAAAAATCATAACTCCCAGCTTTTGGTTCATTAACCATTAGCATATTTTTCTACCATATTACCCAAGGGACCTTATATTCACATCATATGTAACATTAATGTGGGGAAATATTTTCTGAGTACCAACACGTGGCCAAGGTGACTTCGACGTGTCAGCCGAGGTGCCACATGTCTTGGTTATGACGCCGAGGTTATCTCGGCAAGGCCAAGGTTATCTCCGAAGATATCGGAATCCGAGATAAGCGGATAAGGCACAAGAGTCCTAGAATGAGGAAGGACTTCAGCATGGATAAGGATAATACTCTTAGGGAGTTTTATCTTTATCTATTGAAGAGTCCAGGATAAGCATTAGGCTAAAGTCCATTGAAGCCAGGCTTCTGTTGGGACAATGATTGAGTTAACTATAAAAGAAAGGCACCCCTGATGGGTCTAAGGTACGCAATTTATATTATGAACAGTGAGTTTAGCACTATTGATTATCTTTGAGAGATATACTGACTTAATCGTCAGAGTGCCCCCGGGTGGACGAACCACCGCCGGAATCTTCTCTTTCTGTTGTAGGTCTGCCAGGTGTCATCTATTCTGCCAGTACTCTTCAGCTGAATACTGAGTTGGCAGTGTGGTCGGAAAATCACTCACACAATTTGGCGCCGTCTGTGGGAAAGAAAGGAGAATAGATGGCCTGCAACGGATAGAAGGAAAAGATTGGGGACGACACTCCTGCTGGGAGTGGCAGACCTATCGACCTTGACGTCGAAGGAGACAACCGCAACACAGAAACTCGTGACCAGAATCACAGCAACAAAGACGTTGGCCAGGATGACGATGTACCAAAGAAGCCAGATCGAAGTGGGTACTACAATGAGGATGACCTCTAGGTATGGAAGGATAGGTGCCTGCGGAGGGACGAAGAGGTAAAAGAGATGGCAAACAAATTGGCGGACCTTCAATCGGTCGTCAATTTCATGATGCAAAACAACGTTATGCAGCCACCATTCCCGCTGCAGAACACGCCGATTCTTGCGGCCAATGCCCAGAAGGGAGGGCAGAAAACAATCCCCATAGCCTCTCAGCACACCAGGAGTGAAAGACATTCTCACTGACCTTCCAGGGAAGTCGAACGAGGAGAGTCAAGAAGGGAGGAATCACGGAGGACGCATCACACAAAGGAGGCAGACCCCAAAGCACATCGGCATGTTCAGGGGCAGGCACTGTGCTTCGACACAACTAATGGAGAAAGGTTGAAGAGGACTTACCACGAAGCTGAAAGTAGTGCACCAAAAAGATTGAAATCAGGAGATAGCCGAGCTCCTGGGCGGACAAAGGAGGACTTAAGAGATTACCTCAAGAGGAAGCAACAAAAGCCCGATGCCGAGGTAAACTCCCCTGATAAGCCGAGAACACCGTTCTCAGTGGAGTTGGACAAATTTGAAGCACCGAAGAGATTCAGTATGCCGAGGTTCCAAATATACGATGGTAAGTCAGACCCCAACTTCCACGTTGGATTATACTTGAACTCAATGGCATTATATAGTGGGAACGAGCCGTTGCTCTGCAAAGTGTTCCCCTTGTCCTTCGGAGAGATTGCATCAGATTGGTTTCACAAACTACCAAAGGGAAGTGTGAAGACCTGGGAAGGCCTGGCTGAGATGTTTGTGGCCAGGTTCGTGACAAATAAGCTATAGCCATTAAGGGTAGACGCATTGATGGCTCTGAAGACCAGTAAGGATGAGAGCCTTAGGGCCTATGCAAAAAGATACTATGAGGTGTTCAACCGAATACTAGAGTGTAATCAAGAGGTGGCGGTCGTATCTTTCAAAAACAGCCTAAAAGACGACTGTCCACTACGAAAGTCTTTGGCAAAGACATTGCCAAAAAGCATGGAAGAGCTCATGGCGAGAATCGAGAAGTATGCCAGAGTCGAGGAAGACATGTCGGGAACTAAGGAGACAAAGCAAGAGAAAGGAAATGGCTCGCCGAAGCAAGGCCGATGTAACAATGGATCGAGCAAGCAAGAGATAGAGCTGAGGACTACACAGGCAGTGACAACTGTGTTCCGAATCCCAATTCACAAAGTCCTGGATCAAATTCGGAATCAACCCTATTTCAGAACACCAGCAAGGGCACCAGGAGAATTTATGGGAAGAAACCTTGGCAGGCATTGTGCTTACCACAATGAAGATAGGCATATGACTCAAGGTTGTAGAGCCCTGAAAGCACACTTGGAAGACCTGGTGAGGCAAGGCCATTTGAGAGACCTTGCCGATGAGGCCAGAACAAGGGAAGAACAGGCAAGACTGCCTCAAGCACTAGCAGCTCCGCCTCTCCCAGCACAGCAACCTCAGGCAGGAGGACCTCGGGTAATTAATGTAATTCACTCGAAGGTCAACGAGAAATAGATTAGGGGGGAGACCCAGAAAGTGAAGCACTTGCAGCATGTCTACCAAGTCGGGGAGAAGAGACATCGGGCAGAGGAGTGCCAAGGACCAGTAGTGTCCTTTTCTGAAGCCGACCTTGAGATAGTGCAGCATCCGCATAATGATGCCTTGGTAGTAACCCTCCAGGTTGGGGAATGCCAAGTAAAGCGCATCCTGATTAACCAAGGCAGCTCTTGTGACATCATGTACGTCCGATGTTACAAGGAGCTCGGCCTTCACCTAGACGATATGGAGCAATCCAATAACCCAATGGTCGGGTTCAATGGAACGCCGACATGGCCACTGGGAACAACCAGCTTGGAGGTGCAGGCAGGCACTGGGAAGATAACAACAGAGTTCACCGTAATCGACACACCCTCCCCTTACAACATCATTTTGGGAAGGCCATGGTTGCATGCAATGGGGGCTGTTCCCTCAACATTGCATCAACTATTGCGGTTCCCAACAGAGCATGGGATTGAGGAGATTAGAGGAGATTAGCTGCAGGCAAAGAATTGCTCCATGGCAGCAATGAAATCCACCTGCAGCATTTGAGAACCAAAGAAGGCAAAGATCGAAGACGAGGACATGGAGGTCCTAGATGATGTCGGCAAGGAGCCAGCTGAGAAGAGTAAAGAAGCACTGAAGAAAATCCTCATCCCGGAGGGGGATGAAGAACGCTTCGTTCTTCTCGGCTCGGGCTTAGCTGAAGAAGAGGAAAAAGAGCTGGAAGCTTTCCTAAGAGCAAATATTGAGGTGTTTGCTTGGACACCTTACGAAATGCCTGGCATTGACCCCGAGGTCACTTGCCATAAGCTGAACGTTGACAGGTCGGCCAAACCTGTAATCCAACGAGCAAGAAGATCGACGTTGATACACATCGAAGCAGTGGAGGAGGAAGTAGATAGACTACTGGAAGCTAGGGCTATTCGTGAGGTAAATTACCCGACATGGCTATCGAACACAGTAGTGGTGATGAAGAAGAACGGTAAATGGAGGGTCTGCGTAGACTTTACCAGCTTAAACAAGGCCTGTCCCAAAGACAGCTTCCCTCTACCCAAGATTGACCAGCTAGTGGATGCCACTTCAGGGCATGGAAGGATGAGCTTCCTGGATGCCTACATGGGGTATCACCAAATGGCCATGTACCCCACGGATGAAGAGAAGACTACGTTTATCACCCCAAAATGGCTGTACTACTACAAGGTGATGCCTTTTGGGTTGAAAAATGCAGGAGCAACTTACAAAGGTTGGTAACCAAGATGTTCAGACACCTGATTGGCCGAACGGTGGAAGTTTACATCAACGATATGGTCGTGAAGACCAAGGAACCAGAAGGTCATCTGGCCGACCTCAATGCAGTCTTTGAAATCCTTAAATCATATTAGCTCCGACTCAATACATCTAAGTGCGCATTTGGAGTTGGATCTGGTAAGTTCTTGGGATACCTGGTGACAAGAAGGGGCATTGAGGCCAGCCCAGATCAGATCAAGGCCATCATGGATTTAAAGAGCCCGACGTCGGCAAAACAGGTACAAATACTAACGGGAAGGGCCGCAGCCCTGAACAGGTTCATCAGCAGAAGCTTAGACAAGTGCAAACCTTTCTTCAATTTAGTGAAGAAAGCCACAGACTTCCTATGGACCGAGGAGTGCGAAGCCGCTTTGGCCGACCTGAAGAAGTATCTGACACGGCTCCAGTCCTCTCAAATCCAGAACTGGAGAGGAGTTGTTTTTGTACTTAGCAGTTTCAGAACATGCTATAAGTGCAGTAGTAATCCGAGAAGAAAAAGGGGAGCAAAGGGCTGTTTACTATGTAAGCAAAACCCTGGCCGATGCAGAAACAAGTATCTATCCTAGAGAAATTGGCACTGGCTTCAAAGAAGCTGAACCATTACTTCCAGGCCCATAAAATTGTGGTGCTAACTGAACACCCCTTGAAGTCCTTGCTGCAACAAGGAGACTTGACAGGAAGAATAGCCAGATGTGCAGTTGCCTTGGGCCAGTATGACCTGGAGTACAGACCCAGAACAGCAATCAAAGGCCAAGTTTTGGCCGACTTCGTGGCAGAGTTCACGCCAGAATCCATCGAACATCGGGCTCCGTTGAGTCAAGGTGAATGATGTCCAAACAAGCAAGGAGAAGCCCAGCCAAAGGCGAAAGAACAAAGCAAAGAGGAAAAACTCAGACCCTGCAGCATTTACATCGGCGACTCCTTTCGACTGTTTGTTGATGGGAGTTCCAACCGACAAGGAGCGGGGGTCAGGAGTAGTACTGGTATCCCCAGATGGGCAGATACTAGAACAATCGATTCGTTTGGGGTTTAAGGCCTCAAACAATGAAGCAGAATATGAGGCACTCATTGCAGGACTAAAGCTGGCAGCAGCAGTACAAGCAGATGAGGTAATAGTCTTTTGTGACTCGCAACTTATAGTTAACCAGACAACAGGCGAGTTTGCGGCCTAAGATGAAAGGATGTCGGCCTACGCAAAGGAGGTCATCAGGTTGGCAGCCTTGTTTCAGAACTGCCGACTACTTCAGGTCAGTCGAGATGATAACAGTCACGCCGATGCATTGGCCAACCTAGCTAGTGCAGTACAACCTGGAAAAGCGAGGACAATAATGGTTGACTACTTGTCGGGCCCGAGCATCGAACCACTGACCACAGAGCGTGAAGCAATGTGTGTGGACATGGGACCAAGCTGGATGGATGCAATTATTGCATTTCTGAAAGAAGGAAAGCTGCCAGATGACCACAAGGAGGCACACAAGATCAGATTGAAGTCGCCAAGATTCAGTCTGACAGCAGAAGGACATCTCTACAGAAGATCCTTTACTGGACCCCTTTTGAGGTGCGTACATCCTTCGCAAGTTGAAGATTTTCTATATGAAATACATGAAGGAATTTGCGGAAGCCACGCTGGGGGCAAATCACTAGCTCATAGGGCCATTACCCAGGGGTATTAGTGGCCCTATATGCAGAAAGATACAGAGGCCTACGTCAAGAAGTGTGAAAAGTGCCAAAGGTTTGCACCTCTGATACACCAACCAGCAGCAGACCTGAACCCAGTATCCAGTCCTTGGCCGTTTGCCCAATGGGGAATGGATCTTGTCGGACAACTGCCCCAAGCAACTAGGTAAAGGAAATACCTGTTGGTAGCAACAGATTACTTTACTAAGTGGATAGAAGTTGAGCCCTTAGCCAAAATCCGAGATGTGGATGTAAAGAGCTTCATATGGAAGAACATAATCACAAGATTTGGGATCCCAAGAGCAATAGTCGCAGAAAACGGAACACAATTTGACAGTAAGCTAATCAAGAGCTTCTGTGCAAAGTTCAAGATCAAGAACTACTTTTCAACCCCAAGCTTTCCTCAAAGCAATGGACAAGCAGAAGCATCCAACAAAGTTATTTTGGATGGGATAAAGAAAAGGCTGCAGGCAGCAAAAGGAAAGTGGTGGATGAACTACCAAGTGTGCTCTGGGCATTATCGGACTACACCGAGAAGATCAATGGGGGAATCCCCCTTTGCCATGGCCTATGGCACAGAAGCTGTCATTCCGCTGGAGGTCGGCATCCCTGGGATCAGAACCCAGGGAGTAAAGAACGGGACTAATGATGTACTCTTAGCCCGAGATCTGGATCTACTCGAAGAAAGTAGGGAAAGAGCTGCAATTCAGTTAGCAGCATACCAGCAGCAGCTTGCCAGGGCTTACAATAAAAAAGTTAACCCAAGGGAGTTCCAAGTCGGTGACCTAGTCTTGAGAAAAGTTGTCGGTAACAAGAAGGATCCCAAGGAGGGCAAGCTTGGCCCAAATTGGGAAGGACCCTACAAAATCATCTCGGTACTGGGTAATGGGGCATATTGGCTTGAAGATAATGAGGGCAAAGAGTTGCCAAGGCCTTGGAACACTTGCAATTTGAAATTTTTCTATCATTAGAATTTTTTGTCATTTTGCCGAAGTAAATAAATAAAGTTTTTAGCTTGTTTATATATGTTTATACACTTGCGACTGATAAAGATACATAACGTTGTTTCTGGAATACATGTATAATGAGATCCCAAGTGGAACTTAGGTTCACATCAGGGGGCAGAGAGAAGAAAAACGGGTTTAACACTTGTTGAAACTTGAGAAAAGTTTACAAGTTCAAGTCAAATCGAGATGATGTTTAACACTTGTTGAAGTTATACCGAGATCATGTTTAACACTTGTTGAAACTTGAGAAAAGTTTACAAGTTGATGTTAAACCGAGATGATGTTTAACACTTGTTGAAACTTGAGAAAAGTTTACAAGTTGAAGTTAAACCGAGATTATGTTTAACCCTTGTTGAAACTTGAGAAAAGTTTACAAGTTGAAGTTAAACCGAGATGATATTTAACACTTGTTGAAACTTGAGAAAAGTTTACAAGTTGAAGTTAAACCGAGATTATGTTTAACATTTATTGAAACTTGAGAAAAGTTTACAAGTTAAAGTTAAACCGAGATTATATTTAACCCTTGTTGAAACTTGAGAAAAGTTTACAAGTTGAAGTTAAACCGAGATCATGTTTAACACTCGTTAAAACTTGAGAAAAGTTTACAAGTTCAAGTTAAACCAAGTTTGTATGACCGAAGTGTGTCACCCCGAAAAGGTTGCACAAAGATTGAAGTATATGCAAAAAAATTCTAAGTATAGAATCATACAAGAGTAGTAAAGAGAAGGCAAATATACAAATGTTCAAAACAAAGAAGTTGTATTTATAAGAAGGCACTTCGGCAATATGAAAAGTTTACATTGTTTCAAGAGAAAAACAAAAATACAAAGCACAGAAGAAACAAAGAAAAAAGACATCAAAATTAGGACTCCTCAGCAACAACAGACGGTTGGGTCTGAAGTTCGGACGATTGCTGGGAAGACACCTGGGCAGCCTTTTCCGCTGCCAGTTCGGCATCAATTTCTTGAAGGGTTTCATCAAAGCTCTTGTCGGCAATGGTCACGTCGACTGATGCCTTCTCAGCTGTAACATCTTTGGGAACTTCCTCACCCTCCTCATCTTGAGTCAAGTCCAGGACTTACTCATTTAGAGAAGGGGACTTGGTCCCAGCAGCCTCCTTTGATTTCCTTACCAAGGTCTCCTCCTCAGACTCAGATTCGTCGTCGGATTGACTTAAAGTTGGAAGGAATGGAAGAGGAATGACGTCGGCATTCCTGAGGGGGGAGTCCTCGGGGACTTCAAGCTTTTTTAGCAAAGTCATCCAACCAAGGGTAAAACCCTTGTTGCATGCTTGCTTTACTTGCCTTTCATAGTCTGCCGTGACATCGGCCACCCCCCTCGTTGTATCCCTTCTGGTCGGCCTCCTTCAGCTTAGCGTCTTTGGTGGCCAAGGCATCCTGGAGTTCTCTTTGGGCTTGGGCCATCTTTTCCTCAGACTCTTTCCTCTGGGGCTCAAGAACCTTGTTAATGGCCTCAGCAGTACCTGCTTTTTCATCGGCATCGTCTTTAGCTTTGATGACAGCTTCGGCCTGGTCTTCTAACTTCTTCATTTTTGATTGTATGCTTTTGTTGGCCTTTTGAAGATTGGAGACCTCCCTCTTCTTTTCGGCCAGCTTCTCCCGGTTCTCAATGGATTGTATTGAGAAGGAATGAGCATGCTGGATGGCCTGAAAGTGAACAAGACAAAAGTTATTAGAAAATCTTCTAAGGTATAAAAAGGAAGAAAGAAAGTAAAACGACTAAATAAAGACACTTACTTGAATAGGGCGCTGAACCATCAAAGCATATTTCTCATATTCACTCAACTCGACGTTTCGGTCGAGATCGCCGGGAAGAAGCAAAGCGGTACTGAGGGCAACGCCGACATTAATGTCATCGGCACTGTCACTGGCCATAACTGGCTTATCTTCCAGTGTGATTTGGGGGGGCTCAAGGGGCATCGTGCTTTGAAGACCCCGAGGTGGTTGCAGCGGACGACCTCGGCCTTTTTGATCTGGGGGATTCGGATGGTTGTGCTTCAGCAGACCTCTTCTCGGGGATGGAGGTGGTTTTCTCACTTGAAGCCAATTTCAAAATTGGCAAAGTATCTTCAGTATCAACCTGAGTCACCTTTGCCTTTAGTTGAGCCTTCTTTATTCTTTTCGACTTCGAAGGGGGCTGGGATTGCGCTGGTGGAGCGTCAATGGTTGATGGGATGTTGGCCAAGAGATCTTTGGCGATTGTTTTTTGACAGCCCATCTCGGCAAGGAAAACGGTTCGTCGCCGACGCTAGCGCTGGGATATCGGGATCAGATACGGAGCCGAGGTTGATGGCTGCTCGGCTAGATCAGAAGTTGATCCTTGATCTTGCCGAGATGTGGAGGCAGCCTGAGGAGTTGTGGCGGAAGGAGGAGACAGACTCTTCTTCTTCTTCTTCTTCTTCTTCGAAACGCTGGGAAGAACCGACTTGTAAGAGGGAATAAAATTGAGTACCAGAGGGGCTCTCCGTTTGAGGACTGGCAAATCTAACAGTTTTCTCAAGTCTTTGCTGGGAAAGAAAGACTGACGGAAGCCCTTTGGTGGCTGAGGAAGAGCTGCAAGAAAAAACAGACATTAGAAACGAACAAAGTATTGAAGACTTTAAAAACAAGTTAGTATGAACACAGGGCTCTTACCATTGCCCTCTACAAAAACTGTTCGAGGAAGAGGATAAAGATGGAGGTCCTTATCTGGAGCAAACTCCCAGTTCCCCGAGGTAATGAAGTAATCATCTCCAGCTCCCTTGTTGGAGTCTGGGAGGTCAGCTATGATTTTGTATTCTGTGGATCTCGGCTTGAGGTAGTAAACATAGCTCGTGTCTTTTTTGAGGCCACACATGGTGTAGCAATACTAGATATCGGCTAAGGTAACCCTAACGTTTTCTTGTTTGGCTAAGGCTATGATGCCATTAATAACTCGGTAGGAGTTGATGGCAAGCTGCATTGGGTTCAGTTTATAATAGTGAAGTATTTCACGAAAAAGGATGTTGAGTGGGAGCCGAAGTCTGCACTCAATGAAGGCTACCACAGGGAATGGCATAGAATCAGTTGTAGGCATGATGGAGTCATCCTCCCTAGCCAACCTCAGATGGACGTCGGCAAGGATGGAAAACTCTCGCCTAAAATATTCTAATTTTGTCGGGGTGTCTACCCTATGCTTCCACATACCTATGGCATCGGCTTAAATGGAGGTATCGGATTTCAGGAGGAAGTATTTTTGGAGGGTTTAAAGGACCTCGGCTAAAAACCTAAAAATATACTATGGTAAGGGTTTGTATGGATCTAGAAGGAATTCGTTTCAGTTTTTTTTAAAAATTTGTGGGTTCTACAAACAAATCCCAAAACCTAAGTCTGTGAGAACAAAGATCGAAGGTAGGAATCTGGAAAAGACACAGAAAATAGAAAACAAGAACGTGTTTCAGAATCAAGAATAAGGGTGAACTACCAAGAACACTGTGACAGAGTGTGTGAAAGGGTACAAGGCCAAGAACAATGGCAAAAGTGGACAAATGTGTGTGCAGGTTGTGAATACTCAAGAAGAGATTGAGCAAAAACAGAATCGCGCGGCAATCATACTCAGATACATGAACAGATTAAACTAATCAAAGTCACAAGCAAATTTGCAAAAATGACAGGAATTCAAGATATCTTCAAAAACTGAAACAAGATGTTAAATCGAGAGGAAACAGTAACTCACCGAGGAGGGGAAGCCGGAGTTGAGATCGCCGAAGTCAGACAAACGGCGGTAGCAGAAAAAGAGCCTCGCCGGAGGAAGATAATCGGTGGTGATAGTAGAGCTTGAAAGCTTGAAAGCTTGAAACAATGAAGGGTTTGAGAAACTAGAGAGAGAGAAAGCTTCAGAAACGATGAAAAGTGAAGAGACGAAGAGGAGGGATATTGGTTTTGTCCAAAAACGTGAAAGGGCGGCAAAAAGAAATTGATGAGCCTAGAAAAACGGATTTATCAAACGGCGCATGTAGGCGCGAGACGATTTACAAGCGCGTACAGAGTACGATCCGGTAAAGGGAAGACGCGTGGCTGAAACGGTTGAGTTATTTTGCATGACAGCTTATACGCGTGAAGGAGATCTTGGGATCTTTAATCTTTAAAGAGACATGTCGGCCTATATGATGATCTCGGTTGGGAGACTTTAAACCGATGTATTGGCAGGAAGTTCTAGTATAGGTTCCATCACCTCAGAATGCCGAGGTAATAGAACCTAGGGGGCAGTTGTGGGGAAATATTTTCTGAGTACCAACACATGGCCAAGGTGACGCTGACGTGTCAGCTGAGGTGCCACGTGTCTTGGTCATGACGCCGAGGTTATCTCGGCAAGGCCGAGGTTATCTCCGAAGATATCGGAATCCGAGATAAGCAGATAAGGCACAAGAGTCCTAGAATAAGGAAGGACTTCAGCATGGATAAGGATAATACTCTTAGGGAGTTTTATCTCTATCTATTGAAGAGTCCAGGATAAGCATTAGGCTAAAGTCCATTGAAGCCAGGCTTCTGTTGGGACAATGATTGAGTTAACTATAAAAGAAAGGTACCCCCGATGGGTCTAAGGTGTGCAATTTACATTCTAAACAGTGAGTTTAGCACTATTGATTATCTTTGAGAGATATACTGACTTGATTGTCGGAGTGCCCCCAGGTGGACGAACCACCGCCGGAATCTTCTCTTTCTGTTGCAGGGCTGCCAGGTGTCATCTATTCTGCCAGTACTCTCCAGTTGAATACTAAGTTGGCAGTGTGGTCGGAAAATCACTCAAGCAATTAACTATAACATTACCCAGAATAATAATATACAAAAGTGCAAAATAAATGCCAAACAATTTATTTAAGCAGTTAATAAAGTCAACAAATTGATTTTTGAGAGCATAAATGCTAACATACTAATATATAGGAAACCACATTAACAAGTTATAAATATATGTATGTATATATATTTGTAAAAATTGTAGATCATAATGTGAATTAGTAAAAATTGTTTTGAAGAATAAAATTTATTAACAATACCTAGTTAGATCCTACTTGTATCATTTTGTTTTTCTTGGGAAATAATAAGTTAAATTCCTGTCATCTTGCATTGACTGTTTTGCATTTTTTAAATTTTTTTTTTTTATCATTGCAATGAACAATTTTTTTTTTTAGGACTGACAAACATTTATATTAATAAACAATAACATACATCAGCAAAACCCCAAAGGCCATCCCAACCAAATAACAAAACGAAAAAAAAAAAAAAAAAAACACAAATTTGCCAAAAAAAATCAGTAGCGAGTCAGGAAAAACCACCAATCTTTCTCAAAGATGTGGCCTGGAAAGCAAGATCTACTTGAGAGCCCACCGTCCCCATCGACGTCGTCCTCGTTGCCGATGCCTAACACCGCCACCGAATTTTAGACACCGCCAGAAGTTAGAGTTGAGAAGGAAATACACCACAGTGTGTGAGAGAAGGCTTGACAGAAGAGAAAACCATTATGGGTGACGAAAAATTAAAAATCTATGCCAAAATTGAAGGAGAAAACTCTCAAAACTCCTAATTTAGACATAAAAAGTCAAGATCTACATTTTAAAACTGCATATCTATACTCTAATAATATAAATCTAGACTTTAAAAGTGTAAAAAGTGTCACGACCCAACCTTGGTTGCTTAGGGCAGTAATCGTAACTTGCTAATTAATTCTAATTTTAACAAATTAAGTGGCTCAGGTGCATGCAGAATGAAAGTAAAAAAATAATTAAATATATAATTAACTTCATTACTTGTCCTATTATTTTAACAAAAGGAAATACACCTATCGAGCTTTTATTATTTTTTTTTCTCAATGACAGACAATTATTAAAAAAGAAAAAAAAAACAAAAACAAAAAACAAAATGACCACATTAGGTCTTATGCTAGTCCCATTATACGAGGTTACTACTTTTCCTTAAACGTCGTCACTTGAAAGAGAATAACAGCTATAAGCACATAGCAGGTTGAGAAATATTATATCAAGAGTATAGGACACAAAATCACCATGGATAATTATTTAGGCTAAAATATTATGCATTATTTAATTTGAGCTGAACAAATAATTTTAAATAGCAGAAATGATTTTCAGAATATAAATAAAGTAATTATAATCACAGAACAGAACAGAACAAATGTTACAAAAGTAACAATTAGAACAGATGTCAATGGATCCATGACAAACAGAGAGTTAGTAAGTGACCAATCAGAGGCCAATGGTTATTTAAGTCCCCCAAAGCATAGGACACCCATGGTGGTACTCACAAAATAAATATTTATCTAATCATTATCCAATAAATTCCAAAATTTAAGCAATTATATCCATGGGTTTCAATTTAGGCAAATAGAGTTTATATAATCATTAATGTAATTGAAACATGAATATAATTTCTAAACTATAGATTGCATAAAATAAACCGTGGTAACTCAAGATATACGTAAAATATTTTATGATGACTCAAGGTATAATATTACTTACCTTACTATTGATTCCTACTATTCTTCCTATTTTCTCTAACTTTGCGAGACTCCTTTCTTTGCTACGCTTTTCTTAATTTTCTTTCTTTTGTTGCCTTCGGTTTTACTGTCGCAACGCGCTTTATACACACAAGGCCAGGTGATGACTCACCATCTGGTGCGTATCTTCATGTAATTATGCATAGATTTAGAGTTATCTTTACTGTATAGGTGGCTTATCCGACTAATGCCACCTTTCTCCCTAATTACTTTTTGGCCCAATAGTTTAAGTAATTACATTATCAGCCATTTTAAATTAAATTACTGTCTAGCACATATAACTATAAAATGACATATTACTATTATTATTATTAATATTATTATTACTTTTTTTTTGATTTGTAAATATTAATGCAATGTTAAAATTAATTAAACATTTGGCATGCCACAAAAAGGATTGCTGGAATAGCACAAAAATCACCTAGAGAGAGAATCTCTTTGTGGAACTCTTGGTAGTGACCCCAGCTTGCAATTTAGGAAATCAGCTACTTGTGATGTAAAAACTCTACTTGTCCCAATTTTGCAAATTATAGACTAATGGTAGTTGATTTTCAATCTGGAAATTAACTCAAAACAGCTAAAGAGTCTTCTCAAATTTGTAATCTTGTCCCAATCTAGATTGCAAAATAATAAGGTATCATCTGCAAATTGCAGATGTGATACATTTAGCCAAGAATCTCCAATATCCACTCCTTTGAAGAGGTTGAGACCTTTGGCCCTTTGGATGAGAATATTAAGTCCTTCAACCACAAGGCTAAAGAGAAAGGGGGATAGAGGTTCCCCTTGTCTTAAACCTCTTTGTGGTGGAGAAAAATCTTGAGTATCGGAGCCATTTACAATATAGATATATAGGAGAAAGAGACACACTCTTTAATCCATGATATCCATTTTTCGCCAAAGCCGAATTTTTTGAGCATATGGAAAAGAAAGTTCCAATTGACACTGTCAAATGCCTTCTAAAAATCCAATTTAAGGAGTCCTCCTCTAGAATTATCTTTCCATAAATCAACAACTTCATTGGCAATGAGAATACCATCTAAAATTTGTCTTCCTTTTACAAAAGCATATTGATTTTCATCTATCAATTTGGGCATGACAAATTTCAATCCTCTTGATAAAATCTTTGCAAGAATCTTATAGATACATCCAATCAAGCTGATGGGTCTATAATCAGCTAAAGAAGAAAGGTTCGAGATTTTGGGAATCAGGGTTAAGAAGGCAGAGTTAAGCCTCTTTTTTTTTTTTTTTGGCAATAAAACTCATTGAGGCAAATATCAACTTCGATAATAGCCCAACATTTTTTTAATGAACTTTATGTTAAAGTCGTCCGGACCTGGAGCCTTATTTCCTTCACAGTGTTTAATTGCGTCCTATATTTCAGCTTCTGAAAATGGCACTTCTAACAAGCTTGCTTCCACTTTTGAGAGTGAGCCCTCAAAAGGCCCTGAGAATTTGGGTCTTAAGGCCACTTTTCAGAGAAAAAATTCTGGAAATGATTCTTGACTCCTAATTTTATCTACTTTAGATTATCAACATATGCTCCATTAATGAATAGGCTTCCCAACAAATTTTTCCTCTATCTTGTGCTCGCGACAATGTGGAATTATTTGGTGTTTTTGTCCCCATTCTTGAACCAAACTTGGCTTGTCTTTTGTAACCAAATACTCTTAACCAACCTTGAGGTCATCTAGAAATCAAATTTCAGCTTCCTCTTGTTGATAGATTCCTCCTCAGATAAAGTACGACTCTCTTGAAGGAGATCCAATATATGGAACTGATTTTCAATGGAGGATAATTTTTCATTCAGATTACCGAACTCTTCTTTTTTCCATTGCTTGAGAGCTAATTTCACCTTCTTGAGCTTTATGAAAATTCTATGTCCAGCCCAACCAAAATCCACTCCCCTGCTCCATGCATCTTTCACCACATTTAGAAATTTTGGATGAGAGATCCACGCATTTAGGAATCTAAAAGGCCTTGGACCCCAATCTCTATCATCCACCATGAGAAGAATTGGACAATGATCAGACAATAATCTTTGGAGACCCCATTGCTTGAAGCCGAATCTGTCCAACCATTGTGAATGTAAGAGAAACCAATCAATTCTACTCCATCTGTTAGCCTCTTGGTTATTTGATCAGGTGAAAGATCTTCCTTGAAGACGTAAATTTATTAGCTCCAGATTGGCCACCAAATCTTTGAAGTGTTTCGTGCTAGTAGAGACACTTAGGTATCCCTTTCTTTCCCCAATTCTAATGATTTCATTAAAGCTCTCCTGATACACCATGGTGAATCAAACCTAGCTTTGAGGCTCAATAACTCATTCCACATTTTCCTACCACTAGCTTCATTTGGAGAATACACATTTGTTAGAATGCAATCAAAGTCTAGAGAGATCTTACCTTTTCATAGTATGAAATTCAGCCTCTGTATGGAATCACTTACTGAGAAGAGTGCTTTGTCCCAAATGCAGATAAGACCTCCTGAGGATCCCTCTGTCTCTACTACTGTGAAACCTGGATCATTTTTTTTTTTTTTTTTTTGATCAGCAAAAAAAACTTTATTGATGAAATGGAGCATACAAAGTATGTGGATACATCAATAAAGGGGAGAGGATAGAGCTAACAGCAACACGGGGATACAACTTGATTCCCATGCAATGGACGTCAAGAGTGGGACCGAAACTGATGCTAGCAAACCTGGATCATTGTGTGGCCAAATTGAGTGAATGAACTGGTTACTGATTGATATCTTGAAGGAACAAGATGCCAATTTTTCTTTGAGAGATGAGATTTTTAACTCCTCTTCTCTTCTCCCTTTTACCTAAACCCCTTATGAAAAATCTAAAAACCCTAGATATTGATTTGTGATTATATACCAATTTTAAGCAGAATATAACAATCCCAATCAAACAATCAAAGATAAATCGACACAACGATTTTACGTGGAAAAACCACAATTGGACACCTCCAACTATGATTAAAAAACCACGAGCAACAGCTACAAAACAATCCACTAAGAAGATTTAAAGAAATTACACAGGTATACTTTCAATTACCTAGCGAATCCACACCTAATTGAACCAACCTCTATGTGCCTCTTCCAACCCTGTCTTCATCTCGGAATTGTCTTTATGATGAGCCACTCCAGAATCCACCGAAGTTTCAAGCTCGAATTCTTCAGAATTCACCGAAGAACAACTCTCTCTCTCTCTTGTGTATAACAAACAAAACCTTTGATGTACTCTCTTTAAACCATGAGTTGAATACTCAATAAAATATCAAAGAAAACTAATAAAATATCCCCAGATATAAACCTTAAGAACCAAAAAGAAGATCTGGAGGAATTAAATAGTTTTGGGAGAAAACCAACTATTTATAGAAAATCCAAAAGTAATCCTAGTTTTGGAAGAAATCCAATTACTTATAGAAATCCAAAAATAATCCTAGTTTTAGAAGAAAATCAATTTCTTAAAGAAATCCTTGTCAAACGGGATTGTCAATAATAAAACCTAACACCTTATATTCCAAGAAGCTATCTTCATGGGAAACATTAATAAAGTCCATTGATAAAGCTGTGTGTGCAGAGGATTAAATCCTCTCCTCTCTTGCTCCAGTAATCTAAAACCCATTGTGATCATGACCCTTTTTTTAACTTACTAACAACCTCATCATTATCTTCATTGCTGTTCAAACCAAGGAATTTCCTAATTTCCCACACGGCCTGAACTTCATTGAGAATTATTCGATTCCCATTAACAATAGCTTCTGAAGAGATTGAGTAAGATAACTGCAGCAGCTGAACGAAATGTTAATAGCTTTCCCACTATTTTTTCCTTTCCCCTCTTCTACTTATCTCTTTGGTTACAACATTTCCTAGCACTTGTTATAGGAGCTTCTTTTTGCTCTTCCTTCTAGATAAACCCACGATCGGTTTTGAGGATCTTCTAACTATTTCAACACAGTCGTTAACCGAGGCCCTTGGTGCTGGTTCGAGGTTTTTAGAGCTACTTATCTCTTTGGTTGCAACATTTCCTAGCACTTGTAGGAGCTTCCTTTTGCTCTTCCTTCTAGATAAACCCACGATCGGTTTTGAAGATCTTCTAACTATTTCAACACAGTCGTTAACCGAGGCCCTTGGTGCTGGTTCGAGGTTTTTAGAGCTACTTATCTCTTCGGTTGCAACATTTCCTAGCACTTGTAGGAGCTTCCTTTTGCTCTTCCTTCTAGATAAACCCACGATCGGTTTTGAAGATCTTCTAACTATTTCAACACAGTCGTTAACCGAGGCCCTTGGTGCTGGTTCGAGGTTTTTAGAGTGAGGAGAAAGGCAGGCTCTGTTTGGTAAGCAATTTAAATTATAGTTTCACCTATTGATTTGAGTTTGTTGTTTGTTTTGAATTTTCAAATCATAATTGTACACCTATTTCTCAAAACTCAATTCAAAACATAATCATTACTTTTCAAAACTCATAACCAAACATATAATTCAAAATTATTTTCAAAACTCAATTTAAATCAATATTTTAATTTTTTAAATATTTTAAAAATATTTTAATTTTGTTAAGATTTTAAATATTTAAATATGTTACGATTTTTTTAATTTTTTTAAATATTTTTAAATATTTTAATTTCAAAATATTACGATTTTAATTTTTTAAATTTTAAAATATTTTATAAAAATAAATTCAAACTTTATTTTAGAAAAATACTAGCGTATGCCCGTGCCTGAAGACACGGTGTAAATAATGATGAATAACTATCATTGGTGCAATTTTCCCTTTACTGAATTACTAAAATTCTATGGCACTAAATTTGTTTACAACAATTAATTTCTGGAGGACCCTTTTGAGAAAATGAAAGAATCTTTGCTACAACATCCTGAAAAAAAAGTAATAAACTAACATCCAATTTTCATAATGTACCCACAAACACATTACACACCTCAGATCTGCACAGAGATCTTCCTTCCACCCACTTTAATTAAGTCAAAACAAACCAATAATTGCAATGTATTACCTCTCCTGTGTATACAGTTACGACATGGGGCGTAAAGTCCACTCCTGCTGTGTTTGCGAACAACTCACCTTCACAGATCATCAAGGTATCAAATGTGAGGTAAAAACCTAAAGTAAATCAACCACATTACTATTAAAGTGGATAATTAATCCTCAGTACCAACATTTTCTTTAATTATCACTCATATCAATTCTGTCTAAGAAAAAGGCATTTACAATGTCAGGCACAAAAATTTAAAGAAAAATATTTTCAACAAATTTTCACAGCATCACCTGTTCATAGAATCATTCCACATAAACCACAACCACAATTTATTATTATTTTTTTTTCTTTTAATTGTCTGAGAATCAAAATCCCAAAAGACAGTGGGAACCAAAAAAAAAAAAAAAAAATTAGTAATTTCTTAAGCTAAAATTTTGAAATTTTTTTTTTCCTGAAATGATCTCAAGATTTAAAGGCTTGGTTTGATGAACTCACCTAAAGAAGAAGAGAACCAGGTGGTCTGCCATGACCCCTTTTGGAAGAAGAGAACTCAGAAGAAGAAGAAGAAAAAGGAGGTGAGAAAGAAACAGTGCCATTGGCAGAGAGGACGCAAATTCCTGGAGGACCCTTTTGAGAAAATGAAAGAATCTTTGCTGCGACATCCTGAAAAAAAAGTAATAAACTAACATCCAATTTTCATAATGTACCCACAAACACATTACACACCTCAGATCTGCACAGAGATCTTCCTTCCACCCACTTTAATTAAGTCAAAACAAACCAATAATTGCAATGTATTACCTCTCCTGTGTATACAGTTACGACATGGGGTGTAAAGTCCACTCCTGCTGTGTTTGCAAACAACTCACCTTCACAGATCATCAAGGTATCAAATGTGAGGTAAAAACCTAAAGTAAATCAACCCCATTTCTATTAAAGTGGATAATTAATCCTCAGTACCAACATTTTCTTTAATCCCAACAGTGTTTGAATTTAATCCCAACACTATTTAAATTTAAATTTAACCCCAACACTATTTAAATTTAAATTTAAATTTAATCCCAACACTATTTAAATATTTTTTAATCCCAACACTATTTAAATTTAATCCCGAGATGTAGATTCCTCTATAATATTGTTCATGTCACTTGAGCACCTTGATTAAGATAAATTATGATGACATTAGGCTAATAAAGGATACTCTAATTAAGAAGTCTCTATGGAACATGCAAGCAGCAGTATGCTGCCAATATATTCTCTTATTAGAGTCACAATTTATGGTGGAATAGTACAAAATCAAATTAATAGCAAGTATAAAACATGCTCAACTGTGAAGCACTCAAATGGCATAAGATTATTACATGTAGGCCCTTTCCATACCAAAGTATCCTTCACCCCTAACTGCACGGGGCTCTTCTGAGGTGTCCCGAAAAATGCCTCCACAGACACCTCTCTGACAAATGCCCATGTATTTTCACACTGTTCCATCATCAAATTTGTGTGTAGATTGATCACTATGTTCATGGAAATTATAAATTGTAATTATATATGGCAACTTTTATATTTGCTTTCAAGTTAACCATCCTTGACAATAACATTACATAAAACTACATGGTGTTGAACATAAGCATCTATAAGCTATTTGCCTGTAAAATCATAGGAAAACCTATAGCATCCAAATCTTCCTATACATGTTTTAATTAGCTTTTCTAATACTTTCATTAATAAAATTTCTAGTTAAGGTTTAAGTTTCATTTTTTTTCATTTCTTTGGAGATATGTTTACAACAAAACATGATAATAGCACATACACGTTCAATATTCGTAAATTCATAATGAATAACGAATAAATATAACTAAATTAGTGTGATTGTTTTCGAGTGAGGGGAGAGTCAAGTGACTAAGGTAACTTGGAGACCGGTGAAATCACATTTCTCAGAATTTCTGGAAATTAATCAATCAGTGGTTTTTTATTTTGTTGTTACATAGGGATATGTCATTTATCTTTTCTTTTTTTGTTCTCCCATTCCCTTTCTCGCTTTGCTCCTAAAAATATTGTCAGCAACAGATGAAAAATGTAGCGAACGAAAATATTTAAGAGATGGGGAAAACAACTAAATTTTGGTGCACTTGTTACAGGTGGGTGCAGCAAAGGCTGAACAGTTTTGCAAGGCTTTTCAAATAATTCACAGGCAGCTTGTATGCAATTGTAGTATTTAAGAATCATGAAAGATATATCTATATATATATATATAAACAGCACCAAGAGAACTACCTCAGCAACTCGATTCAGCTTCTCCCTCACATTCTGCAACAGCTAGGAAAGGTCACCATTCCATTTATAGAATTCCAGCTCCTCCTTGTTTAATATCTTTTCAGCTACCTGAAATCCAATTAAACTTATAAACTTTCCTTTAGTGCATCACAGCCAAATGAATTAAGGTTTTTGCAACAACCCCCAAGGCCTACTTCAATAAACACTGCCAAATCCACCTTCTCCGAGCTTGTTGTCATAATTAAAATTGTTTGTAGCAGCATGCAATTCCTTCAAAGAAAAAATCCTCCACATTGGCTGCTTCTTCCCCTGTCCTTTCCTGCGCAATTAAGCACTCACAAATTAGGGGGAAAATCTTCCATTTGATATTTCAATTAAATTTTAGATGTTTCACTTCAGATGCTAAGCAAACTCAGTTAAGTTATGTACAGTTACTACAGCAGGATTAAGCTCATTTTTTTGATTTCTCATACACTAAACTGTAGGATTTTTGAAAAATAAAAGATTTTCTTGACAACCAAACAGAGGGAAAAGCACTTCCTTCGCCCAAATTATGTATGTTCTCTCTTGAATTTTGCATTACACATCAAAATAAAAAATAAATAAATAACCCAATCATAATTTGAGGCCAAAGAAGGGCACCACAACCACCATCAGAGTTTAATTACACCAACAATCTAAAAATTATTTTACAAATTAACAGAAAAACAGTAGTCTTAGCTTCGAGCAATTATTTACTAAACTGTAGGGATTTTTTTTTTTTAAAAAAGAAGAAGATTTTCTTCACAACCAAACATAGGGGAAACCAATTCCTTTCCCCAAATTCTGCATTAAATTTTGAATTATATATTAAATTAAACACTTCCCAATCACCAACCAAAGTTCAATTACACTAAAAAATTCAATTTCCATCTCAAAACACATCCAAACAAACATGGGTTTTAACTTAAAATCCCTAATAATTTTTTAAATCTATGAAAGAGTGTTGAAACATTAACACAGATCCATTTAAGAATGAAGAGAAATAGAACCCACCTGACTGAACTCTCTGGCGAGAGAGAGATGGAAAACCCCCAAAAAGAGATAAATCGAACTTCTTAACCGCGTTCCTCAACACCTCCTGAATCACCGAGTCCCACCGACGGTTAACTGAGGATGAGTTATCCGATGGAGAAGCTGAGGCCGAGTCATCGTTGTTGCTGTGGCACCGACAGAGTGCAGAATCGGAAACCCTAGAGAGAGAGTGAGGGCTTGATGAGAGAGAGTAGGAGTGCAAAGATGATCGTGAAGAGCGTCTGGTAATCGCGTAGAATGGTGTTGTACAGAAGTTTCAAGTGTTCGAGATCGTGAAGAGAGTCTGGTAAGCATCGGATTGTTTCAAAGATGGTGTTGTACAGAATATACACAAACATATTGAGAGAGATAAATATATACGTGGGTGAGAAACGTGGGTTACTTGTGCAGAGCTAGGGTTTCGATCTTTGAGAGAGAGAGAGAGAGAGAGAAGCGTGGACGTGGGTGAGAAGCGTAGAAGAGGGAGGGACAGAGAGAGAGAGATGGCTTTGAGAGAGAGAGAGAGCGTGGACGTGGTTTAACACGTGGACGTGGGTATGGGCGGGAATCTAAAATTCTTAGATTAGTTTATACATTTTTAAGCGTTGGATGTTATTATTAAAAGTCATTTCAGTCGTTGAAATGTATTGTCTCTGGGACATTTTCAAAATTCGTTCTGCTTTATTATATAGATTTTTAAATATTTTAATTTTTTTGTTATGTATTTAGTTACGATTTGAGTGTAGAGTTATAAAAATATTATGGAGTTTCGAGTTATGTGTTTGATTATGAGTTTTAAAAATAATTTCTTAATTGAGTTTTGTTTTATGTGTTTGATTACGATTTGAATATGGAGTTGTTTTTAAATTTAAAATATTAACATTTTAAATTATTTAAATTTTTTGAATATTTAAATTATTTAAATTTTTACTATTTAAATTTTTTGATTATTTATTTTTATTTTTTACTTATTAAATTTTTTAAATTATTTAAATATTTATGATTTAAATTTTTTGAATATTTATTTTGAAAAAAAAATAATATTTCCTTTGTAGTATTTTCAATTAAAAAATTGATTAATGTTATTTTCTGTTAATAATAAAAAAATTTAATTGAATTTTAAAAAGAGTTTGGTTATGAGTGTTGATCAGAATTTTTAATAGTGTGAAAGTAGTGTGTTTTGTTATGAGTTATAATAATTTGAATTAATTTTTGAAAACTCTTTCCAAAACTCATAACCAAAAAAATTTTCTTACTTCACATGTCAAATCAAACTTTCAAAACTCAATTTCACACTCAATTCAAAACTCAATTCAACACTCTATTCAAATACCATAACCAAACAAATTTTCTATACTCAAATCATAATTCCACAACTCACAAACTCAAAATACAACTCATATTCTCAAATCATATTTACAAAATCCTACCAAACGGAACTAAGTGGGGTACAAAAGACACAAAGGAATTCTCAATTGGGTTTGAAGGAGAATGAAGGGACTAAAAGGGACGTGAGAGATGATTGTTGATATGGGGATGGAGGGTTGGAGATTGGGGATGATTTTTTTTTTTGGGGGGGGGGGGGGGGGGGGGGGGGGGGGGGGTGGGTGTATCAGTAGCTTGAGTTTGGATTTGGTTAAAACCCTCTTGGTGGATTGCTTTTGTATAGGATGGGCCAACTCCACTTGAGTGGTTAAGGTGTTGGGCTTTGTGAATTGGGCTAACAGCAAATGGGGTTAATGAGTTTGAAGAGGATGGGCTTAAAGGGAGTAATGTGTTGATTGGGCTGGAGGCCACTGGTTTATTTTTGAAAAAATTCTAGATATCCCAAATAATCTATAACATGTTTTATCAAACCTCTCACATGGTGTGGGACCCACACAAATCTATATATGTGTGAATCTTATTATATCCATGTGAAAGATTTGGTAGATTATTTGGCAATTCCGTTCATCTCCTGAACTTTGAATGAGCAAACTCTTCAGCTTCCTTAACAAAGATGGTTATTTGCTGTAGGCCTGATCTGACATCCCACTTCTCCATACACTAATGGTTGTCCCCCGATTGTTGAGATTCCAGCTTGGATAATCAATTCCTTCCCCAGTATAGACCTGGTCCCACGTTGTTCGTCCCATATTGGGTGTACATTGTCGACATCATCCAAGTGCACCCCTTTATCGGATACGTCATCGTTGTCATCATCAGAAAATTCTCCGGCAGACTTGGATAATAGATACTCGTTATCTATTCCTCCGCAACTCTTATAACATGCTCACCTCCCTTACAGACCAATTTGATGGCTTAGTTAATGACCTCAAACTGACTTGTTAATATCAAAACATTTCCACATTCAAAAGATAGGTTCTTCAGTGTTGAATCATCGACCGTAATCACTTCACCCCAAACTCTTCCAATGCTCTTGAATGTATTGCAGCTCCAGAGATTCAGAGGGACACCATAGCAATTGATCCACACTGATCTTACACTAGGATTGTTTTGTCTCCAAGAAGACTAGTCTTGCACAACCTCAAATTGATTTAAACCAATCCTTATTTTTGTCGATTCTATTCCTTATTTCTTCTTTGGACTCAAAGGTTAGGACATATGATTTGCCACCTATTGCACGCACCTGAATTTTTTAGGCATCCTCAGGTGAAAAGGAGTCTATTATGGATTGGTTGGCATTTGGAAGACTTGCTTTCACCACCACACTTCTATGGAGCCATTTGTTCCCTTCTTCCTCCACATGAACTCTAATGCTTGGTTTGGTTGCTTGAACCCTTGTAGCTAGATCATTTGGTTGTAGTTTGCTTTTCACAACTTCTGCATAGGAGAGTTTGTTTTAGTTTTGTACTCTTGACAAAATCATTGGATTGAAGTGATGTGCATCGTAAGGACTGACTCTCAGATTTTGTTATGCATGAAAAAGCTTGGGATGTGAAGGTCTCTGGAACCTTGCAAGCTTGACAATAAGTTTGAAATCACCATACCATGCTCTGTCAAATTTACGAGCCGCCTCCTCTGCTAAATCTGACCTTTCACAACGAATAAAGCCAAAACCTTGAATTGAATCACTTGGTTCTTCTATTTGGGATTGTGGCTTCAACAACCCTGCCATATCTCTGAAAGACACCTTTCAGAGATTCTACCTGCAAATGCTCTGGAATGTTGGCTATAAAGATGGTGGATGGTGTTCTAGGCTTTCTTTGCTGCCTAGAAACAATCGTCCATTAACGATCGTCTCCTCTATTCTTAGGGCCGTCCACCCAACCTGTTGGTGCTCCCATTCTGTAGCTTATTAAGACTAAACTTATTACCCAACTCATGTTATATCCGGCCCCACCCTTATATTCGCTCCATATATAAGATGAACAAATAGGACCTTAGAGTGATCGCGAGCCATAGATATACTTTTTTGGATAATTTTATGAATGCTTCTACAAATTCCTAATATTATTTATGGTGAAAAGGTTGAAATAAATTTTAAAATGAGTGAAAAGTATTATAAAATTAGTGAAAAAAGATTTTGAATTCTATAAAAAGAAAAAAAAAAAGGTCTTTTTTATGTGCCTATGAGACACTTGTTAGAAAAACCTAATTATTATTACAAATTTGTTTACGTAATCCAGAACTTTTAGGAGCAACTGAAAGTAATTAACTATTATCTTGCATAAGCCGTTTAGCAGTTTTTCATATGCATGAAAATTCCATTTAAGCCAAAAAAATGAGTAAAATTGTAAATGCCTATTTTATAATTTCATTTCTCAGAAAAATACATAATATATTTTTAAAAAATTCATAACAAAAGTACATATAATACACATTTTATAAGTGGTGTGCCGAAAGAGTTCCCTAAACAGAGACATAAAACACAAAAATTAGTGGCCAGGATTTTTCAAAATTGTTAGTGGGACATACTTCTAATCTTTTTTTATTTTTTATTTCTTGTAATTTCTATGTCCGTTCCTATAACTGATTTTTATATTGGCACATAATTATTAGATATTTGTGGAGTACCATGTGATATTTTTGTCATGGTCCAATCAATGGTGTAGTAGAAAATTTTATGATTGAAATATGGTAACTCACATTTGTTAGCTCATAGCAAACAAAAATTGATTTAGTTAGGGATTGTTTGGAATGTCCTAAATAAGTATATTTTTTGACTTTTTAGATTAAAAAGTTGAGGAAAAAAATATGGTTATTTGAGTTAATTTTTTGACTTTTTATAAAAAAAATGTGTATTAAAAAATTATATAAATTAGTGTATAGGGAAAAATTAGGATTGGGAATTGTGCAGCCGTAATTTTTGACTTTTTGGTGAATAGTAATAACTTTTTAACTTTTTGAGTAATTTTTTGACTTTTTGACCATATGTCAAACTTGACCTTAATGTAAATTTTAATTTTTCATTTATCTGAAATAACATATAAACAATAATGCATGATACTTCTAAACTAGTTAATAGTTTTCTGTCGCGGTGGAATAGTATTCAAAAGATTTAAATTGATGATAATGACTAAAACACAAAACTAAATGAATTTGTATATGATAACATTTGTATTTTATTTCTAATAAGAGAAGAGAAATTGTGTGACAGTAAAAGTGAAACTTTAGATCAAAATATCATGGGTGTAAGACAGTTTTTAGTATTAATGAAATACAGGAAATATCATTTTGCCTCTTAAATTTTCACACGTTCAATTTGATCTCTAGATTTTGATTAATATCAATTTTATACCCAAATTTTTAAAATTTTGATCAATTTGTCCCATGTCGTCACATTCCTCTACAATTGGGCAGATTGAACTGATGTGGCATCAAATTTTATTTGGAATTTCATTTTATTTCCTAAACTATACCTTAAAAATCACTTTGCCTCCCAATATAAAAAAATTAAATTTTAAATAATATATACTTTGCAAAATATATATATATATATAAATTCTCATTTAGAATTATTTCGAGACTTTAAAGTATGAGTATTTTGACAAATATATCGTACCCATATCGGGAACTAACCGAATTTTGAAATTTTTTTTCACTCAATTCTGAAATTACTATTACTCGTTCAATTCTATTGAAATTAATTTGGGTAATAAATTAGTTACAATTGCGTGCACACTTACATATATAGTAGCCAAGAAATTTTCGATTTAGTAAGGTTTTCCAAGATCGACTCGAGATAATTTGTGACCTATGAAACACAGGTACATGTATGAGTATTGGTATTGGTACAATATGGGTATGACCTAATACGTTTGTAAAAAAAATATTTGTTTTTAATTTGGAATAATACAAAAATTGATTAAATGGTTTATTTGTTAAACGGAAATGCGTGAGAGCTCGAATATGAATGGCTCGAATGGCTCGAAAATATTCTCTTACCGGTAAGAGAATATTTTCATAGCCTAAAAAATATTCTCTTACCGGTAAGAGAATATTTTCGAGCCATTCGAGCCGTGATATTCGAGCTACGTAGCAGTTCCCTTTGTTAAATCTAACATACAATTGATATTTAATGTCAAAAGTACAGGTATAAGATAAATCAAAATTAAATATTTTCATATTAAATAACTTATAAATCATAGTTTAATTTAAAAACCATGCTAAGTACATAACTAAAAATGAAAAGGAAGTCCTTTTTTTTGGGTGAAAAAGAAGTCTAATAAAAGGAATTTTATCTTTATATTAGAAGAAAATATTGTTTCAACTTCGGTACGATACAACTTCGGTATATACAAGATATGTCTAGTTATGTCAAAAATTAAGAAGGAAAAATATCAGTACGTGTGTTGCATATCTGATACGTATGTAGAAATACCATACGTCAGTAAGTATCTAGTATGGGCACGATATGTTTGTAGAATTATCCATACTTCATAGTCTCAAGATAATTCTAAATGAGAATTTTTATATATTTTTTTAATTTTTTTTTTGCAAAGTATACATTATTTAAAATTTAATTTTTTTCATTATTGAAATAAAAATTATTTATTAATATTTAATTTAATTTTTTTTTATATTTGGGGAAAAAATTAATTTTTAAGATATAGTTTAGAGGGTAAAATAAAATTCTAAATAAATTTTGGTGTCACGTCAGCACAATCCATCTAATTATAGGTAGAATATAACAATAAGGACCAAATTGATTAAAATTTTGAAAATTTAAGTGTAGAATTGATATTAATCAAAATTTGAGAGTCAAATTAAAAAACACGTAAAAATTTAAGGGGCAAAATTATATTTCCTCAATGAAATATGTTTAGACAGATCCAAACCCCATCTGAATCAAAGTAGTATGGGCTTAAATTCGAGCCCACACTCGGCCCATTAGAGAGTGTCCCCGGTCAGTTACTTTGGTGGAGAGAGTAGGGCTTGTCGCCTATCCAATAATTTTCAGTTTATTTCTTTTGTATTTAGGAAAACTCCTAAAGTTTTGTATATAAGTTTAGGTTGAAAAATTTCACATAAATTAATGATGCAAACATAATCTAATTGCACAATGCATATCGTATGAATGCTTATGTATATTTTTGGGAAAAGTGCTTGGGACTCCTTTTTTTTTTGAAGACCTCCACAATCTTTTTTGGATCTCAACCATTGATGTATGTGTGGGACCCACTCATGTATGTGAGGGGCCCACACCATTAATGGTTGAGATCCAAAGGAGGTTGTGGTGGTTTCCAAAAAAGGGGTTTCAATCATTGTTGACATTTTTGGTGCTAATTATACAATTTTATGATTTACATTATGTATATACTAGCCTATCACCCGTGCTATGCACGAGATAATTATAGATATTTATATTTGTTTTAGATTTTTTTTAATATATAAATTATGTTTTTAAAGATTTTTTATAAAAATAATTTAACAATCTTATAACTAACCATAGTGTATGGGAGAAGTTGAAAAAGGTACTGTAGTAACTATACACAAATTGTATCTATAATTATTTGTATGAGGAGATTTTAAATGCTGATCAGAGGATTTTGACAAAATCAATAAATGCAGACATGTGGAAAGACATGTGGATTGAAAAAAGTTAATAAATACTGATCAGGAGATTTTGACCAAATCAATAAATGTTGAATTTTTTTTTTTTAATAAGAAATTTAGAAAAGTCAGATTGGGATATTAAATCTGAGTGTTTGGGAAGTTTGTGTATTGGGTTTTTTTTGATTTTTTCCACTAAAAGACAAACTTTTTGCAAAATAAAAAAAAAACAAATCCAAACAAAATATCACATCCAATTCCATAATCATTTTACTTTTTCTTTCACAAACATCACATCCAACCACAAAAAAACCAAACTATCTTTCCAAACACCAAAATTTTTTTCTCCAATAATATCCTACAACTAAAAAAACTTACATAAAAACTCACTTTCCAAATATCCACATAATATAGATATATAGTTTTAGCTAGATAAATCCTTTTTTAAGGTAATCTATTTAGCAGGTTATCTAATAGGTCACCAACATTAAAATAATAAGTTATATATATATATATATATAAATCATTAAAATACATAACAAAATCACAATTATCCTAACAAACCACAACATGTTGTAATTTATGTATTTTATCTCAAAAAATCAATAGTATGACGTAATAACAAATTCACAAAAATACAAAATGTTACCATAAATATGCATACAAATTAAAATTAAAATTAAAATTAGAATTAAAAAAAACATTAAAATACAAAATGGATCATTAAATGTCTTTACTCACCATAATCATACATAAAGGACTACACCTTAGCGTAAATTGTGTATTTTATCTCAAAAAATCATTAGCTATGGTGTAATAAAATTAGAGCATCTCTAATGGTTAAATAGGTAAAGAGCTAGTTATTGGTATAGTTTAGTAATGATTAGTGTTAAAATATTTAATTTTAACAATTTTGCTTCAATGATACAATGTAAAATTTTTTAACTTTTCACACAAAATGTCAAATCAAAATGGTATATGTCGATCTCTAGAGAAAAGAGAGAAACACAAAGATTTTAGCTATGGGTAAAACTAGACCTTGGTGCTATAGAAATGATCAAAATCCACATAAGAAACTACACCATGGTGTAACTACGTATTTTATCTAAAAAAATCACTAAGGCATAATAAAATTACAAAATTTCTTAACAAATCTACAAAAATACGCAACGTTACAATAAATATGGCTAAAAGTAAAAAACATTAAAATACGTAACGGATTAGTAAGTGTCATAACTCACTATAAACATACATGAGTCCAAATTTGTTAAATTTGAAGATTTCAACTTCACGGTGAAGTTAACCTGTTATCAGACTAATTTGGACTCATTTCGGTGATCTAAACCGTTCATTTTATACAACAATATAAGAAAAATATTTATGCAAAAAATTAAGTTGATCCAATATAGATTATCATATTGTTAGATTATTTTTATCTATATGACCTATATATTTTTAAGAATAGACCATCTATCTGTTATAATATAAAAGGCAAATTACACTAACAGTGTAACGCCCCGAAATAGCCCAACACAAATTAAGTATATTAATCAACGTCCAATAAGAAATAAAAGATAGGTCTCCAACCTTTACATCATCAATTAGTGAAATGGATACAAAAGTTCCACATGCAAATTATACATTCAACGGTATGAAAAAATACATGAATCTATAGCATGTAGAATATCAAGTCCTAAAAAAATAAACAATGCCCTCATGGGCTTACAATTTCTAAGGCTTGTGCCCGGTTACACAACAATGGCCTCTCGGACCCATACATAAATAGCCCTTGGCTAGCAAAATAAATCACAACAAAACAGAGTTATTTACTCTTCACAAAATATGTCCACACTTTCAACTCGGCGGGATCACCACATCATTTTCTGTACCAAAATCCCATAGGGTGAGCATAAAGCCCAGTAGAGGATTCTCAACAAAGTATATACATTTATGCAAGATTTCCAATTTTAGACGTAAATGCCATGCAATGCCATTTTAAAGGGAATTTCATTTACATGCTCTTTTGAAATCACCATGTTTCAATACCGGTTTGAAATCACAATTATTCAGAAACTTCCAATTTTTATCAATAGGGGTGGTAAATACGACTCAGGTAATCCCTAGGTTGGTGTCTACAAGTAGGCTCAACTAGCACTACCAAGAAACCCACTTTACCGGTTGCTAACCGGAAGGAAAGTGGTACCTCCTCCGCGTGTGTTTTCAGTCTTTCACCCCGGACACTTAGGCCAACTTATCAATTTTATCTACACCTCCTAACCGGACTTACCAACATGTTTATCCCATAACAATTCCATGATTTCATTCACAATATTACATTCTCAATGAAAGTTCTAATTCTCAATCCAATGTTCATGACATGCAAGGTTTTAGAAATACCAATGCAACAATTATCCATACTACCTCATGTTTCTTCACTTTGATCATAGCTATAACAAATGTTCCATAAAGACTCGAAATTTCCATTTCCACCTTTCAATGCCAGTCCAACAAATGGCCAAAAGTTTACCATCATATTTTTCATATGTAACCATATGACCACAATTCATGCACTTCCAACATTTTAATCATTTCAAAACCATAGCAATATATAGACATCAACTTCCAATCTCAACAATTTTTATATGTTAAGAAGTTCTCCAACAATATATTTCCCATTTTCTTTACTTATCATGGCGCACAACAATATATATATATATATATATATAAACACACACATATATATATATATAATCAAACATGAGTCCCCATCCTCTTTCATTTAAGAAACCCCCAAATTTCTAGGTTTTCACAAAATCCTAACATTTCCTCATCCCCTTTTCAAAACCTCACTATATACCTCAATCTCAACCCATATGGCTCAATATTTCAAGAAAAGTCTTTAAAAAGGAACAAGGATAAATTTCTTCTACAAAACCAACAATTTCTTGAGCCATAAACCCATTTTCGAAATAGACAAGATGAGCTCTCGAAGTTAATCAAGACTTGCAAAAATATATATATAACTCTAAGTAATTCCCTACCTCAAGCTTGATGAAGAGATTGATGAAACCCTAGGATCAAATGGTATAGAAATCCGATCTCCTCCATACAAAGTGAAGATCTTGCCTTGCTCCTCAACTTTGATGAAGGAACTTGGGGTAGAAAAGCAATAGATCCAAAGGGATCAAGAGCTTTAAGTGTTTTGGGTATATGGAATGTAAAGAGAGGGGAGAGGAGATGATTTTTAGTGAGAGAGTGATACAAGAAAAATGATATACATAGCCCAAAAAGTGAAGAAAAATAGACCCCCTCGAACTCAGGCCCGACCACACGTGAGGCACTTGTCCCCGCACGTGCGGAGCGTGCCTGCCGCATGTGCGGCTCTGATCCCTGCATGTGCAGCTCCTTTCGCACCTCTCTATCCACACCTGCAATTTAGGTAGTGTGTAACCCTCTAAAACTCACCCTTCCCTGCACGTGCGGCCTCATCCCCCTTATGTGCGTCCCTACCCCGCACATGCGGCCTAGGGCCCCACATGTGCGGCCCTGGCCCAGCAGCCCAGAATTTTCTGGTTCGCTCCCAGGCACTTCGAACTCGGCCATGCACCCTCCGAAACAAATGACGTTCCACTCGGAGTTAGACAAGAACCAGAATTTGAAAGAAAGCTCTCGAACACCACAACTCAAAGAGGACAAAAATGAAGCGATACGCAATGAAACCGGTCATCACAACCTCCCTACCATAGGAAATTTTGTCCTCAAAATTTAAACCAACTAATCAAACAAAGAATTCTAGCAATTATAACTATACCATCAAAATTTCACATCGCAATATCGATATTTAACCAACATTTACCATGCTCATCTTCATCATTTCATCAAAACAACAATTGCTTATACTAGGCATTCAAAATGAAGCACTTCTAACAAAATATCATTCCTTCACAATCTCATGCTTAGATTAACAATTCATATAACAACATGTGATCAACAATTTAACACTTTTCCCTTCGACACTAGGGAATATTACAAATCAAAATAACTAAGAATTTTCAAATAAATCCAGATAGTTGGAGCGGAACTCCGCTTTCCGTTCCCAAGTTACCTCCTCAATCCCGTGGTGTCTCCACAACACCTTTACTAATGGTATGGTTTTGCCCCATAGTATTTGCTCTCGAGTATCTAATATTTGGACCGGTCACTCTTCGTAAGAGCCATCTTCATCTACCTCCAAATCAACTCAATCTAGCACATGAGAAGGGTCGGGTTCGTACTTCCTAAGCATTGACACATGAAACACATTGTGAACCCCTGAAAGTTATGGCGGTAAGGCTAACCGGTATGCCACTTCCCCAATTCTCTCCAATATCTCGAAAGGCCCAATAAACCTTGGAGACAACTTTCCACTCTTGCCAAACCTCATTAAACCCCACCTAGGTGAGATCTTAAGGAAAACATGGTCACCCTCTTCGAAAAATAAAGGTCATCTCCTCTTATCGGCATAACTTTTCTGTCGGCTTTGGGCTGTAGCTAACTTTTTCTGAATGAGAGCAACTTTCTCGGTTGTCTCCCTAACAATTTCCAGACCCAACAACGGCGCATCCCCTACCTCGGCCCAACAAACTGGTGATCTACAAGGTCGGCCATACAAGGCCTCGAACGGTGCCATCTCGATGCTAGCTTGATAACTATTGTTGTAGGAAAATTCAATCAACGGTAAATGCCTCTCCCAAGACCCCTTCAAATCAAGGACACAAGCTCTAAGCATGTCCTCCAAAATCTGAATGGTACGCTTCGACTGTCTATCGGTTTGAGGGTGATAAGCGGTGCTAAAAGTCAACTTAGTTCCCAATGCCTCTTGAAGGCCCTGCCACAACCAGGCTGTAAAACGAGGATCCTTATCTAACACAATGGTTACAGGAACTCCGTGAAGTCGAACTATCTCCCTAATGTATAACTCTGCCAAGTGCTCAACTGAGTCGCTGGTACACATCGGGATGAAATGCGTAGACTTCGTCAACCTATCAACAATCACCCAAATGGCGTCGTTGCCCCGTTGCGTTCTAGGAAGCCCAACTATAAAATCCATGGTAACGTGCTCCTATTTCCACTCGGCTATTGGTAAGGGTTGTAACAAACCCGCTGGTCTTTGGTGCTCAGCCTTCACTTGTTGACAAGTAAGGCACTTCGACATGAAGGATGCGACATCCCGCTTCATACCCCTCTACCAAAACTGACGGCTAACGCCACGATACATTTTGGTGCCTCCCGGATGTACCGCAAGGCGTGAGTGATAGAACTCTTGAAGTACTTCCTCTCTACAAGATTCAGGTACAAACAAACAGTCTAGGTAACGTACACTCTGATCCGAGTGGATGTTCAAACCCTTCTCTTCCTTTCCATTGGAGATTCTACCACGAATTGACTCTATTTCACGATTTTCTTGTTGTGCCTCTACAACTTTGATAATTAAGATAGGTTGGGCACTCAAAGTAAACAATGCTGCACCCTCTTCGGACTCACCCAAGTGCAATTCAAACTTGCCGATTTTAGCCAACATAACCCACTCTCGAATGGCCACACTCGCCAAACTACTCACGAATTTCCGACTTAAGGTGTCGGCCACTACATTGGCCTTCCCTGGATGATAGTGTAACTCGAAGTCATAATCCTCCAAAAACTCTATCCACCTCCATTGACATAAATTCAAGTCTTTTTGGAAAACAAATATTTTAGACTCTTATGATCGGAGCAAAACCTCAAACTTCTCACCATACAGATAATGCCTTCAAATTTTCAAGGCAAACACTACTACTGCTAACTCTAAGTCATGGGTAGGGTAATTCTTCTTATGAGTTTTCAATTGCCGTGAACCGTAAGCTACAACCTTTCCCTCTTGCATCAAGACACAACCAAGCCCATCCCGAGACGCATCACAATAGACAGTATAGCCTAAACCTCTTTTCGGAATTATCAACACTGGTGCGGTAGTCAATCTAGTTTTAAGCTCTTGGAAAGACTTTTCACAAGCCTCACTTTACACAAACTTAACCCCCTTTCTAGTCAATCTAGTCAAAGGCGCGGCTAGTCTAGAAAAGTCCCTTACAAAGCGCCGATAGTACCCTGCCAATCCTAAGAAACTCTGGATCTCAAAAACATTTTTGGGTTGTTTCCAATCCTGTACAGAGTCTATCTTTGAAAAATCTATAGTTACTCCCTCTCTTGACACTACATGGCCCAAAAATTTCACCTCAGTGAGCCAAAACTCGCATTTCTCAAATTTGGCATACAATTGATATTTCCTAAGCAAATCAAGCATTACCTTCAAGTGAGCCTCGTGTTCTTCCTCGGAAGTCGAATAAATTAGGATGTCGTCCACAAACACGACCACAAAATGATCCAAGTATTCTCTAAAAATTCAGTTCATCAAATCCATAAAGGAAGCCGGCACATTAGTCAACCTAAAAGGCATTACAAGGAATTTATTGTGGCCATAACGTGTACGGAAGGCCATTTTTTGGATGTCCTCCTCCTAGACTCTCAACTGATGGTAACCCGACCTCAAATCTATCTTCGAAAAGCAAGACGACACTCTAAGTTGGTCAAACAAGTCATCTATTCGGGGCAAGGGGTACTTGTTCTTGACGCTAACCTGATTCAACTTGCGGTAATCGATACACAACCGCAATGACCCATCCTTCTTCTTCGCAAAGAGAGCTGGCGCTCCCTAAGGCGATGTACTAGGGCGAATTAAACCCTTTTCTAAAAGCTCTTGGAGTTGAATCTTCAACTCATGCAACTCCGCGGGTGCAAATCTATATGGCGCCATGGAAATTGGTGCCGTTCCAAGCACTAAGTTAATGGTGAACTCGATCTCCTGGTGGGGTGGCAAACTAGTAAGATCCTTAGGAATACATCCGAGTATTCGCAAACTACCCTTGGCAACACAACATGAGTCTCGACACTCTCACTATCCAAGAGAGTAGCAAGAAGACCGCTAAGCTCGTTTCTATTACTAGGGTCAAATACTGGCGATAAGGCCCGATCAACCCTGTCCCCCAGAAAGCAAAAACAATCACCACCCGAGGTACACACTGTGACCCTCTGACAAAAACAATCAATCACGGCTTGATACAAAGACAACCAATCCATGCCTAGAATAACATCAAAACTCAACATGTCTAGCAACACAAAAGCAAACGGGAGTCAATGTCCGGCAACCTCCATCTCACAACCACGACACCCTCGATCTAAATCAACTATACCCCTAACCGGTGAATCAACTCTGAGTGGAGACGCTAACCGTGCCACCTCTAACTCCAATGCATATGCGAAAGCAGCAGATATGAATGAATGAGACGCACCCGTATCTATCAACACGTTAGTCAAAGAATTACACACAACAAAAATACCTCTCACAACTGAGGATCCCGGCAACTGCTCTGGCGCATTAACAGCATACACGAGCCCCTGTGGCCTCTGATCAACCTGCTCATCTCTCGGAGCATAGGCTTGCTGCACTGATTGAGCCGAAGTGGCTCCTTGATTAATTCGCGAAGTCTAAACTAAGTGAGCTTGCTGGTGGTTCTGAGTTTGCCTCGACTCTGACGTGCCAGATGCGCCTCCCAACTGGGGGCAAGCTCTCTTCATGTGCCCTGACTGACTGCACTGATAGCAAGTAGGCCCCTGCCCTCTCCTCTGAGACTGACTTTAAGATCGGTTAGATGGTGGTGGTGGCAATATCTGCTATCCTCCTCCCTTCTGTGGACATGCAAAGGCCTTGTGACCCGGTTGACCACATTTGAAGCAAGAAAACCCACTTGGTGCACTCTTTCCCGGGCCCGCACTAGGCAAGGGAAAAGTGGATCTAGACTGTTGCAGTTGGGACTGGGATAAAAAGGTGTTTCTGCTCTTCTTGTTAGGCCTATAGTCTCCCTGTGATCCTTGACCCCTTGACCTTGACCCCTTGACCTTGACCCCCGGATTCTCTCATCTTCGGCCTCCATAGTAATCTCTACGTGTGCCACCGTTTCCACAAGCCGGTCATAGTTCTGGATCATGTTCTCGAGAACCTTAACAAGATCTTGGTTCTAAGTTTCTTCTCAAACTCAATGCAACGGCGCTCTTCCGTTGCTACTGACTCAGGTGCAAACCGGGACAAACTAGAAAAGGCCGCTTCAAACTTGGCCACAGACATATTGAGTTACTTAAGGTCTTGGAATTCATGCCTCAACCTCTCCTTAGCAGTGGGAGGTAGGTACTTGTCTTGGAAAGCCACTACAAATGCTTCCCATGTCGGTTCTATTCTGTCCTTGGCATACTTCCACCATTGGCCTGCGTCCCCCTTGAGGTAGTAACTCGCAAGAGTCACTCTAAGCTCACTGTCCTCGATGTGAAGCATCTCAAATGTCTTCACTGTTTGTTCGAGCCACTCATCCTCTTTCTTAGGCTTGGGGCCACCATGGAACTCATTTGGCTTGGCCCATAAAAACTCTCTCATGAGGAAACTCGCTCTTGTCTCTATGGCGTTCTCCCTAGCTTGGTTCTCTGCCCTTAGAATATTCATAGACTCCCTTAAGGCCCCTGCCATTTCTTGGGCTAGGGCCCCCATTGCGGCTTGACCCGCTTGCCCTAGAATTTCTGCTTGTCCCACTTGCTCGGCCATATTAGCTTGGCCCAACCCTTCCTCTTGCATTGGAACCCCTTGGACCAGTACTTCATGCACACCCGAGCGACCCCTACCATGCCTTCCACCTCTACCACCACGAGTTTGACCCCTTCCTGACATCCTAATTAAGGAACAAGATAGATAATTTAGCACATAATTCCAAATGTGCTCGCAACTTGCCTCACATGTTAAACTACAACAATTATATATATTCTACCACACAAACAATTCAATTCTCTCCAGATAAGCACTTAGTCACGTAAGCACATACGGATTATCCTTTTGTGATGAGATTCGTCCTACGAAAAACCAAGAATTCTTAGTAGAACAAGTATTGATCAGGTACCCTTCTAATGAGACCTCAAGGAATTTAATAGGTGCAAATAACATCCCAAAAGTCCAATCCCATACCCATATAGTCACATAAGTATGTTATCACGTAATCATGAAAAACAAAACATTTCCTAATCATGCGAAATGAACCCATTCAAACCCGGTAACTCTGATACCAAGTTGTAACTCCCCGAAATAACCCAACACAAATTAAGTACATTAATCAACGTCCAATAAGAAATAAAGATAGGTCTCCAACCTTTACATCATCAATTAGCGAAATGGGTACAAAAGTTCCACATGCGAATTATACATTCAACGGTATGAAAAAATACATGAATCTATAGAATGTAGAACATCAAGTCTTAAAAAAAATAAAACAATGCCCTCACGGGCTTAGAATTTCCAAGGCTTGTGCCTTGTTACACAACAATGGCCTCTCGGACCAATACATGAATAGCCCTTGGCTAGCAAAATAAATCACAACAAAACAAAGTTATTTACTCTTCACAAAATATGTCCACACCTTCAACACGGTGGGATCACCACATCCTTTCCTGCACCAAAATCCCATAGGGTGAGCATAAAGCCCAGTAGAGAATCCTTAACAAAGTATATACATTTATGCAAGATTTTCAATTTTAGATGCAAATGCCATGCAATGCCATTTTAAAGGGAATTTCATTTACATGCTCTTTTGAAAATCACCATGTTTCAATACCGGTTTGAAATCTCAATTATTCGAAACTTCCAATTTTTATCAATAGGGGCGGCAAATACGACTCAGGTAATCCCTAGGTTAGTGTCTGCAAGTAGGCTCAACTAGCACTACCAAGAACCCCACTTTACCGGTTGCTAACCGGAAGGGAAGTGCTACCTCCTCCGCGTGTGTTTTACGTCTTTCACCCCGGACACTCAGGCCAACTTATCAATTTCATCTACACCTCTTAATTGGACTTACCAACGTATTTATCCCATAACAATTACATGATTTCATTCACAATATTACATTCTCAATGAAAGTTCTAATTCTCAATCCAATGTTCATGACATGCAAGGTTTTAGAAATGCCAATGCAATAATTATCCATACTACCTCATGTTTCTCCACTTTGATCATAGCTACAACAAATGTTCCATAAAGATTCAAAATTTCCGTTTCCACCTTTCAATGCCATTCCAACAAATGGCCAAAAGTTTACCATCATATTTTTCATATGTAACCATATGACCACAATTCATGCACTTCCAACATTTTAATCATTTCAAAGCCATAGCAATATATAGACATCAACTTCCAATCTCAACAATTTTTATATGTTAAGAAGTTCTCCAACAATATATATATATATATATGTATAAAAGCAAGATATTTCCCATTTTCTATACTTATCATGGCACACAACAATATATATATATATATATAAACATATATATATAATCAAACATGAGTCCCCATCCTTTTTCATTTAAGAAACCCCCGAATTTCTAGGTTTTCACAAAATCCTAACATTTCCTCATCCCCTTTTCAAAACCTCACTATATACCTCAATCTCAACCCATATGGCTTAATATTCCAAGAAAAGTCTTTAAAAAGGAACAAGGATAAATTTCTTCTACAAAACCAACAATTTCTTGAGCCATAAACCCATTTTCGAAATAGACAAGATGAGCTCTCAAAGTTAATCAAGACTTGCAAAAATATATATATAGAACTCTAAGTAATTCCCTAATGTGGACGTCCCCGAACGTCCCGGGAGAAATCCCGTTTTGTTCATTTGGGGTCACTATAGTTCGGACTCAATGTCGTGGTCCTGTATCTAATCTCGCAGAGTGCAATGCAAGACCGATGAATCATCAAAGATTCCAAATCCGGCAAATTGTTTTGGAAAACAGATTTTTAGCAAGAAGTGCCAAACATGGACTGCTTTGCCAGATACAGAGTCGCCACCTAAATATTTTATTTTGGGAAAATTTAGGAAACCCTGACACGTTGTTTAAGGCCATGTGTCCGTCATCACCAAAGTTGCCTTGGCTTGGGAACTTGGGTACGATTGGGGAAGGTCAGCTATGAGCACCCTCACTCGCCCGATCAAAGATCGGCCACTACTAAACATGATATCTTGTTTTTTTGAAAACACATGCGTTCTTATTCCAGTTAATTAGCTAATCTTTACTACGTGATGCACACAGCAAAACAAGTATAGACTAGATCGCCTAATTTGGGACAAAGCATTGCATATCCGTTTGTTTGGAAATGGTTTGAAGTTTGCTACTCGCAAGTAGGCTAAAACACGGATTCCAATGAATTGTTCCAATTCAAGCAATCCAACCTTCACCCACAGGCATTCAGGCAGTTATATCACATAAGCAATTAGCCTCATGGCAAGCATGCTGTCATGTTAACATTCACATACATGCAAGATGCTAAAGCATAAACACTCACAGTGTACTCCGAGCCAAAACAAGAAACTAGTTAGTAATCATGCATGATCCTAGTTCATGTTAGCAAGGGCTAATGCAACGCATGCAAAATGCAACTAAGATAGGCTCGGCTACCCTAAGAATGGCATGTGAAATGCGACAACTCGATACACGTATTCAAGTTGGAATTGAAATACTATGCAATTAGTATGATGCGCTGAGCCCGGTGCGTGCAATACCAATGAATGTATGCAAACATGCTATCATAAGTATGCTAATTGAAACGTGCCCTAAGACTAACCATTGAAAGCAGGTAAGTAAAAGGGAGAAAGACGTGGGGTTGGAAGACATGCATCACACACACGTACACTTATTACAAAATTCGCCCTCTCTTGGAGGGGCTAAAAGAATAATACAAACCAAATAAATAATTAACTACTTTAGCTAATTAAATATTACAAAACCTTAAGTAATTAACAAATTAATTAAGCTATTAAAGCAGTAAAGCTGCCTCGGGAAGAGGGTCAAATGCATGCATGCTCGATTCGCCTCGCTCGGAAACCCGTTGCCATGCCACATGTTGCCTCTATTTGCACTGTTCTGCACCCCTGAGAACTGTGAAAATCCTTGAGATGCCTCTGAATTACTCCCTGAGCATTGTGGGATGTCACCGGCCAAAAGATAGGACCACCGGCCATTAGGAAGTGGTCACCGACCAAAAGTGGGGCCATCAGCTGGACTTTGGTAGCTGGCCGGCACTGAAGAGGGCCGACCGGCCATCTGTTCCTGCAGAACTCTGTTTTTGCTGCAGCAGAGGACAGACAGTGCATGACAAGGAATTACAAGACAATGTATGCACAACCACCCTCCCTATCATGCTATGAACTCAAGGGGGTTTGGTTCTCAACCCTCGGGCCACCAATCACGCATTTCAATGCATGATGGCCAAAGGCGCCAAGTGTGCAATTTGACATCAAATGAAATGCACAAAAACACATAAGGGCCCCAACCTCTATCATGATTGATTCAAGAGGCAAGGGATGCGCACACAATGCTATGCAACCTAAGCATGCAAGCAAACTAATGCAACATGAGCATGCAAGCAACAATGCTATACAAGGAAACTAGCTGTAGACACCCCATTTTTGACCGACCTTAAGACTAAGACGTCACCGATTCAGCGCTTGGTGATGTTGCATATTGTGCTCGTTCTGAGGTTGCCGAGTCACGGCTGCGAGCCTTGCCTCCGGACTTCCGGACTCTTTTGTGCTTTGCCTCAGTTTGCGAATCAGGTCTCGTTTTGTCCGTTTTCTCTTCCCGAAGGGAGGGAGAGGTCTCGTAGACCATCTCTCAGTGGTCGTAGGCTACGTTTCGTGGTCATAAGCCATTTTTCCCGTTTGGAGCTCGGTTTTCGATTTTTCGGAACTGTTGGCCGTATGCCTCGGTTCGGGACCGCTTAACTACCTCTGTTTGCTCCGGTTTTTGGCACACACCTTATTTCCTCCCTTTTGAGGGACACTATAGCCTGAGAGACCACCTTCGTGGTCAAACGCCACTTCCTGTGCCCAACAGCCTGTTTTCGGGGCCCCGAACTGCTCGTTTTGGCCCCCGAACCTTCGTTTTGCATCCGTCTTGGTCCATTTTTGGCAAGGACCTTATTTTCATTGTTAGAAAGGTTGTAGGAGGGTGGGAGACCAGCATTTTTTCTGAAAAACCAGCTTTTCTCTTCATTGCTCTTCGTCGCCCGTTTTTCTTACTAGAAAGCTGGTTTTTCCCATTCCCGGGCCACTTTTTCTGACTTTCCACCACACTATTGTGTTGTACACACCTGGGAGGCCACCAATATGGGTAGGCCCCCCAGTAATTGTCCCTGACCTTTTTGAACCCCTCTAAAAAGCTGATTTTTCTCTCTCCTGAACCACTTTTTCTGGTTTTTCTCTTCACAGCTGTGTTGCACTCATTTGGGAGGCCACCTTTTTGGGGTGGCCGACCAGTAATTCTTCTTGAACCCTTTGACCCCTGGTCGACCGACCAGGGGAGGTGGCCGGCCGGCCACCTTGGCCTTTTGAACCTGGCCGGCCATGTTTGCCCTCCTGAGTGTATTCCAGCGGTACCAGCTGTTTGCCATTTGCTGCATCCTCCATACACGTGTATGGAGGATGTTCAACCTAGTTTTAAAGCTTCTTTGAGAAGCTTTAGCCCGTCCATTCTATAAATGAAGGCCTGTAGACGTCCCCGAACGCATCCCGGGGAGGGTGCGACCCCCCCCGTTCTGGTTTGATATTGGGTCACTACAGTTCGAAGGACTCAAATGTCACGGTTCTTAATCTTGAACCAAAGAGTCCAAATCCGGCAAATCGTTTTGAAAACAGATTTTTTGAAAGAAGTGCCAAACATGGACTGCTTTGCCAGATACAGAGTCGCCACCTAAATATTTTATTTTTGGGAAATTTAGGAAACCCTGACTCGGTGCCAAAGGCCACGTGTCCATCATCACCAAAGTTGCCTCGGCTCGGGAACTTGGGTACGATTGGGGAAGGTCACTTTGTGAGCACCCCCGCTCGCCCGGTCAAAGACCGGCCTCTACTAACCATGATATCTTATTTTGAAAACATTGTATGTTCTTATTCCGGTTATTAGCCTAGGTTACTATGTGATGCGCACAGCATACAAGTATAGACTGAGTCGCCTGAATTGGAACAAAACATTTCATGTTTGTTTTTGAAAGATAGTTTGCTACCCGCAGGTAGGCTTAAAATGCAGATTTTGCCACCCTCAGGTGGGTTTAGAAAACAGGGTTTTGCCACTATCTAGTGGGCTTAAAACAAACATTTGATGAATTATTCCAATCCAAGTAACACAACCTCCACCCACAGGCATTCAAGGCAGTTATATCACATAAGCAAATAGCCTCATGGCAAGCATGCTATCATGGCAGTCACTCACACACATGCAAGGATGCTAAAGCATAAAAACTCACCGAGTACTCCAAGCCAAAACATAAACTACATTAGAAATCATGTATGATCCTAAGTATACAGAAATGCCTAATGCAACACATGCAAAAATGCAAACTATAGCAGGCTCGGCTATTCTAAACATGGCATATGGAATGCTACAACTAACACGTATTCAATTTGGAATTGAAATACAAATGCAGTTTGTATGATGTGCCGAGCCCGGTGCGTGCAAGACAGATGAATGATGCAAACATGTTGTCATACTGTATGCTAATTGAAATATGCCCTAATTTAACCATCATAAACAGATAAATAAAAGGGAAGAAAGACGTGGGGTTGGAAGACATACATCACACTCACCCACACTTATTACAATATTGCCCTCGCGCAGAGGGTCCGAATAAATGTACAGTCCCAAATGAAAGAATAATACAGTCCAAATATTACAGTCCGAATAATATACAAAAATCCTAATTAATTAACAAATTAACTAAGAAAACTGTAAACTGGCATGCAAGCCAGGGACTGCCTTGCTTCTGATGAACGATGTATGTTTGGGCTGCCTTGCGCGGAAATCCACTGGAATGCCCCAATTAGCCTCTGTTTCGCAATGTTTCTCGAAAAGCGCGCCAAGCTTCGGAAGACCGTTGATTCTTGATATGCTGCAACAGAGAGCAGGAAAGGGGCATAGCAATGTATTTCACAGATATATGCATGCCTCGATCCTTGTGCCACCAATCACGCATATCGATGCATGATGGCCGAGGAGCCGAATTGCACAACTCAATATAGGATGAATGCATATGAATGCTACAATAAAACCTAACTCCATCACGGATAATCCGGAGTGTCGGTGACTTGGGATTTGAGACACGTTCCGTCACTCGGAGTACGAAACGCGCCTCGTTTCTCGTGCCCGGGCTAACTCCTATCCCGAACACGATGCAATATGCATGATATGCGTGAAATGCAACTAATATGCGATCCTAACATACACAATGTCATGGAATGGCATACACGCTATACGAGGTAATACATAACCGGGCATACACAATGCTACGGATGAAATGGCATACGCAATGCAATAATGGGGTTACACCAACATGAGAGAGCCTCGGCCACACTCACATAAGAGGCCATTAGATGAAAACAAGACACCTCGAAGTACGTGCCCGCAGGCACGCAAACCGAGAACGGACCCTCAGGCACCGAAATGCCACTCTAATGAGACATGGCAAAGACACGGAATATGACATGCAAACATGCAAAAATCAGTAGCAAAATGAGGGGGAAAACAGCCCCGAAATGAGGCGAAATAATACCCGATGCATGAAATGATCTCGAAATGCGAAGATAAGTGCACAAAATGGCTTACAGCTATACAATATATGCATAATTGATACATGACATGAAAAAGCAGAAGCAAGGAAGCCCCAAAAATCACATTTTTACAGTACAAAACAAGGCAAAATAGCAATCACAAGTAGGGCAAAAATGGCATACAAAAATGGCTCCGCAAGGGAAGCAATGAAGCAAGTGATAGATGAAAAGCCCAAATGGCAAAAGACCCTTCTACAACACTGAATAGGGCCTAAAAACATGAACATTTACAGTTTATGACATTCCCCAAATCAGTATGCAAACATGCTCAAAATGCAATGCAAGATTTAGGCCACAAGAGGGTATAACATGAAGTATACAAAACATTCACCAAACAGCCAAAGACCCTTAATAAGATATGGCAAGAAGGTCAAAATATATCCATTTTAAGTTCTGATCATGGCCTAAAAACAAAGGCAAGGTAAGCTCACAAAGCATGCAAAAATGGGGGCCAAAGAGGGGTATAACGGTAAGTGCTACATGGAGGCCCCCAAAAGTGTTGAGCCCTTCTACAATGTTGTAGAGGGGCTCAAAATAAGCCAACTCACAGTTTATATCATGCTCAAAACAGGTCACAAATAGGCTAGAAACACTATGCAAAATAATGGCATACAAGAGGGTATTGAAGCAAGTGTAAGATGGGGCTCTCAAACAGGGTTGAGCCCTTAAACAAACATGAAGAATAGCTCAAAATAGGCCTAGTTTCAGTTAGGGTCGGAGCCCAAAACAGTAAGAAAATAGGCTAGAAAAATGGTGCAAGATTGAGCTCAAAAGAGGGTGAAGTGAACTTACCCTTGAAGACCAAAGCTTTGGCTGCTTCTTGGACCAAATTTGCTGCCTCTAAGCCTCTGGAAAACCTCTCCTTGCTTCCGGAATGGAGTGGTGGTGGTGGTGCTTGGTAGTGATGAAGAAATGTGGTTGGAACTTAGGGATTTTGAGAGAAAATGAGAGAGAAATAGAGAGAGATGTATGCAAGGCCCTTAGGGAAATTTGTGTAACCCTAAAATCAGTCTTGGAGGCTGGTTATAAAGGCAAGAGAAGGGGAGAAAAGGTGGAGGGAAATGACACCAAGTTTCCCTCCAAAAGCTTTCCCCCGGATACAGATATTTTTGGGAGAAAACAGCTATACAGCTGTAATACACCCACACTGAGGAAGCTGGCCGGCCAGGTACTTTGGTTGCAGGTGGCCGGCCGGCCACCCCCTATGGCCGGCCGGCCAAGGGTCAAAAGGTTCAAGAAGATTTTCTGGCCGGCCACCAGAGAAAGGTGTCCTCCCAGGTCTCCTCATCACAACCCTGTGGTTCAAAATTGGCAACTCTAAAACAGGAGAGAGAATAGGCCACTTTTAGGAGGGGTTCAAAAGGTTCAATTCGAATTACTGGCCGGCCATAGACTTTTAGGGTCCTCCCATGTGTGTACAACACAAATATGTGGTTTGGGGTTGAAGAAAATGGCCCTAGGATGGTCAACATTGGCTCGGAAGTGGGAAAAACGGGCGTCGGAGGGCGCCGGAGGAATATAACTGGTTGCTGAGACAATTGCTAGCCTCCCACCCTTCAGTGACCTTCCTGGTGATAAAACAGAGGTACCTGCCAAAAATGAACGAAAACCGATGCAAAACGAATGCTCGGGGGCCAAAACACGCAGTTTGGGGTCCCGAAAATAGGCCGTTAAGCAACGAAAGTGGCATTCGGCCACGAAGTGGGTCTCTCAGACCTCAGTGTCCCTTGAAAGGGAGTAAATGAGATGCATGCCAAAAATCGGAGCAGTCGGAGATGGTTAGGCGGTCCCGAACCGAGGCACACGGCCTGACGGCTCCGAAAACCGGGAACCGGGCTCCGAAATGGGCAAAATGGCCTACGGCCACGAAATGTAGCCCACGGCCACTGAGAGATGGTCTACGGGACCTCTCCCTCCCTTCAGGAAAAGAAACAGAGAAAACTGAGTCTGGTTCGCAAACCGAGGCAAGGTACAAAAGAGGGTTCGGGAGTCCGGAGGCAGGGCTCACGGCCGTGACTCTGAGACTTCTGAACGAGCACAATATGCAACATCACCAAGCGCTCAACTGGTGACGTCTGAGTCTTAAGGTCGGTCAAAAATGGGGTGTCTACAAGGCCTCTACCTCCATTGGAGAGGGTTAGAAGCTTTGGGTTGAAAAGTACACATACACCCCCTATATCTATACTTCAAGCCTCCAAACACCCATTTTCTTGGCCATTTTACCCTACACCCCATAGCCTACCACCTCCATCATCCATTCCAGCCCCTTGGAGGTCATTTGCAGAGGTTGAAAGCTCACCAACTTGGTTCAAAAGCTGTTGAAGTTCGGCTCTACAAGGGTAAGCTTCTATTTTCCCCATTTTTGCATAACTTTGCTCTATATCTTAGCTCCTTTTCTTGCATTTTTGGGTTTCGACCTGAACTGAAAATAGTCTTATTTTGAGCTCATCTTCATATTTGATCAAGAACTTTTTTCTGTTTGAGGTCTTCTACTCCCCCTTTGTGCTTTATCTCTCTTTTAGGGCTTATCTTCCATGATATATTAGCCTTATTTGTGAGCATTTCTGGACTTCGAGCCAAACTGTAAAGTGTCTTATTTTGAGCTCCTTTTCAACTTTGTTTAAGGGCTCTTTGCTTTTTGAGGCCATCTACTTCCCCTTACCCTCTATCTCTCTTTTAGGACTATTTTTGCATCATATTTTAGCCTTACTTGTGAACACTTTTGAGATTTGATATAAACTGGAAAAAGTATTTTTTTGAAATCCTCTTCAAGTTTGGTTAAGGTCCCATTTCTGTTTGGGGTCATCTTCCCCTATGCATGCTTCATTCCTTCATGATTAGGGCTATGCATTAGAGCACTTGCATTGGCCATGGTTTGGCCTCTTAGCCACTGAAATCCAATGGATTTTCAGTGGCTTAGATGCATTTTTTAGGGCCAAAATCAGAGGGGGGTCACCCCCCTCTCTCATTGTCTTGTTTGGTGGTCTTTTAGGCCTTCCAAAGGAACCCTATTTCGCATGCATTGAAGTCTTATTTTAGGCTTTATTCTGAGGGTTTTAAGGTCTTCCTTGACTCTGTCCGAGGCCCTTTTGGCTATTTTTTATGTCTATGATGCATGTGTAGAGAAACCCCATTCAAGGCCTTTCGAAAAGGCCTTTCTTTGCATGCTTCTGAGACTGATTCCAGGGCCTATTTTGTGGGTTTTAGGGCTGTCATAACCCATTTCCAGAGTTGGTTTAGTCTTGCTAAGTTTCTATCTTGTATGTGCTTAATAACCCCTTGTATGGCCCTCTAAAGGAGCTCATCATTTTGGCATGCATTGGCTGCATTTCAGTGATTATTTGGGCATATTTTGGCATGTTTTATTCACTGATTTTTGCTAGTTTGATGAGTTCTCATGCGCTTCATATACATGCTATGTAAAGCATGTTTGCTAGTCAAAGTTGCATGCTATTTTAGTCCATCATGCTAGCATCTTTTGGTCATGCTTTGAACTAGAAATGTTCATGTTTTGGGACTGCCTTGGCTCTGTCTTTGTGCTTCATAGTCAAATAATGCATGCTTTGTATAGCTATAAGTCAATACATGTGCCTAGTTTTGAGTTTCGGGGCTCATCTCATGCATCGAGTGCCATGTTATAGACACCCCATTTTTGACCGACCTTAAGACTCAGACGTCACCGATTGAGCGCTTGGTGATGCTGCATAGTATGCTCATTCTGAGGTTGCGGAGTCTCGGCTGCGAGCCTTGCCTCCGGACTTCCGGACCCTTTTGTACCTTGCCTTGGTTTGCGAACCAGGTCCTGTTTTCTCTATTCTCTCTTCCCGAAGAGAGGGAGAGGTCTCGTAGATAATCTCTCAGTGGCTGTAGGCTACGTTTCGTGGTCGTAGGCCATTTTTCCCGTTTGGAGCTCGGTTTCCGGTTTTTCAGAGTCGTCGGCCGTGTGCCTCGGTTCGGGACCGCTTAACCACCTCCGTTTGCTCCGATTTTTGGCACGCATCTTATTTCCTCCCTTTTGAGGGACACTGTGGCCCGAGAGACCAACTTCGTGGTCGAATGCCACCTCTGACGCTTAACAGTCAGTTTTCGGGGCCTCGGGCTGTGTGTTTTGGCCCCCGAACCTTCGTTTTGCATCGGTTTTGGTCCATTTTTGGTGGAGACCTCATTTCCATTATTAGAAAGCTTGTAGGAGGGTGGGAGGCCAGCAATTGTTCCGGCAACCAGCTTTATTCCTTCATCGCTCTCCGTCGCCCGTTTTCCTCACTAGAAAGCTGGTGTTGACCATTCCCGAGCCACTTTTTCTAGCCCTAAACCACATATTTGTGTTGTACACACCTGGGAGGCCACCAATATGGCCTGGCCGGCCATCAATCATTCCTGACCCTTTTGAACCCCTCTAAAAAGCTAGTTTTTCTCTCTCCTGGTTCACTTTTTCCAGTTTTCCTCTACATAGCTGTGTTGTGCACACATGGGAGGCCACCTTTTTGGGGTGGCCGGCCACTAATTATGGTTGACCCTTTTGACCCTGGCCGGCCGGCCAGGGGAGGTGGCCGGCCGGCCACCTGGACCTTTTCTACCTGGCCGGCCAGAATCCTCTCTCCAGGTACATTACAGATGTACCCTCTGTTTCCCCCCAGATCCTGTATCCGGGGGGGTCTTTTGAGGGGGAAATTTGAATTTGATTTTCCCCCCATTTTCTCCACTCCTTTCCCTATAAAACCAGACCCTCCAGCTCCATTTTAGAGGGTTACAAAATCTTGTTTGGAGCTCTTGCATTAAATCTCCCTCTATCTGTATTCCAACCCTCAAAACACCCTTAGTTCTTGGCCATTTCTATACCAATCCATAGCACCACACCCCCACACTCCATTCCAGCAACTTGAAGGCTATTTCCAGAGGCTAGGAGCACCATTTCTTGGACCAAAAGCTGTTGAAGACTTAGGCTACAAGGGTAAGCCTCTTTTCCCTCTCTTTTGGTTCTATTTTGCATGCTTGCTTAGCCTTTGTTGCTTGCATTTTTGGCCTCCGACCTGAACTGTAAATAGTCATATTTTGAGCTCATCTCCATGTTTGATCAAGGGTCTTTCTCTGTTTGAGGTCTCCTCCTCACCCTTTGTGTTTAAACTCTCTTTTAGGCCTATTTTTGCATGATATTTTAGGCTTATTTGTGAGCTGTTTTGGACTTGGTTATAAACTGTGAAATGTCTTGTTTTGAGCTCCTCTTCAACTTTGTTGAAGGGCTCTCTTCTGTTTGAGGATAGCTGCTACCACTTGCCTCTTTATCCCTCTTCTAGGCCTTTTTCTTGCATGTTGATTTAGCCTCACTTGTTTTCGTTTTTGAGACCTGATGTAAACTGTAAAGTGCCGTTTTTTGAGCTCCTCTTCAACTTTGTTGAAGGGATCTTTGCCATTTGGGACCAGCTGCTGTCCCTTATCTCTATTCTCTCTTTTAGGGCCATTTTTGCATGATAGATTAGCCCTATTTATATTCATTTTTGAGACTTGTTATAAACTGGAAAGAGGCTTTTTTTGACATCATCTTCATGTTTTATTAAGGGCATTTTCTTATTTGAGGTCACATACTTCCTTGTATGCTTGATTGTCCCTTGTTTTGAGCCTTACACCTAAGCTCCAATTGCATGCTTTGTTCGGCCTTCTAGCCACTGAAATCCAGTGGATTTTCAGTGGCTAGCACACTGTTTTGAGCCTCCAAATTAGGGGGGGGTGACCCCCTCTCACCTTGACTTATTTGATGGTCATTTTGGCCTTCCAAAGGGACCCCTCTTTGCATGCTTCTTAGCCACTTTTCAGGCCCAATTTGGTGAGTTTTGGGACTACCATATTTGATTTCCAAAGTTTTTTTGGTCATGCTTCATGTCTATCTTGTATGTGCCTAATAATCCCTTTGTATGCCCTCCAAAGGAGCCCCTCATTTTTGTATGTGTTGGCTGCATTTCCATGTTTATTTGGGCATATTTTGGCATGTTTAGTTCACTGATTTTTGCTGGTTTGGTGAGATTCCATATGCTTCATACACTTGTCATGTAAACCATGTTTGCTAGTCGAAATTGCATGCTATTTTAGTCTATCTTGCTAGCACTCTTTGGCCATGCTTTAAACTAGAAAAGTTCATGTTTTAGGACTGCCTTGACTCTGTCTTCATGCTTCATGATCAAATAATGCATGCTTTGTATAGCTATAAGCCATTCCATATGCCTAGTTTTGAGTTTCGGGGTTCATCTCATGCATCGGGTGCCATTTTTCCATGTATCGGGACCATTTAGCATCATATTTCAGTGCTGAAATTTGCATGTTCATATGCCACATTCCATGCCTTGCCATGCTTTGGTAGAGTGGCATTTGATGCCTTAGGTTCGGTCCTCGGTTTGCGTACATGTGCGCACGCATTTCGAGTGTCTCATTTTCATCTTATGGCCTCTGATGTCAGTGCGGCTGAGGTCCACTCATATTGGTGTAAGTCCATCGTGCATTGTGTATGCCATTTCAATTCATAGCATTGCGTATGTTAGGTTGTATGTTAGAACATTGTGTATGCCATGTTACACCGTGCATTGTGTATGCCATTTCATAGCATTGTGTATGCTAGGTTGCATGTTAGGATTGCATTCATGCATGTCATGCATATTGCATTGTGTTTGGGATAGGAGTTAGCCCGAGCACGGGAAACGAGGTACGTTTCGTACTCCGAGTGACGGAACGTGTCTCAATTCCCAGTCACCGACACTCCGGATTATCCATGATGGAGTCTCGGTCCTGTTGCGTTTTCATGTGCATTCATTCCATATTGAGTCATGCAAATCGACTCCTCAGCCATCATGCATCGAGATGCGTGATTGGTGGCACGAGGATCGAGGACTACACTCCGTGAAGAGTAGTCAAGCATACATATGTGAAAATACATTGCCATGCCCCTTTCTTGCTCTCTGTTGCAGCAAATCAGAAACCGGCAGTCTTTTGGAGCTCCGTGCAACATTCTGGGTTTAATTGTAAACAGAGGCTAATTGGGGCATCGCGATGGATTTCCGCGCAAGGCAACCCGAACATGCATCATTCATCATCCGGAGCAGAGTCGAGGCAGTCCCTAGCTTGCATGCTAATTTACTGCTTTCCTAGATTAATTCGTTAATTCATTAGGATTTTGTATTTATTCGGACTGTAACTATTTATTTGGGACTGTATATTATTTATTCGGACCCTCCGCGTGAGGGCAATGTTGTAATAAGTGTGCGTGTGTGTGATGTATGTCTTCCAACCCCACGTCTTTCTCCCTTTTATTTACCAGCTTATGATGGTTAGATTAGGGCATGTTTCAATTAGCATACAGTATAATAGCATGTTTGCATTCATTCATCTGTTTTGCATGCATCAGGCTCGGCGCATCATATTAACTGCATTGTATTTCAATTCCGAGTTGAATACTTGTTAGTTGTAGCATTTAACATGCCATCTTTAGAATAGCCGAGCCTATCTTAGTTGCATTTTTGCATGTGTTGCATTAGGCATTTCTGTATAGTTAGGATCATGCATGATTTCTAATCAGCTTCTGTTTTGGCTTGGAGTACTTGGTAAGTTTTTATGCTTTAGCATCCTTGCATGTGTGTGAGTGACTGCCATGATAGCATGCTTACCATGAGGCTGTGTCCTTATGTGATATATCTGCCTGAATGCCTTTGGGTGAAGCTTGGGTTATTTGGATTGGAACAATGCATTGACTGAGAGTTTTAAGCCCACTAGATAGTGGCAAAACCATCTTTTTTTAAGCCCACCCGAGGGTGGCAAAATCTGCATTTTAAGCCTACTTATGAGTAGCAAACCATCTTTCAAAAACAAACATGAAATGTTTTGTTCCAATTCAGGCGATCCAGTCTATACTTGTATGCTGTGCGCATCACATAGTAAATCTAGGCTAATAACTGGAATAAGAACGCATAATGTTTTCAAAACTAGATATCATGGTTAGTAAAGGCCGATTTTTGATCGGGCGAGTGGGGGTGCTCACGAAGTGACCTTCCCCAATCGTACCCAAGTTCCCGAGCCGAGGCAACTTTGGTGATGACGGACACGTGGCCTTAGGCAACGAGTCAGGGTTTCCTAAATTTCCCAAAATAAAATATTTAGGTGGCGACTCTGTATCTGGCAAAGCAGTCCATGTTTGGCACTTCTTTCTAAAAATCTGTTTTCTTAAAACGATTTGCCGGATTTGGACTCTTTGGTTCTGATTAAGAATCGTGACAATTTGAGTCCTGAACTGTAGTAGTGAGCCCAAAATGAACGGAACGGGGACTCATCCCTCCCGGGGCGTTCGGGGATGTCTACAGTTTCTGGCGACTCTGTTGGGGATTTGGAGAACTTGACTCGAACTCATGATATCTTGTTTCGACTACACTTATGTGTCTCTTTGCATTGCATTTGCATTGGTGCGCATAGGACACCGTGTTTGCCATCTGCTATTCCTTAACGGTTTGCCGGAGGCTTGTCTTGTCAAGGCATGACCATAAGGCTGACCAGTTGTCGGCTCTGCCAGTATGGGAACACAAACCCCAGTTTTACCGGGGCACCCTTTTAACCATTCGACCTAGTGCATATTCGGATCCATAGTGACCATTCCAAACTAGGACAGGTTGCTTACCCGATATAGGTTGTTTGAAACCGCTGCGTGCGTAGTGGAACCCTAGCTCCTGACAAAGTAGGACAGGGAAACCCTACCCTAACATAGGGGTGTTTTGGCTCTCACTTGCTTGTTATGTGCTTTTAGAGTGCGTCTCTACAGGAATGCATGTATCAGTTTGCAAGTCTGGGTATCAGGTTTGCGGGCATCAGTATTTGGAAGAATTAGTTTTACCTGAGGGTATCAGATTTGAGGCAGAATTTTGGGGCAGAAATCAGTAACGAGTGCAGTCATTCAGCTACGCTCGTATTTGTTTTGGTGAAGTTGAGCTGAGGTGCTGTCTGTTTTCTCTTTTGCTAGGTTGTCCTGGAACCATAGCTTCAGAAAGCTCCGATATCCCCCGGGCACATTGGACTAGTGCTGATAGACTTTGCTAGGTTAGAAATTCAGTTCAAGGGCAACCAGTTTTCCTTCGCCAGTGGTAAGGCAAAGGAGGGCTAGACAGGGTTCATTTGTTCATTTGATCCGACAGTCACCAGTCACATCATCAGCAGACCCGTGATGGCACGGGGTTCGGAAGAATTTATGGCTATGATAGCAGCGTTAAATCAGGGAACTGCAATGCAGGATGAGACCAGTGCTGAAACGCAACGCCCATCTGGGGCATCTGTCTCGCATCCAGCTTCGGGACCCCAGCCGAACTTTGACCTACTTCTACCAGCTGAAGATTTGCAGGGTCCAGATCCCCGAGAAAGGTTGACTCAAGCTCGAGTTTCCACACCCCTGGTGCAGCCTACTGAGAGGCTTCATCCCTCTGATGTCAATGAATTCAATCCGACTGCAGTGAAAATTGTGAACCTTGAGAAGCAATTCAAAAGGGCACAGGGCCTTAACTCCATTCACGACATTGAGGATGGGTCCACCGAGGTTGCCGTAAGGCTCCCAGTCGGGAGTGCCAATGCTGGCGGTAGCACTGTTTCCAAACCCGCTAAAATCAACACAGTCGCCATAGCCGACCCTTTTGCCAAGACCAGCCTACAAATAGCCAGCCCAGCCCGAGCTCAGGGTAGATTTTTCACCCCCCTCCATATGAGCCTAACCAGCGCATTAAAAGTCCTGATGGAAAGAGGGCATCTCAAACCCCTTAATCCTCAACCTTTGCCAAACCCACTCCCTGCCAGACATAACCCCAGCAAATACTGTGTATATCATCAGCAGCGCGGCCATGGCACCGATGGTTGCTACCGCCTTCGTCATGAGATCCAGAATCTCATTGACAACCGGACAATAGTTCCACCTCAAAACCCCAAGGACCAAGTACCTCATCCATATCTCAACCTCAGCCATACACTGCCACCCACCTACAACCCCAGTATATACATCCCGACCCATATACTCAAGCCCGAGATGTTTATCCCGGAAAGCATGGGCTTAAGCACGATGGATGCACTTGAACCCCAATCATCTCAAACCCGTAAACCCACTACTTTTGAGCTGGGGAGCATGATTGAAGATCTTCAGAAAACAGTGGCAGATTTAACGTTTGGAGTTTTGGCTCCATCATCAACCACATCGCCTACCAGGGAGTTCATGTCAAAACGCTCCCCAATCTTGGGATGGGCTGCATTGGAAGAAGACAAATCTCATAGCAAAGTGGGGGCAAGTGGTAAGAACCAGGTAAGGGCAGGAATTGGTCCCCATGAACACCTTCAGTGGGTTGTTGAGGCTTTGAAAGTCGAGGGACTGAACAAACAGCAAGTGCTTGCAGTGATCGCCAAAACTGTGGATGATACTTTTGCCACTCAAGTTGGGGGCAGTCTGAATCAAGGGGCAAGCCGAGACAAGGGATGTTGTACCAGAAACGATCCTGTTAGCTCTAATCCTTCACTTGGAAGAGATCAGCAAACCAGGCCAGCACCTGCCAATCCCTCTGCTGGTGCGTCCAGCAAAGATCCACAAACCTTGAAGTACCAACCCTGAGGTCAGAGGGTCTTCCATGCCCTCTATATGCCTTTGTCCATAGCTCTCCAAATCCTTGTTGGCCAAGGCCATCTCAAACCCCTTGAGCCTCGGCCCCTCTCGAATCCTCTTCCGGCTATGCATGATGCCGCCCAGTACTGTGCCTTCCATCAACAAACCGGTCATGGCACTGACAATTGCTCTCTTCTTCGCCACGAAGTGCAAGATCCGATTGACGACGGGGTCATTGCCGCACCAGTCTTGCAAAGTCTATCGGCATTGAATCGGTGAACTTGGGGGATAATGTGACCATGTGATCGGGGGATGAACCACTTGTGGGCAGCGCTCAGTTTACTCCAGATATGGTGGATGGCATGCACTGTTTTGAGCATTTGCGAATGCTAGCTTTTGTGCTTTCTGACTTGGGTATTGGGTCAGTCTTGTTGTTTTGTTTTGAGTCTGTCTCTTTTGTTTTGGGTCTGTCTTGTTGTATCGAGTCAGTCCTGTTGTATAGGAGTCGGGTGATTCCGGGGGGTGTTACCTCGGGCGTCACCATTTTGTTTTGTGCTTGTCTTTTCGTTTTGTGTTGAGTCTATTTCTGCCAGGGAGCTAGTTGTGCCAATAGATTTTGAATGAAACAGCAGTGATTTTCACGCTTTCGCATTTGCTTCTGCCTTGTGCCAGTTATGCCGGAAGTTCTGAATGAAATGGCAGTGCTTTTCGCCTAGTTTTCTGTGCCTCGAACTCATTGCATTGACCTAAGTTTTTCAAAACCTTTTGAACACTGTGATGAAAACGAAGAGGAAAGAATTCCTCGGGATTTGCAAAAATTTGATCAATTGAGAGAAAGAGAGGCATGCTAAGCCCTTAATGAATGAAATCGTGCTTGTTAGTGTGAGTACTGGGAAGGATCCTAGCTTGATCCAGATTGGTTCTACACTGTCTTCAGCGCGAGCGACTGGTCGCTTTCTTAAAAGATTTCAAAAAAATGTTTTGCGCGGTCCTGCGAAGACCTGTGTGGAATTGTTCTTGAGATTGTGCAGCCTAGGATCGCTCTCAGCCTCGAGACTCCACCCCTCTTGATTTCAAAACATGAACTTGGATTCAGAATGTTCAACGGTCAACTACAATGTAAGGCCTGTGTGGCCGGATCAAAAGCAGCCTGTGAATTAGCGGCGACAAAGTCAGATCAAGAAGCTTGCGAAGCTAGATCAGGAGCACCCCTCGACCTAGAGGCAGAAAAATGTCCGATTGTGCTCGAAGAGCTGAAGATGGATCATTCCGCAAATCAATGAAGATCGGCAAGAATGCCAAATCCCAGAAGGGGGGAAAGAAGAAAGTTTTTGCCGAAGGACAATCGAGTTCCTATCCACAACACTAGGGGCAAATTCAGCCCCCATTGGATGGACTCCTGCATCGTCGGCGAACAACAGCCATTCTCCTAGATTCAGATGACTTCAGGATCTCAAAACCATTTGACATGGACAAGGCAATACTTTTACCCTTGAGAGGCTCGCTGGGCCGAAAACCCGGAAGGGCGACCCAGGCAAAAGTTAGAGCACGAAAAAGAAGAAAAAGAACAAAAAAAAAAAGAGAAGAAAAATGCAAAGAATGAAAAAAAAAAAAAGGAAAAATGAAGAAAATAAAAAGAAAAGATGAAAAAGAAAAAAAGAAATGAAAAGAATTGAAAAGAAAAGAAGAACAAAGCTCGCAAGGTTGAAAACCCAGAAAGGCGGCCTTGGCAAAAGTTAGAGCGCAAAAGGAGAGGTTAATACCCGAGTGTACCTGAACCCCGAACTACGTAAGGCTTGATTCCCATCTTTGGGATACGTAGGCAACTTCATCCTGAAGTCCAGTCGTAAAACACTTCAATTTGATTGTGCCCATGTAATGGTTTTGATCATGTTCGCCTTCTCTGTATCCGAGAATCTGGTTGTGTTCGTCACTTTGAGGACTGACTACAATGCGCTGCGGTGCCATTCAAACAAGGGGCAACTTTCCGTTGCCATTCAATGCACCGCAGTGCCGTTCAAACAAGGGGCAACTTTCCGTTGCCATGCAGCTCTCTTCAAGCAAGGGGCAATTTTCCTTCGGATCTGAGGTTGTGCATCTCGATAGTGGGTTCTATGCTCGTTGAGCAGTGGCCGATTGCAAAAACAGTTTTTGAGAATTTTTACTGAGGTTAACTGATTTTCTCTCAAAAACTATTCCATTTTTTCCAAAACTGGACCTTTTTCCTGGACCCAAAAAAGGAAAATTTTCAGTGCTCATAACCTAACTTGCATGATTTTGAATCAGAAAATCGAACAAGCGCGTTAATCTAACTCTCATTTTGGTTAAAATTTGTTTTAGTAGAAAACCAAAAAAAATGGTCAAAATGATGAACTAGGGGCACAGTTGAGTCAGGTGTTCTGTCTTTTCTCCTTTATCAACGCATTTGCCAGAAAGGGCACCATACTTGCCAGAAAGGGGCACAACGGAAGCTAACCGCAAAAAGGGCAGAAAGCTCTTACATCCTCCAAGCAACGAGGTATCAAGCCAAGTGCGAAGCACAAACGGGAATGGATCGAGATATTCCACTCCTTTGTTTAGACACATTTGATTACATCCAAACTCCCCCGCGGAGCATCGTCAACCGATGTCAACTGCAAATGTGCTACACACCCAGTTGTAACGCAACCCCTCTGTGGGAAAGTTCACTGTTGTAAGCAGAAGGAAGAATCTAGCAGAATGCTAGGGGTATGAGCCCGTAATTTCTTGTTTATCCATTAACCACCCAGGGGAGGGATGAAAAACAAGAGATTGAAGAATAGAGAGATGTGCGATGAGAGAAAAAGTGAGAAAAGGGCTTTTTCAGAAAAAACAGAGCCTGAGGGCCGAGTGATGTGAGAATCACAAATGAGAAAAGGTGGGAAACAATACCCGGAGAAACTGGCTCCTCGTGCACCGAGAGGTCTCTTGCCTCTGTAACACAGCTGAGTGTTGTGTTTGTGTGTTTTGTTTGTCTCAATTCTTGTTTTGAGTCGTTTGAGTGTCAATAGATGTGTTTAAGTTGTTTTACCTTGTTTTTCCTTTGTTGAGTTGAGTTTAGGTTGTTCTAAATATATATATATATATATTTTTTTTTCGTTTTTGGGTCGTTTTGACTGCGGTCAGTTGTAGGCTCAATACCCGGTCAAAAACTCATCTCTCAATTTCAAAAATGAATCATTTTGTGCTTAGAGTGCTGTGCCATTCTCCAGATTTGTGCAAAACAAGATTTGTTCTTTCATAAAACTACAGGGTTCAACCCAAGTCATGTGAGAACAGTAAAACCAGGACCTATCTGAAGCTATGTGGGTTCCAGACTGCAAAGCCAAAGAAAAGAGGGAAAATTTGGAGCATCCAGGTTTGTTTCAACTTCTACAAGTTCCGTTTTGCATCCTGTCTTTTCAGATTAGACTGTCTGTTCAGAATGAGCTGTGTTATGAATAAACCGAATACTGTGCTATGAGTTGCGTGTTCAGAATGAGCAGTGTGCTGATATGAACTGTGTGTTCAAAGTGAACAGAATACTGTGTTGACTGTTTCACTGTCTCAAGCCAGAATGGCGATCAGAAGTGCTCTCCCTGAGTACCATTCCCCGTCAGAGTTATCTTGGCTTTTGTTTGCAATGAGGGAAAGTTGTGAATATGATCAGAAAGAAAAGTGACATCCGTGGCTTTTACATGTAGAGATTACCCCTTGTCAGCAAGAAATCATTCTACCATTCTTCCACTTGCGTAAGGCGCATTTGGATTTCGAATCCACCTTTCCTCCTTTCACGTGAAACGTGTTAGGATGTCACGTTTACCCTGGTTAAAACCTTCCCTCTCTCTGTATGAAATACATTGAGATACGCCTGTTGGTTACACCATTGTTATTCTCCCCGGTTAAAACCTTCCCTCTCTTCGTATGGAATACGTTGAGATACGCCTCTTGGTTACACCATTGTTATTCCCCCTGGTTAAAACCTTCCCTCTCTCCATATGAAATACGTTGAGATACGCCTGTTGGTTACACCATTGTTGTTCTCCCCGGTTAAAACCTTCACTCTCTCCGTATGAAATACGTTGAGATACGCCTGTTGGTTACACCATTGTTGTTCTCCCCGGTTAAAACCTTCCCTCTCTCCGTATGAAATACGTTGAGACACGCCTGTTGGTTACACCATTGTTATTCCCCCTGGTTAAAACCTTCCCTCTCTCCGTATGAAATACGTTGAGATACGCCTGTTGGTTACACCATTGTTATTCCCCCTGGTTAAAACCTTCCCTCTCTCCGTATGAAATACGTTGAGATACGCCTGTTGGTTACACCATTGTTATTCTCCCTGGTTAAAATCTTCTCCCTCTCCGTATGAGATACGGTTAGGTATGCCTGTTGGTTGCACCACCTTCACACCTTTCACGTGAAACGTGTTAGGATTTGTGTTCATTTTCCTGCACTCGCATGAAACGCGTTTGGATCTCAAGTTCACCCTTTCCTTTTTTTCGCGTAAGACGCGTTAGGTTGTTGATTCACTCGGTTAAAAAACATCAGGTGCGCCTGGTGTTCACACCATTTTTCCTCATTCATTTTGTGTATCTATCGCACTCATTCACATTTTACATCTAGCGCACACTTTCATTACAATTGTGGTACAGTCTCATACCTTTCTCTTGTATCTCGGGATGCGTGAAGCGTAAGCCCGAGCGGTTTCGGACCTCTTCTCACGATTTCAGCGTGTTTGGAATTTATCCCAGGTTGCGTTGTAGACGCGCTGGGCGGGTTGTTTTTGGACCTCCTCTCACGATTTCAGCATGGTTTGAGTGTCCCGTTCCTCACACGATTTCAGCATGTTTGGATCTTATCTCAGGTTGCATTGTGTGCGCACTTGAGCGGTTGTTTTTGGACCTCTTCCCACGATTTCAGCGTGGTTAGAGTGTTCTTTTCCTTACACGATTTCAGCGTGTTTGGATTTTATCCCAGGTTGCGTTGTAGACGCGCTGGACGGGTTGTTTTAGGACCTCTTCTCACGATTTCAGCGTGGTTAGAGTGTTCTTTTCCTCACACGATTTCAGCGTGTTTGGAATTTATCCCAGGTTGCGTTGTAGACGCGCTGGGCAGGTTGTTTTCGGACCTCCTCTCACGATTTCAGCGTGGTTTGAGTGTCCCCTTCCTCACACGATTTCAGCGTGCTTGGAATTTATCTTAGGTTGCGTGGAGCGCGCTCCTGATTGATTTTCTTTGTTCTTCCTCCAACTCACGAGTCCAGCGTGGTTGGCGTATGTCACCATTTTGCATCTATTGTACTCTCTGTTGCATCGCATCTATTATCTATTGCATCACATCTAGTACATCCATTGCATCGTATCTGTTTTATTGTCTGGTCTAGGAAACCTTAAATCCTCTGGTCTAAAGAGACCTTAAATCTTGCGTCATCATTCTCGCTGTTTTGCGCATCGTACTTGCATTTTACTTGCATTTCATCGCACTATCTTGTGCACTCTCCGGTCTAAGAGACCTTAAATCCTCTAAAGGTGCAATTCCTTTGGGGTTTGTCGTGCCCGAACGACTTCCAGCGGTCTGGTATAGCCACCTGCCTGTGTTAGCAGTGAGTTCCTAGGAGACCAACTGAGACGGTGGAAACTAGAGTTCGAATGGCTCATGCCTAGAACACAAAGGTTCGGGATTTCTGAGACTAAAGTCTGGTTTAAATACCCAGGGGTATATCCTCGGCTTGAAATCTGTACGGCAGCCCCATAGATTGAGATAGCATCTGTATGCGCCTCAATTCTGGATACTGATCCAACCTAGTCTGTCACCCTATTGGAGAATAGGGAAAGCTGCGACCACAGTCAGGGAGAAAAGTATTACCTGTGGTTCAATTAAGATGCAAAAGCGGGAGATCCCTAACAGCCTGAGGTGAGTCATCACCAATTGCCCCTGTAAGGTACCTCCCTTCTCCTAGCTATCACATTGCATTTTAGTCATTACAGTGCATTGCATAAATCCTCAATTTTCAAACCGGCTTCGCGTAGCGTATAAGTCCAATTTTCAAAGCGGCTTCGCGTAGCGTATAAGTCCAATTATCAAAACCGGCTTCGCGTAGCGTATAAGTCCAACTTTCAAACCGATTTCGCGTAGCGTATAAGTCCAATTATCAAAATCTTTTTGCATATCATTTTGCATCCTACCCTCGAACTACGCTGGTTTGATTTCTTGCAAAGGGATACGTAGGCAGCCTGCGGGCACAACCATTTATTTGTCTATATTTTGTTTGTTTGTCCAAGTCTTCGGCCTTGTCAAAAATGGGTCGTCTCTGGGCTTTGACATTCACTCCCGTCACTTATGACTTCCGAGTTCTGTCAAAGAGGGGCAACTGTAGACACCCCATTTTTGACCGACCTTAAGACTCAGACGTCACCGATTGAGAGGTTGGTGATGTTGTATAGTGTGCTCATTTTGAGGTTGTGGAGTCTCGGCTGCGAGCCTTGCCTCCGGACTTCCGGACCTTTTTGTACCTTGCCTCGGTTTGCGAACCAGGTCCTGTTTTCTCCATTCTCTCTTCCCAAAGGGAGGGAGAGGTCTCGTAGATCATCTCTCAGTGGCCGTAGGCTACGTTTTGTGGTCGTAGGCCATTTTTCCCGTTTGGAGCCCGATTTCCGGTTTTTCGGAGCCGTCGGCCGTGTGCCTCGGTTTGGGACCGCTTAACCACCTCCGTTTGCTCCGGTTTTTGGCACGCATCTTATTTCCTCCCTTTTGAGGGACACTGTGGCCCGAGAGACCAACTTCGTGGTCGAATGCCACCTCCGACGCTTAACAGTCAGTTTTCGGGGCCTCGGGCTGTGTGTTTTGGCCCCCGAACCTTCGTTTTGCATCGGTTTTGGTCCATTTTTGGTGGAGACCTCATTTCCATTATTAGAAAGCTTGTAGGAGGGTGGGAGGCCAGCAATTGTTTCGGCAACCAGCTTTATTCCTTCATCGCTCTCCGTCGCCCGTTTTCCTCACTAGAAAGCTGGTGTTGACCATTCCCGGGCCACTTTTTCTAGCCCTAAACCACATATTTGTGTTGTACATACCTGGGAGGCCACCAATATGGCTTGGCCGGCCATCAATCATTCCTGACCCTTTTGAACCCCTCTAAAAAGCTAACTTTTCTCTCTCCTGGTTAACTTTTTCCAATTTTCCTCCACATAGCTGTGTTGTGCACACATGGGAGGCCACCTTTTTGGGGTGGCCGGCCACTAATTATGGTTGACCCTTTTGACCCTGGCCGGCCGGCCAGGGGAGGTGGCCGACCGGCCACCTGGACCTTTTCTACCTGGTTGGCCAGAATCCTCTCTCCAGGTACATTACAGATGTACCCTCTGTTTCCTCCCAGATCCTGTATCCGGGAGGGGTCTTTTGGGGGAGAAATTTGAATTTGATTTTCTCCCCTTTCCTCCACTCCTTTCCCTATAAAACTAGACCCTCCAGCTCCATTTTAGAGGGTTACAAAATCTTGTTTGGAGCTCTTGCATTAAATCTCCCTCTCTCTCTATTCCAACCCTCAAAACACCCTTGGTTCTTGGCCATTTCTATACCAATCCATAGCACCACACCCCCACACTCCATTCCAGCAACTTGAAGGATATTTCTAGAGGCTAGGAGCACCATTTCTTGGACTAAAAGCTGTTGAAGACTTAGGCTACAAGGGTAAGCCTCTTTTCCCTCTCTTTTGGCTCTATTTTGCATGCTTTCTTAGCCTTTGTTTCTTGCATTTTTGGCCTCTGACCTGAACTGTAAATAGTCATATTTTGTGCTCATCTCCATGTTTGATCAAGGGTCTTTCTCTGTTTGAGGTCTCCTCCTCACCCTTTGTGTTTAAACTCTCTTTTAGGCCTATTTTTGCATGATATTTTAGGCTTATTTGTGAGCTGTTTTGGACTTGGTCATAAACTGTGAAATGTCTTGTTTTGAGCTCCTCTTCAACTTTGTTGAAGGGCTCTCCTCTGTTTGAGGACAGCTGCTACCACTTGCCTCTTTATCCCTCTTCTAGGCCTTTTTCTTGCATGTTGATTTAGCCTCACTTGTGTTCGTTTTTGAGACCTGATGTAAACTATAAAGTGCTGTGTTTTGAGTCCCTCTTAAACTTTGTTGAAGGGCTCTTTGCCATTTGGGACCAGCTGCTGTCCCTTGTCTCTATTCTCTCTTTTAGGGCCATTTTTGTATGATAGATTAGCCCTATTTATATTCATTTTTGAGACTTGTTATAAACTGGAAAGAGGCTTTTATTGACATCATCTTCATGTTTTATTAAGGACATTTTCTTATTTGAGGTCACATGCTTCCTTGTATGCTTGATTGTCCCTTGTTTTGAGCCTTACACCTAAGCTCCAATTGCATGCTTTGTTTGGCCTTCTAGCCACTGAAATCCAGTGGATTTTCAGTGGCTAGAACACTGTTTTGAGCCTCCAAATCAGGGGGGGTGACCCCCTCTCACCTTGACTTATTTGATGGTCATTTTGGCCTTCCAAAGGGACCCCTCTTTGCATGCTTCTTAGCCACTTTTCAGGCCCAATTTGGTGAGTTTTGGGACTACCATATTTGATTTCCAGAGTTGTTTTGGTCATGCTTCATGTCTATCTTGTTTGTGCCTAATAATCCCTTTGTATGCCCTCCAAAGGAGCCCCTCATTTTTGTATGTGTTGGCTGCATTTCCATGTTTATTTGGGCATATTTTGGCATGTTTAGTTCACTGATTTTTGCTGGTTTGGTGAGATTCCATATGCTTCATACACTTGTCATGTAAACCATGTTTGCTAGTCGAAATTGCATGCTATTTTAGTCTATCTTGCTAGAACTCTTTGGCCATGCTTTAAACTAGAAAAGTTCATGTTTTAGGACTGCCTTGACTCTGTCTTCATGCTTCATGATCAAATAATGCATGCTTTGTATAGCTATAAGCCATTCCATATGCCTAGTTTTGAGTTTCGGGGTTCATCTCATGCATCGGGTGCCATTTTTCCATGTATCGGGACCATTTAGCATCATATTTCAGTGCTGAAATTTGCATGTTCATATGCCACATTCCATGCCTTGCCATGCTTTGGTAGAGTGGCATTTGATGCCTTAGGTTCGGTCCTCGGTTTGCGTGCATGTGTGCACGCATTTCGAGTGTCTCATTTTCATCTTATGGCCTCTGATGTGAGTGCGGTTGAGGTCCACTCATATTGGTGTAAGTCCATCGTGCATTGTGTATGCCATTTCAATTCATAGCATTGCGTATGTTAGGTTGTATGTTAGAACATTGTGTATGCCATGTTACACCGTGCATTGTGTATGCCATTTCATAGCATTGTGTATGCTAGGTTGCATGTTAGGATTGCATTCATGCATGTCATGCATATTGCATTGTGTTTGGGCTAATCTGGATAATCCGGAGTGTGGGTGACGGAACGTGTCTCAATTCCCAGTCACCCACACTCCGGATTATCCATGATGGAGTCTCGGTCCTGTTGCGTTTTCATGTGCATTCATTCCATATTGAGTCATGCAAATCGACTCCTCAGCCATCATGCATCGAGATGCGTGATTGGTGGCACGAGGATCGAGGACTACACTCCGTGAAGAGTAGTCAAGCATACATATGTGAAAATACATTGCCATGCCCCTTTCTTGCTCTCTGTTGCAGCAAATCAGAAACCGGTCGTCTTTTGGAGCTCCGTGCAACATTCCGGGTTTAATTGTAAACAGAGGCTAATTGGGGCATCGCGATGGATTTCCGCGCAAGGCAACCCGAACATGCATCATTCATCATCCGGAGCAGAGTCGAGGCAGTCCCTAGCTTGCATGCTAATTTACTGCTTTCCTAGATTAATTCGTTAATTAATTAGGATTTTGTATTTATTCGAACTGTAACTATTTATTTGGGACTGTATATTATTTATTCGGATCCTCCGCGTTAGGGCAATGTTGTAATGAGTGTGCGTGTGTGTGATGTATGTCTTCCAACCCCACGTCTTTTTCCCTTTTATTTACCAGCTTATGATGGTTAGATTAGGGCATGTTTCAATTAGCATACAGTATGATAGCATGTTTGCATTCATTCATCTGTTTTGCATGCACCGGGCTCGGCGCATCATATTAACTGCATTGTATTTCAATTCCGAGTTGAATACTTGTTAGTTGTAGGATTTCACATGCCATCTTTAGAATAGCCGAGCCTATCTTAGTTTCATTTTTGCATGTGTTGCATTAGGCATTTCTGTATAGTTAGGATCATGCATGATTTCTAATCAGCTTCTGTTTTGGCTTGGAGTACTTGGTAAGTTTTTATGCTTTAGCATCCTTGCATGTGTGTGAGTGACTGTCATGATAGCATGCTTACCATGAGGCTATGTGCTTATGTGATATATTTGCCTGAATGCCTGTGGGTGAAGGTTGGGTTATTTGGATTGGAACAATGCATTGACTGAGAGTTTTAAGCCCACTAGATAGTGGCAAAACCATCTTTTTTTAAGCCCACCCGAGGGTGGCAAAATCTGCATTTTAAGCCTACTTACGAGTAGCAAACCATCTTTCAAAAACAAACATGAAATGTTTTGTTCCAATTCAGGCGATCCAGTCTATACTTATATGCTGTGCGCATCACATAGTAAATCTAGGCAAATAACCGGAATAAGAACGCATAATGTTTTCAAAACTAGATATCATGGTTAGTAGAGGCCGATCTTTGATCGGGCGAGTGGGGGTGCTCACGAAGTGACCTTCCCCAATCGTACCCAAGTTCCCGAGCCGAGGCAACTTTGGTGATGACGGACACGTGGCCTTAGGCAACGAGTCAGGGTTTCCTAAATTTTCCAATATAAAATATTTAGGTGGCGACTCTGTATCTGGCAAAGCAGTCCATGTTTGGCACTTCTTTCTAAAAATCTGTTTTCTCAAAATGATTTGCCGAATTTGGACTCTTTGGTTCAGATTAAGAACCGTGACAATTTGAGTCTTGAATTGTAGTAGTGAGCCCAAAATGAACGGAACGGGGACTCATCCCTCCCGGGGCGTTCGGGGTCGTCTACACATGTTTCCATGTTTCGGGACCTTTTAGCATCATGTTTCAATGCTGGAATTTACATGTTTGAATGCCATGCTTCATCCTTGCCATGCCTTGTTAGAGTGGCATTTGATGCCTTAGGTTCGGTCCTCAGTTTGCGTGCATGTGTGCACGCATTCCAATTGTCTCATTTTCATCTGATGGCCGCTGATGTGAGTGTGGCTGAGGTCCACTCATATTGTGTAAGCCCATCTTGCATTGAGTATGCTAGGTTGCATGTTAGAGCATTGTGTATGCCATGTTACATCGAGCACTGTGTACGCCATTTCATAGCATTGCGTATGCTAGGTTGCATGTTAGGATTGCATTCATGCATGTCTTGCATATTGCATTGCGTTTGGGATAGGGGTTAGCTCGAACACGGGAAATGAGGGACGTTTCGTACTCCGAGTGACGAAACGTGTCTCAATTCCCGGTCACCGACACTCCGGATTAACCATGATGGAGTCTCGATCTTGTTGTGTTTATATGTGCATTCATTTCACATCGAGTCGTGCCATTCGGCTCCTCGACCATCATGCATCGAGATGCGTGATTGATGGTACGAGGATCGAGGTGTGCATACATACGTGAAAATACTTTGCCATGCCCCTTTCTTGCTCTCTGTTGCAGCACATCAAGAATCAACAGCCTTCTGGAGCTTCGCACAACATTCCGAGATTAATTGCAAACAGAGGCAAACCGAGGCATCGCAATGGATTTCCGCGCAAAACAACTCAAGCACGCATCATTCATCATTCGGAACAGAGCTGAGGCGGTCCATAGATTTGCGTGCTAGTTTACTGCTTTCCTAGTTAAATTTGTTAATTAATTAGGGTTTTGTATTTATTCGGACTGTACTATTTATTTGGACTGTATATCATTTATTTGGACCCTCCGAGCGAGGGCAATGTTGTAATAAGTGTGCGTGCCTGTGATGTATGTCTTCCAACCCCACGTCTTTCTCCCTTTTATTTACCAGCTTATGATGGTTAGATTAGGGCATATTTCAATTAGCATACAGTATGATAGCATGTTTGCATTCATTCATCTGTTTTGCATGCATCGGGCTCGGCGCATCATACTCACTGCATTGTATTTCAATTCCGAGTTGAATACATGTTAGCTGTAGCATTTCATATGCCATGTTTAGAATAGCCGAGCCTATTTTAGTTGCATTTTGCATGTGTTGCATTAGGCATTTCTGTATAGTTAGGACCACGCATGGATTTCTAACATAGCTTTTGTTTTGGCTTGGAGTATTCGGTAAGTTTTTATGCTTTGGCATCCTTGCATGTGTGTGAGTGACTGCCATGATAGCATGCTTACCATGAGGCTATGTGCTTATGTGATATAACTGCCTGAATGCCTGTGGGTGAAGGTTGGGTTATTTGGATTGGAATAATTCATTCACTGTGAGTTTTAAGCCTACTAGATAGTGGCAAAACTATGTTTTCTAAGCCCACCCGAGGGTGGCAAAATCCGCATTTTAAGCCTACTTGCGAGTAGCAAACCACTTTCAAAAATAAATAAGAAATGTTTTGTTCCAATTCAGGCGATCTAGTCTATACTTGTATGCTGTGCGCATCACATAGTAAATCTAGTCTAATAACCGGAATAAGAATGCATAATGTTTTCAAAACTCGATATCATGGTTAGTAGAGGCCGATCTTTGATCGGGCGAGCGGGGGTGCTCATGAAGTGACCTTCCCTAATCGTACCCAAGTTCCCGAGCCGAGGCAACTTTGGTGATGACGGACACGTGGCCTTAGGCAACGAGCCAGGGTTTCCTAAATTTTCCAAAATAAAATATTTAGGTGGCGACTCTGTATTTGGCAAAGCAGTCCATGTTTGACACTTCTTTCAAAAAACCTGTTTTCAAAAACGATTTGCCGGATTTGGACTCTTTGATGATTCATCGGTCTTGCATTGCACTCTGCGAGATTAGATACAGGACCGTGACATTGAGTCCTGAACTGTAGTGAGCCCAAATGAATAAAACGGGATTCCCTCCCGGGACGTTCGGGGACGTCTACACTAGCATATAACAATATGCAAAGACAAGCATGCAAACAAGCATGTAACTTAACAAGTATGCAAGATGGATGAACATGCAACAACATGTCAATAGGCTAACATTTAATAACATGCAAAGGCAAGTATACTTAGACCAATGTAATACATGCATGATGAACTTAACAAAGCAACACAAGCATGCAATAGGCAATAGGCAATAGACATACAACCTAAACATGTGAACATGTATAGCATGCAACAACATGCAAAATGAAACAAGCATGTAACAACATGGTGAGATGGACTTACACTAACATGGGTAGCTCTCAAGGATGCCAAAATCAGTGGCCAAACATGATGGAAATGAGGCAACAAAACACATGCAAGCATGCAAGGTGCAAGGGCTCTAACTCATAGCACAAGATGCAACTCTCCTAGTGCATTCAAAAGATGAGGTATGGCATATAATAGCATATATTGCAGCTCTGGAATGACATACAAAATGGTTCCGAATCATGCAAACGACTCACACAATGCATGTAGGAAGGCTCAAATACCGAAACTAGTGAAGCACATTACACTAGAGGTATGCAAAGCGATGCTCGAATGACCAAACCAACCCCAAACAGTCCCTATGCAGGCCCAAAACAGTGGCAAAATGGACTAAGATGATGCCTTGAAGTGCACAAAAATGAAGCTCATGCAATGGCTCACAAATGGGGTATAAAAGCACAACTCTCAAACACATTGAAGGCATGATAAACATGAGAATATGGCACACCTATAAACTCTGAAATATCACATTCAATGATGCCAAAACACTAAAATGCCTCAAGCAACACATGCAAGGGACCCCAAAACTCAAAGGTAAGCAAGGCTATTACACTACAACCATGCATGGCAAGCACCAATCGACCAAGAGGCCTAAAAACAGAGTTAAGGCAGCCCAAAATATGAATAAAACATGTTTGGAGTGTGGCCAAAAGGTGCTAGAATAGAGGGCCAAAACAACATGCAATGTGAGCTAGTAAACATGATTTACACTACAAGCCTATAAAGCATGTGAGGGGCCACCAAACCAGCCAAAAAAGATTCATGGCATGCCAAATGATGGCCAAAAACCCACTGAAACATGGCCAATACATGCAAGAATGATGTGCTACTTTGATAAGCTATGAAAGGGATTACTCTACACATGCAAGAGGCAAACAAAAGGGGACCAAACCAGCCATGGACAGAGGCTAGGCAGGTCCCAAAAGTCACCAAAAAGTGCCTGAAATAGGCCTCCAAATGATATAAACATATTCTCCTTTGATAGGCCAAATATGCTAGTAAACAAGACAACAAAGGAGAGGGGATGGCCCTCTCCTTCTTAGGACCTCAAAACACCATCCCCACCACTGAAATCCCTCTGGATTTCAGTGGTGAGAAGGCCAATACAAGGTGGTCCCGAAGCTCACAAAAAAGGCACAAAAACGAGGCCAAACAAGGCCTAAGAGGGGGTAAACAAACCTAAATACAAAAGTGATCTTAAACAAAGATTAAAAGCATGAAAAAATAGAACTTTTATCAGTTATACACTAAGCTCAAAACAACATGAAAGATAGGCTAAAATCTTGTGCAAAAATGAGGAATAAAGAGGGAAAAGGAGTTACCCTTGTAGCTCAGCAAAACCAGTAGGTTCTTAGACCAAAAACCAGCTCTTTAACCTCTGAAAATACCCTCCAAGAACCTTAGATGAATGGTGGAGGTGTGTGGTTGTGAGGTGGTGTGTAAAGGGGCCAAGAATCTCACTCTTTTGAACCCAAAATATAGAGATATACTTCTTGTGCCTTAGACAAAATTTTCAACCTCTCTAAAGGAGAGGGAGGCCCTCTCTTATAGAGAAACAAGAGGGTTCAAGCTTCTTGGAGTAGCTAGAGCAAAGGTTCAAGCTTCTAGGAGAAGCTAGAGCAAGGGTTCAAAAGGTTCAAGCTTCCTCAAGAAGCTAAAACAAAGGTTCAAAAGGTTCAAGCTTCCTCAAGAAGCTAAAACAAAGGTTCAAAATCCTCCATACACGTGTATGGAGGATAGGGTCTGTGCCAGCTGGCACAAAATATCTGCATAAAGCAGATGAACAGGGTTCGACCAGCAAAAAATGGCCGATTGACCAACACCATGGCCGGCCGACTAAATAAAGTGCCGATCAGCCAATACACTTGGCCGGTGGCAAAAAAGCAAGGCTGGTGGCCTCAGGCCATGGCCGGTGGGTTAAGGGGGGTGGCCAACAAGCCACTTCCTACCCTCAGGTGCAAAAACCACAAGTCCTTGGTCCAACCAAGCACAAAACAGTCAAGTTGAGAGATCCTAAGGCAAGGCGCGCAACCAAGACCTTCGGGAACTCAAAACAAACACAAACATGGATGATCATCAAGTGTTCAAACGATGACGTCCAAGTCTTGAGGACAGTAAAAAATGGGGTGTCTACACCTACCTCAAGCTTGATGAAGAGATTGATGAAACCCTGGGATCAAATGGTGTAGAAATCTGATCTCCTTTGTACAAAGTGAAGTTCTTGCCTTGCTCCTCAACTTTGATGAGGGAACTTGTGGTAGAAAAACAATAGATCCAAAGGGATCAAGAACTTTAAGTGTTTTGGGTGTATGGAATGTAGAGAGAGGGGAGAGGAGATGATTTTTAGTGAGAGAGCGATAGAAGAAAAATGATACACACAGCCCAAAAAGTGAAGAAAAATAGAGCCCCTCGGACTCAGGCCCGACCGCATGTGCGGCACTTGTCCCCGTGCATGCGAAGCGTGCCTCCCGCACGTGCGGCTCCTTCTGCACCTGCAATTTAGGTAGTGTGCAACTCTCTAAAACTCACCCTTCCCTGCACGTGCGGCCTCATCCCCCACACGTGCGGCCCCATCCCGCACATGCGGCCTAGGGCCTTGCATGTGCGGCCCTGGCCCAGCAGCCTAGAATTTTTTGGTTTGCTCCAAGGCACTCCGAACTCGGCCGTGCACCCTTCGAAATAGGTGACGTTCCACCCGGAGTTAGACAAGAACCAGAGTTTGAAAGAAAGCTCTCGAACACCACAACTCAAAGGGGACAAAAATGAAGTGATACGTAATGAAACCGGTCATCACAAACAGTCTCTATAGTTTGGGACTCGTGCCATTGTGGTTCCTGACTTTTCAATTGCAACACATTTGATTCTGAATTTTTAATCTTATTCCAAATAAGGACAATTGAAGATACCATTACTCAATTTCAAAGGCGCAGTCATGAATTTGATAAAATATAAATTAATTCGACAAAAATAAATGTCAAAAAAATATTTTTGAATCTTTAAAAATTATTTCTACCCACCAAAGATAAAATTATGTAAAATTGATAGATCCTTTACGCATTTATTTATTTATTTATTTTACCAAATTTATTTTTATTATGTGTTTGGATGATGATCATGTAATGTATGGTTGTTAGGCTTTTAATGTGTAATCAATATATTTAATATATGAAATGTTTTTAGTTTTAATTTTTTTGATTTAAAGGATTGGTTTAATAATGATATCAAAGTTGTCACCATATTTGAGTTTTGAAAAAAGAGAAACTAATTTAATGAAAATAAAAATAATCATCCATTATATTATCATCATCCAAATACATAATAAAAATTAATTTGGTAAAAAAAATAAATGTGTAAAAAATTTATCAATTTTACATAATTTTATCTTTGGTGGGTAAAAATAATTTTTAAAAATTCAAGAATATTTTTTTGACATTTATTTTTGTCAAATTAGTTTATATTTTATCAAATTGATGACTTTACCCTTGAAATTGAGTAATGGTATCTTCAACTGTCTTTATTTGGAACAAGATTCAAAATTTAGGGTCAAATGTGTCACAATTGAAAAGTCAAGGACCAAAGTGACACAAGCCCCAAACAATAGGGACCACTAATGTAATTTGCCCTAATATAAATGTGATTTGATCATATAATTATTTATGTGGGATCAATCTAATATTTTGCATGTATGTTATTTTCAGCTTATAATGTACAGTTTTCGTGGACAATCTACCATAAACAATGGATGTTCGATCCATGTTCAAACTTTTCACAAAGTTTGGTATTGTGAAGGATGTCTTTATACTTTCAAAAGAAGGGTAGTGACAAACTCAAGATTTGGGTTTGTGAGATTCAATTGCTCTGTAGCAGCAGACATTGCCATCCAAAAAGCGAATGGTCTATTGGTGGATAGCAGGGTGCTAGAAGTAAAAAATGCTACTTATGATAGGGGTAAAGAGGTACTAAAAAGAGTCACACCCACTGTAGCTGGAAATGTAAGCACGACCATAAAAGTTGATGAAGTTGGTCATGGATGGCTTTATGAGAGTGCAATAATCAGACTTAACGCTAAATATTCCACTCATGACATTGGAAAAGTTTTGAAGAAGAAAGGACTGGAACATGTGGTAGTCAGAAAAGGGGGAGGGTGTGATGTAGTATTAACTTCTAACTCTCAAGAGGAGCTGAAATCTAATATCTGCAATATCAAAGAATGGTTCAAGGAATATAGCCAGTCTGTGGGGGAATGGAAGCTAGGTTTCCACTATGAACAAGAGAGGTGTTTGTGGTTGAGGTGCTATGGCATACCCTTAAATTTCTGGAATAGAAACACACTCAACAACATTGGAAGCATTTGGGGTACTATCCTCAACTTGGACGGCGATATTTCTCAACCAAAGTCTTTCTCCTATGCCAAAATCAGAGTGGTTACACCATATATGGAGCTTATTAACAAAACTATATCCTTAGAGTGTAAGGGTTAAGTCTATCCCATCCCTGTGTGTGAAGACCATATAGCAGACATTAACACCTTGAAGCATAATGGTATGAAAGATTGTAGCTCCAATGAAATCTGTTGTAGCAAAGAGGAAGAAATTTTCTCAGAGGAAAGTTGCAGGGAGAAGAAAGATGATGATGAGGTGGCAGCAGGGTGTGGCAAGCTTGTTGTTGAGTTGGCATGCACTAATAAGGTAGCACCGAGGAAGGAGCCTACTGCTTGTCAAATTAGAGAGAAGGCAAGGACATCAGTTGAGGAGACAAAGTGGGATAGAGGATGCAGCAGAGAGGAAGGAGCGTGTGTAGAGGTAATGGTGCTAGAGGAGACAGTACACAGACCTAAAAGTAATGATGGAAATCAGAGGTGTGTTGAGCAAGTTTCTACACCTGGTTTCATTAACAGTTTAAGTGGATCTATAGAGGATATCCAGCATGGCATTAATCTTGAGGTGGATTTGACCTAAACTTCAGTAACAACTTAGATATTGGTCCTTCCTCCAGGCCTAACGAGTCTTATAATTTCAGGCCTGGTAGCAATGGGATTTTGGCCCTATGTCACTCTCATAAGGCCTGTCCTCGGCCAATATTTAATGATGCCCCAAATGGAAAGGGCATTTTAAGCCTCAATCATTCTGGCCAAATTAGGCCATTTGCTGCTAGCTCAAAAGCCCTGTGGAATGTGAAGAATAAGAGGGGAAAGAAGGCCCAGTTTGAAAGGTTTACTAGCTTTTCTAGACTCTGTGGACATACAGCTATCAACAAACCCACCTCCAAATCTGTCATATACAGACCAGTAGGCGTTGTAATTGCACAATCAGATCTATTTGAGGCTGAAACAAGTTTGAAGAATTACTGTAGACGGTGTGAGGGCCTCAGTGCTACAGTTCGAACTCAATTTGTCACGGTTCTTAATCTGAACCAAAGAGTCCAAATCCGGCAAATCGTTTTTTGAAAACAGATTTTTTGTAAAGAAGTGCCAAACATGGACTGCTTTGCCAGATACAGAGTCGCCACCTAAATATTTATTATGGGGGAATTTAGGAAACCTTGACTCGTTTGCCTAAGGCCACGTGTCCGTCATCACCAGAGTTGCCTCGGCTCGGGAACTTGGGTACGATTGGGGAAGGTCAGCTATGAGCACCCCCGCTCGCCCGATCAAAGATCGGCCTCTACTAATCATGATATCTTGTTTTGAAAACATTATGCGTTCTTATTCCGGTTTATTAGCCTAGATTTACTACGTGATGCGCACAACAAACAAGTATAGACTGAATCGCCTGAATTGGAACAAAACATTTCATGTGTTTTTTTTTAAAGTGGTTTGCTACTCGCAAGTAAGCTGAAAATGCAGATTTTGCCACCCCCAAGCGGGCTTTAGAAAAAGATGGTTTTGCCACTATCTAGTGGGATTAAAACTCACAGTTTAATGCCTTATTCCAATTCGGGTAATTCAACCTCCACCCACTGGCATTCAAGCAGTTATATCACATAAGCAGCTAGCCTCATGGTAATCATGCTATTATGGCAACACTCACACGCATACGGTATGCTAAAGCATAAAAGCTTACCTAGTACTCCAAGCCAAAACAGAAACTAGTAAGTAATCATATGCATGATCCTAGTTCATGTTAAGATGGCTAATGTAACACATGCAGGATGCAGCTAGAATAGGCTCGGCTAATTTATGGATGGCATGTGAAATGCAACAACTAGCACGTATTCAACTTGGAATTGAAATACAATTCAGTTAGCATGATGCGCCAAGCCCGGTGCATGCAATGCTGATGAATGATGCACGCATGCATAGCATAAGGTATGCTAATTTAAATATGTCCTAATACTAACCATCAAAGCAGGTAAGTAAAAAGGAGAAAGAAGTGGGGGTTGGAAGACATGCACACACGCACCCACACTTATTACAAATACGCCCTCACTCGGAGGGACCAAAAGAATAATACAGTTCGAATAATGAATCAACTATCCTAGCTAATTAATTATTACAGACCCTCTAATTAATTAACAAATTAATCACAAAAATAACTTAAATGTGAAGCTAAAGAGACTGTCGCAGCTTTGCCTTAGAATGTGCAAATGATGCATGCTTGACTCGCCTCGCTCTGAAACTCGCTGCCATAGCATTGTTGCCTCTGTTTACACTGCCCTGCTCCTCTGAAAATTTGCACAAGTCCCAAGGATGCTACTCTGAACACTGGGGAGCATCACCGACCAAGTGGGAACACCACCGGCCGAAGGGAATGGTCATTGACCATTAGTTGAGCCACCGGCTAATTGCATTTGGTCGGTCGGCACTCCAAGTAGCCAGCCGGCTATTTATTCCTGCAGAATCCTGCAGTTGACAGCAGCAGAGGGCAAGCAGTGTATGGCATGAAATTTTCAAGCAAATGTGAGCATGGCCACACTCCCTATCATGCAATGGACTCAAGGGAGCATGACCCTCAACCCTCGGGCCATCAATTATGCATTTTGATGCATGATGGCCTAAGAGGCCAAGTCTGCCATTCAATGTAAAATGCATGCAACAAAAGAGATGAATGCCAACACCCTATCATGTTGAGATCAAGGGCATCGGGGATCGAGGGTTGAGACGTGTTACATCATTTGGAGTACGAACACTCTCAATCCTCATGCTTGGTTTGACACCCCAAACCAAGCAATGCAATGCATGTATACAAACATGGCTCAAGAATGCAACATGAGGCTAAGATGAAAAACATGCCGAATGCAATGCAATCTGTTATGCAAGCATGCAATATGCTAATCATGCAAGAGGCAATACAATGCAATTTAACATGTGATGCAAACATGGTACAATGCAAGCATGCAACGAGAGGCAACAAGTCAAACATACAACTATGTACAAGAATGGACTTAGACTGAAATGGGGGGCCTCAGCCACACCCTAAAACAGTGGCCAAAAGGGTCAAAAATGGCACAACTTATGCATGCAAGCATGCACACACCAAGGCCTATCATCTAAGCATGGAAGGGGACAACTCTAAGCATACTTAAAGGCAATATGCTTGGACATTAAACACTCATGTTAAACTCTGAAAAGCATGCAAAAGATGACACCAAGACATGCTAGGGAATGGATGCAAAATAGAAGGTATTCAAGGCCACAAAAGAGAGCATTGCTCAACACCTACCCCAAGCAAACATGGCATGAACTAAGCAACCCAAAACAGAGTTTTTATGCATCAAAATATGCCCCAAAACCCACTGATATGGCAGCCCCAAAGACTTAAATACATAAGCATGCACAATGCTCATTTCAAGGCACAAAAGGACACCTCTTCAAGGCATGAAAAGGGTGATGGATGCAAGCATAGGAACATGGATTAGGGACTAAAATGGCATGTGAAATGACTCCAAATCATTGAAACAACCCAATTAAAACATGCTCATGACTCACACCCTCAAGGCTCACAAGCCAAAATACAAAGGGGCTATACCAAACATGGCAAATATGATCAAAACAATGCCTAACAGACCTCAAGCATGATGAAACATGACCAAAAGCTTCACAAAGCTAGGAAAAAAAATGCAAGCGTGATGGCCTAATGGCAAGATGCATTTCTAGGCAAAATAGAGGAGTACAAAGCAAGTGTATTATGCATGCAAAGGACCATTAATCCGACCAAAAGCAGAGATGTAATATGACCAAATGACAACCAAAAACCTCTGAAATGGAGCCAAAAACACCTAAGCATGCATGCTACTTTTATGAACCAAAAATACAAACAAAAGAGGGACAAAGGGAGAGGGGTGTCCCTCCCCTATGCAAGAATTCAAAACCTCTTCTTCACCACTGAAAATCCATTGGATTTCAGTGGTGAGAAGGCCAACACACAAAAGTCTCCAAAGCTTAACAAAGAGAGCAAAAAAATGGCCAAACAAGGCTTAAGAAGGGGAGGTCGACCCCCAACACCAAAATGACCTCAATGAAACATCTTAAGCATGCAAATACAAGACTTTTTTCAGTTATACACAGTCTAAAACAGCATGCAAGATAGGTTAAAGACACGGCCGGTGGCCTCAAGCCAGGGCCGGTGGGTGTCAGGGGTAGCTAACAAGCTACTCTCTACCCTCAGAAACAAAAACACAAGTGTTTGGTGTAAAATCGAACACAAAACAGTCGAGTTGAGAGATCCTGAGGCAAGGCGCGTAGCCGAGACCTCCGGGAACTCAAAACGAACACGAACATAGGTGATCACCGAGTGTTCAAGCGGTAACGTCCAAGTCTTGAGGACGGTCAAAAATGGGGTGTCTACAGTATCCCTTCTTTGACAGAACTCGAAAGTCATAACAATGATGGGAGTGATTGTCAAAGGCCAGAGACGACCCATTTTTGACAAGGCCGAAGACTTAGACAAAACAAACAAGCTGCAGATAACGATATGCGCCCGAAGGCAGGGGCAAAATGCAACTGACAATGCAAGAAGCTGAGCATAATTTATGATCATGCAAAGAAAGCTGTAACGAAGCATAACAATGCAACAGTTTTAAGCTAGCACACACCAAACTACACTACAATGCAGAGAGAGTATAAGAGAATCATGTAATTCTCGCTAAGTTTCACGCGGAGAATACAATACCTGTGCGGTTCGTCTGGTCGTGCCAACTTCAAATGAACCGTACATACAATATCGTGCCTGAAAAAGAAAGAAAACTTAATAGGTACAATATTGTTAGCAACATGCATATCAATGCAATTGAAAGTGTGTGACGACGCAAACCGATTAGAACGCATAACAATGCGATTTGAAACAAACATAACAATGCTATGAAGGCGCAAACACATGTAAGTAAAGAACATGGGACAATGTGCGCAATGTGTGAAGATGTAGACACATATAAGTAAAGTATACGGGACAACGTATACAATGTGTATAAAATGAACTTGAACACATATAAGTAAAACATAACGCGACAATGTATGCAATGTGTATAGAAATTTGAACACATGTAAGTAAAGCATAACGCGACAACGCATGTAATGTGTATAAAAGGAAACTTGAACACATGTAAGTAAAGCATAACGCGACAACGCATGCAATGTGTATAAAAGGAACTTGAACACATGTAAGTAAAGCGATGCACGTATGCATGCAATGTGTATAGAAAGGAACTTGAACACATGTAAGTAAAGCGATGCACGTATGCATGCAATGTGTATAGAAAGGAACTTGAACACATGTAAGTAAAGCGATGCACGTATGCATGCAATGTGTATAGAAAGGAACTTGAACACATGTAAGTAAAGCAATGCACGTATGCATGCAATGTGTATAGAAACTTGAACACATGTAAGTAAAGCGATGCACGTATGCATGCAATGTATATAGAAAGGAACTTAAACATATATAAGTAAAGCAATGGACGTATGCATGCAATGTGTATAGAAACTTGAACACATGTAAGTAAAGCAATGCACGTATGCATGCAATGTGTATAGAAAGGAACTTGAACACATGTAAGTAAAGTGATGCACGTATGCATGCAATGTGTATAGAAACTTGAACACATGTAAGTAAAGCAATGCACGTATGCATGCAATGTGTATAGAAACTTGAACACATGTAAGTAAAACAATGCACGTATGCATGCAATGTGTATAAAAGGAACTTGAACACATGTAAGTAAAGCAATGCACGTATGCATGCAATGTGTATAGAAACTTGAAGCATGGTAAAGACAAGTTAGTCATGATGTTGAAATGCAAAGCACTGCAACTCAGTATAATTGAAGCGATTTGTGGAGTTCACAAGATACAAAAAGGATACGGGAAGGGGTGTTCCTCGCACGTATGGAGCATCGCTCAACAAAGACACGGCTTGAGGTCAACTCGAAGGCCTACTAATGTTCCGAAAAAAGTGCACTTCCTTGCACTGTCTTGAGTAATGAAGGTGCCAAACCATATAGTTGACCCGAACAAGGGTTCGAGAGGTGCATCGACCGCAAAAAAGGGGGGAGGGCTACTGGTATCAATCCCGATATTCTACTGCCCTGCTCTCCTTTTGCTTTACTTTCCTTTTTACTGGTAGTTTAAGCACATCGCACTGCCTCAGGCAGGTTATTATTTTTTCTCAAAACTGTGTATTTTTGCAAAACACATGATGGAAATGAAACAGCTATTTTGTTCAAAAGGTGTTACATTTGTACTTTCTATGCATCGCATCGCGTGGTATCACATAACAATGTGAATGAAATTGAACTTTGTTTGAAAATTGAGCACTCGCATCGTAATAATCAGGTAGTGAACTGACTTACAACTCGATAAGCAAAACAAAGAAACTCGATAAGTCAACCAAGTGCGAGTACAACTCGATAAGCAAATCAAAGACTTAAAGAAAGTGAAATACAACTCGATAAGCAAATGTACAACAACTCGATAAGCAAAAGGGTGTGACCCCGCAAGAATCGATCACCGGAGGGCATCGGTAGAGGTTCCAACCACAATCCCTCAGCATGTTCAACTCATAAATAGCTCATGGAATAGGAGGGGAAGGCCATCGGTCATAAGGAAAGGCCATCAGCCATGAGAAATGTCCATCGGCCAAAAGTGGTGGTCAATCGGCACTATATTTGGCCGGCCAGCCGGCCATGAATTGCAAGAACCAGCAGAATGCTGACATCTGTTCTCCACTCAACCTTATCTTCTACAAAAGGCCTCAGCTTCGTGGTTTTTCTCAATTCAACACTCATTTGCTCCAAATGGAAGAGTTTCTTGCCCAGAATCTCTCAGCTTGGATTTCCAACTTGGACGGCTTGGAAAAGCTGAGTTTCCGAGGCTTTGGCATAAACACACTATTCACCTTGATTTATGATGGAATGCTGGATATTCCGAGTTTGATTTGCCGTTTTTCTGGTGCCGGTGACCGCGGTGACCATCATTGGCAAGGTTTTCGGCAACACGCACTTTGTTTGTGCATGCTATCTCATTTCTTACTTGTCTCAGGCTCCGGAGGATCTAGTGTCCGGTTGATCGAGGTTGCCCAAGGTTTGAAGGAGGATAAGAGTTGCATCGCCATGACTCTGGCTGAGACGTTGATGGGCTTGGACGCTTTCCACCGCTGCGAAACGACCAAATTTGCGGGAAGTCCACTATTTCTGCAGGTAATGTTTCCCACCCAATCTCACATATGTATTGCTCACATCACTCGGCCCTCAGGCTCGATTTTTCTCACAAAACCCTCTTCTTACTTTTTCTCTCATCGTACATCTCTCTATTCTTTATTCTCTCATTTTTCATCCCTTCCCAAGTGTGGTTGATGGACAAGTTGCAGGTTGTGGACTCTTGCCCAACTTACTTTGCTCGCGGTTACTTCTTCAGGCAACGCCTAGTCGATGCCCTTGATAAGGGTTGGTGGTTTGACTGGATGTGCAGCTTGTCCGCAGACCGCATTGCTTGGCGGTGCCCTTGGCTCAATCTACCGGCAATGGGCTATAGCATGACCCGCCAACCTGGGATTCAGCTGTTTGGCTTGACTTACTGTGTGTTCTACTTCCCATTCCGGTTCCAGCGCCAGTTTGGTCATGATCAGACTTGTCCACCAGAGGGGATAGAGTACCCGACTACATTCCCGATCCGAGGCGCACAGCTTGCCCGATATACGATAGCATGGAGGACTAGAGAGCTCCTGGCCCCCGCTTCCACTTTCAGTTGCACTTTGTCTGATAAGTGCATAGATTGGCTTAGTGAGGAGGCACAGATTAGTGAGGAGGCACAGATTGGGCCTAGCTTGGCATCAGAGGCTTCGACCAGCTCTGGGAGGGGGCGCAGGAACACCTGACTTAACTATGTCCCGGATTTATTGCTTTATTAGTACTTTCAAGTTTTCTTTATGAATGTAATAAAAAGCAACTTCAATTTGTATGCAAGAGCAGGAGAACTCTGTATTGAAATCAATGAAATTGAAGGTTGTGGGTACTGAAAATTTTCCGCTTTGGTCCAAAAATGGTCTTAGTTGTAAAAAGATTAATTTGAACAAAGTCAACTTTCATCAAAACTTTTTAAAACTATTTTCGATATGGATCAGAACTGGACACGCCTGAGACCTGTCACTGAGATGCACAACATCGGATTCCCGCAACTGGAAAGTTGCCCCTAGTTTGAGTAGCACTGTACCGGAGATTACAACCGAAGCTCTTGAATGCTGAATAGACAAAGATGACCGAGCTGATCAAATGGACAAAGTTGATCAAAAAGCTTATGGCTGGACTTCAGGATGAAGTTGCCTACGTATCCCAAAGATGGGAATCAAGCCTTACGTAGTTCAAGCTTGGGTTCACTCGAGTATTTTAACTCTCCTTTTGCGCTCTAACTTTTGCCAAGGCCGCCCTTTGCGGGTTTTCAACCTTGCGAGCTCAGTTTTTATAATTTCAAATTTTTCATGCTCTAACTTTTGCCTAGGTCGCCCTTTCGGGTTTTCGGCCTAGCGAGCCTCTCAGGGATAATATTTCTTCAACTTGTCCATGTTGATCGGTTGTGAGAACTCTAGGCCATCTAGGTCCATCAAAATGACAGCTCCACCTGACCAAATAGACTTGATAATGTAGGGACCAGTCCAATTGGGTCTGAACTTGCCCCTTGGGTCGTGGATGGGAGCTCGGTTATCCTTGAGTACCAAATCTCCTTCTTTTAGATTCCTGGACTTAACTCTCTTGTTGAAAGCCCGGGCAATCTTGCACTGATAACCTTGAACGTGGTACAGTGCTTTCAGTCTTCTTTCATCGAAGAGCATAAGTTCTTCAAATCTGCTCTGCTGCCAATCTACTTCGGCTATCTGACACTCGGCCAATACTCGTAAAGACAGAACCTCAATTTCAATAGGTAGAATGGCCTCCATCCCATAAACCAATGAATACGGAGTAGCCCTAGTAGAAGTTTTGATTGAAGTCCGGTAGCCCCACAGAGCAAACGACAACTTATCTGGCCAGTCCCGGTAGGTTTCCACCATTTTCTGCAGCATGTGTTTGATGTTCTTGTTGGCGGCCTCAACCGCCGCTCCATTGGTTTGCGGCCGGTATGTGGATGACTAATGAAAAGCCACATTGTATTTCTCCAACAAGTCAATCACTTCCTTCTTGAAGTGGGAACCGTTATCTGAAATGATCTCATTGTGGACTCCATAACGACAGATGATGTTGTTTCTGATGAACTTTGCGACATGTGAAGCCTTCAACACCGCATAAGATTGGGCCTTGACCCACTTTGTAAAATAATCTATTGCGACCAGGATGAACTCATGCCCATTCGACCCTTTCGGAGTGACAACCCCGATCACATCGATTCCTCAAACTGAAAATGGCCATGGCGAAGTCATGTTGTATAGTTTCGACGGCGGGATGTTCATGCGGTTTGCATGGATTTGACATTTGTGGCATCGCCGAACAAAGCCGATACAATCCTCCTCCATGGTGGACCAATAGTAACCCTGTCTGAGGATCTTCCGAGCCAACATTACCCCATTCATATGTGCACCACATTCTCCTCCATGGATGGCCTCCATTAAGCGCTTCGATTCTTCGGCTTCTACACACAGCTTATGCATTCCCAGATGACCTCTCTTATACAGTTTACCCCCGCAGATGATGAACTGAATGGCCATTCTTCTGATTGCCCTTTTATCCTTGGCATTTGCCCCTGGTGGATATGCCTCTTTCTCTAAGAAGTTCCAAATGTCGTAATACCAGGGGTTCTCATCTTGAACCTCATCTATAGCAGCAATTGATTCATATGCTGGCGTAAACTTTTGGTCAATGATGACTGGACGCATCCGGACTCCAAACGGGATGTCTATCATGGAAGATGGAGTTGCTAGTGAATCTGTGAACCTGTTGTTCTCTTTTAGTAGATGAGCAAAGTTTAGCTTCTCAAACTGAGGAATTAACAAGTCCAGGGTTTGGTGATACATTATCATCTTTTCTTCTTTGACTTTCCAGTCTCATTTTGCTTGAGACACAACAAGGTTCGAGTCCCCAATGACGTCCAACCGTTTTGCCCCTAGTTCCAGGGCTGCTTCTAGACCGGCAATGCATGCCTCATATTCTGCTTCATTGTTCGAGACTTTGAATCGGAGTTTGAATGCTAGAGGGATACGGGAATTGTCGGGTGCTATCAACAACACTCCTATCCCATATCTGTACTGGTTTGACGCTCCGTCAAAGTACATCGTCCAAGTTTCATCTTCGATGTGCAAAATGGCCTCATCTGGGAATAAGTACTCAACTGCTTCACCCCCTTCCACTGGATGATCGGCTAAGAATTCTGCTACTGCTCTTCCCTTGACTGACTTGCGTGTCACATATTTCAGATCGAATTCGGAAAGCAACAACAACCAACGAGCTAGCCTACCCGTAAGTGCCGGTTTCTCAAAAAGATATTTGATGGGATCCAGTCGTGAAACCAACATTACGGAGTGAGCAAACAGGTAGTGCCGCAGCTTCTTGGTAGCCCATACCAAGGCTAAGCAAGCCTTCTCCAGCGGTGTGTAGCGAGTCTCATACTCCAACATCTTCTTGCTCAGATAGTAGATGGCCCTCTCCACCTTGTCCTCTGATTCTTGCGCGAGCATACAGCCTATTGTAGTCTCAGTTACTGAAAGGTACAATATCAACGGTTTTCTCGGCTCTGGTGGTGACAACACGGGTGGGTTCTGTAAATATTCCTTGATCTGTTCAAAAGCAGCTTGGCATCGGCCGTCCCATTGGAATTTCTTTCCTTTCTTCAGGAGACCAAAAAGTGGTTCACAAGTCAAGGTTAATTTTGAAATAAACCTTCTTATGAATTGCACTTTACCCAGAAAGCCTCGCACCTCCTTTTCAGTCATTGGCGGTGGCATTTCTAAGATGGCCTTGATTTTGGAAGAGTCGACTCCGATACCTCTCTGTGTAATTAGAAACCCTAGCATTTTCCCTGCTGTAACACCGACCGTACATTTCTGAGGATTCAGCCGCAACCGGAATTCTCTGATCCTTTGGAAGAACTTTTGCAAGGCGGTGTAGTGGCCCTCTCTTTCTTTGGACTTGACAATCATGTTGTCCATGTACACCTCAACCTCTTGTGGATCATGTCATGCAATATCGTGGTCGCGGCCCGTTGATATGTAGCTCCAGCGTTCTTCAGCCCAAATGGCATCACTCTGTAGCAGTAGGTCTCCCATGGGGTGGTGAAGGCAGTCTTTTCCCGGTCTTCAGGTGCCATCACTATCTGATTGTAGCCTGAGAAGCCATCCATAAACGAAAGCAAAGCATGCCCCGCTGTGAAATCCACCAACTTATCAATATGCGGCAAGGGAAAGTCGTCCTTCGGACTAGCTCTGTTCAAATCCCTAAAATCCACGCATACCTTGATCTTGCCATCCTTCTTCGGCACCAGAACGATGTTGGCCAACCAAGTCGGGTATTCGGAAACTAGCAGGAACCCTGCGTCAATTTGCTTGGTGACCTCTTCCTTAATCTTGAGGGCCCAGTCCGGGCGGATCCTTCTGAGTTTCTGCTTGATGGGTCGGGCCTTGGGGTCAAGAGGGATCCGGTGCTGTACAATCTCAAGATCGATCCTAGGCATGTCTTCGTAGGACCACGCAAAAACATCTTTGAAATCTTTTAATAAAGCGACTAAGTGCTCGTGTTCCTCTGGAGACAACGTGGACTCGATCTGGACCAGCCGCGGGTCCTCCTCAGTACCAATATTCACAGTAGTGATTTCATCAACTAAAGGTTTAACAAATCTTTCCTACTCTTGATCAATTAATCGTTGCAAAACCGGAGGAATTTCTTCCTCGTCGTTTTTGTCAAAATTTTGAAAGTCCTGATTCAAGCAATAAATCAAAGGCACAGAAAAGTACTCAGAAACCACATCCACATCATTCTCATTAAGCATATCCAAACCGTCCGATTCTTCTGTTACAACAGACTCAATAGAGAAAGAAAAAGACGACCTGGACAGGACTGTGGCATCCGGGTTATCACCCCCAGGAATACCGGACTCAGACTCCGTCGAGCTGGAACCTGATTCTGACTCAACAGATTCGGAGGAATTAGATTCCGGCTCACTACCTGACCCGGTGCTGCTTGACAAAAATCCCTCCTCGTACTGCCAAATGAGGGAGGGTGCGATGGATGCATCTAAAATGTTTGCTGGTAGGCCCGCATCCATTTCATTCCCGATCATGGACACCGAGAAGTTATCCCCCAAGCACTTCTATTCGATCGGAGGATCTGAAAGTAGACATGCCAGTGCTGCCCCCATTTCACTTTCGGCGTCCTCAGACTCTATCTTCTTACTCTGCTTAACCTCAACTGTTGGGTCTGTCTGCTCTTCGACAACATCATCCCCGGATAATTGCAGATCAAAGAAGATCTCAAAACCTGGTACGCGCTTCCTCTCCGCGTTCAGCCACGGCTCTAGGAAGCCACAAAATGGAAAGTCCTCCCCCTCCCGGACGAAGCGTCCGTTTAGGGTACCCTGAATGGGTCTATGCATTAGTTCAAAAGGCTTCCCCGCCTACTTCGCTCTGGCTCTCCCAGCCATCTCCTTACCTTTCCTTACTCAATCCTCTTTGGTGGGCAGATAACCCAAACCAAAGGTATGGGGGTTGTGTGGCACCTCGGCCAATGCTACGACGCCCTTCCGGCCGCTCTTTCCCAATCCCATCCCGGGGATGTGTTGGAGCTTGTTCATGAGGTATACTGCTTGAGCACTGACATACACCCCCTCATTAGCCACCATGATGTTCCGCACAACCCGAGCCTCAGCTAAGGTAAAACCTGACATGAACACATCCTCCATACCGTGCTCAATTTCCAAAACTGGCGTGGATACTTCTGGTGGTGGATGGATCGACGAATTCCCAAAAACAATGGCTACTCCCTTCCTATTGGGGTATTTCACCATCTGATGCAAGGTGGATGACATTGCCTTCACCTAATGTAGCCACGGCCACCCCAAAAGCAGGTTGAAAGTTGCAGGAACCTCTAAGACATGGAAATCTATCTCATGCTGTCCCGGCCCAACCTTGGTCTGAATTTTCACTGTCCCCATGACTTCTTGCCCGAATCACCTGGGCTGTCGGCACAAAGTCTGCGGTTTTTAAACCGATTACATACGCTGTCCTTGCCGGGCAGACGTTGATGGCGGATCCGGTATCAACAAGAACCACCGGGATCCATTTGTTTCTACATTCCACCGAAATGTAGAGTGGCTTGTTGTGGTTCGCCCCCTCAGGTGGCAATTGCTTGTCGGAAAAAGTCAGCATCGGGGTAGCTCCTCTCGGAAAAACTAATCCCACCAGCTGCTCTGGCGTGGTTTCTATTGAGAGCTTGGCCTTGTCCATGGCCAATAAGACAGCTTGTCGAAGCACCCGCGATGCCATAAGCAGTCCCCAGATGGAGATGTCTGCTTGTATCTTTTTTAGTTGTTTGAGCACGACCTCATCTTCAAGTTGCTTCTCTTTCTGTTTCTCACCATCCCTATTTTTCCCAGATGCCTCTGGCTGATCTAGGTGTGGAGGCTTGAAATACCGCCCACTCCTTGTCATATGGTCGACCTCGCCGATGTACCAGGTATCGTCTGGTTGGTCCCAATCCTCATCCGTGTGGGCAAGACATAAATCATCGTCCTCCCACCACATTCCGTCGGCAGCTGACAGACACCTGTCCGGCTCCGGTATGACTGCTCTTGTACTTGTAGTACCCTCCATCCATATGCTCGCAGCATTCTCTGTTTCTGTGTACATAGCAGTTTCAGTCCCCTCATGGGCTTTAGCTTTCCTGATTCTCTCAGAATCCTCAAACCTTTCCTGTTCCAACTGTGTCAGTACAGCTGACTATTCAATAATTCCTGTATTCAAAATGCTCCAATCCTAAGTGAAATTCTTGACATCGGCGCTCTCCGGCGATGTACTCTACCCGATCGTCACTGACATTCTTGCCCCTGCCGGACCTTGTTCTGGTTGGAACTCTTCCACAACATCCGGTTGATCATCCAACCACCCAGTAGCCTCCGCTGATTCCTCATAATCAAACCAGTTGACTGCTGCGTCCCCTAGATCATGGTCCCTGAAAAACTGGAGGTTGGCAAGGTCCTTTTCCACAGCCGTCAAATCGTCTGTCCTTTGTCCAAATCCATCCCCTTGGATCACACACAGCTTTGCCCCTGTCGACAATTCCACATTTGGCCCATCCTGGCCTACTGACGAAATGTAGTCACTCGGACTGTATACCTTCTCAATAAAACTCCCAGATTCCTCGGACTCTGGCTCAACAATCCCATTCTCCTCTGAAATCTCCCCTCTTCTATCTTCGCCAGTCACCACCATTGGCTCAGGTTGGGTTCTGGAGATGTCCAACATGCACAAGTCGGTGCAGTCAGGAAGGAGCACCTTCGGCTTAGGTAGGTGGGAAGGGGTGATATATATGCTAGGATCGTAAGCCACGACCCCAGTCTAGATAAAGTTGATTCTTTTGGGAGGTGGAGCTTGGTTGTACGGTGGGAGAGGGTTTGTTGTAACATTGGGTTTCTCGGGAGGCAGAATCACCCCGTTATCGATGAGATCTTGAACCTCATGACGTAATCGGAAGCACAGGTCGGTGTCATGACCATGCTGTTGGTGAAATGCGCAATATTTGGCTGAGTTGTGGGTAGGGGGAAGTCTTTCCGGTAATGGCTACGGCTCTAGGGGCTTCAAGTGCCCTTTTCTGATTAAAACCCCCAGAGCTTTGGACAGGGGCATATACAGTGGAGCGAAGATTCTTTGGTTTTTGGGTGGGTATTTGGCTGTTTGTGTATGGCTTCCGAACGCACTGGAGAATGGCGTAGCTGCCATGGTTCTTGGAGGGGGGTTGGTGGTGACCATGCTCACTTTGGAGGCTCTTGTAGTTGTAGCACCGCTCGGGCCCGCATTAGTGTTGCGGTTGAAAGTTCTTCGGGGTTGCTCTCTGTCATTATCAATCAAGCCTGCTTCAAGGCATCCTCAATCTGTATTCCCACCTCATGCAGATCTGAAAAGGTAGGGAAGGGGAGCACAATCATTTTCTGCATCAGCTTAGGCTGGAGATTGCGCACAATCATCCTAATCTGATCTTTATCTGTGGGCCTTAGGGTCATCATCGAGGCCTTGGCCCTCCATCTGGTCACGAACTCCGAAAAGCTCTCTTTAGGCTCTTGCCTTGTTGTCTCAAGACCACGGGTCGTAATCTCGATTTGCGTATTATATGAGTATCGTGCAATGAAGGCCTCAGCCATCTCGTCCTAGTTTCTCTTGACATCGTCTTCTAATTTGGCGTACCAGATGGCTGCCACGCCAGACAGGGTCCAGCCGAATAGAGACAGCTTCTGCAGTCTGGTGAGGCCCATTGGCCTTAAGATATCTGAAAACAATCTCAGGTGCACCATGGGATCCCCGGATCTATCAAATCTGTCGATATGCGGCATCTTGAATCTGTCCGGCAGCATCACAGCTGCGTCGGTATATCCATCTTCAATGTCAGGGATGGTCTTAACTCCCTGGGATCTCTTGAACAGCTTTTCAAGCTTGCTCAACTTCAATGCTGTGGGATCTGTCTCGAACTCAAAGGGGGAGTCCGGCAGGTTGGTGGGCGTTTTGGATAACTGGGGTAGGATCGGGGGCGGAGGTGGCCCTGTGGGAACGTCTGTATCATTCTGAACATTAGCTGTCTCCCCGAGTGTTGGAACTCCTGGCGGGGGAGGAGCTTGATACGAAGCAGATGCTCCGGCTTGCTGTTGTAGCCTCACGATTAACTCTGCTTGTTCAGTCATAACCGTGGCCTGTTGTTTGGCGAACTCCGCCTGTCGAACAGCGTCTTGCTGCATTGTTTTCATGCTTTCTTGGAGTTGGCGCACCATCTCTTCTAAGCTTGCCATACTGTTCTGATCTGATTGAATTTTCGGTATATATTTCCTCTCTACGGGAGAAACAAAACCCTGATCCCTACTGTACTCCGGTGGGGTAGACAAAGCCCTTTGTACTGATCGCTGGACTGATATCTTCTGCCTAACTGCCCTTCGTCTAGTAACTGGGGGTAGTGAGTAGTACACTGGTTGTCCGTCTATCAGATCCTCAGATCGATGGAGTTGACGACCTCTAGTCCAGAGTGCCTGGGGAATATCTACTGGGTTAGAAGCAATTGCGCTAAACTACCTAGCAAAAAGATAAATAAAGCGATAATAAGGAAATAAAACAATCAGATAAACGGACAGTATAACAGCGTAAAATAAACACACAACATACAGTTGGGTATCACAACAAACTGCCGATAAGCTGAATACACTGTTCCTCAATCACTGATCACTGTTTCCAAATCATTGCCCCCAAGTCTGAATCTGATACCCGCAGATAACTGATTCCCGAAAAACACTCATGGCTGCAGGCCTGATGCCCGAACTTGCAAACTGATACACGCCTTCCTGTAGAGACGCACTCTAAAGCGCATAGCAGATAAGTGAGAGCCAAAACACCCCTATGTTGGGGTAGGGTTTCCCTGTCCTATTTTGTCAGGAGCTAGGGTTTCACTACGCATGCAGCGGTTTCAAACAACCTATATCGGGTAAGCAACCTGTCCTAGTTTGGAATGGTCACTATGGATTCCGAATATGCACTAGGTCGAATGGTGGAAAAGGGTGCCCCGGTAAAACTGGGGTTTGTGTTCCCATACTGGTAGAGCCCGCAACTGGTCAGCCTTATGGCATGCTTTGACAAAGTCAAGCCTCCGGCAAACCGCTCAGGAATAGCAGATGGCCAACACGGTGTCCTAGGCGCACCAATGGACATGCAATGCAAAGAAACACATAAGTGTAGTTAAGACAAGATATCACGAGTTCGAGTCAAGTTCTCTAATCTCCCCAGCAGAGTCGCCAGAAACTGTAGACGCGCCCCGTGTGAGGGCCTCAGTGCTACAGTTCGGACTCAATTTGTCACGGTTCTTAATTTGAACCAAAGAGTCCAAATCCGGCAAATCGTTTTTTGAAAACAGATTTTTTGTCAAGAAGTGCCAAACATGGACTGCTTTGCCAGATACAGAGTCGCCACCTAAATATTTATTATAGGGGAATTTAGGAAACCCTGACTCGTTTTCCTAAGGCCACGTGTCCGTCATCACCAGAGTTGCCTCGGCTCGGGAACTTGGGTACGATTGGGGAAGGTCAGCTATGAGCACCCTCGCTCGCCCGATCAAAGATCGGCCTCTACTAATCATGATATCTTGTTTTGAAAACATTATGCGTTCTTATTCCGGTTTATTAGCCTAGATTTATTACGTGATGCGCACATCAAACAAGTATAGACTGAATCGACTGAATTGGAACAAAACATTTCATGTGTTTTTTTTTAAAGTGGTTTGCTACTCGCAAGTAGGTTGAAAATGCAGATTTTGCCATCCCCAAGCGGGCTTTAGAAAAAGATGGTTTTGCCACTATCTAGTGGGCTTAAAACTCACAGTTTAATGCCTCATTCCAATTCGGATAATTCAACCTCCACCCACTGCCATTCAAGCAGTTATATCACATAAGCAGCTAGCCTCATGGTAATCATGCTATTATGGCAACACTCAAACGCATGCGGTATGCTAAAGCATAAAAGCTTACTTAGTACTCAAAGCCAAAACAGAAACTAGTAAGTAATCATATACATGATCCTAGTTCATGTTAAGATGGCTAATGTGACACATGCAGGATGCAGCTAGAATAGGCTCGGCTAATCTATGGATGGCATGTGAAATGCAACAACTAACACGTATTCAACTTAGAATTGGAATACAATGCAGTTAGCATGATGCGCCGAGTCCGGTGCATGCAATACTGATGAATGATGCACGCATGCATAGCATAAGGTATGCTAATTTAAATATGTCCTAATACTAACCATCAAAGCAGGTAAGTAAAAGGGAGAAAGAAGTGGGGGTTGGAAGACATGCACACACGCACCCACACTTATTACAAATACGCCCTCACTCGGAGGGACCGAAAGAATAATATAGTCTGAATAATGAATCAACTATCCTAGCTAATTAATTATTACATACCCTCTAATTAATTAAAAAATTAATCACAAAAATAACTTAAATGTGAAGCTAAAGAGACTGCCGCAGCTTTGCCTCGGAATGCGCGAATGATGCATGCTTGACTCGCCTCGCTCGGAAACTCGCTGCCATAGCACTGTTGCCTCTGTTTACACTGCCCTACTCCTCTGAAAATTTGCACAAGTCCCAAGGATGCTACTCTGAACACTGGGGACCATCACCGACCAAGTGGGAACACCATCGGCTGAAGGGAATGGTTATCGACCATTGGTTGAGCCACCGGCTAATTGTATTTGGTCGGTCGGCACTCCAAGTAGCCGGTCGGCTATTTATTCCTGCAGTTGATAGCAGCAGAGGGCAATCAGTGTATGGCATGGAATTTTCAAGCAAATGTGAGCATGGCCACACTCCCTATCATGCAATGGACTCAAGGGAGCATGACCCTCGACCCTCGGGCCATCAATTATGCATTTTGATGCATGATGGCCTAAGAGGCCAAGTTTGCCATTCAATGTAAAATGCATAAAACAAAAGAGATGAATGCCAACACCCTATCATGTTGAGATCAAGGGCGTCGTCGACCGAGGATTGAGACGTGTTACGTCACTTGGAGTACGAACACTCTCAATCCTCATGCTTGGTTTGACACCCCAAACCAAGCAATGCAATGCATGTATACAAACATGGCTTAAGAATGCAACATGAGGCTAAGATGAAAAACATGCCAAATGCAATGCAATCTATTATGCAAGCATGCAATATGCTAATCATGCAAGAGGCAATACAATGCAATTTAACATGTGATGCAAACATGGTACAATGCAAGCATGCAACGAGAGGCAACAAGTCAAACATACAACTATGTACAAGAATGGACTTAGACTGAAATGGGAGGCCTCAGCCACACCCTAAAACAGTGGCCAAAAGGGTCAAAAATGGCACAACTTATGCATGCAAGCATGCACACACCAAGGCCTATCATCTAAGCATGGAAGGGGACAACTCTAAGCATACTTAAAGGCAATATGCTTGGACATTAAACACTCATGTTAAACTCTGAAAAGCATGCAAAAGATGACACCAAGACATGCTAGGGAATGGATGCAAAATAGAAGGTATTCAAGGCCACAAAAGAGAGCATTGCTCAACACCTACCCCAAGCAAACATGACATGAACTAAGAAACCCAAAATAGAGTTTTTGTGCATCAAAATATGCCCCAAAACCCACTGATATGGCAGCCCCAAAGACTTAAATACATAAGCATGCACAATGCTCATTTCAAGGCACAAAAGGACACCTCTTCAAGGCATGAAAAGGGTGATGGATGCAAGCTTAGGAACATGGATTAGGGACTGAAATGGCACGTGAAATGACTCCAAATCATTGAAACAACCCAACTAAAACATGCTCATAACTCACACCCACAAGGCTCACAAGACAAAATACAAAGGGGCTATACCAAACATGGCAAATATGATCAAAACAATGCCTAACAGACCTCAAGCATGATGAAACATGACCAAAAGCTTCACAAAGCTAGGAAAAAAAATGCAAGCGTGATGGCCTAATGGCAAGATGCATTTCTAGGCAAAATAGAGGAGTACAAAGCAAGTGTATTATGCATGCAAAGGACCATTAATCCGACCAAAAGCAGAGATGTAATATGACCAAATGACACCCAAAAACCTCTAAAATGGAGCCAAAAACACCTAAGCATGCATGCTACCTTTATGAGCCAAAAATATAAACAAAAGAGGGACAAAGGGAAAGGGGTGTCCCTCCCCTATGCAAGACCTCAAAACCTCTTCTTCACCACTAAAAATCCATTGGATTTCAGTGGTGAGAAGTCCAACAAACAAAAGTCTCCAAAGCTTAACAAAGAGAGCACAAAAAGGGCCAAACAAGGCCTAAGAAGGGGAGGTCGACCCCCAACACCAAAATGACCTCAATGAAACATCTTAAGCATGCAAATACAAGACTTTTTCAGTTACACACAAAGTCTAAAACAGCATGCAAGATAGGTTAAAGACTAGTGCAAGACGGGGAAATATAAAGCAATAGTGTTACCCTTGAAGATCCCTTGAAGAACAGCAAGGTCAGCCACCTTCTTCTGATCAAAACTGACCCAAAACTTCAAGAACAAACCCTCAAGACCTCCCAAGTTGAAGTATGGTGTAATGGTGTGTGTCTTAGTGCAAAACTAAGAATAAAACACACTTTTAGGCTCTTAAACACACAAATGAAGAGAGAGAGGGAGATATAGAGAGAGAAGGTGTATATATCAGAATATATATGTATTTTGCTCTGGTTTTGCTCCACCCAATCAAAGGAGAAGAGGGGTCTCTTATATAGACAATGCAAAGACTAAGCTTCCAAGGGAAGCTATTCAAGAAGGGTCAAGGCTTCCAAGGGAAGCTAAGCTAAGGGTGCAAGCTTCTTGAGGAAGCTATGACAAAGGGTCAAGCTTCCTCAAGAAGCTTGAGCAAAGGGTGCAATCTTCTCTAGGAATCTTGGACCAAAAGGGTGCAAAGGTTCAAAACAGCCACACCCGTGCATAGGGGGCAGGGTCCGTGCATTCCAGCTGGCACAGCTGGCATGCATTATGCCTAAAAAAGGCAAAAAGGTGGTATCGGCCATAAAAGGAGGCCATCGGCCAAACAGATGGTCGGTCGACCACACCAAATGCTGACCGGCCAATGGTATATTTCACCAATGGCCGGTAGCAAGAAGACACGGCCTGTGGCCTCAAGCCAGGGCCGGTGGGTGTCAGGGGTTGCTAACAAGCAACTCTCTACCCTCAGAAGCAAAAACCCAAGTGTTTGGTGCAAAATCAAACACAAGTGTTTGGTGCAAAATCAAACACAAAACAGTCGAGTTGAGAGATCCTGAGGCAAGGCGCGTAGCCGAGACCACCGGGAACTCAAAATGAACACGAACATGGGTGATCACTGAGTGTTCAAGTGGTGACGTCCAAGTCTTGAGGACGGTCAAAAATGGGGTGTCTACAATTACCTCCTTCAAGAAGCCACAACCACTATCTAATTGGAGAAAACTCTTCGTCTCAACTATAATGGGCAAGAAGATGTTGCATTAACCAAGATTATTGACCTAGAGCTCAAGGACAAAGAAAAAATTAACAAGGAGGGGAAGGCAAAACAGTAAGTTGCTATAGAAGGGTGATTCTAAGTGTTTCATTTGTTTCTCCATGACGCTATTATCTTGGAATATTAGGGGGTTAGGAAACTCTAAGAAAAAAGGTAGAATCAAGAAGCTATTAAAGGATAGACATATTGATATTGCTTTTTTTCAAGAAATCAAGAAAGCTGTGGTTTTTGGTAATGTTGTTAAAGGGCTTTGGAGGAGTAGGAATATGGAGTATATGTTTGTGGATCCTGAAGGTACTGCTGGTGGGCTCCTATGCATTTGGGATCCAGATGTTTTTCATCTTTCAAGTTGCTGCTGCTGCACTAGGAGGTACATTTTACTTTCAGGTCTACTGCATAACTCTTTTGATTGTGTATTGGTCAACATATATGCTCCCAATGATGTTAGTAGTAGGTCCATACTGTGGGAAAATCTATCAAAACTCAAGGCTTCATTTCCCAAGCCTTGGTGCTTGGGTGGTGACTTTAATGAAATTAGGCATATGGATGAGAGGATGGGATGCTCTAGAAGGGACAGAGGAATAAAATAACTTAACGAGTTTATTGGAAAATGTGAACTCAATGACCTACCTCTTTTGGGAAGAAAATATACTTGGTGTAATGCCCAGGAAACAGAGAAGTGAAGTAGAATTGATAGTGTTGCTCAGTCCTGAATCATTGATTAATTTCAAATTGAAGCTTTGGGGGCTACCTAGATCAGTTTTAGACCACTGCCCATTGTTAATGATGGAAGATGAAAGAGATTTAAGCCCCAGGCCTTTTAGGTTTATCAATGCTTGGACTATGCACCCCAGTTTTTCTAAGCTCTTTGTTAATTTTTGGAACAACAACATTGTTGCTAGCTGGGCTAGGTACATACTTCTACAAAAACTGAAGCTTCTAAAGATAGAGCTAAAAAAATGAAATATTGAGGTGTTTGGTAATATCATCACAAAGCTCAAGGCTTTAGAAGAAGAGTTGCATGCAATAGACATCATTGTTGAGGTTAGAGCATTGCTTGACATAGAAAAAGAAAGAAGAAGAGTGATCAGATGTGAAGTGTGGAAGCTTTATAAAATGGTGGAATGGTTATGGTTACAAAAATCCAAATTGAATTGGACTTTGAATGGGGATAAAAACATGAGGTTTTTCCATGTATTTGCTAGCACTAAACAAAGTAGAAACATGATCAACTCTATTACAGCTAATGGAGTATCTTATGAGAAACCTAGTAGGATTAAGCATGAGGTGTTGCTACACTTCAAGGGTCAATTCACTGAATATTAGGCAAAAAGGCTTGTCTTGGGAGGGAAATTCAAATCAATTGAGGCAAGCTTTGTTTCTCAGCATCTTGTACCAGATTTCAAGGAATCTAAGGTATTGGCAGCTATCAAAGACAGCAATAACAACAAAGCACCAGGCCCTGATGGGTTTAACCTGTTATGTTATCAGAAATTTTGGAAGATCATGAAACAGGTCATCATGCAATTTTTAAGGATTTTCACACCCACAGCAAGCTCACTTATGGAATTAATAGTACTTTCATTACTCTCATCCCCAAGTTGGATAATCCTATTAGCCTAACTGACTATAGACCCATCAGTCTTGTGGGCTCACTGTACAAAATTTTGGCAAAAGTTTTAACATGTAGATTGAAGCTAGTGCTACACTCAATTATTGGTGAAACTCAGACTGCTTTTCTAGGAGGGAGAAATATTCTAGATAGGGTATTCATTGCTAATGAAGTGGTCGATGGCTGGAAGAAGACCAAGAAGTCAGGACTGATTTTAAAGTTGGATTTTGAGAAAGTATTTGATTCTATAAACTGGGAATTTTTATTTTCTATGATGTCCAGTTTTAGGTTTGGGCCTAAATGGATCTCCTGGATGAAAGTCTGTGTCTCTAAAGCTCAAATATCCATTCTTGTAAATGGATCACCGACAAAGGAGTTCTCACCACAAAAAGGACTTAGACAGGGCGACCCACTCTTACCATTCCTTTTCAATATAGTAGCAGAAGGGCTCAACATTCTTCTAAACAGAGCACTCAATCTTGGCATTCTTAAATGAGTGAAACTTATGGCTAATGAGGTTCTCTTATCCTATCTTCAATTTGTAGATGATTCAATTCTCTTCTGTGGTGCAGAGTGGGACTAGTTAGTACTTGTCAAATGAATTCTTAGATGCTTTGAAGTTCTCTCTGGCCTTAGAATCAACTATCACAAAAGTGTTATGTGTGGGGTTGGTGTGGTTGAAGAGCTTCTGGTTTCTTTTGCAAATATACTCAATTGTAAGGTGCATAGACTCCCTTTGAAATTTTTGGGGCTGCCTCTAGGAGCTAATCTAGGTAGGAAATCAATGTGGAAACTTGTTCTTGACAAGATCAGATTTAGGCTTACAGAGTGGAAGAGGAAATTACTATCTTTTGTAGGTAGACTAACCTTGATCAAGTCTGTCTTATCCAGTGTACTTTGGCATTACCTCTTTTTATTTAAGATGCTCGAAGGAGTAGCTAGAGAAATTGAGAAGATTGAGGCTGTGTTTTTGTGAGGTGGCAATGTTCTAAAAAGGAAAGTTCATCTAGTGAAGTGGGTGGAGGTAACAAAGAGTATCAACCAAGAGGGTCTGGGCATCAGAAGAATCAGAGATGTGAATACTTGTTTACTACTCAAATGTGGTGGAAATTTGGGAATCAAATCAATGCACTTTGGAGGAGGGCTATCTGCAATAAGTACAAAATTGAGGAAAATTGTTGGCATCCTTCAGTGATATCCCATTATAAGCACTCTAGAATGTGGATTGACATTATCTCTATTGGGGCCTATAGTAGGAATATCTTCAACTTCTACTTGGATAACTGTCTAATTAAAGTGGGGGATGGGTCCATAATCAGATTTTGGCATGATAAGTGTTGTGAAGGCCTCTGTTTCAAGTCAGAATTCCCTCTTCTTTACAAACTTTCTACAGACAAGGATGGTTCCCTTCGTTATTTCTTCCACAAGAAAACTAGCTCAGATGTTTAGAATTTTCCTTATAGAAGAGTGCTATATGCCTGGGAATTGATTGAAGAAATCAGATATGTTAATATCTTATCCTCATCACCTCCTTTGAGTCTTGACAGTGTGGACTGTCAAGTATGGGCTAATGGTTCTTTCTCTGTCTCTGCCTTTTATTCATTTAGTAGTTCCTTGCTTGGCCCTCAACTCAGAATCAGTAAGTTTGTCTGGTATAATGCTTTACCCCCCAAAGTTCTCTTTTTTGGTTGGCTAGCTTGGAAAAACATAATCAAATCTGCAGAGTTTTTGCACAAAATTAGCATATTAGGCAGCAGTGTTTCCTCACTCTGCCCATTTTGTAGCACTAAAGTTGAATTTGTTCTTCATGTTTAGCTTCATTGCCCTTTCTCCTAGTTTATCTGGTCTTCGGTGATTCATGATTGGGGTTTTAATTGGTGTATTCAAGGATCAGTGAAAGGTCTTTTCAACTAGTGGATGGGTGGAAAATTCAAGAGCCTTGAAAGGAAAATTTGGAAAGCGATTCCCATAGTTGTTCTTTGGTCTCTTTGGAAACACAGGAATGAGTGTGTCTTCTTTGGCATAACCCAATTCCTCTGGTCTGTGTGAACTCATCAAACTCAGAATAGTTCTTTGGCTCAAAGCATCTATAAAGGATTTTCCTTTCTGAGTTGATGATTATGTGTTCAAGTGGAATCAAATTAGAGGTTGAATTTGTTGGCTTCAGTTGTCGACTTTGCTGTTGGGTTTCTGTTTCTTTCTTTTCTTTCTTTCCCCTTTCTCTCTGTCTTTTTTTCTTCTCTCTTTAGTTGGTTCCTTACCAACCTGGGGGTGAGCTCGAGCCACTCTCTCTGGTGCCATCTGTTTTGGTATTAGATTGTTAGCTTGCTGCTCTCTGCCCCCTCTTTATTGATTGTTCCTTTGCTCCTCATTGTTATAATCAATAAAGTTTTCTTTGCTGATCAGAAAAAAAAACAATGAGATATACAGTTCAAATCATTGACATAAATACATATTAGTCCCATAATACGACAACTTTACCTGTAAAGTTGAGATTATCAATTGTAACAAATCCAAACTGAATACATAAAAAACTAGACCATGGCATAACTTGTATATTTTACCTAAAAAAATTGCTAACTACGGCGTAATAAAATCACAAAATTTCATAACAAATTCATAAAAATACGTAACATTACAATAAATATAAGTTAAAAAAAAAAAGAATTCTTTTAAAAAATCATTAAAATATGTAACGGATCATTACGTGTCATAACTACTATAAGTATATAAGTATACATAACGAATTAGACCTTGGTGTAACTTGTATATTTTTTTCCCCTCAAAATATACTAGTTATGTTGTAATAGAGCCACAAAATTTCGTAAAAAATTTACAAAACAAGTTAATATGTAACAGGCCATTAAGTATCATATTAATATGTAACGGGTCATTAAATATCGTATTTCACCATAAACATACATAACGAGTTACACCTTAACGTATATATTTTTTGTCAAAAATCCACTAGCTATGATGTAACGGAATCACAAAATTTCGTAACAAATTCACAAAAATACTTACGTTACTATAAATTTGCGCATAAAAATTTTTTTAAAAATTATTAAAACACACAATAGATCATTAAAATATGTAAAAGTAAAAAACTTAGAAAAAAACTATTAAAATACGTAACAAATTATTGTCGTATCTCACCATAAGTATGCATAACGAGTTACACTTAGGTGTTACTTGTATATTTTATCTCAAAAACTCATTAGCTATGACATAACAGAACTATAAAATCTCATAAGAAATCTACAAAAATATGTAATATCAGCATAAATATGCATAAAAGTAAAAACAAATTTAATTTTTTTATACGTAAGGAAGCAATCATTAAGTGTCATATCTCATCATAAACATGATAACAAGTTACATTTTGTCGTAACTTGTGTATTTTATCTAAAAAAACTACTAACTATGGCGTATGGAACAACAAAATTTCATTAGAATCTATAAAAATATGTACTTCACCACAAATATGCATAAAAGTTAAAAAAAAAAAAAAAAAAGTTAGTAAAAAAAAACCCTACTTATTAAGTGTCGTATCTTACCATAAGCATACATAACGAATTACACCTTGGCATAATTTGTATATTTTATCTCAAAAAATACTACTATGCCATAGCAGAATCACAAAATTCTGTGATAAATCCACAAAAATACATTACTTTACTATAAATATGCGTAAAAGTTATTTTAAAAAAAATAAATAAATATGTAACCTATCATTAAATCTCGTAACTGACCATCAACCTATGTAACAAGCCACACATTGTTGTAATTTTTTTCCTCTCTCTCTCTGTCTCTCTCTCTCCCTCTCTCTCAAAAGACCACTAATATAGTGTAATAGAACCACAAAATTTCGTAATGAATCCACGAAAGTATATAATCATACTATAATTATGCATAATTTTTTTAAAAAAAATACCATTAACATACCTAACGGATTATTAAGTGTCATAACTTACTATAAGTATACATAATGGACTACACATTGGCATAACTTGCATATTTTTTCTAAAAATACCACTAGTTATAGCGTAACGAGATCATAAAATTTCGTAATAAATTCACAATAATACGTAACGTTACCTTACATATACATAAAAATATGGGTTACCTAGTTTCTCAAGTTGCCTATTTCAACCATTAAATAATTTAATGATCAACCTTAATGGGTTGCATACCCAAATTCTTCCCGCTTGTATCACCTTTTCTATATAGATATTTTATTATTATTATTATTTATGCATAAGTGAAGCCTCTTTCATTAAGAAAACAAAGACAGAGTGTTTGGTATACAACCCTTAGGGGTTGCACACCAAATGCACCATATTTTCAAGTTGTTAGATTATTAAAATTTGAGAGTAAAGAAAATATTTATGGTGTGTATTTCTCAAAAAATATGTATCTTATGTATTATATTATGTATTTTTGTGGTATGTGTTATGTATTTTTGTAATGTGCACTGCATGTGAATAACATTCAAAGATAATCATTTATTTTATTTATTTTTATCAATAAAAAGAAACTTTATTGATAAAGACAATCGTTTATATTGTGTATCTAATATATACTCAATTACTACTGAAGAGAGAGAGAGAGAGAGAGAGAGAGAGAGAGAGAGAGAGAGAGAGAAGCAAGCAGCAGAGAAGTTTCGTGGAGCAGCAAGTAAGAATGATGGAGGATGGATTCCAATTTTTCGTCAGAAGCACATGAGAAGCATGGGCAACTCGAGCGTAATAACAATATTTGTGGATAACCTACCAGATTTCATGGATCCCAAAGGACTATGTACTTTGTTCACAAAGTTTGGTGGTTAAAGATATGTTCATACCATTCAAGAGAAGGAAAGCAACAAGATCAAGATTTGGTTTTGTCCATTACGACTATCCAATTGTAGCACAGGTTGCTATACAGAAGGCAAATGAAGTATGGTGTGATAATAGATCCTTAGTAGTGAAGAATGTTGCATTTGGAAGAGATCAAAAAGGAGAGTAATAAAACTCTGGCAAGCAATTCCTAGAAGGTAAAAGAATTATTGGAGGAAGGGAAAATAGAAAACCATCTTTCGTCGAGGTGGTTAAAAGAGGGGAACAACAAAAAGAACCTGAAGATGTGGTTATAGTAGAGGAATATGGAAATGATTGGTTACATGAAAGTGTTATAGCCACACTCAGGAATCACTACCATTTTTTAGACCTTAGAAATGAATTCATAAAAAGAGGACTGAAGAATGTTTATGTTATAACCCTGTTCCGTATTATGCTAATTGGTCCTTATTATGAATGTGATTATGTATTTGATATGATTTTGTGTGCCATTTATGTGAAAATATGTGATTTTGAATTTCTATCTGTTCACCGTAGGAATATCTGTTTGATTATCTGCTTTGGAATTTAAATTGAAGGCCTTATCGGCCGCGGAACCCGAAATTGATTACACCATTGTGATTGGCATAATTTTTAGAACTTACGGTGAAATTTAATTGAAAATTGAGTCGGATCAAAATAATTAGATTCAGAACGATTAATTAAGTGCCATCAATTGGCTATAATCAAATTTGATTTAGTAGGGCTATAAAAGGGCCTTATTATATTTAATTCCTCCTCTTTTAAATCATTTTGGCTGAGATCAACTCTCTAGTAAAAGAGAGAACCGATTTTGAGAGAGAGAGGAGACATCTTTGTGCATTTTGGCTCAAGATTTGTGAATTGGGAAGGCTAGGTGCAAGATTTGATCACAATTGTGAGAATTAAGGCTCCTAGGTGAGTAATCAACCCTTGACTCATGGATTTTAGTTTGTAATTTGTAAATTCAAAGTTGAATGATGATAAAGAACATGAATTGAGTTGGTTTTTTTGAATTGGAAGTCAATATGCACATGCATGTGAGAAATTGCTTTGAATTTGCACGTTTGAGCTTGAAATACATGATCCATGTTGAATCTTTGATTGAAGTTCATGTTTTTAACCATCTCTTCATCATCTAAGTTGAGAATGAGGGTTATATCTCACATGCATGTACAATTCGTAAGAGTGTGAGTTTTGAATACATGAGTTGTTTATGTTGGAAATAAGTTTGGTGTAAATTGGGACATGCATGTGATTAATTTGTGAAATTGAGCTCCATAATGTAATGAATTTGGTATTGGATCATGTTAGTACATGTATATGTGAAGTTTGAGTCATAATATGCAAGATTCATTGATTTGAATACAAGTTTGAAGCTCAAGAACAGTTCTGGAATTTCCAGAATTTGGCGTGTCCGCTCGAGCGGGGAAAGCGCCGCTCGAGCTGGAAATTCGGGCTCCCAGTATTTCTGCAAACATTGATGTCCGATCGAGCGGGGAAGTTCACGCTCGAGTGGGGAGCTATGTAGGGTGGCATCCAACTCGAGCGCCTGACTTCACGCTCGAGCGTAAAAACGATGTAACTAGAACTTTTGCAGACCTAATGGGTCCGCTCGAGGGGGGAAGTCTATGCTCGAGCGGGGACCCCTGTTTCTGAAATTTTGTAAATGCGTTCTATGTTTCGTTTTCCGTTCTCTTTCACTTCTAAGTACTCTTAGGCATGCATTGAGCATTATGAATGAATTAAAAAGATAAGAATGAAGCCTAAAGAGGAATATGTGAACTAAGAACGGATTGAATTGTTTGTGACCCATTATGTTCATGGAATGTGTAGGGTCGAGCTCCAGGTCAAATCATTCAGCCGATCACTGTGAGTAATATCTTAATAAAGATATCTGAAATATGTTATTTGTCCAATTGCTTATCTTCCTATAAGTCTGTTAATTTGAATTATGGACAAATGTTTGCTACGCCTAATGAATGAAAGAATGATTGGGCCAAAGGCCAGTTTGACATGAATGAGAGAATAATTGGGCCAAAGGCCAGTTTGACATGAATGAAAGAATGATTGGGCCAAAGGCCAATTTGACATGAACGAAAGAATGATTGGGCCAAAGGCCAATTTGACATGAACGAAAGAATGAATGGGTCAGAGGCTAGTTTGACATGAATGAAAGAATGAATGGGCTAGAGGCCAGTCTGACATGAATAAAAGAATGAATGGGCCAGAGACCAGTCCGACATGAATGATAGAATGAATGGGCCAAAGGCCAGTCCGACAAGAGTGAAAGAATAAATGGGCCAAGGGCCGTTTGACATGAATGGTTTGGGCCCGAGGCCGTCTGATGTGTTTGGAACTGCAGTCACCTGTCCTATGTATATCTATATATATATTAGATAGAATATGAATTGGGCCCAAGGCCGTTTGTCGTATATTGCTCTAGTGTATCTTTTTATTTGATATTATTCATTGGGCTTTCGCTCACGCTCATTCATGTGTCTGTAGGTGAGCCAAGGGAGGTCCAAACCCAGCCTCAGTGAAGTCTGTGTGGAACAACCAAGGTTTTGAAGAGTCAGCCATACGTCTCACGCACGAGACTTCTCTTCGCCCTTTTGCTATTTTGTTTTATTTTGTCATGTTGGCGAGGACTTTGGATTACAGTTGTATATAGTTTTGATCGGCTGACCTAGACTTGAATGATCCTGCATGTACAGAACTTTGTGTTAGTACATATTTTGATGTGAGTTATTAACATGTATATGTTTGGATTGTTATGATATGCCATGTAAGCACAGCTCTATGGACAAAGTTTTAAATTTTGCTTTCGTTTGGCCCCTTCACTCTGATGAGTTATGTTTGGTTTGGTTTGAGGCCGTAGGTATTACTGGCCGGTTATGTCCTTAACCCATGGGGACGGGTTCGGGTCATGACAGTTTGTGTTCAAGAAGGCAGAGGAAAAGTAGCAGTATTATCTTTCGAATTAATGGAGGCTTTAAGGAATAAGAGGGAAGTGATAGGTGAATGGATTGATGAAAGGTGTGAAACCATGGTAGAGTAGAGAAAAGATCTTGTTATAAAACAAGAAATGGAGGTTTGGCTTTGTTGCTATGGTATCCCTTTTAATCTATGGAACAACACAAATTTCAGAAGAATTGGGAATTATGGGATGAGGTATTGGAGGTTGAGGAAAACACAATGCCCATGGCAACCTTGGTGCGAGGTAAAGTAAAGGTTTTGACAAAAGTAATGGAGCTAATCAACAAGAACATTAAGTTGATCAATAAAGGTTTTGTAAGCACAATTAGGGTGTGTGAAGAGCTATGTTCATGTCATGTTCAGTAGAGGGAAGAAGAATCATCTAATTATCAGTCCAATAAAGTCCCAGTTACAGAGAAGGAAAATGGGAAGGATGAAGATGATGATGAGGTGGATGACCCAAAGAATGAAGTGACAGGAAATGATGATGTGGCATCAACCAAAGGGGGGGGGGAACAACAAGGCAAGGGAGGATAGAAGTTGCAGCTCATTTACTACCTCAGTAGTAAATGAAACATGCTATGAAGTGGGAGACCCAAGATCAGTTGGGACAAGTTTGAAAAAAGAGGAAGGCATGCCCAAAGTAATGATACAGAGCATTAATAGGAGAAGTAGAAGAGATATAGTAAATGAGACCTCAGTGGGCTTTATGAAAAGCATAAGTAACTCAAATCTGCATAGGCCTAGTTTTAATCTTAATGTGGTGTTGGACCATACTCAGTTTAAGGGATTACTTGTGGGATTAAATCAAGATTGAATGGAGTGGCATAAGGAGAAAGCCCATAATAACAGTAATTAATTACCAGCCCAGCTATCTTTAGAGAAAACTTTAGGCCCAGTGGATACAAGTGGCCTTCCAAATCATGATAAGGAATTGAGTAGAAGACATGGTATTGATCAACTAAGTACTGAGGCAAAAAAGAGTAGAAGATGGGGGCAAAATAAGGCATGGTCCAGATACAGATTTAGAAGAGGGGCAATTGTTAGAGCTACAGCAGAAGCTCTTTCATCATTAGTATCAAGAAATCTAGCAAAACAAGGTACCTTTAAAATGAAGCTCAAGCTACACTACACATTGGGAAAGCCCTGGTTGTAGATTTTGAACGAAAAGAAAAAGAGGTGATAGAGAAAATTATCCTAATGGAAAAGAATGACATGGTATAGGCCGCAAAGAGGAAGGAGAGGGTGGTAGCTTGAAGAAGCAATCTTGGAGAAAAAAGGGTTTTAATAAAATTTTTAATGAAGATACTATCTTGGAATATTAGAAGTTTGGGGAGGATTGAGAAGAGAAGGAGAGTGAAAGAGCTATTAAGGTAGAAAAAGGTTGATATGGTCATGATTCAAGAAACAAAAAGAACAGGAATTACAGAGCAATTTGTCAAATCTTTGTGGCCTAATGATGAGGTTGGCTTTATGGCAGTAGATACAGATGGTAATGCTAGAGGTTTGTTGTGTGTGTGGAGGCCTGAGGTGTTTCAACTAGGTGACTGTTGCAGTATTACAAATTGTCTATTACTTTCAGGTAAACTTCATCAGTCAATAGAATGTGTGATTGTTAATGTTTATGCACCTAATGATAAGAGTCTGAGGAGGAAGTTATGGGAATCATTGGATAATTTAAAACCCATGTTCCCTAAACCCTGGTGCATTGGGGGTGATTTTAATGAAGTTAGATCAGAAGGAGAAATAAAAGGGTGCAATACGAGAGATGGTGGGATGAGTGAGTTTAATGATTTTATAAATGAATTAGAGTTAATGGATGTTCCAATGTTAGGGAGAAAGTACACATGGTGCAATTCATAGGAAGGGAATAGATGGAGCAGGTTGGATATATTCCTAGTTAATATAGAATGGCTAGAGTGGTTTAGTTTCAAACTTTGGGGTTTATCAAGGATGTTATCAGATCATTGTCCAATAATTTTAATGGAAGATGACAGGGATTGGGGTCCTAAGCCATTTAGATTCCTAAATGCTTGGGTTCTTCATCCCACTTTCATGAACAAGGTAAAAGAAGTATGGGATAACACTCATGTGGATGGATGGGCGGGTTTTAGATTAAAGGCCAAACTAAAAGCTTTAAAAGAAGCACTGAAAGTGTGGAATAATGAAGTTTTGGGGAATGTTGAGTTCAAGCTCAAAGAAGTAGAGGAGGAATTGCAGGCTTTAGAAATAGCTACTGAGGTGAGATCACTGCATGAGATTGAAATAGTAAGAAGAAGAGAGGTTAAAAGGGAGTTGTGGAAGCTAAGGAAAATGAAGGAGTAGACTTGGGTACAGAAATCTGGAGTAGATTGGGCTTCAAAAGGAGATAGGAATACTAGATTCTTTCACATCATGGCTACAAAGAGGCAAAGTAGGAACTTGATGGACTCCATTACAATCAAGGGTAACACCTTTAATAAACCTGAAGAGATGGAGAAAGAAATTGCTAGATATTTTGGTGAAGCTTTTGCAGAAAATTGGAAGATTAGACCCAACATTGGAGAAGTGTTTAGGTGCATTGAGCCATCTCAAGTTGAGTTGTTGGAGAAGGAGTTTTTTGAATCAGAAGTTTGGGCGGTGATAAAGGAGTGTGATGGGAATAAAGCACTTGGACCTGATGGATTTAATTTGCTTAGCATGCAAAAGGGGTGGCGGATTATGAAAGCTGATATGCTCAAATTCATGGCTGAGTTCCATGAGAATGGAAAGTTGGTGAAGGGTTTGAATTGTTCTTTTGTAACACTAATTCCTAAGAAGCAAAGTCCAACCATTATTCAGGACAATAGGCCAATTAGTCTCATAAATTTTGTGTACAAGATTCTATCAAAGATCCTGGCTAGTAGATTAAAGCTTGTGTTACCAAGCATCATTAGCTCATCCCAATCTGCATTCTGGGTGGGAGGTATATATTAGATGGAATGCTGGTAGCAAAAGAAGTGATAAACTACTGGAAAAGAACCAAGGGAAGTGGGATGATAATAAAACTTGACACTGAAAAAGCATATGGCACAGTAAACTAGAATTTTTTGTTTGATACGATGAGCAAATTTGTGTAGACTCGTCTTTTTCTCACACCTCGTCTTTCAGAAAGGGTTGAAAGAAAGGCCTCACAATTCAAACTCCCGCGGTTCTGAATCTAGTCTCACGAGTGCAATGTGAAACTGATAAACACCAAAGAGTCCAAATCCGACAAATCATTTTGGAAAATCAATTTTCAATCAAATAATGTCAAAATTGGACTGCTTTGCTAGATACAGAGTTGCCACCTAAATATTTTGTTTTTGGAGAAATTTAGGAAACCCTGACTCGTGCCGAAGGCGACGTATCCGCCATCACTAAAGTTGCCTCAGCTCGGGAACTTAGGTACAAGAGGGGAAGGTCCTGTAATGAGCACCCCCGCTCGCCCGATCAAAGATCGGTCTTTATTAATCATGATATGATGTTTTATAAACATTATGTGTTCTTGTTCTGATTATTAAACTAGCTTTACTATGTGACGTGCATAAACAAGTATAAACTAGTTTGCTCAATTTGGAACAACTCAACTCATGCTTGTTTTGCAAAAATGGTTTAATTTGCCACCTCAAGTGGGCTTAAAGATGTGGTTTTGCCACTAAATATAGTGGGCTTAAAACATGATTTGCCACTCAATAAAGTGGGCTTAAAACTTACATTCGTTGAATTGTTCCAATTCAAACAACAAGTCTTCATCCACAGGCATTCATGCAGTTTAGCAAGTAAGCACGTAGCCTCATGGCAAGTTTGCAAAATATGGCAATCACACTCATGCAAGTATGCTAAAGCGTAAAAGCTTACCGAGTACTCCAAACTCGGGAACTTCGGTACGAGAGGGGAAGGTCCTGCAATGAGCACCCCCGCTCGCCCGATCAAAGATCGGTCTTTACTAATCATGATATCATGTTTTATAAACATTATGTGTTCTTGTTCTGATTATTAAACTAGCTTTACTATGTGACGCGCATAAGCAAGTATAGACTAGTTTGCTCAATTTGGAACAACTCAACTCATGTTTGTTTTGCGAAAATGGTTTGAATTTGCCACCTCAAGTGGGCTTAAAGATGCGGTTTTGCCACCAAATATAGTGGGCTTAAAACATGATTTGCCACTCAATAAAGTGGGCTTAAAACTTACATTCGTTGAATTGTTCCAATTCAAACAACAAGTCTTCATCCACAGGCATTCATGCAGTTTAGCAAGCACGTAGCCTCATGGCAAGTTTGCGAAATATGGCAATATGGCAATCACACTCATGCAAGTATGCTAAAGCATAAAAGCTTACCGAGTACTCCAAGCCAAAACAAAAACTAGTTAGAAAGATGCATGATCCTAACTATACAAGATGCCTAATGCAACGCATGCGATAATGCAATTAATACGCTCGGCTACTAATATAACATATGAAACAATTTGAACAACATGCAATAAAACACGTATTCAAAGAAGATATTGAAATGGCAATGCGGTTTGAATAATGCGCCAAGCCTCGGTGCATGCAAAACAAATAAATGGATGCAAACATGCGATATGCTAATCGAAATATGACCCTAATGTAACCATCGAAAGCGGTTAAGTAAAAGGGAGAAAGACGTGGGGTTGGAAGACATGCACACACGCATGCACACTTATTACAACAATACGCCCTTACGAAGGAGGGTCCGAATAAATAAGTTAACTAGCTATGCTAATTAAGCTAAGCTAAGCTAATTATTACAACACTTGAAATGAGTAATTAACTAACTATCTAAGCTAATTAATTAAAAGAACTTAACTAGGCTAAGCTAATTAAATATTACAACACCAAATAATTAGCTACAACTAATTAGACTATTTAAATATTACAACACAATTCATTATGCTAATTAAACAACGCATTTAATATGAACTTCAAGGAAGATGGATGGAGAGTGCATGCGCATCACCTGAAAGCTGCTCTGTTTGCCCCAGACTGCCTCTCTTTCACCTTCAGCCACTGCCTCTATTTCTGCAAAACTACACTGCTGGTCACACACCAAGGGTCGGCCTTGCATTACTGATGGCCGATCGGGCCTACAGAGGGCCGACCGTGCATTGATTTGGTGCAAACTCTATTTTTGTGCTCTAAGGTGAAATCAGTGCAGACGGAGCATTTTCAAGCTCTGTTTGTCCTTCCTTCCTTCTCTGTCATAGGAAAGCCTTAAGAGAAGGTTAGGATTGACTCCAAAACCATCAATCAGTGATGTAATCGCTTGATGTTCTCGTATATCATTTTGGACAAAAAATCAATGAATGCAATGCAAATGGACCACCCCTCCCTTTTTGTCATGGAATGAACTCAAAAAGAGGAAGTTGAGACGCTTCAAGGACATCAAAAACACCATGAATTGATGCTTGATGACCCTTGACACAAGAAACTTGGCATTACGTTCAGCCAAGTTCAAGCTATTCAAGCCATTTTCTTTAAGTGGGTCGATCCAAATTTTAAACCAATTTTTTTAGGCCAAGCCATTCATTAGTCCATTTGTCCAAATATGATGTTTAATGTCCTCTAATCCAAGAAGTGATGTCAAACAAGAGGTCCCTCTAAAACATGAGAAGGAGACTACACCGTTGACGATGAATCTCTGAAGAGATTAAGCCATTAAGTGTAGATCTCCTTTACATGCCTTGAGTAACCTCAATTGGTTGAAACCATTTTCATGAATGAAAGATATGGATCCATTTATTGATTAGTGAAAATCAGCCTCAAAGCATATGAAATGAACCAAGAAAGCATGTTAAGCAAAAAGTGTGTTTAACTAAGTAACCTCAAGGGTGCCTAACAAGGTGTGAACCAAATGGAAAGGCTTAGATAGCCTCAAAACAGTCCCAATACATGCAAATCAGAGATAAAACATTCACGAAAAGAGGACAAAAAACTAGGCAACAAAGATAAGAATTGAAGGCTAAATAACAAGAATAAGGAGGGGTGGCTAATCCCTCCATTTTTGGAGCTTCAAAGCATGATTTTCAACCCTCTTAAAACCTCTAAAAATTAGTTTGAATACGAAGGAAAGAGAGTGAAAAGGAGAAGAGTTTAGGTTATGAAATAAAAGTGTAGAAAGAGCAAGCTCTTTCTGCCCTTTTGGTAACCCTTCAAACTCAACTCCAACACCTCAAACAAGCTCAAAAACAACCAAAATAGCAAGAATGATGGAGTAAAGAACAAAAATGAAAGCAAGGAAAGAGAAAGCAAGCTTATACCTTTAAAGAAGCTAGCTTGCTTTTAGAGTTTCAAACTCAATTTCAATGCACTCTCAAGCTTGAATTACACTTCCTCAAGATCAACCAAGGCTTTAGGATGATCAAACATGGTTGTATAGGGTGTGTAGTGGTAGTGTAAGCAAACTAGGTTAGCTCAAAGGATGCCTTGCAATGGAAGAAGGAGGAGTCAAGGCTCTCAAGATGTATATCTCTCTTCTAGATATTTGTTCAACCCTCAAAACAATCCCAAAGCTTCGGTTTTATAGAATTTGAGCTGACAAGGTGACAAATATCTTCAAAAATAGACAACTAGTAGCCTCCCATCCAGAATAATGTTTATCGCCATCGAAGGCTGGTCGGCCGGCCATTCATAGCCACGGTCGACCATCACCAATGCATAGCCGGGTCTTGATGGCCTCCCCTGTTTTTTTGTTTCAAACTCAGCTTAGGGTGAGAAATGGTCTAGAAATAAGACCCAAGGGTTCAAATAAGGTAAATGTTGAAGATGTGAAGCTATTTCGGAAGCCTGATTGATTCTGAATCACTGCGAATTCGTAATTCAACTTTCATCATTGAGTGCACTGAATCAAGCATCTGAGTCTCACGGGCAGTCAAAAGTGGGGTGTCTACAATTTGGTTTTGGGACAAAAAAGGTGGAATGGATGAAGACCTACTTAGCTTTAGCTAGAGTATCAATTCTTGTGAATAGGTCTCTATTTGAGGAAGTGATTCCCCAGAAAGAACTGAGGCAAGGGGATCTAATCTCACCATTTTTGTTCAACATTGCAGCTGAAGGTTTAAACATACTTCTCTTAAAAGAAAAAGAGTTAAGACTGATAAGAGGGGCTACTATTGGGGCTGGAGTGTAAATGTATCTCATCTTCAATTCGCTGATGACACATTTTATTTTGTGAGGTAGATTGGGTGGAGGTCACAAATGTTAAGAGAGTATTACGATGTTTTGAAGTAGTGTCTGGCCTAAAAATGAATTATCATAAGAGTGCTGTCAGTGGAGTGGGTATTGATAAGGCAACAGTTGCTGAGTTTGCTTCAAGACTAAATTGCACAAGTCATAAACTACCTTTCAAATACTCAGGCTTACCATTAGGGGCTAATCCTAGAATCAAGCAATCTTGGAAACCTGTAATTGACATGTTCAAGACTAAATTAGCTGGCTGGAAAAGAAGAGTGCTTTGTTTTGCTGGGAGGGTGACTATCATTAAATCTATGCTGGCTAACTTACCAATATACTACATGTCAATTTTTAGGATACCTCCTGGAATTGTAAAGGAGCTTGAGAAGATACAATCAGCTTTTTTATGGAAAGACACTGAATTGAAGAGGAAGATTCATCTGGTGAAGTGGAAGGAGGCTGCAGTCAGTAAAAAGTTTGGAAGATTGGGCACAAGAGATATGAAAGCAGTAAATGAAAGCCTAATTGCCAAGCAGTGGTGGAGGTTTGGGTCTGAAGATGATGCACTTTGGAAAAAACTGATTTGTAGCAAGTATGGATCTGTTGATAGGAAATGGTTTCCATTCCATATGGTTGATAGCTCTAGCTCAAGGATATGGAGTGATATATTATCAGTAGCACAAGCAAATCTCAGACTTCTTAATTTTTTTATGGAAAATGTTGAGATTAAAATTGGAAATGGGAGTAGGACTATGTTTTGGGAGGATGCTTGGCTGGGTAGATTTTGCCTTAAAGAGAAATACCTGAGGTTATTTACTATTTCAAATGACAAAGAGGTAACATTGAAAGAGATGATGGAAAAAAAGTCAGCTATGATGAGTGGTGTTTCAACTTTAGAAGGAATTTATTGGCATGGGAAGAGGAGGATTTGAGAAACATGAAGATGGAACTAGGAACAAGGCCAGCACTCTGTTTGGATATTTTGGATAGCATCATATGGAAAGCTGATAGTTCAGGATGTTTCAAGGTTAAGTTAGTGTTTAACTGGTTTGAGATGAATTTTGGATCATTGAAAACTCTATCTATTTTAATATGGAATAATGCAGCATCTCCAAAGTCCCAATTCTTTGCTTGGTTGGTGTGGAAAAGGAGAATTAAGATAATTGAGTATTCGAAAAAAAATTGCGGTTGTTGTTACAAATGTGGGTGTATTTTGTGCTCTGTGTAGCTCAGGGGAGGAATCACTTAACCTCATAATGCTTCATTGTCCTTTTGTTTGGAAAATATGGTCCAACACCATTAAATGATAAGGAGTTCAGTGGGTTATACCAGGCATAGTGGAAAGCTTGCTGTAATGGTGGAATGGATGGAAGTTTAAAAAAAGGGAATTATAGATATGGAAAGCATTACCTATAGCAATTTTTTAGTTTGTGTGGAAACATAGAAATCAAGTTATCTTCAATAAGGTAGATCCCAATTTTGAAGTCCTTTGCAACCTCATCAAGGTTAGAGTGGCCATGTAGATGAAGTCTAATATGGTGGGAAGAGACTATTCAATTAGTCAGTTTGTATCAAATCTACATTAAGTCAGGAAATGCATAAAGTGAGAAGCCCATGTGCTGTTGCTGGTTTTGAAGGCTTTGGTCTATTGCTGGTTTACGGTTGTGGTTATAGATTTGGTTATTGTACTACTGCCCCTTATTTTTTGTTGTGGTTTTTGTTTGTTTCCTTTACCCCTTGTTGTGGTTGGTTTCTGTCCGTTTCTCTCCAACCCTTGGCGGTTGTGCTAGCAAATGATAGGGCAATATACTCGGTGCCAACCTAGTTGGGATTACGGTTATTTTGCTTTAATGCTTTTTGCACTCTCCTTTCCTTTATTGGTGTAATATCATATGTTTATATGTTTTTTTATCAATAAAGTTCTTTTTTTGCTGATAAAAAAAAAGTATTATACATTTTATAAATGGTAATGACCTTTTTGTACAACTATATTACAAAACATTAATCAACCAATGATCCTATTTTTTCACTTGAATTTCAATTTAGTCTCTACTATTTTGATCACCAAAAAGCACTTAACCCCCTGTGATTTTAGGCAATTGCAAATGACTCCTCTAATGTTTGAAAATATGCAAACACTTTTGTTGGTAGAAGAGAGACTTCAAAATACTTATGGTAGCTTGAAATAAAATTCAGAGAGATAAATTTGGAGACAAACACACAAACTTTTTAAATTACTGAGAAGAATTACAGAGTAAGGAGAAAAACTCTCTCTGTCTCTCTAACTCTTACACTTTTTTCTTCTTCTCTCCCATACATTGATCTCTATGGTACATAGGCTATATATAGATAAACTAGACAATGTAAAATCATTAAATGCAAATGCAGCTAAGGCTATAAATTTCAAACGGTTGTAGCCAGCCATTGTTGAAAACCTTAATTTCAGCCTCCATGCTTCTACTCTTAGCTAGGCCGATGGAAAAGAAAGACTTTCATTATAGGTTGGCAGTGAAGTCTTGATTCTCCATGCTATTTCATCCCGGGCATCATCTTCATTCTGTTGAACAGATCATTTTTCAATGTCTTCATGCCCATTCTGAACATACCTTGAAGGTTGTTCAATATATATTTCTTCTTCAAGAAAACCATTAAGGAATGCAGATTTCACATCAAGTTGATAGATCTACCACTTGTGCTGGGCAGCCAAAGAAATCATTAGCCTGATAATCTCCAACCGGGCAACTGGAGCAAACACCTCTCCATAATCAATTCTAGCTCTCTGCTTGTAGCCTTTTGCCACCAATCTCGCCTTGTAGCATTGCACTTCGCCTTGTGCATTTTTCTTTGGCTTGTATACCCATTTCACTCCAATGGGTTTATGGCCTTTTGGTAGATAGGTAAGCTTCTATATGTCATTTTTCTCAATATCTTTAATCTCTTCATCCATCCCTTTCTTCCATTTATCTTCTTGGATGGCTTCTGAGAAAGTAAGTGGGTCACTATCTGTGAGTAAGCAAAACAAATTCAGATTTTCTTCTTCTGTAGCTTCATATATCTCTTGTAAATTTCTCATTGGTCTTGGTTGTTTGAAAAAATTGTCATCTGATGATGATAATGCATCACTTATGTGAGAAACTGGCGTACAGGTATTCTATGTGGAGGAGTTTGTGGCTCATCTTGAAGTCTTGGAGCTTCAATTGGCCCTTCTAATGCTTCATCTTCAATAATAATCTCCACATCTTTAACATCTTTATCTTGATTCCAATTCCAAGCTTCTTCTTCTTCAAAGATCACATCTCTACTCATGATCACCTTCTGGGTGATGGGATTGTATAACTTGTATCCCATTGTTCTATCACCGTATCCAATAAGGATACATTTCTCTAATTTGTCATCAAGTTTGGTTCTTCTTGCTTCTGGAATTTTCGTGTATGCAACACAACCAACTACTCTGAGATGGTTGACACTCGGCTTGAATGAGCTCCAAGCCTCTTCTGGAGTCATGAAGCGAAGACTCTTAGTTGGACATCTGTTCAACAGATACACAGCACATGATACGGTTTCGGCCCAAAATAGTTTGGGAGTCCCTTTCCTTTCAACATGCTCCTTGCCATATCTAAGATTATGCAATTTTTCCTTTCAGCAACACCATACCGCTGTGGCGTATAGGATGGTGTTGTTCGATGCTTGATGCCATGCTCTTTACAGAATCTTTCAAAAGCATCAGATATTCTCCACCTTGATCTGACCGCAATATCTTGATGTAGTAACCGCTTTGCTTCTCTATAAAAGCTTTGAATTCTTTGAAGATGTTGAATACCTCTAACATTCTTTTAAGAAAATGCACCCATGTCTTCCGACTATAATCAGCAATGAAGGTGAGGAAATATCTATTTTGTCCATTTGACATTGGCTTCAATGGACCACACACATTAGTGTGCACTAACTCTAATCGCTTTGTTGCTCTCCACTTCACTTCTTTGGCGAAGCTAGTTCTGTGATGCTTGCCAAGAATACAGCTTTCACTGACTTCATTAGTATAAGCAATATGAGGGAGCCCTTTCATCATATTCTTGCTTAACAACAGCTTCAAGCTTCCAAAGTTGAGGTGTCCAAACCTCAAACGCCATAACTAGTCTTTGTCTTTGATGATGGCACTAAAACACTGTAGAGGGTCAAAAATTAAACCCCAAATCAAGTATGGGCCTAAGTATTGAGGTCAAACCCACCAAGGGTCCAAATGGACTCCACGAAGGAAAATGACCAAGTCAAGTTGCAGAATGAACACATGTAACGGTCAAGTTGCAGAGGCAATACATGCAACGAGAAAGTTGATAAGGCACTTTGCCTCAGCCTCGCTATTCCTAATATCTTCGGTTCCACAGCCATCTGAAGTTGCTGAGGGAAAAAAAAAAAAGCCGACGCAACTAAGTTGTAGAGGCAACAATCGCAGCGCCCAAGTTGTGGAGGCACTTCATCCTAGTGCCGCTATTTCAAGTAACGTCGGTGCCACTGCCATTCCAAGTAATGTCGGTACAACAGCCATCTGGAGTTACTGAGGGAAGGAGAAAACCGAAGCAACTAAGTTACAGAGGTAGTACTTGCAGCCCCCAAGTTGCGGAGGCATTTTGTTGGTGCCGCCACCTCTAATATTGTTGGTCCTTCCATCTGAACTCGTCGTGGGACATGGCTACTATGACCACAGTAACTAAGTTATAGAGGGAATATCCTGCCAAGGTGATAGCAGCCTTTGAGAGAGGCCTCCCTCTGTAAGTAGAGGCTAATGCTTGGTGCTGATAGCAGGCTCCAAGGCATTACTAGCCTAAGGCTGATAATAGGCCCCGAAGTTCATTTAACTTGGCGCTGATAGCAGGCCCCAAGACTTACTAGTTGGAGCTGATAGCAGGCCCAGAGATACCAGTTTACCGAGGCGATCTCGTGAAGATGGGAGCAAGGTAGCTCGAACATAAGGGACTCCTTTTCCATTACCCAGACCATGGACCTTCCTTAGTCGCATAGGCAGGACTAATGAAGCCACCTTAGGCTTGGTACTAAGGCATAGCATGGCTGATAGCAGGCTTGGTTGTGGTTAGGTGGCTAAGGGTGGAGGCTTTGCTGAGGTAAACACAAACATGGCTGATAGCAGGCTATGGAGTCCTGAGAATGCATGTACTGGCTAAACAAAACTGAGAAGGTAAGTGTAGTAGCAAGGTTTACCGCTGTAAGTGCACTTGCTGAGGTTCGAGCTGAGAATGCAAGTGCAGCGACAAACACTCCAGTCGCAACTGCACTTGATGAGGCTCAAAAAGGAGTTGCAGTGCCAAACACTTCCATCGCAACTACACTTGCTGAGGCTCAAAAAAGGTAGTTGCAGAGGCAGACAGATAGTACACGGTACATGCAGAGGGACACGTGGCACCTTCAACCTAGTGGCTCAAGACAGAATATTCCATGTGATTCTTTGGGACACGTGTCTTCTTTCTATTTGGCCACTTGGTGTCCTCTTGGCACTAAGGAAAAGCTTATAAATAGGACCCATTTCCCAAGGTTCAAGAAGAGGAATTTTTGAGGATTTGGGGAAGATACTGCCCATTTTGGTACTGCCACACATTTGTTCTTGAGCCACTTGATTCATCCTTACCCAGCTACACACTCTCCAACTCCCAGACAGTTGCTGCTACTCATTCTCTAGCCACTTCCACCATTATTGGACCATTAACATAGTGTAGACACCCTATTTTTTACGGCCCTTTAAGATTTGGATGATTTTGTAGGTACATCTGATGGCGAGTCTGATTGCTCACCGAATGCTCGAAGTCCGCGGCAGAACGCCACAGGTTTGAGCTTTCCAAACCCTACATCATTTTTGCCTCATCTTTGGACAATGATTAGGTCTTTTCAGAATGAGGTTGGTGATGGCTTGCCGGTCATTGTTGAAGGCTGCCGGCCATGGCTTTTGGTATGCCAGCCATTGATGTGCCTAGTCAGCCATCAATGAAGCCTTGTCAGCCATCATGGATGGCTGGCCAGCCGGCAGTGTTCCAGCAGATATTTTGTGATATTTTGTGCTAGCTGTTTGCACAAATTGATGCATTCTCCAACAGGTGTGTGGCTGGATCTTTCAGAGGGAAATTGGTATTTTCTATATATAGAACCCCTCTCTTGCATGTTTGAAGGTTAGAAAATTTTGAAGACAAAAATTCTCTCTTTCTAGAATTCTCTCTCTCTCTCTCTCTCTCTCTCTCTCTCTCTCTTGTTATTTTGTGCCTTAAAGTCTAGTCTCTCTACACTCTTGAACATCAACCCTAAACCAAACACTCTCACCTTGGAGTTGAGGTCTCTTGGAGCTTTGTTTGAGCTTTAGAAGAAGGTTTAAGCTTGGTTTGTTGCTTAATTTGTGCTTTTGCTTCAAGAGGTAGAACACTAGTCTTGTTAGCTTGCTTTTACTATTTGTTTTGCCACCCTTTTGTATTGTTTTTGGGTGGTTTTCAACTATAAAAAAAAAACTTTTTGAGGCTTAAAAATGGTGGTTTGAGGCTATTTTGTGCTAAGGGGTGGCTCACCCTTCTTGTTGCTTAATTGTTTAGGCTTTTGCACCATTTTTTATCACTTGATAATCAAACTTTTTGGGCCTTTTTACCACTAAAATTCAGAGGTTTTTTAGTGACAAAAACCTTCTTTTGAAGTCCAAAATTGGAAGGGTTAGCCTCCCCTTCTTGTGTCTTGCTTACATGCCTAGTTAGCTTCATGTATTAGCATGTTTTTCTAGCTTACTCTAGCTTAAGTCCAGCATGTTTTTGCCTTTGTTTTGGCTATGTTTTGGGCTGGTCAATTTAGTTGAGTCTTGTTTTGCATTTAATTCATTCACTAGTTTAGTGTTTTAAGGCTTTAACCTTCATTGGTGTGAGTTGGTTGCACGTTTTTAGTGTTGTTTTGCACTTCATTTCAGCACATGCAATCTCTGCAACCTCCCTCATTTCTTCACTTTTTCATTTGTTTTGAGGGTGGTTTCAACCTTAGGGTTGCTTAAGCTTGAGGTTGAGGCTCATGCTTAATGGTCTAATCCTTTTTTGAGGGTTCATCACCAACGGCATGAAGCTTCCCTCATGCCTTGAACTACACCTTGGTTGACACTTCTTTTGCTTTAGAAGACACTCACCAAAGGACTTAATCTAGTAAAGAATGAATCGGTAATGTAAAATGGTTAAACAAAACGAACAAGTAAAAAAGGCAAGAATAAGCATCTTTTGTGTTGTATTACATGTGTTTGAATCGGACGTTAATTCGAACACAAGGCAAATGGGACATTTCATACTCAATAGTTATGAAATGTGCCATTTTCTTTGGCCTCCATTGCCTTTGATCATGTATGATAGGGTGATGGTTCTCTGAGTCATATTTGTGCATTTATTGAAATTGTACAACTTGGATCTTTAGCCATCATGCAATGAAATTGCTTGATTGGTGGTTTTGGATCCAAGTGTGTTACTCCTTTGAGGTTTTGAGATGATAAGGAGGGGGACAATACAAACATACCTTTGGAAAGACCTTCTTTTTGCTCTATTTGTGTTCTGTTGTAGTGTGGGGACGCAGAGCATCAGTGACCGGCAAGGCCCTATCCATGGCCGGTAGTGCCTCATTTCTGGTCGACAAGGCACACTTTTGGCCGGCAGGTGGCCAGCAGCAACCTCCCATGGCCGACAGGCCATTGGTGCAACCCCTAACAAAGAATTGGTAAGGTGGAGCAGAAAGGTTGTGAAGTGTGTTCAACCCTGCAAACAGAGCCTCTCGAGAGCAAAACGGAGAGCTTTTTGGGGCGAAAACCAAGTGCATGCATCTTCCACTTCCCGAAGCAGAGCAGTGGTAGCATAGTTTAATGCTTTACATGATTAGATAGTGCGCATTTGTTTTAATTAATTAGTTTGCTAATTAGTTAGGTGTTTGTAATAATTAGTTTAATTAGATTAATTAGCTTAGCTTATTTATTCGAACCCTCCTTCGTGAGGACGTAATGTAGCAATAAGTGTGCGTGCATGAGTGTATGTCTTCCAACCTCACATCTTTCTCTTTTTTATTTATCCACTTTTGATGGTTAGATTAGGGACATTTTCAATTAGCATACCTTATGCTCACATGTTTGCTTCCATTCATTTGTCTAGCATGCACCGAGGCTCGGCGCATTATTCAAACTGCATTGCAATTTCAATAATTCTTTGAATACATGTTTCATCGCATGTTATCAAATCAAATCACATGCCATATTAGTAGCCGAGCCTATTAATTGCATTATCGCATGTGTTGCATTAGATATCTCGCATAGTTAGGATCATGCATCTTTGTAACTAGCTTTTGTTTTGGCTTGGAGTACGCAATAAGCTTTTTCGATTTAGCATACTTGCATGAGTGTGCATGATGCCATGATAGCATGCTGCCCTGAGGCTATGTGCTTAAATGATTAACTGTATGAATGCTTGTGGATGAAGGCTTTGTTGTTTGAATTGGAACGATTCAACGAATGCGCGTTTTAAGCCCACTTTGTTGTGGCAAAATCATGTTTTAAGCCCACTTGAGGTGGCAAATCCGCATCTTTAAGCCCACTTGAGAGTGGCAAATTCAAACCATTTTCGAAAACATACATGAGTTAAATTGTTCCAAGTCTTGTGACTAGTCTATACTTGCATGTGTGCGTCACATAGTAAAGCTAGTTTAATAATCGGAATAAGAACACAAAATGTTTATAAAACATCATATCATGATTAGTAGAGCCCAATCTTTGATCGGGTGAGCGGGGGTGCTCATTTCAGGACCTTCACCTCTCGTACCCAAGTTCCCGAGTCGAGGCAACTTTGGTGATGACGGACACGTGGCCTTTGGCACGAGTTAGGGTTTCCTAAATTTTCCCAAAACAAAATATTTAGGTGGCGACTCTGTATCTGGCAAAGCAGTCTAATATTAGCATTATTTGATTTAAAATCGATTTTCCAAAAAGGTTTGCTGGATTTGGACTCTTTGGTGATTATCAGTTTCACATTGCACGTGTGAGACTAGATTCAAAACCCAGGAGTCCAAACTGTGAGGCCTTTCTTTTCAAACCCTTTCAGAAAGACGGGGGCGTCGAAAAATGCGAGTCTACATATAGTTTTGCCTCTCTAATCACCTTCCTAACCTCAAACCCGCCTACATTTCTGGTAACTCTACTGAGGACGCTGCTTTGTTGATGGTTCATACCCGCAGTGGCTTGCACACTTCACTGGAAAAAATGGCAGATGATGAAGTTCAGCAACCCCCACAACAGCAAGGCTCTTCCAATGGCAAACCAGCACATGCGAAGGACCGTGACCACAGTGTTGTGGTTGAGGCAATTCAGTCACTCCAGGATACATAGAGGGAGATCCTGGTAGCTTTGTAAACTTTCACTGAGGCTATTTTGGCTATGGCTTCTAGACCAGCTCGAGTATAAGCACCTCTGCCTGCAGTAGTACCAAACCCAGTGCCTAATCTGTTCCTTAGGAATCAGGCTTCGATCTAGGTGCCTCTATTGGTACCCCAGGCGAACGGTACGACTACTGGTTTAGCTACCCAGGAGCAGACTGGACCATTCCAGCCGACTCACTTCATTAGTTTAGCCAATGTACAAGCTATGCTCGAGTAAGAGCGTAGCAAGAAGCAACTACCATCTCTCCTCGACCCAGATGTAAAACCCTCATACTCTCAAGAGATATTGACCATGCCATACCCAACTGGGTATACAGTGCCTAAGTTTATTAAGTTTGATGGGAAACAAGGCAATGCCAGAGAACAGGTGGTGAGGTTCATTGAAACTCTTGGTGTCCATGGCAGTGACCACTCTCTGCACCTTCGGGAGTTCTCCAAATCACTTACCAAAAGGGCTTACAGCTGGTATGTGAACTTGGCTCCCAACTCAATCTAGAGTTGGGAGGAGATGGTGAACAAGTTCCACACGAAGTTCTTCCAAGTCCAAGAGAAAGTTACAACTCTCACACTTGGGCGAGATGTCCAAAAGGAAGGTGAAGATATACTGGACTATGTTAAGCGGTTCCAAGATAAGGCTATTAATTGTCATGAACCAGTGGATGAGGCCCATTTAATCAGCATATGTGTGAAGGGTGCCATACGCAACTACAAATTTTCTTGGTGAACTATAATCTGCCTACCTTTTCAGCCTTGATTGAGGCAGCTAGGAACCTCAGTACCACTGGTCCTTGCACAGATCTTGTGACAGCCATCACTACCCTCGCAGTAGCAGAGTTGCTGCAGTAACCTCTATTGGAAGGAGCCGCTCGCAAGGGGAGGCGTTGTCCTCTAGAAAGAGAAAGAGTTATAAGGACAAAAATCCATATCCTTGCAGCCTTGAGAATGTTAAGGCCTTAGTTAAAGAATGGGTAACTGATGGTGAACTTACTTTGCCTTCGGTTGATGTCCCTCAACCAAGAAGGACAAAGAAAGCCTAGATTATTGTGTCTATCACAGAACCACCAGACATCCTACTAGGGACTGTTGGATGTTGAAAAGTATCTTCAAGAAGAAAGTTGACGCAAATGAGTTGAAGTTCAAAGATGCCGGTAATCGCAATGTGAGGAAGGACCCTTATCCTAACCAGAAAAAGAAGGGGAAGAATGTACATATGATTAGGTACCTTGGGCCTGTGCGCGATCAAGTGTGCATGGCATCCAACTATGATGAGTTAGAAGAAATCGCTAGCGGCTAGCTCCCTGAGACAGTACTTGTAGGGGCAAAATTCGCAGAGGATACTCATGCTCAGGCCTTGTAAAACTCTATTAAGTTTCGCACCTTCTTTGACTAGCTGGGGCTGAGCCAAGCCGCCAGGTTGGAAGCAACAAAGACCCTCATTAACATCTTTGAAGTGCATCGTGATAAATGTAATGACCTGACCCTTGTGTATGTTTCTGGTATATTTCCAGTCCTTTATTCTGTACATTTAAATGCTTAATGTGAAATTAAGTTAAATTAATTGAATCCTATGATTATGGATCCATATCTTTCTAACAAGAGGGAAATCTGTCACAATTATAATGTTTGGACCAGAAATTGGAAGCCTTAGAGACTTAATTACCTGAAATTGATGTTATATTTGAATTCAGTATGATTTTTAGATCATAATAGGATTTTCTGAGAAATTTTGATTTGGAACGATTAAACTGATTAAATTTCATCTTATTCACTTTATATATATATAATCATCCCTTAAACATTTGACTTGGGAATCCATATCACAAATGTCTCCTGGGAAATGGAGAAGTTATCTGGAGATTGAAGCTCAAGGTGAGCTTAACCCACCTAGTTCCACCCCTTTTCTTGCTCTAGAGTTGGAATCCCTTGATGTTGTGTGACTTAGAGTTGTAATGGAAGTCTTGTATGTGTGTGTGTTAGATAATTAACATGATGATTTTATCATTTATTTATTTTGATTCAACTTAAGCTATCTAGTGAGAAGATACATTCTATTTCTTTAATTATCAAGCTTGAATTCATCTTTATGACTAATGGCTGTGTGTGAAGATGGAATATTATGGAATTGAGTTGTGTTTGTGAGTTTTAAGTTTAAAGATCTAATTCATAGTTAGATTGATATATGTTTGTTAACATGATTTTTGGATTATAATCTAGCAATTAAAGGATCCATTTGGGCCTTGTAAGTACTCACCAAAAATTGGGTTTTGTTGGAAAATTCGGACTGAAACTGGGCAAATCGCCACACGTGCGGGAGCACTACCGCACGTGCGGGAGTCATGGCCACACATGCGGGAAATGAAGAATTTTGGGACTTTTGGCTACTGCTAAAAAAGCACGTGCGAGCTTCACTGCTGCACGTGCGGGGCTCACAGCCGCACGTGCGGCCCATGCTGGAAAAGTTGGATTGCTCCGTTTTACGTGCTCGTCCCTTGAATATTTTTGAAATTTGTATTTGATGCCTTTTTGATACCTGTAAATTCATTCGAAACAAGTGAGTCAGGAAATGATTTAACAAAGAAAAAGGAACTAACTTACGAGTTCTGTATGTGTGCAGGACACATTCCGGGAAGGACTAACGCTCCGCCACCACACCGTGAGTAATAGTACTGTGTAGTACATTTGGTGTACTATTAATAATTAATGTTAACACTTTGTTATTTGTAAGCAAACTATGTCATTTCTTAACAAATAAATGGAACTTAAGTTCATCCTTGAACAATAGTATCTGTGTGAATCTAAGATTATTCTGTTGTGTTATACATGGACCCGAGGTCGTTCCGAACCTATAATATGAGTGTAAAGGTCTACCATCATTATGTGACCCACGTTAGAATGTGAATCGTTCTATCCTTACTAAGCGTACTGTAATCATTTATGTGCCCCCTGTTAATAGTTATTGTTATTATTCTGTTATATGCAAGACAACTGTGTCAATCTGTAAAATATGCTTTACTTATTGCCAATAGTTATCATTAACACTCTGTTAAACGCAAGTTAACTATGTTAACACATGAGAATGATTGAAGGAATCTATATGCCTCTGTATAACTCTAAGACCATTCTGCTCTGATAATATCTGGGCCTATGGCCATTCTGTATAATCTGTAAGACCTATTGTTTTCTGGTACGGAACAATGCTGTACGTAACTAAGTGCTACAGTGTGAGTCACCTCTAGAATCCGTGCGAGACACCCCTTGAGTCCATACATATATGAACTGGGCTTAAAGCCAATCTGTTAGTATTCTGGGTTTAAAGCTGATCTGTGAAATCTATGAGGCCTATGGCCGTTCTGTGAAACCTGGGCCAATGGCCAATCTGTGACATCTGGGCCTATGGCCAACCTTTGATATCTGTTAGGCCTGTGACCAATCTGCAAAATCTGTCAGGCCTAAGGCCGTTCTGTATTCTAGGCTTAAAGCCACTCTGTTTGAAGACTGGGCCCAAGGCCGTTCTGGAAACAATTACAGGATAAGATTAACTATAAGTTCTCTACATTTGTATACCTTGTGATTCAAGTTATTTATTGGATTATCACGTACTATTATTCACTGAACTTCGCTCACTTTACGTTATGTCTGTTTCTGTAGGCACTCAACCTGAAGGTCAGTCTTAATCCATGGCATTCGTACCTCTTTTGTCAACCACAGTGTGTCCAGGCACTTAGATGAAGCTATGCATTTTGTGAAGTTTTGTCAAGTTTTTGGCTTTGTATTTTGAGATGTGTGTAACCTCTTTCTCACTAATACTTTTGTTATACGCCCAATCATGGGGCTGGGTCTGTATATGTATATGTACATAACTAAATTCTCATATGCACGTCACTGTATGTTCATCTACCTTATGCAATGATTGTGATCCTGGCATAGTAGTGGTAGCTCAATGGATATTGTTTTATGTTCATTTTTGATATTAATGCTTCCATTCAGGCCCCATATCTTATGTACATCGAGTTAAGCGTCCGTTTTTGAAGTGGTCATGCCTAAACTTTTAGGGGCGGGTTTGGGGTGTGACAATAAAGTTGCTGAGGCTAAGGAGTATGTGCCTCAGAGCATCCAAGAAGATTATGGGGCCATTACTTTTTCAGAAGCCGATGAAGCATACCCATTTCCTCATAATCGTCCTCTTTTTGTCACAACTTACATCAATGATGTAGAGTTCAAGCGTGCTTTCGTTGATGGTGGGGTGTCCATAAACATCATCACTACTGACACCTTTGCAAAGGCTGGTATCTGAGAGTCTAGGATGGTTCGCCAACCCATCACTATAACAGGATTTGGTGGTGAGAAGAAGGTTACTAAGGGACATATTATAGTAGACTTAGCAGTTGGCGAGATCTGCTCCGCCACTAAGTTCTATGTGATTGAAGCAAACAAAAGTTACCACATGATACTTGGTAGAGCTTGGATGCACTGATATGGAGCTATCCCGTCGAGTTATCACCAATGCGTAAAGGCAAAGTTGGGAAAAGCGCACGGTAACCATAATTTGAAAGGCCACTCAGAGTGGATGACGCACACTATTTGGATGCAGTTTTCTTTATTGAGTTGTCAACGGATGAAACTCCAAGGACTGGTAAAATTGCAAGGGTAAAATTTCTAAAGTGGGAAGACATTCGAGATACAGAGGCTACTCCAGACAGTAGTGGGCAGAAGAGAAGCAACAAGTCCACAGGTCCTCCGCCCAAGATTGTTAAGGTGCGCAAGGGCGGTAAGACAGTTTACTACCTATGACGGTCTTGGGGGCCAGACTTCATACCTTGGGAGGATGGCCCCGAGACGAATAAATGCGACGATGATGGGTCCCAAGAAAGGTTGGTGGAGACACCTAAGCTCGCCCCTGAATGTATGCAAGATAGACCCAAACCGCAGCAGGAGGTACTTGCTGAGGTCAACCTCAGTGACTTACTAGGATAGAGCAAGCTTGTGTTTATCAGTGATACAATGGCTCCAGCAGCTAAGGTAGAATTGATAACACTACTAAAGCGATATAGTGACGTCTTTGCTTGGACATACGACAAGATGCCTGGTCTTGACCCATCCCTTATCACTCATCATCTGGGCACTTTTCCTAACTCTAAACCAATCAAGCAGCATGCTCGAAAGTATCACCCTGATCTTGAAGCAAAGATTAAGGCAGAGGTAGAAAAGTTGCAAAGGGCCAAGTTCATTGAGCCTATACAGTACCCAACTTGGCTAGCAAATATTGTGCCTGTACAAAAGAAGAACGGTCAAATTAGGGTCTGCGTAGACTTTCGCGACCTGAATAAGGCCTACCCAAAAGATGAGTTTCCATTGCCCCATGTTGACACACTTGTCGATTCTACTGCGGGCCATCAGATGTTCCCCTTCATGGATGGGTTTAGTGGTTATAACCAGATCAAAATGGCACCAGAAGATGTAGAAAAGATGGCTTTCAGAACACCCTTGGGAAATTTTTTCTATACGGTGATGCCCTTTGTGGACGCGTCCCGAGGGCCTTTCTTACCATAGTTCGGACTCAATGTCACAGTTCTTAATCTGATCTTGCAAAGTGCAATGTAAGACTGATAAATCACCAAAGAGTCCAAATCCGGCTAATCGTTTTGGAAAACTAATTTTTAAGAAAGAAGTGCCAAACATGGACTGCTTTGCCAAATACAGAGTCGCCACCTAAATATTTTATTTTGGGGGAATTTAGGAAACCCTGACTCGTGCCTAAGGCCACGTTTCCGTCATCACCAAAGTTGCCTCGGCTCGGGAACTTGGGTACGATTGGGGAAGGTCATCTATGAGCACCCCGTTCGCTCGATCAAAGATTGGCCACTACTAAACATGATATCTTGTTTTTGAAAACACATGCGTTCTTATTCCGGTTAATTAGCTAGAATTACTATGTGATGCGCACAACACACAAGTATAGACTAGATCGCCTAATTTGGAACAAAGCATCGCATATCTGTTTGTTTGGAAAATGGTTTGAGGTTTGCTACTCGCAAGTAGGCTAAAACACGGATTTCAATGAATTGGTCCAATTCAAGTAATCTAACCTTCACCCACAGGCATTCAGGCAGTTATATCACATAAGCACTTAGCCTCATGGCAAGCATGCTGTCATGTTAACACTCACATATATGCAAGATGCTAAAGCATAAATACTCACAGTGTACTCTGAGCCAAAATAAAGAAACTAATTAGTAATCATGCATGATCCTAGTTTATGTTGAGATGGCTAATGCAACACAGGCAGAATGCAACTAGAATAGGCTCAGCTAATCTAAAATGGCATATGAGATGTGACAATTCGATACATGTATTCGATTTGGAATTGAAATACAATGCAGTTAGTATGATGCGCTGAGCCCGGTGCATGTAATACAGATGAATGGATGTAAACATGCGAGCATAAGGATGCTAAATGAAATATGCCCTAAAACTAACCATCGTAAGCGGTTAAGTAAAAGGGAGAAAGAAGTGGGGTTGGAAGACATGCATCACACATACGCACGCTTATTACACAATTGCGCCCTCTCGATAGAGGGACCGAAAGAATAATACAAATCAAATAATTAACTAACTAACAAGCTAATTAATTAATTACAAAACCACTTAACTAATTAAACAAATTAATTAAGCTATGAAAACAGTAAATCAACCTCGGGAAGAGGGACAAATGCATGCTTGATCGGCTTCGCTCGAAAATCCATCGCCATGCTACATGTTGCCTCTGTCTGCACTGCTCTGCACCTCTGAAAACTGTGCCAACTTCTGTGACACTTCTGGACCACCTTGTGGGCATGTTGAGAGGCCATCGGCCAAAAGATGAGGCCATCGGCCAAAAGATGAGGCCATCAGCCAAGAGATGAGGCCATCGGCCATGGGATGAAGGTCATCGACCAGAAATGAGGCTCTCGGCCAAATATAGTTAGCCGGCCAGCACTGAAGATGGCCGACCGGCCATCTCTTCCTGCTGACTGCTTCTTTTGCTGCAACAAAGGACAGACAGAGCATGACAATACATTTGCAAGACAATGTGTGCACAACCATCCTCCCTATCATGTCATGAGCTCAAGGGAGTATGGTTCTCGACCCTCGGACCATCAATCACGCATTTCAATGCATGATGGTCAAGGGAGTCAAGTGTGCAATTAATATCAAATGAAATGCACAAAACACATAAGGGACCTTAACCTCTATCATGTGTGATCAAGAGGCAAGGGAATGCACACATAATGCAATGCAACCTAAGCATGCAAGCAAGCTAATGCAACATGGGCATGCAAGGAAGCGATATGCAACCTAAGCATGCAAACATGCATGTATTCAATGTAATAGGCATGCAACAACAATACCAATAACAAACATGCAACAACATGTAATTTAACAAGTATGCAAGATGGATGAGCATGAAACAACATGTCAATTAGCAAGCACGCAACAAGCATATAAGCATGATGTAAAGTAATAACTTTGAACAACATGGTAAGATGCAACATTGAACATGCAAACATGCAAGGCATGTATAGGTGGGCAAGTATGCAACAACATACCAAATAAGACAAGCATGCGACAACATGGTAAAATGGACTTAAACTAAAGATGGATAGACCTTAGCCATGCCCAAAATCAATGGCTAAAGTGCTAAGAAATGATGGACAAAGGTACATACAAACATGCATGCCAATTGGCCTATCACCTGGGCATAAAAGAGCAACTTTCAAGAACACTTAAAAGAGGACAAAGCATGCAAGTATGACAATACTACAAGCTTTGAAATGAGGCTAGGCATGATGTGAAATCACACAAACAAGCCAAACGAGGCATACAAGAAAGCCTAAAACTTAAGGCTAGCCAAGGAGCTCAAACCACGGCTATGCAAAACATGAAGCAAATGGCAAGTATAATTCAAAACATTCCTAGATCATGTCAAAATAAGCCTAAAACATGCAAGGACCCAAGCCAAAATAGGCTAGAACAAAGGGGCCAAAAGCATGAGGCATGCAAGGCTATAAAAGGGGTGTTACGCTACACCTATCAAAACCAAACATGGCATGACTTAAGCCAATAAAATCAGAGTTATGGCATGGTAAAACAAGACCAAAAACCCATTTAGATGGCATCCAAAAGACCTAAACATGGAAGCATACACAATGATCCATTCAAGAGGCATAAAACATCAACTCTTTAAAGCATTACAGGAGTGATAAGTGCAAGTATATGAACATACTATATGGACTGAAATAGCATAATAAGTGATGCCAAATCACTAAAATGAGCCAAGTAATGCATGCTAGGGACTTAGACACTTAAGGCTAGTGAGCTAAAATGCACTATGGCTATACAAAGCATGGCATGCATGACCAAAACAACATAAATTAGACCTTAAGCATGCTAAAACATGGCCAAAAGCTTCTTGGAGTTAAGCCAAAATCACACTAGAATGATGGTCTAAAGCATGATACACATTAGGCTAATGAATGGAAATGCACTACAAGTGCATGAAGCATGCAAGAGGCCATCAAACCAACTTTAGACAAAGTTATGACATGCTAAATAATGACCAAAAACATGCTAAAATGGAGCCCATACATGCTTAACAAACATGCTACTTCATGAGGCATATAAGGCTAGTTTGCAAGAATTACACTACAAGTGTATAAAGCATGCATATGGTGACCAAACCAGCCATGGAAAGAGTTAAGGAATGCCCTAAAAGTCACAAAAAAGTGCCTGAACTAAGCCTCAAAATGGTAGAAACACATGCTCTTTTGGAGGGCCATCAATACAAGCAAACAAGAGAAGAGGAGGGGGGACAACCCCCTCCTATTTTGAGCCTCAAAACAAGTTTTCTACCACTGAAATTCCTCTGGAATTCAGTGGTTTTAAGGCCAAAAGGATGTTGTTTGAAAAGTTTGAAAGTTAGCTCACAAGGCCTTACAAGCCAAGGAGCAAAAGGGAGGACAACCCCCTAGCCAACCAAGGCACAAACCAAGACTTTTAGGACTGAAAAACAGAGGAAAAAACAGAGGTTTTTGTAGTTCAATACCACCCCGAAAAATAGCCCCAAAGTAGTGTGCAAAGGTGGTGAAGTAAGTGTGCAAAACAAATACAAAAGAGGAGCGGTGCTTACCCTTGTAGCACAGCAGCAAAAGGGCCTCTTTCTTGGCTCAAATGACCATTTATCAGCCCAAAAACCAATTCCAAGAGACCTCAGCCCATGGATATGAAACTTTGATGAAGGATGCCTAGGCAAAGGAGTTGTATTTCTCTACTTCTATGAACTTCTATGCACCAAAGGGCAAGAGAGAGAGGCTTTAGAGAGAGAGGCAGAGATCAAACTCTGAAAATTATAGAGAGAGAGGGAGTTTTAGTGAGAGAAGCTCTCAAAACTTGCTCAAGAAGTTCTATCCCTTAGAAATGAGATATTTGGCTCTATATATAGCAAAAGGCAAGAGTTTGGTCGAAAATATCTAAGCATGGGACAGCTGGAGGTTGTGTGGAATAGCTGGAGATGAAATATCTTTAAAAAAAAATGAATTTGGGTCACTTTTGGCTGATCGGCCATCTTTAGTGCTGGTCTGCTACTTGTGATGGCCGATCTGCTACTTTTGTGGCCGACTGCACACATTTGTGGCCGACAGGAAATTCTGCTCTGCAGGTCCAACTTCAAATGGGCATAACTCCTTCATATGAACTCCGTAACAGGTCATTCTTATGTCCAAATTGAAGCCCCGGAAGTAAGCTTTCCAATGGTGGCAGCCTTGCATCAAAATTCTAACCATGAAAAAAGTTATGCCTCTTTTGGTGAAGCCACTCAGTTTCGGTCCAACCGGAATGATACCCAACTTCAACCAATCATATCTCCCCCATTCGGACTCGGCTTTAGGAGATTCTTGAGTGTAAAATGAAGCCCCGGAAGTCTCCTTTCCAATGGTGGTAGCTTCATATCTTAAATCCAAGTGTATAGACAGATAAGCATGATTTAGCGAGGACTGCTTGACTCTCTCTTAGCGATTCATACCCAACTTCTTCCTCAGTTGGGTTTCTTCCCTCTTCTCCTCTTTTCTTCAACTCCAAACCCCTAAACAAGGTGTTTTGAAAGATTTTTCAAAGATTTCAACTCTCTTTCATTCATTTCCACTTTGTCCTTACTCAGTTTACCGAAAAGCGCAACATTTGACAAAATGCGAGCCTCGGAACATCGTAGAAACTTTATTTCAAAAATATTTTAAAAGAGAGGGTTTGAAGGTCTAAAAACCATCCAAAATAGCTTTGGTCCAAAATGGGGTGTGAGGTTAGGATTTAAGTCTCCTCTTGCCGAAGAAATTGAACCTTTACCCTGCATACCTTTCACCACCAAGTAAACCATCAATAGCGCCCAAGTCTTAAGGGCGGTCAAAAATGGGGTGTCTACACCCTTCGGTTTGAAAAACGCGGGGGCAACCTACCAACGGGCTTTGACTGCAGTGTTCCATGACATGTTGCATCATGAAGTGGAAGTATATGTGGATGATCTGGTGGTCATGTCTACTAAGGCAAACCGACACCTCTGCGACTTGGAAAAAAAATTTCAGTGTTGTCGCAAATTTTTCCTAAAGGTTAACCCTCTCAAGTGTGCCTTCAGACTTACCACCGGCAAGCTCCTTGGCTTTCTTGTACACCAGCGGGGCATTGAAGTATATGGGGATAAGATCAAGTCAATCATGGACATGCCACCACCACACTATCAAAAGGCTTTGAAGAAATTCCTAGGCAAAGTGTCATACCTGAGGAGGTTCATTCCAGCCCTTGCTGAGATAACCTTTTCCTTTTGGGACACTGCTGAAAGGGAATCACAAGTTTGAATGGTTGCAAGAACACCAACAGGTGTTTGATATGGTGAAGAAAGAACTTACCTCTCCACTTACAATGATTGCCCCACAACCCGAAAAGCCTCTACTACTGTACCTGACCTCTACACCTCAGTCTATTGGAGCTGTACTTGTCCAAGACATAGATGGCATTGAGAAGCCAGTCTATTACATCAGTCACAAAATCAATGGTGCTGAGTCGTAATATAACCCAATTGAGAGGCATTGTTTAGCCTTAATCTTTAGAGCGCAGAAGTTGCGCCACTATTTTTTCACACATTCGATCTAGGTTGTGACCTGGAGTGATCCAGTCCACTACTTGCTGAGCAAGCCCGCTCTGACTAGAAGAATGACAAGATGGCACTTGGCTCTAGCAGAATATGACATCACTTGTGTTACTTCGAAGGCAATTAAGAGCCAAGCACTTGCAGACTTACTAGCCCAATTCCTATCTGGTGAACATGAACCTGTAAAGGTACCCCCTACCAGGTGAGGTCCATCTCTCAGCAGCTGCAATTGAGTCTTATTGGGACTTAAAATTTGATAGAGCTTCCAGAGCTGGGAAAGGTGGAGCTGGCATAATACTAACCAGTCAAGCAGGAGAGATGTTTCATCTATCATTTAAGCTTGACTTCGAATGTTTGAACAACAAGGCTGAATATAAGGCATTTATACTGGGCCTAATAGCTGCTCAAAAGAAGGGCCTCCGCAAGTTGAAAATTTGGGGCGGCTCGAAGTTAGTTGTCAAGCAAACAATGGGTGATTTTTCCTTGAAGGAGCCTCTGTTGGCACCATATCATACCGTAGTTCAAACGTTGCTTACTCAGTTTGATGATGTCCAAATCCATCATACTCCTCGAGCACACAACCATTTCCCTGATGCCTTGGCTACACTGGTGGCAAATGTGGATATACCAGATGATAATATTGCCATCGTCATCATGAAAAGAACACCAGCAGTGCTAGCTGAAGAACATACAGAGCAAGATGCTGAGGGATGGAAAGCAGATATAATCCAGCAGTTGAAAATAGGCCAGAGAACAATCAGACCAGCAGAACTTGCATCATTTCTGCTCCTCAGAGGAGAGTTGTATTTTTGCGGTTCCAACAACCTGCTGGCAAGGTGTGTCGGTAGACAAGAAATAACTTACAGACTTAAGCAGATCCATGCTAAGTCCTGTGGAGATGGAGATATCAGTCTATACCGACGGATACAGGGGTAGGGGTATTACTGGCCGGAGATGGAGAAGGAAAGTACTGAGTTATGGAGGCAATGTGCAGAGTGTCAATCCCATCCTAAGGAAGATGAAACCCATTTCTTAAGCAGTGAAGAATGGAGGCAGCTATATATTGGCTACCTTGGAAATGGCACACTACCTGAGAATAAAGCTGATACAATCAGAGTTAAGAGGCGAGCCCTCCGGTTCTTCGTTGACCAAGGCAAGCTATACCGAAGAAGCTTTGAAGGGGAACCTTTGGCGTGTTTATCAAAGGACGAGGCAAATGAAGTGTTGAGAGAAGCCCACAAGACAAAGCATCAATGAGGGCAACGATTATGTGGATACCTTATTCACCTTGGCTACTACTGGCTGACAATGGAAGAAGATGCTAAAAACTTTGTAAGGAGATACCAATCCTGCTAGAAGTTTAGAAACTTGATACATGCACTGGCGGTTGAGCTGCACAACATCAAAACCCCTTACCCATTGCATACTTGGGCATTTGACCTGGTAGGTCCTATAGCGCAACAATCCAAAGGCCACAGATGGACACTTGTAGCAACTGAAGTTAGCACCAAGTGGGTAGAGGCTATACTGATCAGGAAGGCAGACGGGGCAGGAGCAGCCAACTTCATCAAAGAAAACCAAATCTGTAGGTTTGGCATACCCAAAGTAATACTATCTGACAATGGAACTCGCTTTGTAAATCGCCATGTCTGAAGACTGCTGGATGCCTACCAGATCAAACACCACAAGTCTAGTCCATACTACCCCCAAGGGAATGGACAAGCTGAGGCGACCAACAAAACCCTCATCTGAATACTGAGTAAAATGATGGATGAAGCAGGGGGTACATGGTTTGAACAACTTCCTGTAGCACTCTAGGTGTATAGAACGTCAAAGAGGAAGCCAACTGAGGCAACCCCATTTTCCCTAGTAGATGGGTCTGAAGCTGTGTTACCAGTTGAGTTGGCAATACCCTCGGCAAGAATGGCTATGTTAGCACACTTAGTTCCAGACAGCAGGAAGAATGACATAGTGGCAGCTGAAGAAAGAAGAGATAGGGCCCCGCGGGCAATGGAAAAGTATCATCAATCCATAGGTCGTGCCTAAAATCAATATGTTTAACACAAGAAGTTCAATAAAAGGGACTTGGTATGGCAGATAGTGGACGCAATAACACGGGGCAACCAATCCCCAAGTTCTCACCCAGATGGGAAGGCACCTACAAAGTTACTAAGGCAAGCAGCAGCAGGTACTACAAGTTGACAAGAGTAGATGATGGGTTCAAAACTGGCCCTATCAATGCCAAGTATGTCAAAGAATATTTTCCTTAATTTCTTTTGTCCAGGAAAAAGAGTTGTAAGTTTCTTTGTTAACACTTCCAAAGCAAAGTGTAAAGAAAGTATCATACACTTAGTAAACCTGTTACTCTCATATACACTTAGTGTGAGGAAATTTTTCCATACTCGTGAAATTTTATCCTTGTAAAAGCTAAGTCATGATGAAGTTTTGTTCGTTGCAAGAGTTTTGCTTATCTTTAGAAACTGTATGAAAGAAATGTAAGGAGGGCGAAGAAATGAAATTCAAATTACTACAAACCATCCACACTTTTCATTAAAGTCAAACTTCCAGAACATGATTACAATGTTTGAAAAGAAGTTGTGACATAGAAGAAGAAAAGAAAAGGTGCCGTAGGTGCAATGAAACAGCAAAATAAAGAAAAGAAAATTAAGGAAATCATAACAAAGTCACAGGCACATCAAATCAAACCCTTCAAAAGGGAGTCCATCAGGGTCACATCTCGAGGCAACTAGGCAACCAACACAAAGTTTTTCTCTTTGAACCGAGCCAGGTTCTACCGATGCTGCTCCAAGGCACCCTCACACTCCTTGATAGTCTCCTATCGCCACATTGTCTGCATGCTCAAGGAAAGCATCGACTGCCTGAAGCCTATCCCTTATCCACGATAGGTCCAAATCGTTCCTCTCAAAGCCGCTCAGGTTGGCTTCGGAGCTTTCCACAAACTTCCTGGGGGCTGTCAAAATCTTCTTGGTAGCAGGGTCACGAATGAAGCTGGCAAGTGACTCTAGCAACACTGTTTGCACCATAGATCCAGGAAAATTAAAGGTAGTAAAGGTGCCCGGATGCAGCGCCTGGATACGAGCAAGAGTGCAAGCAGCTTTAGAGGAGACCCAGTAACTTTGAAAAGAAACTTTTCCTAAGGATTGAGGGGACTCTCTCACACCGCCGCTAGCTTTAATCATTGGAGGAAGATTGGCAGAGCGACCAAAGGTCTGAGGGCGACTCACTTCCCCTGAAAATGATTGCCTAGCAGCATTGGAATGGATAGATGCCGGTTGACGACCGGTTTAATTGGCCTCGCGAGAAAGGCCAAAGCTGCATGCACCATCATGTCGCTCTGAAAAGAGGCCATCCATCAAGTAGTCTCTAACATTCAGATCTGGTACAGCGGTGGTATCCATCCCAGTATAAAAATCTTGGGATACCCCAAGGTCAACTGGTACTTCCAGAAAGTGAATGGGGTACAAGTCTGCCACTTGGTCAAAGGTTGCTGAAGCAACTAGGTCAGAGGTCCCAGTGACAACAGTAACAGTGTGGGTGGCTAAAGTGACAGCTACCTTTGCAAGTCGTTCCAAATTTAGAGGGGCCACAGCAAGAACGGTGGAAGCAGCCACTACAGTTGCACTCCCCTCAACCACTTGGACGTTTGGAAGTGGGGTCTGTTGAACCAATGGAGACTTAGTGGACTGGGAGGAACCACTAGATACAGCTCCAAAGGGAGGTGATGCAACTTCTAGCAATTCTCTCACGCCATGATCTTCCTTTGGGGTCTTAGGAACAAAATCATCTCCGTCGACAGAGGAACTGTTAGAGTGCACAGAATCAATGGGGTTTGAAGGCTCTGCACCCTCAGTAACTAGACCACCCGTAGCAACTTCCACAACAAGGGGAACTTGTTCATTTTCTGTAGCCTCCACAACTGGCTCAGCCTTAGTAGTTGGTGCAGCTCTAACACTTGGTTCTTCTTCAATATCTAGAAGTACTGTCTTGCGGGTCCTAAATCTTATGACCCTTGTAGCAATGGGAAGGTCTTCATCGTTGTCCGAATCTGAGGAAATTTTGATGGTAGTTGAAAAACCTCTGGGGCCCGAAGGTGGTATGGTCGATGGGCCGTGAAAAGGAAAAAGATTATGTGATTACTAAAGTAAATATAAGAAGCCCAAGGAAGTAGTGCAAAATATTTTCTAAGTATGGATACTTTTTGAAGTCTTTTCCTACTTGTGCCTCAACAACTAATGCTGCTGCCTCTTGGGCTGCCCTCAGTTTGGAGCGGTCATACATACTGTTGTGTCAACTTGAGGAGGAGCAATTTGCAAAGGTAGAACAGACATTGCCCCAGACGGGTGAGGCTCTTCCATGGCAAGCAGGGATAGAAGCTTGAAATCGCAGAATATACTGGTCTGTTTCCCTCGACCAGAGGGGAGACGAAGGGATAAGTCAGGCTGCGGAATGGGTTTCATCGCAGGGACAACGAGAGCACTGTTGCAAAAGTTTAAGAAAGAATTGAGGTTGCGGTGCCAGAACAACCTGTTATTGGGGATAAAGGCGCCCTCTCTCCCAAGTGAGGGAAGCTCCATGAAGCCTAAGCCCTCAACAAGTAGAGTAGTATAATCTCAAGCGAACCGTTGAAAGCTCTGGTGGAAATCAGTCTGAGGCAGTGGGGCATGTGGGATGCCTTGATACATGCCAAACTACTAAAGGACCATGTCCGGTCGATAGACGACACTGGACATACCGTCCTCATTCCACACGGGTAAAAACCCGGGCGTATCATAGCAATAATATGAAGGGAGTTGGCTTGGACACTGTCGAGGGAGAAGTCAACATGACGAGCCTCAGCAAAATAAAATGGAACCATAAAAATACCTAGAAGAAGCTGAGTGAAAGGGCAGAACACACACTCCTCTATGCGGTCAACGTAATCCGCAAAGGGTCTGTTGGTGCCAAGACCAGACTATCGAGAGATGCGAATAAGGGATCGGCGCACTTGCCTCATGACAGGTCGACCCTCTGCATCGAGAACAGGACGACCCTCTACATCAAGAACTTCGTCAGTGAAGAGGGGCTCATGTTCTTTAGGGATAGGGCCCATAGCAGGAAATCTCTCATAGAAAAAAGCAATCAAGAACTGAGTGTGTACAAAACTCCATACATCATAACGGCCCATGGATCGCTCTATGTCCGAATGGATGAAGTCACGGCGGAAGTATAAGTTCTCTAAGAAGAGGGGGGCCAGAGGGATCTGACTGCCACTGCAAAGTTTGATAGCCAAAGGAAACACCAGAGTATTGATACTCTTAGCGGGGTTGCTAGGGAGAACAAAAAAAGAGATAAAATAAATGACAAAGGCGGCCAGGTATAAGTCGCTGCGGTAGCCCGGCTCAACTATGGAGTTGTGGTTCTCCTCTGTGATGTCACTCATAACTGGTTGTAGGTGCTTGAAGAAATGATTCAGCCAAGAAAGATAGGTGGTTTGTCCCTCTTAGGTCTCTTCTGGAGCAGTTTCCCAGTCTTAAGGTCGTACCAAAAGCCATACTTCCGCGCCACCTGAAAGGCACTTTAGAGGGCAGTGACAACAACTTGTTCTGCAAAAGTTAGGGATGCTGGATCGAAGGGGTGTTCTCCACGGGTGCTCAATTGCAAAAGGACGGCAATATCTTCCAGGGTTAGGGTTATCTCCCCTCATGCCAAGGCAAAAGTGTGAGTGTCGTGGCTCCAGCGAGAGACAACCATATCAGTGTTGGTCTGTACCTTGCGCACTGATAACTCCCTCGAAATCAAAATGGCATTGAAGAAATGAACATCCCGCAAACGCTGCTCGAAGCCACCATCTATAATAATGTCATCAACTCAGAAGGACCGGTCTACTGGGGATCGGAGTGAGTGCGATAATAGATGTATGAAAGGGGAAAGTCGTAATGCTCCATGCGAAACCACAACACAGAGATTGGGTTCACCATGTCAGCATCATCTAAAGTAGCCTCACCAAAAAGGAGCAGAGGCTCCTCCAAAGGAAGGGCATTATCCAAAGTAGCCTCACTAATAGCATATTGATCTAGCTATTTTTAGCTCAATTCCAGCATGTTTTAGGACTTGTTTTAACCTATTTTAGCACTGTTTTGGGCTGTTGGTTGCATTTGAGCTTTGTTTTGCATGCTTATAGTGTAATTGTCACGACCCGAACCTGCCCCTAAAAGTTCGGGTATGACCCATTCAGAAACATATGATAAACCTGAGATAAATGTATGTTATAGGGGCCTGAACGGAAGCATAATACACAAATGAGCAATATCCAAAACTTCCATTGAGCTACTATAACATGCCAGGATCATGCATATCAAAACAGAGCATCATATACAGAACTAACCAATTACGTACTAGTTACATGCAACCTTTGCCCTAAGGCGTACAACCAAAAATATTAGTTACAAACAATCCAAAACAGGTAATTAGAATACAAGCCAAAACTTGATAAAAGTCTACAAAGATAGGACGGGTCTTCTTATGTGCCTGACCATAAGGGTTGACAAAAAGGAACGAGCTTCAGGAGTTAAGACTGGTTCCCGGTTTGACGTCCTACAGAAACAGACAATGTAAGGGGTGAGCCAAGCTCAGTGAATAATAGTACCAAAATAATTGAAACCATAACTTACAACCAAATGCATGTAAATTAATCCAGTGATACAGAATGATCCATGACCCAGAGTGTTATACTTAGCCCTCAGCCCAGAATATTACAGAATGTTACAGAATGTCATAACATGGCCCTCGGCCCAGAATGTTACACGGAATGTTACTCAATATCACAAAGTGGCCCTCAGCCCAGAATGTTACTCAGAATGTTACACAATATTACACAGTGGCTCTCGGCCCAGAATGTTACTCAGAATGTTACACAATATCACAAAGTGGCCCTCGGCCCAGAATGTTACTCAGAATGTTACACAATATCACAAAGTGGCCCTCGGCCCAGAAGTTCACACTTCATACTTCACAGATGGCCTTCGGCCGCATCATTTAATAATTTCACAACTTGGGAATTCATACTTCACAAATGGCCTTCGGCCACATAGTTTCACACATTCACAATTCTCACAAGTAGGCCCTTGGCCTCATAATTTCTTAATTCACAAATGGCCCTTGGCCACTCAAGTTCACAACTTCACAATTTCTTTGATACGTTCCATAGTTCACAAGATTTCACACAAGGTGTACATCATTGCACAACCTCTTCAATGTTTCCATAGTTTCATAGTGTTCCTCATATAACATATATAATTTCATACCAACATGATTTTTACCACAAGGATCATAACGTCAATACATAACTTCATATCAATGTAACATTTACAACAAAGATCCGAACGATAGTAATGATAATTATTAACGGTTAGAGGTACATTGAAGTACTATTACTCACATCGATGTATTGGCCAATTCTGATAGACATAAGAGTTACATATTCTGATAGAAAACAGAATATCATTTACAGACATTAGCAATAAGTAAATGTATGCTCAATGTACTATTATTCACATTACTCTTGTTCATCACAAATTAATGGTACTATTTGCAGATAGCAGAATGTCCGTAGGATCTGAATGATCTCAAGTTCATGTGTCATATACAAAATAATCTTGCTTCATTAAGAACAGGAGGATTCTAAAGTCATACCGATGTACGTAACTCTTTCAATGCCCACATTGACTCTCACCCATCACGAGCATTCGTATAACATGTTCGTAGAGCACTTACACGAAACAGAACAGTAGTAATTATAATAATTAAAACGTACATCTTCGTATTATTACTCACAGTGTTGTAATAGCGTGCTAATTCCTTCCAGAGTGTAGCCTGCACACAAGCATAACTTGTAAATTAATTCCTTTTTCTCTTAAATCATTGAGGAACCATTCTCTGAGTCATTATGCTTCATACGAATTTATAATCACCTTAAAAGCATCAGAAAAATATTTTAACAATACCAGAGGCATAAGCATGCAAAACTGAACAACATTTATTTTTGTCTAAAATAAGCCTCCCTGCTCGAGCGCCACTTTGGCCGCTCGAGCGTACTGCACAAATTACAAAACTGCTGGAAGGTTGATTTTCCCGCTCGAGCGGGCTTCCCGCCGCTCGAGCGAACCAAGCAAAATCGGTTTTGGGGCAGTTTGATTTCAACCCAAAATTCAGCAACACCACTCCATTTTTCATGCAATCCAAGGTTAGAATAATGCAATAATTCAACCTAACTTTACCATAACATGAGCTCTACCTTAAACATGACAAATTAAACCAGATTAGAAGCTTCAATAAGCCATCTCTCCCTCAAATTCCATTCTTGGGTTCAAGTTCCTTATGTTCATCAATATAATACATGATATAAACATAACTCCATGAGGTGATGACATAGAATCAAGGATTGAAGTATAATTTCATACAACACTTAGATTAGGTGCCAAAATAACTAATTGATGAGAAACCCTCATAAAGCAACCATAAATCATACATGAATCAAACATAAACATGATTTACAAACTTTAAGTTGCCATAACAAGATGAACTTGAGCTTACCTTGATTTAGATCCCACAACTCTCACAATTTTACCAAGCTACCTTGTTGAATTACTTCTCCCCCAATTCTTCCTCTCAGCTCTCTCTTATTTTCCTCTCCCAAGAGATGCCCACATTTTTTATCTTAAGTCAAAAGACTTAGATTTATATAAAAATATCAAGAGGCATATAAGACAAAAACCAATCGTTTTATCATTCCAAAATTGAAATTTCGTAAACATGCCTAATATTACAAGAAAATTATGTTGTACACAGGTATATAATCGATTTCAGTTAATTAAGTCGTTAAGGCCTCCAATTTCTGCTCTAAACATTCTAGAGGAACAGATATGTTCCTTGTTCAACAGATAGACTTCCTTAAACATGGATTTCACTTACATCACTTTAATTTTCTACGGAATTTCACAGTAAACATTCAATTGCTCACATCAAGGACTAAAAATATATCAGAAAACATGTATGAGGGTCGGGTTATTACAGTAATAGTCCTCATGAGTTTGGTGTTCTAGGCCTTAGACATCATCTTGTTTGAGTTGATAGCATTTAGTTATGCTTTTCCCACTCATTTTCGGCTCTTAATCATCTCTGCAACCTCCCTCCTTTCTTAGCTGTTTATTTTGCTTTGAAAATGGTTTAAATAACTTGTTTGTTTAAAGCATGAGATTGAGATGTCATACTTAATGGTTTAATCCCTTAGGGTGTTCATTACCAATGGTATGATGTCTCTTTCATGCCTAAAACAACTTTTAGTTTGAGCCTTCTTTCCATTTAGAGGACTTAAACTCACCCTTGGACTTAATTGAATTAAAAGATGGAAAAGTAACTAAAATGGAGTAACTAAAACTTGGAATTAAAAGTGAGCAAGATAATAATTGGTTGTGTTCAATCGGACGTTAATTGAACACATGGAAACTTGAACCATTTCATACTCATTAGTGATGAAATGATTTAAGGTTACAAGGTCACCACTTCCCTTGATCATTCATGAAAGAGAGGAGGTTTGTGTCTTGTTTTGCATTTATTGAACTCGCACACTTGGTTTCACAAGCCATCATGCAATGAAATTGCATCCATTAATGGTTTGTGAACCGAACTTGCTACTCCTTTGATTTGCTCATGAAAATGAGGGGTGAGTTGTGCAAACAAACCCTTGAAATGCCCTGTATATGCTCTATTTGTCCTCTATTGCAGCAAGATAAACCTATGCAATCAATGGTCGACAGGTGGTCGGCAGAATCACTGGTGGCCGACAACCTTCATCACTGGCCGGCCGGCCACTGATGAAAAATTAAGCAGTGTGTTTCTGAGGCCAAGCAGAGCTGTTTTGGAAGTGGACAACAATGTTGATGTTCAATTGTGCAAACAAAGGTATTCAGAAGCAAAAAGTGGTCTATTCGGGTGGAAACCGAGCATGCGCATGAACATCCCTCGTTTCCCGAGGCGTAGTAGTTAGTTACTTATTTTAATTGCACTTAAGTTATAATTATTTAATTAGTTAGTTAACTAGTTAGTTAATTTAAGTGTTATAATAATTAGTTAAGTAGTTTAGTTAGTTATTCATTTCGGTTTGTAATAGTTAGCTTAATTGGCTTAGCCTTAATTAGTTAGCTAGTTAGCTTAGTTTATTCATTCAGACTCTCCTTCATGAGAGCACAATGTAATAATGTGTATGCCTTCTAACCCCACGTCTTTCTCTATTTTATTTACTAACTTATGATGGTTAGTTTAGGGACATCAAGTTTTGATTAGCATACTTCATGTTTGCATCCATTTGTATTGCTGTAGACATCCCCGAACGTCCCGGGAGGGAATCCCGTTTTGTGCATTGGGCTCACTACAGTTCAGGACTCAATGTCACGGTCCTGTATCTAATCTCGCAAAGTGCAATGCAAGACCAATGAATCATCAAAGAGTCCAAATCTGGCGAATCGTTTTTGAAAACAGATTTTTTTGAAAGAAGTGCCAAACATGGACTGCTTTGCCAGATACAAAGTCGCCACCTAAATATTTATTTTGGGGGAATTTAGGAAACCCTGACTCGTTGCCTAAGGCCATGTGTCCGTCATCACCAAAGTTGCCTCGGCTCGGGAACTTGGGAATGATTGGGGAAAGTCACTTCGTGAGCACCCCCGCTAGCCCGATCAAAGATCGGCCTCTATTAACCATGATATCGAGTTTTGAAAACAATATGAGCTCTTATTCCGATTATTAGCCTAGGATTACTATGTGATGCGCACAGCATACAAGTATAGACTGGATTGCCTAATTTGGAACAAATCATCGCATATCCGTTTGTTTTGAAAATGGATTGAAGTTTGCTACTCGCAAGTAGGCTAAAACATGGGTTTCGACGAATTATTCCAACTCAAGCAACCCAACCTTCACCCACAGGCATTCAGGCAGTTATATCATATAAGCACATAGCCACATGGTAAGCATGCTATCATGGCAGTCACTCACACGCATGCAAGGATGCTAAAGCATAAACACTCACCGAGTACTCCAAGCCAAATAAAGAAGCCAATTAGAAATCATGCATGAATCCTAACTATGCTGAAATGCCTAATGCAACACATGCAAAAAAGCAACTAAGATAGGCTCGGCTATTCTAAGATGGCATATGAAATGCAACAAATGATACACGTATTCAACTCGGAATTGAAATACAATGCAGTTAGACAGATGAATGGATGCAAACATGCGAGACAGATGAATGGATGTAAACATGCGAGCCCGGTGCATGCAAGACAGATGAATGGATGCAAACATGCAAGCATAAGTATGCTAATTGAAACATGCCCTAAAACTAACCATCATAAGCTGGTAAATAAAAGGAAGAAAGACGTGGGGTTGGAAGACATGCATCACACACACGCACACTTATTACAAAGTTGTGCCATCTCTCGGAGGGTCCGAATAAATAATACATAACCGAATGAATAACGAATTACAGCTAATTATTACATAACCCTAATTAATTAACAAATTAACTAAGATAAATAAGCTAGCATGCAAATTAAACAAAAAAACGGACTGCCTCAGCTCTGTTCCGAATGATAGGGATGCATGCATGCTCGAGTCGCCTTGTCAGGAAATCCATCGCGATGCCCCGATTTGCCTCTGTTTGCAACTGGTCCCGGAACACTGTACAAAGCTCTAGAAGGTTGCTGACCAGTTTTTGCTATTGGTTTCCGGTTTGCTGCAACAGAGAGCAAGAAATGGCCATGGCAAAGTATTTTCAACATATGTATGCATGACCACTCTCCCCATCATTGCATGAGCTCTAGGGAGTGTAGTCCTCGATCCTCATGCCACCAATCACGTATCTCGATGCATGATGGCCGAGGAGTCGAATTGCACGACTCAATATGAAATGAATGCACAAATGGATGCCTAAAGCCAACAACTCTATCATGGATAGTCAAGAGTGTCGGCGACCGGGAATTGAAGCACGTTTCGTCACTTTGAATACGAAACGTCCCTCGTTTCCCGTGTTTGGACTAAACCCTACTCCAAACACTATGCAACAACTAGAATGGCATGGCATGCAAACACAATGCAACAACTAGCATGCAATCCTAAACGAAATGCAACTAAGACACGCAAGCATGCAATGAGTGATATGCAAAGGTGCAACTAGCATGCGCAATGCTATGAACTATCAATGGCATACTCAATGCACATAATATGGCATACACAATGCAAGATGGACTTAAACCAATATGAGTGGATCTTAGCCACACTCAAATCAGTGGCCAAACATGATGGAATGAAAGGTAGGAACACTCATGCAAACATGCCCGATGCAAGGGACCGAACCTAAGGCATCAAATGCCACTCTACCAAAGCATGGCAAGGGATGAAACATGGCATTCAATCATACATTTTCCAGCTCTGAAATGATATGCAAGATGGTCCCGAATCATGCAAATATGTCACACAATACATGCTAGATGGCCCGAATACCGAAACTAGTGAAGTGCGTTACACTAGAGGTACACAAAGCAATGCACAAATGGCAAAACCAGCCCCAAACAGACCCTAGGCAGGTCCAAGACAGTGGGAAAATGGCCTAAAAAGATGGCTCAACATGCATAGAAATGAAGCTCATGCAATGGTCCAAAAACGAGGCAAACTAGCACGACTCTCAAACGCATTTAAAGAGTGGAAAACATGGGAATATGGCATACATGTAAGCTCTAAAATATGATGCACAATGGTCCTAAAACATGGAAACACCTCAACATAAGCATGCAATAGGCCCCAAAACACAAAGCTAGGCAAGAGTATTGAACTACAACCATGCATAGCAAGTATCATTCGACCATGAGGTATAAAAACAGAGCTAAGGCAGTCCAAAACATGCACTAAATCAGTTTAAGGCATGGCCAGAAAGTGCTAGATTTATAGACCAAAATAGCATGCAATACAAGCTAGTGAAGAGGGTTTACACTACAAGTATATGGAGCATTCAAGAGGTCACTAAACCAACAAAATTCAGAGGTATGACATGCCAAATAAAGCCCAAAAACCCACTGAAATGTGGTCTACGCATGCAAGAATGATAGGCCCCTTTGATAGGCTATAAAGAGGGTTGTTCTACACATGCAAGATGGACACCCAAAATGGAAAAATGGGCTTTGGACAGAGCCTATGAAGGTCCTAAAACCCACCAAAAATGGCCTGAAACATGGCTTGGAAGCATGCAAATGAGGGCTCCTTTGTTAGGCCAAATATGCTAGTAAACAAGACAAGGGGTGAGAGGGTCACCCCTCTCTGATTTTGGTGCTCAAAATAGCATAATAACCACTGAAAATCCTCTAGATTTTAGTGGTGAAAAGGGCCAACAAAGCTCAACACAAAGGCCCTAATGCATGGCTCAAAACAAAGGGAAATGAAGCATGCAAGGGGGTAGATGGCCCCCAACAAAAAAATGGTCTTAAACAAACATGTTAAGAAGCTCAAAATAAGACTTTTTTCAGTTTATGACAAGGCCCAAGTATGCTTTCAAACTAGGCTAAGAGATGGAACAAGACAATGACAAAAAGAGGGAAATAGAGTGTTACCCTTGTAGCCAAGAACTCCAGCAGCTTCTGGACCAAAACAGCAAGCCTTCAACCTCTGAAAACCATCTCCAAGGTGCTTAGAGTGATGGTGGAGGTGTTAGGATAGGAAGTGGTGTGCAATAGGCCAAGAACAGGGGACCTTTGGAGCTAAAATGGAGAGAAATAGAGAGGAGAGTGTATGTATGCCTCAAAACAATTTCTCAACCCTTGCAAGGGAAGAGGAGCCTTCCCTTTATAGCCCAAGAGGTTCAAAGCTTCTCCTAGAAGCTTAAAACCAAGTTTGAAGATCCTCCATATGGAGGATCAATTCTGTGCCTTCCAGCTAGCACAGTTGGAACCAACTCAGTGAGACAGAAAAGAAGAAAGCTGGCCGACCAGTTCAGGTGGTCGGCCGACCACTCCCCTTGGTCGGCCGACCAGGGTCAAAAGGTTCAGCTGGTCGGTGGCCTCCTAGGGTGGTCTCCAAGCTGAAAGCAAGCTAGTGGTATGGTGGAGACCAGTCAAAAGTGGCTCAAAAACCAAGGAGACCAGCTTCCTGACTAGAAAATCGGCCGGCGGGAGAAAAGGTGGTCTCCAAGAGAAAAGGTGGTCTCCCACCCTTGTACCACCTTCCAAACAAAAAAAATAGGGTCCATGCCAAAAATGAACCAAGACGGATGCAAAACGAGGGTTCGGGGGCCAGAACGCGCAGCCGGGTGCCCCGAAAACTGACTGTTACGCATCGAAGGTGGTGTGCAACCACGAAGGTGGTCTTCTGGGCCACAGTGTCCCTCTAGAGAGAGGAAACAAGGTGTGTGCCAAAAACCAGAGCACACGGAGAAAGTTAAGCTGTCCCGAACCGAGACGCACGGCTGACGGCTCCGAAAACCAAAAACTGGTCTCCAAACGGGAACAGTGGTCTACGGCCACTGAGAGATGGTCTACAAGACCTCTCCCTCCCCTTGGGATGAGAAAACAGAACCTGGTTCGCAAACCAAGACAAAGCACAAAAGAGTCCCGAAGTTCGGAGGCAAGGCTCTCAGCCAAGACTCCGTAACCTCAGAACGAGCACAACATGCGCAATCACCGAGCGCTCAATCGATGGCGTTTGAGTCTTAAGGTCGGTCAAAAATGGGGTGTCTACAGTTGCCCCTCTTTGATAGAACTCGAAAGTCATAAGTGACGGGAGTGAATGTCAAAGCCCAGAGACGACCCATTTTTGACAAGGCCGAAGACTTAGACAAACAGACGAGATAAACAAAGAGATGTGCCCGCAGGCGTACCCGCAGGTGTACCCACAGGCAGGGGGCAAAATGCAAAATGATATACACAAAGCCGAACGTAACTCATGACCATGCAAAGTAGCAAGCTGTAATGAAGAAAATATTCACAATAGATGCAACAGTTCTAAGCGAGAATGCAAAGCGAAACTACATTTCATGCAGTAAGAGTGTAAGAGAATTACAATTCTCGCTACGTCTCACACGGAGAAGATACAATACCTGTGCGGCTCGTCTGGTTGCACCAGCTTCAAATGAACTGTACATACAATATCGTGCCTGCAAAGGAGGGAAGCTTAACAAGCACAACATAGTTAGCAACATATGTTCAATGCTATATCGAACGCAGACAAACATGGTGTCAGCGACAAAAAGTGCATCCAATGCGAGAGAAACACGCGCGGCGACGCAAGTTAAGCATTGAGGGCATGACAATACCAATGAAACGTGCGTAACAATGCAAGTGATGCGCATAATGATGCCAGTGACGTGCATAACAATGCAAGATGAATGCAACTTCAAAAGCGTATTTGAAACAAAACATCGAGCAAAGAAATGTAAGCCTTGATGAGGGCAACTCAAATGTGACCTCTGGTTTACCTCTCGGAGGGGGCGCAACGTACTCAAAAAGGATACACCTTGCGCTTGGCGAGTAACGACGAACCATACGTTGAAGGTTGGATTTGAAGTTCCCGCGAAAGGATTTCGCGCCGAAAAGTGCATTTTTCTTGTACTTTCTCGAGAGCCGAGGACTCCGATCACCACCAAAATTTGCAGGGAGAACAAAGAGGCATTGGAGACCACCCAGGAGGGCCACCGACCACCCTGGAGTGCCACCGACCAGGTTTGGTGCAAGGGGGTGGTCGGCCTACTACAAAAGCTGGTCGGCCGACCACTTTCCCAAAAACAGGTGCAGTTTTGTCCTTTTGCACTTGTTTCTTTAAATACACTTGGCCAAAGCACTTTTGCTCATACCTTCAGATCCGAAATTAGTCTCTCTTGCTTCCTAGACCATTTTCTCTCTCAGATCTGCGCTCTATACGCGTTTTCCAACGCCCCACGCAAAGTTATTTCGCGAAATCTTTCAGTTTTCTTCACTTTGGACCGATTAAAATTTGATTTCGGAGCTTCTTTCTCCATTTTCACCACTTGAGGTAAGTTTGTCTCGACATTTGGATCATTTTCTCAGGAGTTGACTTTTGTTGACTTTTTCATTTCCCGAGAGTTGACTTTTGTTGACTTTTTTCAATTTTGGCTCATTTTGCTCCTTTTTGCTCCTTTTTGCAAATTTCTTGAAATGGCAAGTCATTTCCCTCATGGCGGAGGTCCTCCAGGTGCCGAGGGTGAGCCAGACATCATGTCCTTGCCTCCGAGGATCCGCCCCTTTGATCCCGAGAGGTACGACCCTCCGGAGCACATCCTTCCCGTGAGTACTTTCTACCATTTTACGAATTTTGATCGACCAGCGCCCGCGGATCTACTACTACGGGAGCCAGAGTCTCACCTCTCTCACCAGGTATGAGAGGTATGTACTTCACCTTTACATTTTCTGCAATGTATTCTGCATTTTTTGTACATTTCATGCTTTCGCTATATATGTTCATCTGCTCATTCTGAACACATTCACATGCCATCCGGTCCACTTTGGCACACAACTTATTCTGAATGCTTAGTCTATAACATGGCATTTTGTTTGCATTTTGAACACACAGCTCAAGCAAGGGACGAGGTTTGTGTCTTGTTTTGCATTTATTAAACTTGCACACTTGGTTTCACAAGCCATCATGCAATGAAATTGCATCCATTGATGGTTTGTAAACCAAACTTGCTACTCCTTTGATTTGCTCATTAAAATAAGGGGTGAGTTATGCAAATAAACCCTTAAAATACCCTGTATTTGCTCTATTTGTCCTCTGTTGCAGTAAGAAGAACCTGTGCAATTAGTGGCCGGCAGGCCATTTTCATGGTCGGCAGGTGGCCAGCCATCACTAGTGGCCGACAACCTTCACCACTGGCCGGCCGGCCACTGATGAAAAATTAAGCAGTGTGTTTCTGAGGCCAAGAAGAGCTATTCTGGAAGTAGGCAACAATGTTCATGTTCAACTGTGCAAACAGAGGCATTCAGAAGCAAACGGTGGTTTATTCGGGTGGAAACCGAGCATGCGCATGAACATCCCTCGTTTCCCGAGGCGTAGTAATTAGTTACTTATTTTAATTGCACTTGAGCTATAATTATTTAATTAGTTAGTTAACTAGTTAGTTAATTCAAGTCTTGTAAAAATTAGTTAAGTAGTTTAGTTAGTTATTCATTTCTGTTTGTAATAGTTAGCTTAATTAGCTTAGCCTTAATTAGTTAGCTAGTTAGCTTAGTTTATTCATTTGGACTTAGTTTATTCATTCGGACTCTCCTTCGTGAGAGCGTAATGTAATAATGTGTATGTCTTCCAACCCCATGTCTTTCTCCCTTTTATTTACAAGCTTACGATGGTTAGTTTAGGGACATCATGTTTTGATTAGCATACTTCATGTTTGCATCCATTTGTATTGCGTGCATCAAGGCTCGGTCCATCATTCAAACTGCATTATTAGTTTAATACTTATTTGAATACGTACTTAGACCACATGCTATTTAATTGATTCATATGCCATGTTAAGTAGCCAAGCCTATTTAGATTGCATATCGCATGTGTTGCATTAGGCATATTGCATAGTTAGGAATCATGCATTTTTTCTAACTTATTTGTTTACTTTGGCTTAGAGTACTAAGTGAACCTTTACTCGTTTTAGCATAATTGCATGAGTGTGCTTGTTGCCATGTCTAACATGGTTTCCATGAGGCTAAATGCTTAATTGCTATAACTGCTTGTATGCCTGTGGATGAAGGCATATTGCCTGAATTGGAATAATTTGAGTAATGTTCATATGCGATCACTTTTTCAAGTGGTACATATTTCGAAACAATTTTCAAAACAAACATGACTCGAAGTGTTCTAATTCTTGCAAATTAGTCTATACTTGTGTGTGTGCGTATCACATAGTAATGCTAGCCTAATAACCAGAACAAGAGCATATAATGTACATAAGATTCATATCATGATTAGTAGAGGCTAATATTTGATCAGGCGAGCAGAGGCACTCAAAAGTATTCATGACCTTCCCCTTTCGTACCCAAGTTCCCGAACCGAGACAATCTTGGTGATGACGAATACATGGCCTTTGGCACGAATCATGGGTTTCCTAAATTTCCCAAAATAAAATATTTAGGTGCTGACTCTGTATCTGGCAAAGCAGTCCATTTTTGGCAATTTGATTCAAAATCGATTTTCCAAAAAGATTTGTCGGATTTGGACTCTTTGGTGTTTATCAATTTCACATTGCACTTGTGAAATTAGATTCAGAACCACGGGAGTCCGAACTATTGGGCTTATGTTCTAAACTTCCGAAAGGGGGCGCAAAAAAGTTGAGCTACACTGTCCTCTTTTTGTCACAGCTTACATCAATGATGTAGAGTTCAAGCATGCTTTCTTTGATGGTGGGGCGTCCATAAACATCATCACTACTGACACCTTTGCAAAGGCTGGTATCCCATAGTCCAGGATGGCTCACCAACCCATCACTATAAAGGGATTTGGTGGTGAAAAAAAGGTTACTAAGGGCCATATTGTAGTGGATTTAGCAGTTGGCGAGATCTGCTCCGCCACTAACTTCCATGTGAGTGAAGCGAACACAAATTACCACATGATACTTGGCAGAGCTTGGATGCACCGATATGGAGCTATGCCGTCGAGTTATCACCAATGCGTAAAGGCAAAGTTGGAAAAGTGCACAGTAACCATAAATGCGTCTGAAAGGCCATTCGGAGTGGAGGAGGCACACTATTCAGATGCAGTTTTCTTTACTGAGTTGTCAACAGATGAAACTCCAAGGACTGGTAAAATTGCAGGGGTAAAAGTGCCGAAGTGGAAAGACATTCGAGATGCAGAGGCTGCTCCAGACAGTAATGGGCAGAAGAGGAGTAGCAAGTCGACAAATCCTCTGCCTAAGATTGTTAAGGTGCGCGAGGGCGGTAAGACAGTTTACTACCTATGATGGTCTTGGAGGCCAGATTTCACACCTTGGAATGATGGCCCTGAGATGAATAAATACGGCGGTGATGGGTCCCATGAAAGGTTGGTGGAGACGCCTGAGCCGGCCCCTGAATGCATGCAAGATAGACCCAAACCGCAGCAGAAGGTACTTGCTAAGGTCAACCTCAGTGACTTACCAGGACAGAGCAAGCCTGTGTTTATCAGTAATACAATGGCTCCAGCAGCTAAAGGAGAATTGATAACACTACTAAAGCGATATAGTGATGTCTTTGCTTGGACATTCAATGAGATGCCTGGTCTTGGCCCATCCCTTGTCACTCATCATCTGGACACTTTTCCCAACTCTAAACCAATCAAGTAGCACGCTCGAAAGTATCACCCTGATCTTAAAGCAAAGATTAAGGTAGAGGTAGAAAAGTTACAGAGGGCCAAGTTCATTGAGCCTATACAATACCCAACTTGGCTAGCAAATATTGTGCCTATACAGAAGAAGAACGGTCAAATCAGGGTCTGCGTAGACTTTTGCAACCTGAACAAGGCATGCCCGAAAGATGAGTTTCCATTGCCCCATGTTGATACACTTGTCGATTCTACTGCAGGCCATCAGATGTTCTCCTTCACAGATGGGTTCAGTGGTTATAGCCAGATCAAAATGGCACCAGAAGATGTAGAAAAGAAGGCTTTCAGAATGCCCTTGGGAAATTTTTTCTATACAGTGATGCCCTTCAGTTTGAAAAACGCGGAGGCAACCTACCAACGGGCTATGATTGCAGTGTTCCATGACATGTTGCATCATGAAGTGGAAGTATATGTGGATGATCTGGTGGTCAAGTCTACTGAGGCAAACCGACACCTCTGCAACTTGGGAAAAGTTTTTTAGCATTGCCGCAAATTCTGCCTAAAAATGAACCCTCTCAAGTGTGCCTTCGGAGTTACCACCGGCAAGTTCCTTGGCTTTCTTGTACACTAATGAGGGCCTGAAGCAGATGGGGATAAGATTAAGTCAATATGGAGATGCCACCACCACACTCTTAAAAGGCTTTGAAGAAATTCCTAAGCAAAGTGTCATACCTCAGAAGGTTCATTCCAGCCCTTGCTGAGATAACCTTTTCCTTTAGGACACTGCTGAAAGGGAATCACAAATTTGAATGGTTGCAAGAACACCAACAAGCTTTTGATATGGTGAAGAAAGCACTTACCTCTCCACTTACAATGATTGCCCCACAACCCAAAAAGCCTCTGCTACTGTTCCTGACCTCTACACCTCGATCTATTGAGGCTCTACTTGTCTAGGACATAGATGGCATTGAGAAGCTAGTCTATTACATCAGTTGCAAAGTCGATGGTGCCAAGTCACGATATACACCAATTGAGAGGCATTGTTTAGCCTTAATCTTCACAGCACAGAAGTTGTGCCCCTATTTTTTGGCACATCCGATCTAGGTTGTGACCCGAAGTGATCCAGTCTGCTACTTGCTGAGCAAACCTGCTCTGACTGGAAGAATGACAAGATGGCTCTTGGCTATAGTAGAATATGACATCACTTGTGTCTCTGAAGGCAATTAAGAGCCAAACGCTTGCAGACTTACTGGCCTAATTCCCATGTGGTAAACATGAACCTGTAGAGGTACCCCTACCAAGTGAGGTCCATGTCTCAGTAGTTGCAATCAAGTCTTATTGGGACTTAAAATTTGATGGAGCTTCCGGAGCTAGGAAAGGTGGAGCTGGCATAACACTAACCAGTCAAGCAGGAGAAAAGTTTCATCTATCATATAAGCTTGACTTTGAATGTTTGAACAACGAGGCTAAATATGAGGCGTTGATACTGGGTCTAATAGCTGTCCAAAAGAAGGGCCTCCGCAAGTTGAAAATTTAGGGTGACTCCAAGTTAGTTGTCAAGCAAACAATGGGTGATTTCGCTTTGAAGGAGCCTCTATTGGCACCATATCGTACCATAGTTCAAAGGTTGTTCACTCAGTTTGATGATGTCTAAATACAGCATACTCCCTAAATACACAACCGTTTCCCTAATGCCTTGGCTACACTAGGGGCAAAGGTGGATATACCAGATGATAGTATAACCATCGTCATCGAGAAAAGAATAACACCAGCAGTGCTAGCTGAAAAACATACAGAGCAAGATGTTGAGAGATGGAAAGTAGATATAATCCAGCAGTTGAAAATAGGCCAAGGAACAATCAAACCTGCAGAACTTGCATCATTTCTGCTCCTTAGAGGAGAGTTGTATTTTCGCGGTCCCAACAACCAGCTGGCAAGGTGTGTCGGTAGACAAGAAGCAACTTACAGACTTAAGCAAATCCATGCTAAGTCCTATGGAGATGGAGATATTAGTCTATACTGACGGATATAGAGGCAAGGGTATTACTGGCTAAAGATGGAAAAGGAAAGTACTGAGTTACAGAGGCAATGTGCAGAGTGTCAGTCCCATCCTAAGGAAGAGGAAGCCCATTTCCTAAGCAGTAAAGAATGGAGGCAGCTATATATTGACTACCTGGGAAATGGCACACTGCCTGAGAACAAAGCTAATGCAATCAGAGTTAAGAGGCGAGCCCTCTGGTTCTTCCTTGACCAAGGCAAGCTATACCGAAAAAGCTTTGAAGGAGAATCTTTGGCGTGTTTATCAAAAGACGAGGCAAATGGGGTGTTAAGGGAAGCCTACAAGACAAAGCATCAAGAAGGGCAGTGATTATATGGACACCTTATTCACCTTGGCTACTACTGGCTGATAATGGAAGAAGATGCTAAAAACTTTGTGAGGAGATGCCAATCCTGCCAGAAGCTTGGGAACTTGATACATGCACCGGCGATCGAGCTGCACAACATCAAGACCCCTTACCCATTTCATACTTGGGCATTTGACCTGGTAGGTCCTATAGCGCAGCAATCCAAAGGCCACAGATGGATACTTGCAGTGACTGGATACTTGCAGTGACTGAAGTTAGCACCAAGTGGGTAGAGGCTATACCGATGAGGAAGGTAGACGGGGCAGGAGTAGCCAACTTCATCAAAGAAAACATAATCAGTAGATTTGGCATACCCAAAGTAATACTGTCTGACAATGGAACTCTCTTTGTAAATTGCCATGTGGGAAGACTGTTGGACGCTTACCAGAACAAGCACCACAAGTCTAGTCCATACTACCCCCAAGGGAAGAGACAAGCTGAGGTGACCAACAAAACCCTCATCCAAATACTGTGTCAAACGATGGATGAAGCAGGGGGCACATGGTTTGAACAACTTCCCGTAGCACTCTGGGCGTATAGAACGTCAAAGAGGAAGCCAACTCAGGCAACCTCATTTTCCCTAGTATATGGGTCCGAAGCTGTGTTACCAGTTGAGTTGGCAGTACCCTAAGCAACAATGGCTATATCAGCGCACTTAGTTCTAGACAGCAGGAAGAATGACATAGAGGCAGCTAAAGAAAGAAGAGATCAGGCCTCGCGGGCAATGAAAAAGTATCATCAATCCATGTTCAACAGAGGAAGTTCAATAAAGGGGACTTGGTATGGAAGACAGTGGACACAATCATGCGAGGGCAACCAATCCCCAAGTTCTCACCCAGATGCAAAGGCCCCTACAAAGTTGTTGAGGCAAGCAGCGGTGGGTACTACAAGTTGACAAGAGTAGATGATGGGTTCAGAACTGGCCCTATCAACGCCAAGTATGTCAAAGAATATTTTCCTTAATTTCTTTTGTCCAGGAAAAAGAGTTGTAAGTTTCTTTGTTAATACTTCTTGTAGACGTCCCCGAACGCCCCAGGAGGATGAATCCCGTCTTGTTCATCTGTGAGGTCTACTACAGTTCGGACTCAAATTGTCATGGTTCTTAATCTGAACTAAAGAGTCCAAATCCGGCAAATCGTTTTGAGAAAACAGATTTTTAGAAAAAGAAGTGCCAAACATGGATTGCTTTGCCAGATACAGAGTTGCCACCTAAATATTTTTTAATGGGGGAATTTAGAAAACCCTGACTCATTTCCCTCAGGCCACGTGTCCGTCATTACCAAAGTTGCCTCGGCTCGGGAACTTGGGGTACGATTGGGGAAGGTCAGCTATGAGCACCCCCTCTCGCCCGATCTGAAGATCGGCCTCTACTAACCATGATATCCGATTTTGAAAACGTTATGTGTTCTTATTCCGGTTAATTAGCTAGAATTACTATGTGATGCGCACAACACAAAAGTATAGACTAGATCGCCTAATTTGGAACGAAGCATTGCATATCCGTTTCGTTTAGGAAATGGTTTGAAATTTGCTACTCGCAAGTAGTCTAAAACATGGATTTCAACGAGTTGTTCCAACTCAAACAATCCAACCTTCACCCACAGGCATTCAGGCAGTTTATATCACATAAGCATATAGCCACATAGTAAGCATGCTATCATGTTTAACATTCACACTCATGCGAGATGCTAAAGCACAAATGCTTACCGAGTACTCTAAGCCAAAACAAAAGCTAGTTAGTAATCATATGCATGATCCTAGTTCATGTTAAGATGGCTAATGCAACACATGCAGGATGCAGCTAGAATAGGCTCGGCTAATCTATGGATGGCATGTGAAATACGACAACTAACACGTATTCAACTTGGAATTGAAATACAATGTAGTTAATATGATGCGCCGAGCCTGGTGCATGCAAGACAAATGTATGTATGGAAACATGCTATTATAAGTATGCTAATTGAAACATGCCCTAAACTAACCATCGAAAGCTAGTAAATAAAAGGGAAGAAGCACGTGGGGTTGGAAAACATACACACACTCACGCACACTTATTACACAATTGCCCTTGCTCGGAGGGTCCGAATAAATATTACAGTCCGAATAAATAATACTAAATTAATTATTACAGAACTTCTAATTTAAACTGATTAAATGTAGAAGGAAGGTGGCGGCAGCCCTGCCTTGGAATGCGTGGATGATGCATGTTTGTCTCACCCGGAACTCGCTGCCATAGCACTGTTGCCTCTGCTTACATTGCCCTGCTTCTCTGAGGACTGTGAAAATTCTTGGGACACCTCTGAACTACTTCCTGATCACTCTAGAATACCACCGGCCAATTCAAAGCACCACTGGCCATGGGAGTGGGCTTATCGGCTAAATGTTGGACCACCGGCCAGCCACTGATGGTCGATCGGCACCGTAAGTGGCCGGCCGGCCATTACTTCCTGCAGAAACCTGCAGTTGACAACAGTAGAGGGCAAGCAGTGTATGGCAGGGAATTTTCAGGCAAATGTGAGCATAGACACACTCCCTATCATGCAATGGACACAAGGGAGCGTGATCCTCGACCCTCGGGCCATCAATTATGCATTTTGATGCATGATGGCCTAAGAGGCCAAGTTTGCCATTCAATGTAAAAATGCATGCAACAAAAGAGATGAGTGCCTTTTGCCTTATCATGTTTGAGGTCAAGGGCATTGGCGACCGAGGATTGAGGCGCGTTACGTCACTTTGAGTACGAACGCCCCTCATCCCCATGCTTGGTTTGACACCCCAAACCAAGCAATGCAATGCATGTATACAAACACGGCTCAAGAATGCAACATGAGGCTAAGATGCAAAACATGCCAAATGCAATGCAATCTATCATGCAAGTGTAATGCAATGTAAACATGCAACCGATACAATGTAACATGCCAAGCATGCAAAGTGTGCGAAGATGGACTTATACTGAAATGAGAAGGCCTCAGCCCTCTCCAAAACAGTGGCCAAAGATGATGCAAATGGTGGACAAATGTTCATGCAAACATGCATACCAATGAGCCTAAGACTAAGGCATAAAGAGGAGCATTCTACCACAACTACCCTAACCACACATGGCATGGACAATTCAACCAAGAACAGAGTTTTAATGCAGCAAAATACACCCTAAAATGCACATAAATGACATCCCAAATGACTTGAACAAGAGGCATGCACCAAGGCCTAAACATGGAGTATAAGCCCACATCTCATCAAGGTTTTAAAAGAGTAACAAACACCAATATGTAAGCACAAAAAATGGACTGAACTGACATCATAAGTGATTCCAAATCACTGAAATAGGCCAACTCAAGCATGCTCATGACTCACACATCCGATGCCAACATGCTAGAATGCAAAGGAGCTATACAAAGCATGAAATGCATGACCAAAATAATACCCAACAGACCTCAAGCATGGCAAAATATGACTAAAAACTTCACAAAGCTAGGCAAAAATATGCAAGCATGATGGCCTAATGGCAAGAGGCATTTCTTGAACAAAATGGAGGAATACAAGGCAAGTGTATTATGCATGCAAGGGGTCAACAAACCAACATGGGACAGAGGTAAAAGATGCCAAATAAACACCAATAACCTCTGAAATGAAGCCAAACAAAGCTAGGCATACATGCTACTCTTATAAGCCAAAAATGCAAACAAAAGAGAGACAAAGGGAGAGGGGTGTCCCTCCCCTATGCAAGACATCAAAAGCCTTCTTCACCACTAAAAATCCACTGGATTTCAATGGTGAGAAGGTCAATACACAAAAGTCCCCAAAGCTTATAAAAACAAGCACAAAAAGGGGCCAAACAAGGCCTAAGAGGGGGAGGTCGACCCCCAAGACCAAAAGAACCTTAATGAAGTATCTTAAGCATGCAAATATAAGACTTTTTTCAGTTATACACAGAGGCTGAAACAGTAAGCAAGATAGGTAAAAGACTAGTGCAAGATTGGAGAATATAAAGTAAAAGTGTTACCCTTGAAGATCCCTTGAAGAACAGCAAATGCAGCCCTCTTCTTTTGATCAAAACCAGTCCAAAACCTCAAGAACAAACTCTCAATGCCTCCCAAAGTCGAAGTATGGTGTAGTAGTGTGTGTCTTAGTGCAAAACTAAGAAGAAATCACCGTTTTGGCCCTTAAACACACACACAATGAAGAGAGAGAGGGAGATATAGAGAGAGAAAGTGTATATCAGATATATATATGTATTTTGCTCTGGTTTTTTGCTGAACCAAACAAAGGAGGAGGAAGAGGCTCTTATATAGACAAGGTAAAGGGCTAAGCTTCCAAGAGAAGCTATTCAAAAGGGTCAAGGCTTCTAAGGGAAGCTAGGCCAGGGGGTCAAGCTTCTTGGGGAAGCTAAGACAAAGGGTCAAGCTTCCTCAAGAAGCTTGAGCAAAGGGTGCAAGTGGTTGGGACCAAAAAAGGTCAAAGGCTCAAAACAGCCATACCCGTGCATGGGGGGGTCCGTGCATCCCAACTGGCACAGCTGGCATGCATTATGCCTGCAAAAGGAAAAAGGTGGTACTGGCCAGCAAAAGAGGCCATTGGCCAAAAAGATGGTCGGCCGAGTACACAAAATGCCGACCGGCCAATGTTATATTTCACCAATGGCCGGTAGCAAGAATACACGGCCGGTGGCCTCAAGCCAGGGCCGGTGGGTGCCAGGGGTAGCTAAAAAGCTACTCTCTACCCTTAGGAGCAAAAACACAAAAGTCCTTGGTTTTGCACCAAGGACAAGACAGTCGAGTTAAGAGATCCTAAGGCAAGGCGCGCGGTCGAGACCTCCGGGAACTCGAAATGAACACGAACATGGGTGATCACCGAGTGTTCAAGCGGTGACGTCCAAGTCTTGAGGATGGTAAAAAATGGGGTGTTTACAGTTGCCCCTTTTTGACAGAACTGGAAAGTCATAACAATGACGGGAGTGAATGTCAAAGCCCAGAGACGACCCATTTTTGACAAGGCCGAAGACTTAGACAAGCATACAAGCTACAGATAAGATATGCGCCCGAAGGCAGGGGCAAAATGCAACTGACAATGCAAGAAGCCGAGCATAACTTATGATCATGCAAAGAAAGCTGTAACGAAGCATAACAATGCAACAGTTTTTAAGCTAGCACACACCAAACTACACTACAATGCAGAGAGAGTGTAAGAGAATCATGTAATTCTCGCTACGTTTCACGCAGAGAATACAATACCTGTGTGGTTCGTCTGGTCGTGCCAGCTTCAAATGAACCGTACATACAATATCGTGCCTGAAAAAGAAAGAAAACTTAACAGGTACAATATTGTTAGCAACATGCATATCAATGCAATTGAAAGTGCGTGACGACGCAAACCGATTAGAACGCATAACAATGCGATTTGAAACAAACATAACAATGCTATGAAGGCGCAAACACATGTAAGTAAAGAACACAGGACAACGTGCACAATGTGTGTAGATGTAGATATATGTAAGTAAAGTATACGCGACAACATATACAATGTGTATAAAATGGACTTGAACACATGTAAGTAAAGCATAACGCGACAACGCATGCAATGTGTATAGAAATTTGAACACATGTAAGTAAAGCATAACGCAACTGTAGACGTCCCCGAACGTCCCCGGGAGGATGAGTCCCGTTCTGTTCATTTTGGGCTCACTACAGTTCGGACTCAAATTGTCACGGTTCTCAATCTGAACCAAAGAGTCCAAATCCGACAAATCGTTCTGAGAAAACAGATTTTTGAAAGAAGTGCCAAACATGGACTGCTTTGCCAGATACAGAGTCGCCACCTAAATATTTTATTTTGGGAAATTTAGGAAACCCTGACTCGTTTGCCTAAGGCCACGTGTCCGTCATCACCAAAGTTGCCTCGGCTCGGGAACTTGGGCACGATTGGGGAAGGTCACTTTGTGAGCACCCCCGCTCGCCCGATCAAAGATCGGCCTCTACTAACCATGATATCTAGTTTTGAAAACATTATGCGTTCTTATTCCGGTTATTAGCCTAGATTTACTATGTGATGCGCACAGTATACAAGTATAGACTGGGTCACCTGAATTGGAACAAAACATTTCCTGTTTATTTTTTGAAGTGGTTTGCTACTCGCAAGTAGGCTTAAAATGCTGATTTTGCCACCCTCAGGTGGGCTTTTTAGAAAACATGGTTTTGCCACTATCTAGTGGGCTTAAAACTCACAGTGAATGAATTGTTCCAATCCAAATAACCCAACCTTCACCCACATGCATTTAGACAGGTATATCATATAAGCACATAGCCTCATGGTAAGCATGCTATCATGGCAGTCACTCACACGCATGCAAGGATGCTAAAGCATAAAACTTACTGAGTACTCCAAGCCAAAATAGAAACTATGTTAGAAATCCATGCATGATCCTAACTATACAGAAATGCCTAATGCAACACATGCAAAATGCAACTAAGGTAGGCTTGGCTTTTCTAAACATGGCATATGAAATGCTACAGCTAACATGTATTCAACTCGGAATTGAAATACAATGCAGTGAGTATGATGCGCCGAGCCCGGTGCATGCGAAACAGATGAATGAATGCAAACATGCTATCATACTGCATGCTAATTGAAACATGCCCTAATCTAACCATCATAAGCTGGTAAATAAAAGGGAGAAAGACGTGGGGTTGGAAGACATACATCACACGCACGCACACTTATTACAACATTGCCCTCGCGCGGAGGGTCCGAATAAATAATACACAGTCCGAATAAATAGTACAGTCCGAATAAATACAAAACCCTAATTAATTAACAAATTTAACTAGGAAAGCAGTAAATTAACATGCAAGCTATGGACCGCCTCAGCTCTGTTCCGGATGATGAATGATGCATGCTTGAGTGGCCTTGCGCGGAAATCCATTGCGATGCCCCGATTAGCCTCTGTTTACAATTAAGCCCGAAATATTGCGCGAAGCTTCAAAAGATTGCCGGTTTCTAATTTGTTGCAACAGAGAGCAAGAAAGGGGCATGGCAAAGTATTTTCACATATGTATGCACACCTCGATTCTCGTGCCACCAATCATGCATCTCGATGCATGATGGCCGAGGAGTCGAATTGTACGACTCAATATGAAATGAGTGCACATATAAACACAACAAGACCGAGACTCCATCATGGTTAATCCGGAGTGTCGGCGACCGGGAATTGAGACACGTTCCGTCACTCGGAGTACGAAACGTCCCTCGTTTCCCATGCTCGGGCTAACTCCTATCCCAAACACAATGCAATATGCATGACATTCATGAATGCAATCCTAACATGCAACCTAGCATACGCAATGCTATGAAATGGCATACACAATGCTCGATGTAACATGGCATACACAATGCTCTAACATACAACCTAGCATACGCAATGCTATGAAATGGAATGGCACAATGCACGATGGACTTACACCAATATGAGTGGACCTCAGCCACACCCACATTAGTAGCCATGAGATGAAAAAGAGACAACCGAAATGCGTGCACACATGCACGCAAACTGAGGACCGAACCTAAGGCACCAAATGCCACTCTAACAAGGCATGGCAAGGCATGAAATATGGCATGCAGACATGCAAATTCCAGCGCTGAAACATGATGCAAAATGATCCCGAATCATGGATATATGTCATACAATGCATGGAATGGTCCCAAAACTCAAAACTAGGCACATGTATTGACTTATAGCTATACAAAGTGTGCATTATTTGACTATGAAGCACAAAGACAGAGCCAAGGCAGTCCCAAAACATGCACATTTCCAGTTCAAAGCATGACCAAAAGATGCTAGCATGATGGACTAAAATAGCATGCAACTTTGACTAGCAAACATGATTTACATGGCATGTATATGAAGTACATGAGAACTCATCAAACCAGCAAAAATCAGTGAATAAAACATGCCAAAATATGCCCAAATAATCACTGAAATGCAGCCAATGCATGCGAAAATGAGGGGCTTCTTTGGAGGGCCATACAAGGGGTTATTAAGTGCCTACAAGATAGACACTTAGCAAGACCAAAAAAACTCTGGAAATGGTTTATGATAGTCCTAAAACCCACCAAATAGGCCCTGGAATCAGTCTCGGAAACATGTAAAGAAAGGCCTCTTTGAGAGGCCTTGAATGGGATTGCTCTACACATGCTTCATAGACATAAAATATGGCCAAGGGGGCCTTGGATAGAGTCAAGGAAGACCTCAAAACCCTCAGAGTAGAGCCTAAAAAGTGACTTCAATGCATGAAAAATAGGGTCCCTTTGGAAGGCCAAACATGCTAGTAAAGAGAATGAAGGGTGAGAGGGTCACCCCTCTATGATTTCAAAGCTCAAAACCTCATCAAAGCCACTAAAAATCCACTAGATTTCAGTGGCTAAGAGGCCAAAACAAGACTTGTGCAAATGCTCAAATGCATGGCTCAAAGCATGTGGAAATGAAGCATGCAAGGAAGGAGATGACTCCAAACAGAAAAGTGACCTGAAGAAAACTTAAAGAGGAGGTCAAAACAAGATTTTTTTCAGTTTATATCAAGCCTCAAAAATATTCACAAGTAAGGCTAAAACATGATGCAAAAATAGCCCTAAAAGAGAGATAAAGGACAAGAGGCAGAAGATGGTCTCAAACAGAAAAGAGCCCTTCAACAAAGTTGAAGAGGGGCTCAAAATAAAATACTCTACAGTTTAGGTCGATGCCCAGAAATGCTCACAAATAAGGCTAATGTATCATGCAAGATAAGCCCTAAAAGAGAGATAAAGCACCAAGGGGGAATAGAAGACCTCAAACAGAAAAAAGTTCTTGATCAATCATGAAGATGAGCTAAAAATAAGACTATTTTCAGTTCAGGTCGAAGCCCAAAAATGCAAGAAAAAGGAGCTAAGATATAGGGCAAAGATATGCAAAAATGGGAGAAATAGAAGCTTACGCTTGTAGCACAGCAATGCAGCAGCTTTTGGTCCAAGAAAATGAGCTCCTAACCTCTGAAAATCAGCCTCAAGGTGTTGGAATGGAGGATGGAGGTGGTAGGCTATGAGTTGGTGTGTAAATGGTGCAAGAACAAGAGTGTTTGGAGGCTTGGAGTAGATAGATATAGGGTTGTATGTATAATGCTCCAGCTGGTTTTTCTAACCCTTAGAAATGAAGTAGGGTGCTGGTTATATAGAGGGAGAGAAGCCAAAGAAAAGGAGGGAAAAACCAATTCAAATATCCCCCCAAAAGGACAGACCCTCGGGTAGGGGGTCTGGTGCAAAACAGCTGGCACAGCTAGAATGCACCATGAGGGACAAACATGGCCGGCCAGGTGCAAAAGGGCCAAGTGGCCGACCAGCCACCTCCCTTGGTCGGCCGACCAGGGGTCAAAAGGGTCAGAATAATTGCTGGCCGGCCACCCCAAAAAGGTGGCCTCCCAGATGAATGCAACACAACTGTATGGTCAAAACCCAAAAAATGTGAACCATGAGAGGGAAAAGCCAGCTTTTTAGAGGGGTTCAAAAGGGTCCAGAACAATTGCTGGCCGGCCTACCCATATTGGTGGCCTCCCAGGTGTGCACAACACAATGATGTGGTGGAAAATCAAAAAAAGTGGCCCGGGAGTGGGAAAAACCAGCTTCTTAGTGAAGAAAACGGGCGATGAAGAAATAAAACTGGTTTTTCAGAAAAATTGCTGGCCGCCCACCTTCCTGCAACCTTTCTAACAATGAAAATAAGGTCCTTGCCAAAAACGGACCAAGACGGATGCAAAACGAAGGTTCGGGGGCCGAAACACGCAGTTCGGGGCCCCGAAAACAGGCTGTTAGGCACCGGAAGTGGCTTTCGACCACGGAGTTGGTCTCTCGGGCCACAGTGTCCCTCAAAAGGAAGGAAACAAGGTGTGTACAAAAAACCGGAGCAAACGGAGGTAGTTAAGCGGTCCCGAACCGAGGCACACGGCCGATGGCTCCGAAAACCGGAAACCGGGCTCCAAATGGGAAAAATGGCCTATGACCACGAAATGTGGCCTACGGCCACTGAGAGATAGTCTACGAGACCTCTCCCTCCCTTCGGGAAGAGAAAACGGAGAAAATGGGACCTAGTTCGCAAACCGAGGCAAAGCACAAAAGAGTCCGGAAGTCCGGAGGCAAGGCTTGCAGCTGTGACTCCGCAACCTCAGAACGAGCACAATATGCAACATCACCAAGCGCTCAATTGGTGACGTCTGAGTCTTAAGGTTGGTCAACAATGGGGTGTCTACAGCGACAACGCATGCAATGTGTATAAAAGGAAACTTGAACACATATAAGTAAAGCATAACGCGACAACGCATGCAATGTGTATAGGAATTTGAACACATGTAAGTAAAGCATAACGCGACAACGCATGCAATGTGTATAAAAAGAAACTTGAACACATATAAGTAAAGCATAACGCGACAACGCATGCAATGTGTATAGGAACTTGAACACATATAAGTAAAGCATAACACGACAACGCATGCAATGTGTATAGGAACTTGAACACATATAAGTAAAGCAATGCACGTATGCACGCAATGTGTATAGAAACTTGAACACATATAAGTAAAGCAATACACGTATGCACGCAATGTGTATAGAAACTTGAACACATATAAGTAAAGCATAATGTGACAACGCATGCAATGTGTATAGAAACTTGAACACATATAAGTAAAGCATAACGCGACAACGCATGCAATGTGTATAGGAACTTGAACACATATAAGTAAAGCATAACGCGACAACGCATGCAATGTGTATAGGAACTTGAAGCGTGGTAAAGACAAGTTATTCATGATGTTGAAATGCAACGCACTGCAACACAGTATAATTGAAGCGATTTGTGGAGTTCACGAGATACAAAAAGGATACGGGAAGGGGTGTTCTTTGCACGTATGGAGCATCGCTCAAAAAGGCACGGCCCGAGGTCGGCTTGAAGGCCTACTAATGTTCTGAAAAAGTGCACTTCCTTGCACTGTCTTGAGTAAGGAAGGTGCCAAACCGTACCGTTGACTTGAACAAGAGTACGGGATGCATTGAACGCGAGGGGAGGTTACTGACATTCAATCCTTATGCCCTACTGCCCTGCCCTCTTTTGCTTTACTTTCCTTTTTACTTGTAGTTTAAGCACATCGCACTGCCTCAGGCAGGTTATTATTTTTTTTCTCATAACTGTGTATTTTGCAAAACACATGATGGAAATGAAATAGCTATTTTGTTCAAAAAGGTGTTACATTTGTACTTCCTATGCATCGCATCGCGTGGCATTACATAACAACGTGAATGAAATTGAACTTTGTTTGAAAATTGAGCACTCGCACCGTAATAATCAGGTAGTGAACCGACTTACAACTCGATAAGCAAAACAAAGAAACTCGATAAGTCAACCAAGTGTGAGTACAACTCGATAAGCAAATCAAAGACTTAAAGAGAGTGAAATACAACTCGATAAGCAAATGTACAACAACTCAATAAGCAAAAAGGTGTGACCCCGCAAGAATCGATCACCGGAGGGCATCGGTAGAGGTTCCAACCACAATCCCTCAGCGTGTTCAACACAGAAATAGCTCAGGGGACAAGAAAGAAAACCACCGGCCACAAGAGAAATCCATCGGCCTCAAGGAATGGCCATCGGCCAAAAGTGATGGTCGGTCGGCATTATCTTTGGCCGGCCGGCCATGGATGGAAAGAACCACCAGAATGCTGACAGCTGTCCCCCACTCATACCTTATCTTCTACAAAAGGCCTCAGCTTCATGGTTTTTCTCAATTCGACACTGATTTGCTCTAAATGGAAGAGTTTCTTGCCCAGAATCTCGCAGCTTGGATTGCCAACTTGGACGGCTCGGAAAAGCTGAGTTTCCGGGGGTTTGTCATAAATGCACTATTCACTCTGAGTCATATTCCACTGCACCTTCCGTTTCTCCATGCCGCGGCAAGGTTTTGGAACCGGTGACTGTAGACGCGCCCTTGGGCCTCACTCTACAGTTTGGACTCGTTTTTGTTGTTGGTTCTTAATCTGAACCAAAGAGTCCAAATCCGGCAAATCGTTTTGAGAAAAATAGATTTTTAGAAAAGAAGTGCCAAACATGGACTGCTTTGCCAGATACAGAGTCGCCACCTAAATATTTTTTTTAAATGGGGAAATTTAGGAAACCCTGACTCGGTGCCAAAGGCCACGTGTCCGTCATCACCAAAGTTGCCTCGGCTCGGGAACTTGGGTACGATTGGGGAAGGTCAGCTATGAGCACCCCCTCTCGCCCGGTCCGAAGACCGGCCTCTACTAACCATGATATCCGTTTTTGAAAACGCTATGTGTTCTTATACCGGTTATTAGCCTAGAATTACTATGTTATGCGCGCAGCAAATAAGTATAGACCAAATCGCCTAAATTGGAATAGAACATTATATGTTTGTTTTGAAAATAGTTTGCTACTCGCAAGTAGGCTAAAATGTAGATTTTGCCACCCTCAAGTGGGCTTTAGAAAAGATGGTTTTGCCACTATCAAGTGGGCTTAAAACTCACAGTTTTAATGTATTATTCCAATTTAGGCAATTCGACCTCCATCCAAAGGCATTCAAGCAGTTATATCACATAAGCAGCTAGCCTCATGGTAAGCATGCTATCATGGCAGTCACTTACACGCATGCAAGGATGCTAAAGCATAACCACTTACCGAGTACTCCAAGCCAAAGAAAGAAGCTAATTAGAAATCAATGCATGATCCTAACTATACAGAAATGCCTAATGCAACACATGCAAAAATGCAACTATAGCAGGCTCGGCTATTCTAAACATGGCATATGAGATGCAACAGCTATCAAGTATTCAACTCGGAATTGAAATACAGATGCAGTTAGTATGATGCGCCGAGCCCGATGCATGCAAAACAGATGAATGAATGCACACATGCTATCATACTGTATGCTAATTTAGACATGCCCTAGTCTACCATCATAAGCAGGTAAATAAAAGGGAAGAAAGACGTGGGATTGGAAGACATACACATACTCACGCACCCACACTTATTACAGATTCGCCCTCGCTCAGAGGGACCAAATAAATATACAAATTAATTAACCTACAAGCTAATTAATTATTACAGACCACTTAATTAATTAAGCAAATTAATTAAGCTAAGGAAAATAGTAAAAGGCCTCGAGAAGCGGGTCCAATGCAATGCATGTTCGGTCTTGCTCGGGAGTGCACTGCCATGCATAGATTGCCTCTGTTTTCCCTGCTCTGCCCCTCTGAAAATTGTGCAAGTCCCAGGGATGCGTCCATGAACACTGTGGAGTGCCACCAGCTGAGAGGAATGGCCACCGGCCATGGGGAATATTCACCGGCCACTTATTAATCCATCGGCCACCAATGTATGGCCGGTCGGCACTGTAGATGACCGGCCGGCCAAAAATTCCTGCAGAAACCTGTTTGACAGCAGCAGAGGGTAGACAAGGCATGGCAATGCATTTCCAAAGCAATGTTTGCACCACCACCCTCCTTATCATATTCATGACTCAAAGGAGGATGGTTCTTGGCTCTCGGGCCACCAATCACGCATTTCCATGCATGATGGCCAAAGAGTCAAGTTGTGCAATTTCAATATGGAATGAAATGTACAAAACAAATAATGGGCCCCAACCTCTATCATAATCAATTCAAGAGGCAAGAGATGCATGCTATGATATGCAACCTAAACATGCAAGCTAAGCATGCAAGATGAGCATGTGAACATGCAATATGCAAACATGTGTCAACATGTGAGGATAGGCAAGCATGTAACAACATGTAACCTAACTAGCATGCAACAACATGCAAAGATGGACTTAAACTAATATGGGTAGCTCTCAAGCATGCCAAAATCAGTGGCCAAGGTGCTCAAAATGAAGGAATAATAGGCACACAAACATGCATGCAAATGGTGTCCAACACTTCAAGCATTTATAAGCAATTCTTAAGCACACTCAAGAGGATGCAAACATGACAAATGGCATGCATTAAGCTCTGAAAATCATGCTATAAGAGATGCCAAACCAACTTAAACAAGACAATCAAGGCATGCAAACAAGGCCCAAAATTCAAAGCAAGCTAAAAGGGAATTAGACCATACTTAGCAAGACCAAACATGGCATGAATTAAATGACCCAAAACAGAGTTTTAGCACATAAAACAAAGCCTAAAAGACCACTTAGATGGCATCTAAATGGCTTGAATTCGAAAGCATGCATAATGGCCAAAACATGGAGCATGCAAGACAAGCTTTTAAAGCTTCAAAGATGTCACGACCCAAACCCGGCCCTATGGGTTTAGCACCGTAACCGGCCAGTAATCCGAGATTACCGAAGGCCTGCTTAACAGTAATACAGTAAAACAGAGTACAGGGCCTGGCAAAAGCCATCACAGTAATAAAATAATGTCCAATGAGCTGTGACAGTCTGTATGCCAAAAAGATTTTTCATACATATATACAGAACAGTACATATACATACATGTCATTTAGTGAAACAGGGACTTAATCCCCACTCAACAGTACAGTAAACATTCAGTCTACACAACCCATTCGGTTATTACAAAGCAGTGGGACAGTGCAAAAAGGGAAAATACTAAAACACCCCTAAGCCTTAGCATGATGGGCTCGGGACCTCGCAGTGAGGCACATTGGTTGGCTTGACAAAATTGGAGTTTACTCTGACACTTCTAGCTTTGATCCGGTGCCTGTACACCTACATATATATATGAGTAGTGAGCTAAAGCCCAGTGAATAACACAATGCGTAAAGGAGTTAAGAATGAATGTCCTTATAGTAATGAAAATAGTTCATTGATTCAGTATATCTGTCATTCAGCGATATGTGGTACATCCATTAGCATAGCAGTACAGTAAACGGTAGGTCTTAAAAGACCGAACAATAATTGATGGCCATCAATCAGTAAACAGTAGTGGTTCCAACATGGGAACCGAGTCGATTAGACAAATCCACCCGTTCATAGACCGTCGGTGGGGCCATCCGTTCACAGACCGTCGATGGCAGAGATTTCTCAAACGGTAGCAGTAACAGTAAACAGTAGTTGCTAAGGATGCCACAATACAGTTCAGAATATAGGACATACATTCATACAGTCAACAATATCAATTCAGTAAACAGTTCAGTTCAGTATTTCAGAAGATAATCATTTGAACATATCTTTACACAATTGTTACTCACAGAGTTTGGGCTACAGTATGCTAGAGCGTGTTTCCCCAGTCGCCGACCCTACACAGTTAACAGATCGAACACACGCTAAGCTATACAGTTGGGAAAGATAATAACTTAACCCCTAATTGCCTCGGTGTGTTCTACATCTATATCCTCATTAAGATGTCTTAAACTAGGCCTAAGAATGCCTAGGATGAGATGAGGATGCAAAGATGTGAGCAGAAAACAGTTTCAGAATTTTCAGAAAAACAGAGTCCCACTCGAGCGCATGTTTCCCCGCTCGAGCGTACAAGCAAACAAAGGTCCCCGCTCGAGCGGCAACATCCTCGCTCGAGCGGACCAAAAAGTACTGGATAGGTGAAATCTCCGCTCGACGCCCGCTCGAGCGTGTCACCCAGTCCTCCGCTCGAGCGCCCAATACTCCGCTCGAGCGGACTGATGCGCAGTGCAAGATGCTGGGGGCTCGATTTTCCTGCTCGAGCGGCACTTTCCCCGCTCGAGCGGACAACCAAAATCTGGAAATTCCAGATTTGAGTCCCAAGCTCAAAACCAAGTTCAAAAGTAATATTTTCGATCCTCTTGGGCTATTTTCTGGAAAAACTCTTGCAAACCCATAGTTAAACACGATTCAAAACTCAATTTGAGAAATCAAAGCCCAAGGGTGTTTAATTCAAACCCAACTTCCAACCATTTATCAAGAACAACATTCAAACATAACATGCATGATCTTTAAATCAATTCCTAGGCTTCAAAACATGCTCTAATGAGCCAATTGGTTCACAAACAAGATGAAATCATGGTCTACACTCTAAACATGGACATGCATGTGACAATTTGCCATGAACTCAACTCAAAGTCCAACAATACTAACATGCATGCATGAATCAAGCTATAATCTTACATGTATGAACTAAAACAAAACTTAACTCTACAATGAAGTATGAAACATGCAAGAATTAACTTAAAGACACAATTAGGTGGTTGGATTTCCTACCTTAGGTCTTCAATTTTGGCCAAGGAAACTTAATTAGCAATCTACACTTCAATTACCAAACAATTCTTCAAGATCACCAAGCAAAGTCAAGCAAAGTGTGATGAAAATCAACTCTCTCCCTTTTCTCTCTCTCTATGACCGGTTGAGCTCTCAAAATGTGGCTGAAGAAGTGGTTTGATCAACATGCAATAAGGCTCAATATAATATTCTAAGTGGTCCACCAAGGGTGGCAAATTGGTAAATAAGTCCATATCTTGTGTTTTATTACTATTAATCTAATTTAATCATACCAAATTGACTTTCAGATAATTATACCATAAAATCACATATATTATGATAATCATGAAACACTAAACGATTTCCGGATCGGCCGCCGATAAGGCCTTCAATTAACAGTTTAAACATAGGAACACGAACAGATAATTAAACAATCAAACAGATAAAATGCAATTCAACAGATACAGTCAATTGATTCCATTTCAGATTCCAATCAGTCAGTTCAGTATTTTATTCAGTTCAGTTATCGGTCATAATTAGTTTCCGTTTAACAGTAATCAGTAATTATTCGGTAATCCGTAGCGAGGGTTATTACAGTCTCCCCTCCTTAAAAAGAGTTTAGTCCTCTAAACTCGAGTTACCTTCATTCTGGAAGAAAACAGGGTTCAGTGGAAACAGTTCTGGGTATCTTTTAGCCATGTCATCTTCCCTTTCCCAAGTGGCATACACGCCACCATGGTTTTGCCAGTCGACTTTTACTAACGGGATCTCTTTGTTTCTCAGTTTCTTGATCCGTCTGTTCACAATCTGTATAGGCCGTTCCTCGTAAGTGTAGTCATCACTCAACACTATCCGAGGAGGCTCAATCACATGGAAAGGATCCCAGAGATAATCTCTCAACATAGAAATGTGGAAGACGTTGTGCATATGCTCCATTTCAGGAGGAAGCGCAACTTGATACGCCACCGGATTGATTTTCTCAATAATCTCATACGGTCCGACATATCTCGGCGCTAACTTGCCCTTGACTCCAAAACGAGTCTGGCCTTTCATCGGTGTCACTTTCACAAACACGTGATCACCCACTTCATATTCTCTGTCCCGTCTTCTGACATCTGCATAACTTTTCTGTCTACTCTGTGCAGTTTTCAGTCTCTGTTGTATCAGTTTCACTTTCTCAGTCGTTTCATACACAATCTCGGGCCCAAGCAAAGGCCCATCTCCAACTTCTGCCCAGCAAATTGGAGATCTACATTTTCTGCCATACAATGCCTCGAAAGGCGCCATACCAATACTCGAATGATAATTGTTGTTGTAGGCGAATTCAACCAATGGCAAATGACTTTCCCAATTTCCCTGAAAATCAAGGACACACATTCTCAATAAATCCTCTAGAGTTTGGATGGTCCTTTCTGATTGGCCATCTGTCTGAGGATGATAGGCACTACTCAGTCTCAGTTCAGTACCCAATGCAGTCTGTAGGCTCTGCCAAAACCTCGATGTAAACTTCGAATCCCTGTCAGAAACAATGGATACAGGCACTCCATGCAGTCTAACAATTTCATCAATATAAATTACAGCCAACTTGTCGGCATTATAAATTGTCTTGACAGGTAAGAAGTGAGCAGATTTGGTCAGTCTATCAGCAATGACCCAAATTGAATCCATACCTTTTCTGGAGCGAGGCAATCCGACGATAAAATCCATCGTGATATGCTCCCATTTCCACTCCGGTATGGGTACGGGTTGCAGTAAGCCTGCGGGTCGCTGATGTTCCGCTTTGACTTGTTGGCAATGAAGACATTTTGACACAAAGTTGGCAATTTCTTTCTTCATCCCCGGCCACCAAAAGTTCTGTTTCAAATCTTGGTACATTTTCGTATTCCCTGGGTGGATAGAAAATTTTGAGTTGTGGCCCTCTTGCAGAACTCTTCTTTTCAGTTCAGTGTCATTTGGTACACACAGTCTTTCTTGAAACTTCAGTACATCATTTTCTAATTTGAAGCCCGGTCTCGGTTTAGATTCTCTTTCTTCGATGATCTTCCTCAAGAAGTCATCCTGTTGCTGCTTCTCTTTAATCTCTTCAATCAAAGCCGGTTGAGCAGAAATAGCAGCTAAGGTTCCACCTTGCTCTCGCAAAACAATTTCAATTCCAGATTTTTCAAGGTCACAAAGCAACTCCTTCTGCCCGGTGAGTAAGCAAGCTAAGTTCCCAATCGATTTCCGACTCAATGCATCGGCAATGGTGTTGGCTTTTTCCGGATGATACAGAATCTGTAGGTCATAGTCTTTAATCAGTTCTAGCCATCTCTGCTTTCTCCTGTTCAATTCTTTCTGGGTGAAGAGATACTTCAGACTCTTGTGGTCGGTATATACTTCACATGTCGCCCCATACAGATAGTGACGCCAGATCTTCAGTGCAAAAACTACTGCAGCAAGTTCCAGGTCATGGGTTGGGTAGTTCTTTTCATGAGGCCTCAGTTGTCGGGAAGCATAGGCAATTACTCTCCCATTCTGCATTAAAACACATCCCAAACCCTTATGAGAAGCATCACTAAATACAGTATAACCGTCCGTACCTGAAGGTAGAGTAAGGACAGGTGCAGTCACCAATCAAGTTTTCAACTCTTGGAACGCTGATTCCCTCTGGCCAGCCCAGTCAAATGATATCCCTTTCTGTGTCAGTTGAGTCAATGGTAAAGCAATTTTGGAGAAATCTTTGACAAATCGTCTGTAATATCCAGCCAATCCCAAAAAGCTTCGGACTTCTGTCACATTTGTTGGTCTAGACCGGTTTACTACGGCTTCAATTTTCTGTGGATCAACTGAAATCCCATCTTTGCTAATAACATGTCCCAAAAACATAACATGGTCAAGCCAAAATTCACATTTAGACAGTTTAGCATACAGTTTCTGTTCTCTTAGGGTCTGTAGGGCAAGTCTCAAATGATGTTCATGTTCTTCTCTACTTTTTGAATAAATCAGTATGTCATCAATAAACACAACAATAAAATCGTCAAGGTACGGTTTAAAGGTTCTGTTCATGAGGTCCATAAATGCTGCGGGTGCGTTGGTAACTCCAAAAGGCATAACTAAAAATTCGTAATGTCCATACCTTGTTCTAAAAGCAGTCTTATCAATGTCTTCTGGTTTAACCTTCAACTGATGGTATCCGGATCTGAGGTCAATCTTAGAAAACACTTGAGCACCCTGTAACTGATCAAATAAGTCATCAATACGAGGTAATGGGTATTTATTTTTCACAGTTACCTTGTTCAGTTCACGATAATCAATACACAGTCTCACAGAGCCGTCCTTCTTTTTCACAAACAAAACCGGTGCGCCCCACGGTGAAATACTAGGCCTGATGAACCTTTTGTCTAACAGTTCTTGCAGTTGTACTTTCAATTCTTTCAGTTCAGTTGGAGCCATTCTGTAAGGAGCTTTAGACACTGGCTGTGTCCCCGGAATCACATCAACGGTGAATTCAATTTCCCTGTCAATCAAATCCCCTGGCAGATTATCTGGAAAAACATCTGGGAATTCCCTGACTATGGGAATACTGTTCACATTAGCATTGTCATCAGTAGGTTCAGCCAATACAGAACACAGATACCCTTTACATCCCTTTCTAATCAGTTTGACAGCTTTCACAGAAGAAATCAAATACGGAGGAGGTACTCTTCCGACCCCATTAAACACGAATTCAGGTAAACCAGGCGGACGAAAAATAACTTGTTTTGTCACACAGTCAATAGTAGCATGATATTTTTGCAACCAGTCCATTCACAATATTACATCGAAATGATCAATGTTCAATGGCAGTAAATCAATAAACAAATGCATATCCCCAACAATAATCTCACAAGCAGGATACATATATGCACATGTCATGGATCCCCCAACGGGTGATGATACAGCTAACAGATAGTTCATGGGTTCTAAGGGTCTATTCAATTTCCGTGAAAAAGCATGCGATACATATGAGTGTGTAGACCCCGAATCAATCAATACATGAGCACAAATAGGAAGAATACCTGACACTACGGTCTCAGTATTTTGTACGTCTCCCGGTACTAGGGCAAACACTCGGCCCTGCCTCATAGGCTCTTTCCCGGTAGCTTTGGGGTTAGGCTTTGGTGCCACTGTTGATGCTGCTGCGCTTGGTGCAGCTTTACTACTGGCTTGCGGAGCAGAGGGGCAATCTTTAACCATGTGGCCCACCTTGCCACACCTATAACAGGCTCCAGATATTTTGTAACAAACCCCTTTGTGCTTCCTGCCACATTCAGAACAAGTTGGAATGAAACCACTCCCTTGGCTGGGGCTAGTTGTTGACCCCGTGTTTTGCTTTTTGTTCGATGGGTTATGCTTGCCTTTCTTAAATTTGAAACCCTGTCTCTTCCCACACCATTCAGACGCTGGTGACTCAGACTGTTTCACTGCTTCGATGTTCGACTCAGCCATCAATGCTCGGTCGAGAACACCTACATAGGTCGGGAGTTTCAGAACATTAATTCTGTCCAGTATTGCAACATTCAGGCCGCCCTCAAATTTTCTGGCCTTCTTATAGTCGGTGTCCACCATGTGTGGTGCATATGTAGCAAGTTCGGTGAACTTTGTTTCATATTCTGCAACAGACATTGTGCCCTGTTTCAGTTGTTCAAATTCTGTCACTTTTCTGTCCCTGACACACTGGGGAAAATACTTTTCAAAGAAGGACTCCTTAAACTGAGCCCAAGTCACTACAGTGTTGGTGCCACGGATTAACATCCACCACCTTCTAGCCTCTTCCTGCAAGGTGAAGGTAGCCAACAATACTTTATTTGCTTCCGAGCACGGAAACACCTCAAATAGCTTTTCAGTCTCCAAAACCCATGCTTCAGCCTTCAATGGTTCTAGGTCTCCCTGAAAGGATGGCGGTTTCATTTTGCTGAACTTCTGGGTAAGAGCAATTATGTCCCCATCATTACCGTTAACATTCTGTTCATTCACATTCTGGTCCGGCTGTACCGGAGGGGGAGGTGGGGGCTGCTGGTTCTGTTGTTGGTCCAGTCTATCAGTTATCAGTTCCATCATTCTTTCCATTCTGGCCATTCTGGCCTCAGTTGATGAGGATCCAGGTTCATTTGCAGTGTTTGCATTATCCATTTCACTATAAGCAGTTATAACAGTTCCAATCATAAGCAGTTACATACTTAAACAATTTATGACATACGCAGTCATATGTTTAAACAGATTAACACATTAATATATATTCAGTTATCACACACTTATCATGCTCATGAATGCCCTAATCGCTTTTCTAGGACACCCTATAGCTCATTTGGACACGTGTGTGCGGTATAACTCGTGGTTAAGTATCGCTCTGATACCACTCTGTCACGACCCAAACCCGGCCCTATGGGTTTAGCACCGTAACCGGCCAGTAATCCGAGATTACCGAAGGCCTGCTTAACAGTAATACAGTAAAACAGAGTACAGGGCCTGGCGGAAGCCAACACAGTAATAAAATAATGTCTAATGAGCTGTGACAGTCTGTATCCCAAAAAGATTTTTCATACATATATACAGAACAGTACATATACATACATGTCATTCAGTGAAACAGGGACTTAATCCCCACTCAACAGTACAGTGAACATTCAGTCTATACAATTCATTCGGTTATTACAAAGCAGTGGGACAGTGCAAAAAGGGGAAATACTAAAACACCCCTAAGCCTTAGCATGATGGGCTCGGGACCTCGAAGTGAGGCACATTGGTTGGCTTGACAAAACTGGAGTTTACTCTGACGCTTCTAGCTTTGATCCGGTGCCTGTACACCTACATATATATATGAGCAGTGAGCTAAAGCCCAGTGAATAACACAATGCGTAAAGAAGTTAAGAATGAATGTCCTTACAGTAATGAAAACAGTTCATTGATTCAGTATATCTGTCATTCAGCGATATGTGGTACATCCATTAGCATAGCAGTACAGTAAACGGTAGGTCTTAAAAGACCGAACAATAATTGATGGCCATCAATCAGTAAACAGTAGTGGTTCCAACATGGGAACCGAGTCGATTAGACAAATCCACCCGTTCATAGACCGTCGGTGGGGCCATCCGTTCACAGACCGTCGATGGCAGAGATTTCTCAAACGGTAGCAGTAACAGTAAACAGTAGTTGCTAAGGATGCCACAATACAGTTCAGAATATAGGACATACATTCATACAGTCAACAATATCAATTCAGTAAACAGTTCAGTTCAGTATTTCAGAAGATAATCATTTGAACATATCTTTACACAATTGTTACTCACAGAGTTTGGGCTACAGTATGCTAGAGCGTGTTTCCCCAGTCGCCGACCCTACACAGTTAACAGATCGAACACACGCTAAGCTATACAGTTGGGAAAGATAATAACTTAACCCCTAATTGCCTCGGTGTGTTCTACATCTATATCCTCATTAAGATGTCTTAAACTAGGCCTAAGAATGCCTAGGATGAGATGAGGATGCAAGATGTGAGTAGAAAACAGTTTCAGAATTTTCAGAAAAACAGAGTCCCGCTCGAGCGCATGTTTCCCCGCTCGAGCGTACAAGCAAACAAAGGTCCCCGCTCGAGCGGACCAAAAAGTACTGGATAGGTGAAATCTCCGCTCGACACCCGCTCGAGCGTGTCACCCAGTCCTCCGCTCGAGCGCCCAATACTCCGCTCGAGCGGACTGATGCGCAGTGCAAGATGCTGGGAGCTCGATTTTCCCGCTCGAGCGGCACTTTCCCTGCTCGAGCGGATAACCAAAATCTGGAAATTCCAGATTTGAGTCCCAAGCTCAAAACCAAGTTCAAAAGCAATATTTTCGATCCTCTTGGGCTATTTTCTGGAAAAACTCTTGCAAACCCATAGTTAAACATGATTCAAAACTCAATTTGAGAAATCAAAGCCCAAGGGTGTTTAATTCAAACCCAACTTCCAACCATTTATCAAGAACAACATTCAAACATAACATGCATGATCTTTAAATCAATTCCCAGGCTTCAAAACATGCTCTAATGAGCCAATCGGTTCACAAACAAGATGAAATCATGGCCTACACTCTAAACATGGACATGCATGTGACAATTTGCCATGAACTCAACTCAAAGTCCAACAATACTAACATGCATGCATGAAACAAGCTATAATCTTACATGTATGAACTAAATCAAAACTTAACTCTACAATGAAGTATGAAACATGCAAGAATTAACTTAAAGACACAATTAGGTGGTTGGATTTCCTACCTTAGGTCTTCAATTTTGGCCAAGGAAACTTAATTAGCAATCTACACTTCAATTACCAAACAATTCTTCAAGATCACTAAGCAAAGTCAAGCAAAGTGTGATGAAAATCAACTCTCTCCCTTTTCTCTCTCTCTATGACCGGTTGAGCTCTCAAAATGTGGCTGAAGAAGTGGTTTGATCAACATGCAATAAGGCTCAATATAATATTCTAAGTGGTCCACCAAGGGTGGCAAATTGGTAAATAAGTCCATATCTTGTGTTTTATCACTATTAATCTAATTTAATCATACCAAATCGACTTTCAGATAATTATACCATAAAATCACATATATTATGATAATCATGAAACACTAAACTATTTCTGGTTCGGCCGCCGATAAGGCCTTCAATTAACAGTTTAAACATAGGAACACGAACAGATAATGAAACAATCAAACAGATAAAATGCAATTCAACAGATACAGTCAATCGATTCCATTTCAGATTCCAATCAGTCAGTTCAGTATTTTATTCAGTTCAGTTATCGGTCATAATCAGTTTCCGTTTAACAGTAATCAGTAATTATTCGGTAATCCGTAGCGAGGGTTATTACAGTCTCCCCTCCTTAAAAAGAGTTTAGTCCTCTAAACTCGAGTTACCTTCATTCTGGAAGAAAACAGGGTTCAATGGAAACAGTTCTGGGTATCTTTTAGCCATGTCATCTTCCCTTTCCCAAGTGGCATACACGCCACCATGGTTTTTCCAGTCGACTTTTACTGTCGCCCCATACAGATAGTGACGCCAGATCTTCAGTGCAAAAACTACTGCAGCAAGTTCCAGGTCATGGGTTGGGTAGTTCTTTTCATGAGGCCTCAGTTGTCGGGAAGCATAGGCAATTACTCTCCCATTCTGCATTAAAACACATCCCAAACCCTTATGAGAAGCATCACTAAATACAGTATAACCGTCCGTACCTGAAGGTGGAGTAAGGACAGGTGCAGTCACTAATCGAGTTTTCAACTCTTGGAACGCTGATTCCCTCTGGCCAGTCCAGTCAAATGATATCCCTTTCTGTGTCAGTTGAGTCAACGGTAAAGCAATTTTGGAGAAATCTTTGACAAATCGTCTGTAATATCCAGCCAATCCCAAAAAGCTTCGGACTTCTGTCACATTTGTTGGTCTAGACCGGTTTACTACGGCATCAATTTTCTGTGGATCAACTGAAATCCCATCTTTGCTAATAACATGTCCCAAAAACATAACATGGTCAAGCCAAAATTCACATTTAGACAGTTTAGCATACAGTTTCTGTTCTCTTAGGGTCTGTAGGGCAAGTCTCAAATGATGTTCATGTTCTTCTCTACTTTTTGAATAAATCAGTATGTCATCAATAAACACAACAATAAAATCGTCAAGGTACGGTTTAAAGGTTCTGTTCATGAGGTCCATAAATGCTGCGGGTGCGTTGGTAACTCCAAAAGGCATAACTAAAAATTCGTAATGTCCATACCTTGTTCTAAAAGCGGTCTTATCAATGTCTTCTGGTTTAACCTTCAACTGATGGTATCCGGATCTGAGGTCAATCTTAGAAAACACTTGAGCACCCTGTAACTGATCAAATAAGTCATCAATACGAGGTAATGGGAATTTATTTTTCACAGTTACCTTGTTCAGTTCACGATAATCAATACACAGTCTCACAGAGCCGTCCTTCTTTTTCACAAACAAAACCGGTGCGCCCCACGGTGAAATACTAGGCCTGATGAACCTTTTGTCTAACAGTTCTTGCAGTTGTACTTTCAATTCTTTCAGTTCAGTTGGAGCCATTCTGTAAGGAGCTTTAGACACTGGCTGTGTCCCCGGAATCACATCAACGGTGAATTTAATTTCCCTGTCAATCAAATCCCCTGGCAGATTATCTGGAAAAACATCTGGGAATTCCCTGACTATGGGAATACTGTTCACATTAGCATTGTCATCAGTAGGTTCAGCCAATACAGAACACAGATACCCTTTACATCCCTTTCTAATCAGTTTGACAGCTTTCACAGAAGAAATCAAATACGGAGGAGATACTACTCCGACCCCATTAAACACGAATTCAGGTAAACCAGGCGGACGAAAAATAACTTGTTTTGTCACACAGTCAATAGTAGCATGATATTTTTGCAACCAGTCCATTCCCAATATTACATCGAAATGATCAATGTTCAATGGCAGTAAATCAATAAACAAATGCATATCCCCAACAATAATCTCACAAGCAGGATACATATATGCACATGTCATGGATCCCCCAACGGGTGATGATACAGCTAACAGATAGTTCATGGGTTCTAAGGGTCTATTCAATTTCCGTGAAAAAGCATGCGATACATATGAGTGTGTAGACCCCGAATCAATCAATACATGAGCACAAATAGGAAGAATACCTGACACTACGGTCTCAGTATTTTGTACGTCTCCCGGTACTAGGGCAAACACTCGGCCCTGCCTCATAGGCTCTTTCCCGGTAGCTTTGGGGTTAGGCTTTGGTGCCACTGTTGATGCTGCTGCGCTTGGTGCAGCTTTACTACTGGCTTGCGGAGCAGAGGGGCAATCTTTAACCATGTGGCCCACCTTGCCACACCTATAACAGGCTCCAGATATTTTGTAACAAACCCCTTTGTGCTTCCTGCCACATTCAGAACAAGTTGGAATGAAACCACTCCCTTGGCTGGGGCTAGTTGTTGACCCCGTGTTTTGCTTTTTGTTCGATGGGTTATGCTTGCCTTTCTTAAATTTGAAACCCTGTCTCTTCCCACGCCATTCAGACGCTGGTGACTCAGACTGTTTCACTGCTTCGATGTTCGACTCAGCCATCAATGCTCGGTCGAGAACACCTACATAGGTCGGGAGTTTCAGAACATTAATTCTGTCCAGTATTGCAACATTCAGGCCGCCCTCAAATTTTCTGGCCTTCTTATAGTCGGTGTCCACCATGTGTGGTGCATATGTAGCAAGTTCGGAGAACTTTGTTTCATATTCTGCAACAGACATTGTGCCCTGTTTCAGTTGTTCAAATTCTGTCACTTTTCTGTCCCTGACACTCTGGGGAAAATACTTTTCAAAGAAGGACTCCTTAAACTGAGCCCAAGTCACTACAGTGTTGGTGCCACGGATTAACATCCACCACCTTCTAGCCTCTTCCTGCAAGGTGAAGGTAGCCAACAATACTTTATTTGCTTCCGAGCACGGAAACACCTCAAATAGCTTTTCAGTCTCCAAAACCCATGCTTCAGCCTTCAATGGTTCTAGGTCTCCCTGAAAGGATGGCGGTTTCATTTTGCTAAACTTCTGGGTAAGAGCAATTATGTCCCCATCATTACCGTTAACATTCTGTTCATTCACATTCTGGTCCGGCTGTACCGGAGGGGGAGGTGGGGGCTGCTGGTTCTGTTGTTGGTCCAGTCTATCAGTTATCAGTTCCATTATTCTTTCCATTCTGGCCATTCTGGCCTCAGTTGATGAGGATTCAGGTTCATTTGCAGTGTTTGCATTATCCATTTCACTATAAGCAGTTATAACAGTTCCAATCATAAGCAGTTACATACTTAAACAGTTTATCACATACGCAGTCATGTGTTTAAACAGATTAACACATTAATATATATTCAGTCATCACACACTTATCATGCTCATGAATGCCCTAATCGCTTTTATAGGACACCCTATAGCTCATTTGGACACGTGTGTGCGGTATAACTCGTGGTTAAGTATCGCTCTGATACCACTCTGTCACGACCCAAACCCGGCCCTATGGGTTTAGCACCGTAACCGGCCAGTAATCCGAGATTATCGAAGGCCTGCTTAACAGTAATACAGTAAAACAGAGTACAGGGCCTGGCGGAAGCCAACACAGTAATAAAATAATGTCCAATGAGCTGTGACAGTCTGTATGCCAAAAAGATTTTTCATACATATATACAGAACAGTACATATACATACATGTCATTCAGTGAAACAGGGACTTAATCCCCACTCAACAGTACAGTGAACATTCAGTCTATACAATTCATTCGGTTATTACAAAGCAGTGGGACAGTGCAAAAAGGGGAAATACTAAAACACCCCTAAGCCTTAGCATGATGGGCTCGGGACCTCGAAGTGAGGCACATTGGTTGGCTTGACAAAACTGGAGTTTACTCTGACGCTTCTAGCTTTGATCCGGTGCCTGTACACCTACATATATATATGAGCAGTGAGCTAAAGCCCAGTGAATAACACAATGCGTAAAGAAGTTAAGAATGAATGTCCTTACAGTAATGAAAACAGTTCATTGATTCAGTATATCTGTCATTCAGCGATATGTGGTACATCCATTAGCATAGCAGTACAGTAAACGGTAGGTCTTAAAAGACCGAACAATAATTGATGGCCATCAATCAGTAAACAGTAGTGGTTCCAACATGGGAACCGAGTCGATTAGACAAATCCACCCGTTCATAGACCGTCGGTGGGGCCATCCGTTCACAGACCGTCGATGGCAGAGATTTCTCAAACGGTAGCAGTAACAGTAAACAGTAGTTGCTAAGGATGCCACAATACAGTTCAGAATATAGGACATACATTCATACAGTCAACAATATCAATTCAGTAAATAGTTCAGTTCAGTATTTCAGAAGATAATTATTTGAACATATCTTTACACAATTGTTACTCACAGAGTTTGGGCTACAGTATGCTAGAGCGTGTTTCCCCAGTCGCCGACCCTACACAGTTAACAGATCGAACACACGCTAAGCTATACAGTTGGGAAATATAATAACTTAACCCCTAATTGCCTCGGTGTGTTCTACATCTATATCCTCATTAAGATGTCTTAAACTAGGCCTAAGAATGCCTAGGATGAGATGAGGATGCAAGATGTGAGCAGAAAACAGTTTCAGAATTTTCAGAAAAACAGAGTCCCGCTCGAAAGCATGTTTCCCTGTTCGAGCGTACAAGCAAACAAAGGACCCCGCTCGAGCGGACCAAAAAGTACTGGATAGGTGAAATCTCCGCTCGAGCGTGTCACCCAGTCCTCCGCTCGAGCGCCCAATACTCCGCTCGAGCGGACTGATGCGCAGTGCAAGATGCTGGGAGCTCGATTTTCCCGCTCGAGCGGCACTTTCCCCGCTCGAGCGGACAACCAAAATCTGGAAATTCCAGATTTGAGTCCCAAGCTCAAAACCAAGTTCCAAAGCAATATTTTCGATCCTCTTGGGCTATTTTCTGGAAAAACTCTTGCAAACCCATAGTTAAACATGATTCAAAACTCAATTTGAGAAATCAAAGCCCAAGGGTGTTTAATTCAAACCCAACTTCCAACCATTTATCAAGAACAACATTCAAACATAACATGCATGATCTTTAAATCAATTCCCAGGCTTCAAAACATGCTCTAATGAGCCAATCGGTTCACAAACAAGATGAAATCATGGCCTACACTCTAAACATGGACATGCATGTGACAATTTGCCATGAACTCAACTCAAAGTCCAACAATACTAACATGCATGCATGAAACAAGCTATAATCTTACATCTATGAACTAAAACAAAACTTAACTCTACAATGAAGTATGAAACATGCAAGAATTAACTTAAAGACACAATTAGGTGGTTGGATTTCCTACCTTAGGTCTTCAATTTTGGCCAAGGAAACTTAATTAGCAATCTACACTTCAATTACCAAACAATTCTTCAAGATCACCAAGCAAAGTCAAGCAAAGTGTGATGAAAATCAACTCTCTCCCTTTTCTCTCTCTCTATGACCGGTTGAGCTCTCAAAATGTGGCTGAAGAAGTGGTTTGATCAACATGCAATAAGGCTCAATATAATATTCTAAGTGGTCCACCAAGGGTGGCAAATTGGTAAATAAGTCCATATCTTGTGTTTTATCACTATTAATCTAATTTAATCATACCAAATCGACTTTCAGATAATTATACCATAAAATCACATATATTATGATAATCATGAAACACTAAACTATTTCCGGTTCGGCCGCCGATAAGGCCTTCAATTAACAGTTTAAACATAGGAACACGAACAGATAATTAAACAATCAAACAGATAAAATGCAATTCAACAGATACAGTCAATCGATTCCATTTCAGATTCCAATCAGTCAGTTCAGTATTTTATTCAGTTCAGTTATCGGTCATAATCAGTTTCCGTTTAACAGTAATCAGTAATTATTCGGTAATCCGTAGCGAGGGTTATTACAGTCTCCCCTCCTTAAAAAGAGTTTAGTCCTCTAAACTCGAGTTACCTTCATTCTGGAAGAAAACAGGGTTCAGTGGAAACAGTTCTGGGTATCTTTTAGCCATGTCATCTTCCCTTTCCCAAGTGGCATACACGCCACCATGGTTTTGCCAGTCGACTTTTACTAATGGGATCTCTTTGTTTCTCAGTTTCTTGATCCGTCTGTTCACAATCTGTATAGGCCGTTCCTCGTAAGTGTAGTCATCACTCAACACTATCCGAGGAGGCTCAATTACATGGAAAGGATCCCAGAGATAATCTCTCAACATAGAAATGTGGAAGACGTTGTGCATATGCTCCATTTCAGGAGGAAGCACAACTTGATACGCCACCGGATTGATTTTCTCAATAATCTCATACGGTCCGACATATCTCAGCGCTAACTTGCCCTTGACTCCAAAACGAGTCTGGCCTTTCATCGGTGTCACTTTCACAAACACGTGATCACCCACTTCATATTCTCTGTCCCGTCTTCTGACATCTGCATAACTTTTCTGTCTACTCTGTGCAGTTTTCAGTCTCTGTTGTATCAGTTTCAGTTTCTCAGTCGTTTCATACACAATCTCGGGCCCAAGCAAAGGCCCATCTCCAACTTCTGCCCAGCAAATCGGAGATCTACATTTTCTGCCATACAATGCCTCGAAAGGCGCCATACCAATACTCAAATGATAACTATTGTTGTAGGCGAATTCAACCAATGGCAAATGACTTTCCCAATTTCCCTGAAAATCAAGGACACACATTCTCAATAAATCCTCCAGAGTTTGGATGGTCCTTTCTGATTGGCCATCTGTCTGAGGATGATAGGCACTACTCAGTCTCAGTTCAGTACCCAATGCAGTCTGTAGGCTCTGCCAAAACCTCGATGTAAACTTCGAATCCCTGTCAGAAACAATGGATACAGGCACTCCATGCAGTCTAACAATTTCATCAATATAAATTACAGCCAACTTGTCGGCATTATAAATTGTCTTGACAGGTAAGAAGTGAGCAGATTTGGTCAGTCTATCAACAATGACCCAAATTGAATCCATACCTTTTCTGGAGCGAGGCAATCCGACGATAAAATCCATCGTGATATGCTCCCATTTCCACTCCAGTATGGGTAGGGGTTGCAGTAAGCCTGCGGGTCGCTGATGTTCCGCTTTCACTTGTTGGCAATGAAGACATTTTGACACAAAGTCGGCAATTTCTTTCTTCATCCCCGGCCACCAAAAGTACTGTTTCAAATCTTGGTACATTTTCGTATTCCCTGGGTGGATAGAAAATTTTGAGTTGTGGCCCTCTTGCAGAACTCTTCTTTTCAGTTCAGTGTCATTCGGTACACACAGTCTTTCTTGAAACTTCAGTACATCATTTTCAAATTTGAAGCCCGGTCTCGGTTTAGATTCTCTTTCTTCGATGATCTTCCTCAAGAAGTCATCCTGTTGCTGCTTCTCTTTAATCTCTTCAATCAAAGCCGGTTGAGCAGAAATAGCAGCTAAGGTTCCACCTTGCTCTCGCAAAACAATTTCAATTCCAAATTTTTCAAGGTCACAAAGCAACTCCTTCTGCCCGGTGAGTAAGCAAGCTAAGTTCCCAATCGATTTCCGACTCAATGCATCGGCAATGGTGTTGGCTTTTCCCGGATGATACAGAATCTGTAGGTCATAGTCTTTAATCAGTTCTAGCCATCTCCGCTGTCTCATGTTCAATTCTTTCTGGGTGAAAAGATACTTCAGACTCTTGTGGTCGGTATATACTTCACATGTCGCCCCATACAGATAGTGACGCCAGATCTTCAGTGCAAAAACTGTTGCAGCAAGTTCCAGGTCATGGGTTGGGTAGTTCTTTTCATGAGGCCTCAGTTGTCGGGAAGCATAGGCAATTACTCTCCCATTCTGCATTAAAACACATCCCAAACCCTTATGAGAAGCATCACTAAATACAGTATAACCGTCCGTACCTGAAGGTAGAGTAAGGACAGGTGCAGTCACCAATCGAGTTTTCAACTCTTGGAACGCTGATTCCCTCTGGCCAGTCCAGTCAAATGATATCCCTTTCTGTGTCAGTTGAGTCAATGGTAAAGCAATTTTGGAGAAATCTTTGACAAATCGTCTGTAATATCCAGCCAATCCCAAAAAGCTTCGGACTTCTGTCACATTTGTTGGTCTAGACCGGTTTACTACGGCTTCAATTTTCTGTGGATCAACTGAAATCCCATCTTTGCTAATAACATGTCCCAAAAACATAACATGGTCAAGCCAAAATTCACATTTAGACAGTTTAGCATACAGTTTCTGTTCTCTTAGGGTCTGTAGGGCAAGTCTCAAATGATGTTCATGTTCTTCTCTACTTTTTGAATAAATCAGTATGTCATCAATAAACACAACAATAAAATCGTCAAGGTACGGTTTAAAGGTTCTGTTCATGAGGTCCATAAATGCTGCGGGTGCGTTGGTAACTCCAAAAGGCATAACTAAAAATTCGTAATGTCCATACCTTGTTCTAAAAGCAGTCTTATCAATGTCTTCTGGTTTAACTTTCAACTGATGGTATCCGGATCTGAGGTCAATCTTAGAAAACACTTGAGCACCCTGTAACTGATCAAATAAGTCATCAATACGAGGTAATGGGTATTTATTTTTCACAGTTACCTTGTTCAGTTCACGATAATCAATACACAGTCTCAGAGAGCCGTCCTTCTTTTTCACAAACAAAACCGGTGCGCCCCACGGTGAAATACTAGGCCTGATGAACCTTTTGTCTAACAGTTCTTGCAGTTGTACTTTCAATTCTTTCAGTTCAGTTGGAGCCATTCTGTAAGGAGCTTTAGACACTGGCTGTGTCCCCGGAATCACATCAACGGTGAATTCAATTTCCCTGTCAATCAAATCCCTTGGCAGATTATCTGGAAAAACATCTGGGAATTCCCTGACTATGGGAATACTGTTCACATTAGCATTGTCATCAGTAGGTTCAGCCAATACAGAACACAGATACCCTTTACATCCCTTTCTAATCAGTTTGACAGCTTTCACAGAAGAAATCAAATACGGAGGAGGTACTACTCCGACCCCATTAAACACGAATTCAGGTAAACCAGGCGAACGAAAAATAACTTGTTTTGTCACACAGTCAATAGTAGCATGATATTTTTGCAACCAGTCCATTCCCAATATTACATCGAAATGATCAATGTTCAATGGCAGTAAATCTATAAACAAATTCATATCCCCAACAATAATCTCACAAGCAGGATACATATATGCACATGTCATGGATCCCCCAACGGGTGATGATACAGCTAACAGATAGTTCATGGGTTCTAAGGGTCTATTCAATTTCCGTGAAAAAGCATGCGATACATATGAGTGTGTAGACCCCGAATCAATCAATACATGAGCACAAATAGGAAGAATACCTGACACTACGGTCTCAGTATTTTGTACGTCTCCCGGTACTAGGGCAAACACTCGGCCCTGCCTCATAGGCTCTTTCCCGGTAGCTTTGGGGTTAGGCTTTGGTGCCACTGTTGATGCTGCTGCGCTTGGTGCAGCTTTACTACTGGCTTGCGGAGCAGAGGGGCAATCTTTAACCATGTGGCCCACCTTGCCACACCTATAACAGGCTCCAGATATTTTGTAACAAACCCCTTTGTGCTTCCTGCCACATTCAGAACAAGTTGGAATGAAACCACTCCCTTGGCTGGGGCTAGTTGTTGACCCCGTGTTTTGCTTTTTGTTCGATGGGTTATGCTTGCCTTTCTTAAATTTGAAACCCTGTCTCTTCCCACGCCATTCAGACGCTGGTGACTCAGACTGTTTCACTGCTTCGATGTTCGACTCAGCCATCAATGCTCGGTCGAGAACACCTACATAGGTCGGGAGTTTCAGAACATTAATTCTGTCCAGTATTGCAACATTCAGGCCGCCCTCAAATTTTCTGGCCTTCTTATAGTCGGTGTCCACCATGTGTGGTGCATATGTAGCAAGTTCGGAGAACTTTGTTTCATATTCTGCAACAGACATTGTGCCCTGTTTCAGTTGTTCAAATTCTGTCACTTTTCTGTCCCTGACACTCTGGGGAAAATACTTTTCAAAGAAGGACTCCTTAAACTGAGCCCAAGTCACTACAGTGTTGGTGCCACGGATTAACATCCACCACCTTCTAGCCTCTTCCTGCAAGGTGAAGGTAGCCAACAATACTTTATTTGCTTCCGAGCACGGAAACACCTCAAATAGCTTTTCAGTCTCCAAAACCCATGCTTCAGCCTTCAATGGTTCTAGGCCTCCCTGAAAGGATGGCGGTTTCATTTTGCTGAACTTCTGGGTAAGAGCAATTATGTCCCCATCATTACCGTTAACATTCTGTTCATTCACATTTTGGTCCGGCTGTACCGGAGGGGGAGGTGGGGGCTGCTGGTTCTGTTGTTGGTCCAGTCTATCAGTTATCAGTTCCATCATTCTTTCCAATCTGGCCATTCTGGCCTCAGTTGATAAGGATTCAGGTTCATTTGCAGTGTTTGCATTATCCATTTCACTATAAGCAGTTATAACAGTTCCAATCATGAGCAGTTACATACTTAAACAGTTTATCACATACGCAGTCATGTGTTTAAACAGATTAACACATTAATATATATTCAGTCATCACACACTTATCATGCTCATGAATGCCCTAATCGCTTTTCTAGGACACCCTATAGCTCATTTGGACACGTGTGTGCGGTATAATTCGTGGTTAAGTATCGCTCTGATACCACTCTGTCACGACCCAAACCCGGCCCTATGGGTTTAGCACCGTAACCGGCCAGTAATCCGAGATTACCGAAGGCCTGCTTAACAGTAATACAGTAAAACAGAGTACAGGGCCTGGCGGAAGCCAACACAGTAATAAAATAATGTCCAATGAGCTGTGACAGTCTGTATGCCAAAAAGATTTTTCATACATATATACAGAACAGTACATATACATACATGTCATTCAGTGAAACAGGGACTTAATCCCCACTCAACAGTACAGTGAACATTCAGTCTATACAATTCATTCGGTTATTACAAAGCAGTGGGACAGTGCAAAAAGGGGAAATACTAAAACACCCCTAAGCCTTAGCATGATGGGCTCGGGACCTCGAAGTGAGGCACATTGGTTGGCTTGACAAAACTGGAGTTTACTCTGACGCTTCTAGCTTTGATCCGGTGCCTGTACACCTACATATATATATATTAGCAGTGAGCTAAAGCCCAGTGAATAACACAATGCGTAAAGAAGTTAAGAATGAATGTCCTTACAGTAATGAAAACAGTTCATTGATTCAGTATATCTGTCATTCAGCGATATGTGGTACATCCATTAGCATAGCAGTACAGTAAACGGTAGGTCTTAAAAGACCGAACAATAATTGATGGCCATCAATCAGTAAACAGTAGTGGTTCCAACATGGGAACCGAGTCGATTAGACAAATCCACCCGTTCATAGACCGTCGGTGGGGCCATCCGTTCACAGACCGTCGATGGCAGAGATTTCTCAAACGGTAGCAGTAACAGTAAACAGTAGTTGCTAAGGATGCCACAATACAGTTCAGAATATAGGACATACATTCATACAGTCAACAATATCAATTCAGTAAATAGTTCAGTTTAGTATTTCAGAAGATAATCATTTGAACATATCTTTACACAATTGTTACTCACAGAGTTTGGGCTACAGTATGCTAGAGCGTGTTTCCCCAGTCGCCGACCCTACACAGTTAACAGATCGAACACACGCTAAGCTATACAGTTGGGAAAGATAATAACTTAACCCCTAATTGCCTCGGTGTGTTCTACATCTATATCCTCATTAAGATGTCTTAAACTAGGCCTAAGAATGCCTAGGATGAGATGAGGATGCAAAGATGTGAGCAAAAAACAGTTTCAGAATTTTCAGAAAAACAGAGTCCCGCTCGAGCGCATGTTTCCCCGCTCGAGCGTACAAGCAAACAAAGGTCCCCGCTCGAGCGGCAACATCCCCGCTCGAGCGGACCAAAAAGTACTGGATAGGTGAAATCTCCGCTCGACACCCGCTCGAGCGTGTCACCCAGTCCTCTGCTCGAGCGCCCAATACTCCGCTCGAGCGGACTGATGCGCAGTGCAAGATGCTGGGAGCTCGATTTTCCCGCTCGAGCGGCACTTTCCCCGCTCGAGCGGACAACCAAAATCTGGAAATTCCAGATTTGAGTCCCAAGCTCAAAACCAAGTTCAAAAGCAATATTTTCGATCCTCTTGGGCTATTTTCTGGAAAAACTCTTGCAAACCCATAGTTAAACATGATTCAAAACTCAATTTGAGAAATCAAAGCCCAAGGGTGTTTAATTCAAACCCAACTTCCAACCATTTATCAAGAACAACATTCAAACATAACATGCATGATCTTTAAATCAATTCCTAGGCTTCAAAACATGCTCTAATGAGCCAATTGGTTCACAAACAAGATGAAATCATGGTCTACACTCTAAACATGGACATGCATGTGACAATTTGCCATGAACTCAACTCAAAGTCCAACAATACTAACATGCATGCATGAATCAAGCTATAATCTTACATGTATGAACTAAAACAAAACTTAACTCTACAATGAAGTATGAAACATGCAAGAATTAACTTAAAGACACAATTAGGTGGTTGGATTTCCTACCTTAGGTCTTCAATTTTGGCCAAGGAAACTTAATTAGCAATCTACACTTCAATTACCAAACAATTCTTCAAGATCACCAAGCAAAGTCAAGCAAAGTGTGATGAAAATCAACTCTCTCCCTTTTCTCTCTCTCTATGACCGGTTGAGCTCTCAAAATGTGGCTGAAGAAGTGGTTTGATCAACATGCAATAAGGCTCAATATAATATTCTAAGTGGTCCACCAAGGGTGGCAAATTGGTAAATAAGTCCATATCTTGTGTTTTATCACTATTAGTCTAATTTAATCATACCAAATTGACTTTCAGATAATTATACCATAAAATCACATATATTATGATAATCATGAAACACTAAACGATTTCCGGATCGGCCGCCGATAATGCCTTCAATTAACAGTTTAAACATAGGAACACGAACAGATAATTAAACAATCAAACAGATAAAATGCAATTCAACAGATACAGTCAATTGATTCCATTTCAGATTCCAATCAGTCAGTTCAGTATTTTATTCAGTTAAGTTATCGGTCATAATCAGTTTCCGTTTAACAGTAATCAGTAATTATTCGGTAATCCGTAGCGAGGGTTATTACAAAAGAGGCATCCAAGGCAAGCATACAAGCATGCTAAAGGGACTGAAATAACATGGCAAATAGTTCCATACCCTTGAAATGAGCCAAGGATGCATGCTATACACTTGCACACTTAAAGCTAGTAAACCCAAAATGCAAAGGGGTTATGCTAAGCATGCCAAGATCGACCCAAACAACCATGGACAGACCTTAAACATGGTAAAATAAACACAAAACCTCCACAAGGTTAAGCCTAAAACTTGCTAGGACAATGGTTTACAACCTAAGGCATATTGAGGCAACAACAAGGCATTACATGGCATGTATGTTAAACTAACATGGCGTACCAAAACCAACATATAACAATGCTATTTCATGGCAAAATAAGCATAAATGACAGCGAAGGCATGGTCCACATGAGGCTTAGCTAGGTGCTCATTAAAGAGGCAAAAATGACCCTTTTCAAGGACAATAAGGAGAGGGGGTGGCCCTCTCCTTCTTGGGACTTCAAGGTACCATCCTTACCACTGAAATCCCTCAAGATTTCAGTGGTGAGGAGGCCCAAACACCAAAGTCCCGGAGCTCGCTCAAAATAGCACAAAATGTAGCCCCTCAAGGCTTAAGAGGGGTCAAACACCTCCAAACCACAAAACACTCTAAACAAACTTTTTAGAGGGCCCAAAAAAAGAACTTTTTTATGTTATACACTAAACACAAAAAAAGTTGCAAGATAGGTAGAAATACAATGCAAAAGTGGGGGAAAAAGGGGAAGTTTCTTACCTTTGTTGGCCTTCTTCAAAAAGGGAGGACCAGCTGCCTCCTTGAGCTTAAACCAGCCTTAAAACTCCAAAACAAGCCTCAAGGACCTCAATTCCAAGAAGATAGTGTGATGGTGGGTGTTTGTGTGCAATCCTAAGGCTAAAACACACACAAGAGAGGGAGATAGAGATAGGTTAGATACAAAGACCAAACCCTAATCCAAACTCTCTGAAAATATTGTCTCTCTCCCCTCTCTAAGTTGTCTAACCCTAATGCCAAGAGAGGAGGGCTCCTCTTATAGGCAATTCCCTCTTGTAAGGCTTACAAAACAAGCCATCCAAGAGGGAAATCCCTCCATACACGTGTATGGACAGCTGGCACAAAATATCTGCTAAAAGCAGATAAACAGTAGTTGGCTGCTCAAAATTGTCATTTTGACAAAATTTACTGCCGACTGGCAACAAAGAATGCCGACCGGCAACATACATTGCCGATGGCATAAAACCCTGGCCGGTGGCCTCTAACCACGGCCGGTGATGTGTGGGGATGCCTCACAAGGTATTCCCTGCCCCTCCAAGGCAACAAACAAGTGTTTGGTGCAAAACCAGACACAAAAGAGTCGTATTCGGGAGTCCGGAGGCAAGCCGCGTAGCCGAGACCTCCGGGAACCCCAAACGAACACAACCAAGGAAGATCACCGAGCGTTCAAACGGTGACATCCAAGTCTTGAGGACGGTCAAAAATGGAGGGTCTACAGTTGCCCCTCTTTGACAGAACTCGAAAGTCATAACAATGACGGGAGTGAATGTCAAAGCCCAGAGACAACCCATTTTTGACAAGGCCGAAGACTTAAACAAACATGTAAGACAATCAAGGTATGCGCCCGAAGGCAGGGGCAAAAATGCAAGATAATGCACGAAGCCGAGCATAACTTATGATCATGCAAAAAAAAGCTGTAACGAAGCACACATGCAACAGTTTTAAGCTAGCATACACCAAACTACACTACAATGCAGAAAGGATGTAAGAGAATTATGCAATTCTCGATACGTCTCACGTGGAGGATACAATACCTGTTCGGTTCGCCTGGTTCCACCAGCCACAAATGAACCGTACATACAATATCGTGCCTGTAAAGAAAACAACTTAACATGTACGATATTGTTAGCAACATGCATGACAATGCAAGAATGAATGCAAAATGATATGCAATATATACAAAACAATGTATAAATAATGTAAATGAAAATGCAATGCAATTGAAACAATGCAAACTATATGCAAAGCAATTGAATCATGATCCAATCATGAGCGGTTTGAAACCACACAAATGTCAAATAGATTGATGGAGGTGACAAGTCTGTCTACCATAGAACGATCAACTGAACTATGAGTAATGTAGACGGACACAAGAACGAGTATTTGGTGGAATGACATAAGTGGGGAAACGACCCGCTGGAGAAAGAATGATGATCCTAATGCCGGATGCAAAATTACACTACAATGTAATATCTACAATGGATATGGCATGCAACCAAACCAAATCTTGCCTAGGAAAGGCATGTACACATACAAGCCGCGGCTAACATAGAACGGTCCACTGAACTATGTTTTGTCGTGAAAAGTATAGGCACATACCAGACCAAGCTCAACATGGAAAGGCGCAAGCCATAGATGGAGGGTGATGCAGTGAATGCATGCAAACTACAATGCAATGGAAGTGGATACAATGGATATGGCATGCGGGCCAAACCAAATCTTGCCTTGGAAAGGCATGTACACAAACAAACCATGTCTAACACAGAAAAGGTGCCGCAACCCTCAAACCAACATACCAGCGTGGAATAGGCGCATACACATGCATAACTGTGTTTTAACGTGAAAAGTAAGGGCACATACCAGACCAAGCTCAACCTAGAAGGGCGCAAGCCATAGATGGAGGGTGGTGCAGTGAATGCATGCAAATTACAATGCAATATCTACCAATATGCAATGGAATGGATATTTACAAAAATGCATGACAATGCAGTATGATGCGACATACTGGGGGAAATGCAATGGATGCATGCAAGCTACAATGGAAATACATGACAATGCATGTTTATTTTCTACAATGCATGACAATGCAATACTTTACCATGTATGCATGACAATGCACTATTTATAATGGATGCATGACAATGCACTATGATGCAACGGCTATGATTGCAGCTTTCCCTATCTTACCAACAGGGCGATATACTAGGTTGGTTCAGTATCCAGAACTGAGGCGCAGACATGCTGCCTCAACCTATGGGGCTTCCATACAGATTTCAAGCCGAGGATACACCCCTGGGTATTTAAACCAGACTTTAGTCTCGTAAATCCCGAACCTTTGCGTTTTAGGCATAAGCCGTTCGAACTCTAGTTTCCACCGTCCCCGTTGGTCTTCTAGGAACTCATCGCAAACACAGGCAGGTGGCTTTACCAGACCACCGAAAGTCATTCGGGCACGACAAACACCAAAGGAATTGCACCTTTAGAGGATTTAAGGTCTCCTAGACCGAGATGCAAAATGTATGCATAACAATGCATTTTTGGAATGCAAACGATGCATGAAATGCATGTTGCATGGAATGCGCGACAACGCACGATTTGATGCGCGACAATGCGCGGCTTGAGATGCATGACAATGCAGACTGTGCGCGTTAAAACGCGTGTGTGTGTGCATGACGATGCAAGGGGCGATGCGTGCTACAGTGCATATTGACATGCGAATACCACCCTAGCGTGTTTAAGGTCTCGCCAGACCGCGGGCGTGTTTAAGGTCTCGCCAGACCGGTCTTGGGCACAAGACAGTGAGGTGCGCGAAATAGCGCGATGCGATGCATGCCAAATGTAATAAGGTGCGCAAAATAGCGCGATGAGATGCGTGCCAAATGCAATGAACTGTGCACCCTGATGCACCGAAGGTCTTGCACCTCCCGAGGATTTAAGGTCTCCTAGACCGGCGAAGAGCAACATGCGAAGTGATGCACATTGCAAGTGTATAACTTGTAATCATGCAAAGGATGCCGTGATGAAGCCAATATGCAAAATAAATGCAACATTTTAAGCGAATGCTATGCAAGCAAGTAAACATGAACCAAACTACATCTCATGTAGAAAGGATGTAAGGGAATTAAGCAATTCTCACGGCGTCTCACGCGGAGAAGGCTAAAAGCGACTACCGAGAATACCCGGAGTCTCAAACACAACATCTCTCAGCGTCTCGTACACAGGAGAGGAAAGAAACCTCTCAGCGTAGTACACGCAAGAGGGGAAAGAGAAACAACGCAAGTAAAAAGGCGCACAATAATGTGGGAGAAATACGTATGACAATGCAAGTGAAATGAGTGCACAATAATGCAACTGTGATGTGCATCACGGCGCGACGCGATGCGACGCACCAGACAGTATAATGAATGCATGCAACGCGTACGGGGCAACTTTTGAAAAAGGCAAAAGGATACAAAAGGATACAACATTGCATGAATTCGAGTGCCAAGCCCAGAAGACACGGTCCGAGGTTAAAACAGAGGCCGGTCGAGCTTTGAAAATGCACTGTTCTTGCACTAACTTGAGCTATGAAGGCTCCAAACCATATATCTGACCAAAACAAGGCTGTAGGAGACTCAAAAACCACTTTAGGAGACCACCGGATGCCCACCGGCCATTAGAATGCATCACCGGCCGTCCATCGGCCATCACAAAATTCCATCGGCACAAAATACTGCCGACCGGCAAATAATGTGGCCGACCGGCAAAAAGTCCCTGTATCGGGGCAGTTTCGACTTTTTGCTTCGGGTCTTTTAAAATAGGGCTTCTAGGCCTATTTCTTCACTTCCCCTTGGCCGAAATTTCTCCCCACCTCTCTCTAGAGTGTTTTCGTCCTTCGATCTCCTCGTTTTCTTGCGTTTTAGCCCCCGTTTCTTCGTTCGATTCGCGATCTCCTTCGCGTTTCGGACATTTTCATCTGAACAAATCTTTGTTTCGGTACCTCCTTTGCTATTTCCACTTTTTGGGGTTTGTTCCCCTCGATTTGCTCTCGATCTTCGTGTCTCTTCCATTTTCCGGCTTTTCCGGTCATTTCCACCCTCCCGGGGGTTGACTTTTCGGTTGACTTTCCATATTCCAGCCCGATTTTCATTTTCCGACCATTTTCCTCGTCATTTTTGACATGGCCGACGATATTCCATAGGGCGGGACTCCTCTAGATCACGAGATGGATCCTGGGGCTGAGCTCCTTCCTTTGAGCGTCCGCCCATTCGACCCGGCGACCTACCGGCCGGCGATTCACGTTCTGCCCCTCGACGAACTACGCCAGTTCAGGAGTTTTGACAGGGCGTTGGATCTCGAGCTTCTACTACGTGAGCCTGCCTCTCACCTATCCTTCGGCGCTTCCGAGGTAACATTTTTTTCTCTGTTTCACATTCTGCAATGTAGAACTTTTAACTATCAACCGTCATAGCTGATTACATTCTTTAATTGCTTTAGCTCAGATGCTCTGATACACTGTGCATTGTAGTTGATCGCAAACACACTTGCAACTGGTATCTGTTTAAGACCGACACATGCACACACACTGCACTAGCCTTAATCACCCAAACACACGGCACACACCGTATTTCACTGCAAACTCACCGACACCCAGTATCCGTTTGAATCTGAAAAACTTGCACACATGCTAAATTTGCACCAAATCACGCAAACACGCTGACGCATCATACGTTGTAGTTCACTATAAGCACACCGACACCCGGTACCTGTTTGAATCTGAAAACACGTATACATGCTATATTTGCACTGATTTTGACTGTTTCTTCAAAACTGTACATTTTATATTGCTTCGCAACTACTTGTTTGAAAACAGGGAGATTCCCATACCATCCGCGGGTATGGGAACACTGTCGCTCATGATTGGTACGCCGAGCTACCCGATGCAGTTCGCCACATCGTGGACCAGGCCGGCTTTGGTGCATTTTGCAGAGGACTCTCCAGACTTACTACATGCAGACCTCTCCTTGCCGCTCTGGTGGAGAGGTGGTGGGACACCACCGATTCATTCCATTTCTCCGCGACGGGGGACATGACGATGACTCCCTATGATTTCTCGATGCTCACAGGCATCGGGGTAGGGGGTGATCCGATCCCCTTTGATACTGATATGGATGAGTGGGAGGCCGCTCAGATCTACTTGCTCGGCGAGCTGCCGCCTCTGGCGCGTCCCGGCTTCGTTCGATATTCCTGGTTTGAGGTGCAGTTCAGGGTCCAGCCCACCCTTGTTGAGGCTGCCTCGATGACTCCGGAGGCCGTGGAGAGATACGCACGCGGCTTTCTCATGTTCCTGTTTGGGACGACCATTTTTGCCGACCGGGCGAACACCGTGCCTCTCTGCCTGCTCAGCGCACTGGTGGACGTCAGGCATATCTTACATTACGACTGGGGTGGCGCCGCTCTGGCCACTCTCTACGGATATATGAGTTCAGCTTCCCGCGGCAGCGGACAGTTGCTCGGGGGCTACTGGCGTGCTTGGGAGGTACATTTCTTTTTCTGCTTTTCATTTCTGTTCTATATTTTCTGTACTCTGTACACTGCGCACACTGTAGTCTGCTTTATACTTGCTGTATACTGTACACACGGCACACTCATACTCTGCTTTACACTGACTGTACACTGCTCACACTGTATACTCTGCACAATACACTACACAACACATGGCTCTGCTATTTCTGCTTTTATTCTATATTCTGCTTTATCTGATAAATGCACTGGTATTTACCTTGCAGTTGTGGGTTTATGCCTACTTTCCTAGGCTTGCTCCCGTACCCGACGCAGAGACCCCTCTCGTCGTCCCGTTCTCGCGCCGCTTCGACGGGAGGTGCGTGCGGAGGCCCGTGAGTCATTCATATTCTTCCGCTGCTATTTCGACACCATCACCCCCGCGGAGGTATGTCTTACTTGCAGTTCATTTAAGCTTCGCTTTACACTGTATTTTCAATAACAGTAGATAACAAACTATATTTCATTTTCAGATCACCTGGCAGCCTTGGGCTCCTTTGCCAGCCGTGATACGGGATCGGTTTGCCGGTGCTGATGAGACCTCGCGTTTTCGGATTCTGCTGGAGGGCCCGGTCTGTCGGGCTTGGTACCTGGGTGAGCGTTTCTTGCGTCAGACCCTGGGTTTACCGGAGCAGATAGTCCCGGTGCACCCTCCTGAGCATATGAGGGATACCAAGAGATTCACCGCTGATCAGATGACCGACTATACGATCGGCTGGGAGGCAGACGGCTTCAGAGGCGAGGGCGATTACTTGGAGTACGTTCGGACCTTCATTATGCGACCCTTGAGCAGTGGCCGGCGAGCTGAGGGGGCGAGGCCAGCGGCGTCGGCAGTTGGAGCGGGAGCGTCGAGGAGAGCTCGAGTCCGTGGTAGAGGCGGAGTTCAGAGAGGGCGGGGGACTGGCTGGCCTGCTTTGCCCGCTTTACTGACTTTCAGAGGGCAGGGTGGGGCGACCTGCCAGATCCCCTTCGCCCCTCCCCCAGCTGATCACGAGTTAGTCGGTGTCCCCGACTTGCCTCCGGTATGTATTACTGTATTCTTGTATAGTCGTTTCATTTCAGTTAATTTAATATTCCGCAGAATACTGATGTATCTGATATTTTTGCAGGCTTCCTCCGAGTACACCCGGCAGTCATTGGAGATGAATGCCTCCATGATGGGGATGCTACAGCGGACCTTCGACCTCCTAGCCCTTTACAGCATTCCAGTATGTTCTTTCTGACCACAGCCTCAAACCATACACAAACTGCTTTGCATAATCTGATGCACGACACAACACTGGATACCCAGCCCTCACGGCACCTGATACACTGTACTCACACACTGCATCCTGCACTGATTCACTGCTCACAGCATACATACACTGTACTCATACACTGTATTCTGCACTGATTCACTGATCACGGCACTCACAGACTGTACTCATACACTACATTCTGCACTGATTCACTGCTCACAGCATACATACACTGTACTCATACACTGTATTCTGCATTGATTCACTGCTCACAGTATTCTGATGTATTCGCCTTTCATGCTTTTTCAGCCTCATTTCCAGATTCCTCCGGTGGGTGGTGCTCCGGCTGGACCTCCCATTTCTACCCGGGATGGCAGAGTATATCCCCGCACCAGAGGGGGGGGCACTCATGTCAGGAGCAGCTCGCGGGCTCCAGTTCTAGATGACGAGTCTGAGGCAGAGACAGAGGCGGAGGCAGAGTCGTCGGAGGAGGAGACCGGTGATGGCTCGGACTCGGGCTCAGACGGTGATGCTCCTGGTGATGCTCCTGGACTTTTGCCCAGGAAGAGGGCGAGGACGGATCCCCAGGCGTGAGACCATTGATGCTGCTTCAGATTTTGCTGCTTTTTCCTTCTTTTTGTACTTTTTCTCTTTTTGGTTGGATTACCTTGTACTGCCGCAGGCAGGTTTTTGTTCCCAAAACTTTGTACTTGAAAAAGATTATATGAAATGAAATAAACTCTTTTTTGTCTAAAAGAAGTGTTATATCTGTACATTCCATACTTTGCACTGCATTGCATCATATTACACCTCAAATGTAAATGATATTGATCTGCCGTCTGAAAATTGAACACTTGCACTGTAATAATCAGATAACTGACCAGCTAATAGCAAAACAACGCAAGCAAACCACTGTTTCATTCTGAACACACAACCCATACTCCACTGGGGATTGATCTGTATACGGCCCACAACACTGCACTTGGTTCATTCTGCATATAGCAAACACTGAACAAACGGTCCAATCTAACAAGACGAACTACGGAGGCTGAAACGGTTGAAACTGAAACACACTCAAATGCCCCAAATTTTCTTTTTTCTTCTTTTGCTTCGCATAAAATGTAGAGAATGGCACAGCACCCCGAGCATAAACGACTTTAACCTTTTAGGAAAGGTTCGGCAACCGAGGTATCGAGCCTAAAACTGGACACAGCAGGGAGGACTCAAAGGTATGGATTCACGATGGATTTTATCGTTGGATTGCCTCGCTCCAGAAAAGGTATGGATTCAATGTGGGTCATTGTTGATAGACTGACCAAATCTGCTCACTTCTTACCTGTCAAGACAATTTATAATGCCGACAAGTTGGCTGTAATTTATATTGATGAAATTGTTAGACTGCATGGAGTGCCTGTATCCATTGTTTCTGACAGGGATTCGAAGTTTACGTCGAGGTTTTGGCAGAGCCTACAGACTGCATTGGGTACTGAACTGAGACTGAGTAGTGCCTATCATCCTCAGACAGATGGGCAATCAGAAAGAACCATTCAAACTCTGGAGGATTTATTGAGAATGTGTGTCCTTGATTTTCAGGGAAATTAGGAAAGTCATTTGCCATTGGCTGAATTCGCCTACAACAACAGTTATCATTCGAGTGTTGGTATGGCGCCTTTCGAGGCATTGTATGGCAGAAAATGTAGATCTCCGATTTGCTGGGCAGAAGTTGGAGATGGGCCTTTGCTTGGGCCCGAGATTGTGTATGAAACGACTGAGAAAGTGAAACTGATACAACAAAGACTGAAAACTGCACAGAGTAGACAGAAAAGTTATGCAGATGTCAGAAGGCGAAACAGAGAATATGAAGTGGGTGATCCCGTTTTTGTGAAAGTGGCACCGATGAAAGGCCAGACTCATTTTGGAGTCAAGGGCAAGTTAGCGCCGAGATATGTCGGACCGTATGAGATTATTGAGAAAATCAATCCGGTGGCGTATCAAGTTGCGCTTCCTCCTGAAATGGAGCATATGCACAACGTCTTCCACATCTCTATGTTGAGAGATTACCTCTGGGATCCATTCCACGTGATTGAGCCTACCGGATAGTGTTGAGTGATGACTACACTTACGAGGAGAGGCCTATACAGATTGTAAATAGACGGATCAAGAAACTGAGAAACAAAGAGATCCCATTAGTGAAAGTTGACTGGCAGAACCACGGTGGCGTGTATGCCACTTGGGAAAGGGAAGATGACATGGCTAAAAGATATCCTGATTTGTTCCCGTTAGATCCTGTTTTCTTCCAGAATGAAGGTAACTCGAGTTTAGAGGACCAAACTCTTTTTAAGGAGGGGAGACTGTAATGACCCTCACCACTATTTACCGAATAACCACTGATTACCGTTAAACTGAACTGATTGTGACTGATAATTGAGCTGGATAAAATACTAAATTGACTGACTGAAAACCGGAACTGAATTGATTGAATATATATATGTTAATTTACATTTTATCTGTTGATTGTTTAATTATCTGTTTATGTGTTTCCGTTTAAACTGCAAATTGAAGGCCTTATCGGCGGTCGAATCCAAAATTAATTGATGTTCCATGATCAGTAAAATTTATGGGATTTTATAGTATGTTTAATTAAATGTGATTTGGTATTGTGGGGAAATGGTTTGGAAATACTCCTCAGATCCTGGAAGACGCCAATGATCCTCAGCTAGTCACCTGCAAAGATACAAATACTCCGGACGGGGGTGCTGGAATTAGCACTCCGACGGACAAGTTAGTTCCTGTACTCAAGAAAGCTTGTTCACTAAGTTTTTAGAAGTGATTCTTACATACCTCTCCTAGTTCATTGCCATTATATTTATACTCGTTTCTTCTGATCCTCGGGGCCAGGGCCTACTCTTTCAATCATTATCTTTTCCAATATTCGGCTCCAGGGATCCTTCCCTATTCGGCCTATTTATCCTATTCGGCCCCTTATCCTCCCGAGATATCTGTCGGCTAGCGTCAATCTTCTGATATATACCTCATCTATCTTCGCCAATTATTCGGCTACCACAATTGCCCTCCGAACTCCCTATTGACGGCAGTTGATCGGCGTGTTTGGTTCAAAATTTGAGAAGTTTAGCGTCAGGCGGCTTCGCGTGCCCCAATATGTCAGGAGGCGCACACCTTTTTACTTATCATTACGCTTTCCCGCTCTATTCATGTGTATCTCAGCATTTATTGCGATTTGAAACTTTGGTCCTTTCGAATTCGCATTTCGTCGATTTTCTGAGACTTTTGGATCGCCAGTGCATATCCCTCCGCGACTCGCGTTTTCTGCAACTTCTTCCCGTCTTCCCTTGTCTCATCTGCTCTTCGTAAGTCTCCTTCTCCCTTTTTCGTAATCCTATTTTCTGTTTGCTATTTTAGCTTCGGCGAATATTTAGTTCTTTGCTAAGATGGCCAAACATTTGAAAGACCTCCTTTCTGAGGATCGTATTTCCGGTTTCCGGCAACATTTTTCTATTCCTGACGACGTCCATTTATCCCTTGTAACGGACAACGCTCTCGACATGGAGAAGGAAGATCAAAACACGATCGTATTCCCCCTTTTATCCATTGTGGAGGGCGGGGTTCATTTCCCCCTACACCCACTTCTTAGGGCCGTTCTCCGCTATTGGGGTTTGATTCCTTCTCAACCCAATGTAAATTTCTTTCGAATCATCATGGGGTTGTAGAGTTGAATCGACGCCTTAGAATTAACCTTGGGATTCCGGCCATTCGGCATTGTTACGCCTTAGCCAAATCCTCCGGTCGGCTGGGGCGATATTTTCTCAGGGCCAAAGATACTGACCATCACTTGGTGACTATGCTTGCCAGTTCCGGTAAGCGAGTTGACGACGTGATGGTCCACGTCCGAGGTAATTGGGAGTTCGCTGAAGGGGAGGATCGCCTGGACCCTATTCCCAGACATAAGGGTGACCCAGGTTGCCACACAATGTTTTATGTTTGTTGGTCTATTTCTTATTCGGCTCTTTTCCCTAAATTGCTTTTTATCTTCTGCAGGTAATAGGTTGAAGAAAATTCTGACTTTTGTTGACGACGTAGTTCTTGGGGAAATCAAGACTGCACTCACATATTTAGGCCGCCCAAACATACAAAAGCAAGGGAGAGCCGCCTATATTCTCCTTCGGTACGAACCCACTTACACTACTTTCTCGGCTGCAGACAATATTCTGATTCCATCCGGCAATCAACAGCTCTCGGCCCTTATCTTCCCCAGCTTCAAAAACCTTAGGCAGATCGGTCTCGTAGCTTCTGATTCGGGGGAACACGCCGAGCCGGTTGTAGAGGTGATTGCCGATCCGGTTGGGGAGTCCACTGAGGGGCTTGTAGAGGGTGAGGCCGTACGCTCGGCATTTGAGGCCGCCGAGCCATCCGCCTCAGGACGAGCAGATTTCTCTTCTGGGGATATTTTTGCGAATTTGGGGGATCTACCCGGCGATTTTTTTGAGGGTATGGCGAAGGAAAGCCTAACGCAGATGGCGCGTAGAAGAAATGCCGAGCGGATAGCCGCCCGAAAGAAGGCTGAATGCGCCGAATCAGATCCCATCTTGATCAAGCCCTTCGTACCCGTTTCTGAGGGGACGGTTGAGGTTGCTGTGTCCGACATGGGAAAAGAGGGCGGAGAACAGGCCGATGGGGAACGGCTGATTCCGGAGCAAGGCCAAAAGCGTGGTGCCGGGGGAGAAGCGAGTTCAGAAGTTGGCCCTGGTAGCAAACGGCCTCGGCTTGAAGAATCGGACGTGGTCGCTCCGTTCATTATTCAGCCAAAGATCAGGGATGTGCCGATTTTATCCGATGCTTCGGCCATTGAGGATCCAGCCGTGGCTCTGAGCCTGGCGGCTTCAGTTTCTCTGCCGGCTGACAACAAAGCTGACGGTGCCGTGCCTGATATTATGGCCGTTGCCCTAACTGCTCAATCGGCACTCCTGGTAGGTCACCTTTATTTCGCTCTTGTTTGTTAAAGGCGTCTGATCATACCGAATTGTTTTGCAGACGATTGGAAGGATCGCCGACTTGGGTCGCCGCCTGCGTGATGCTCTCGGGAGAATTGACCATTTGCAAACAGAGGTGCAGGGTCAGAAAAGTAGGGCCGAGTTCGAAATTATGAGAGCTGAAATGGAGAGTGCGCGAGCCGAAGCGGAGAAAGAGAGGGTTCGCGTCGCCGAACAACTTCGTGTTGATGCTGAGGGTAGGGCAAATGCGAGCGAGGAGTCGCTCAAACTTTCCAAGAAAGCACTTGCTGAAGCGGAAGCTCAGTTAGAGGAGCTTAAGGCGGTCCGCGAGAAAGCCGAATCGGAGGCCTTTGAGGCAGGAAGAGGCGCCGCTCTGACGGAATATGTTGAAGAGGTGTCCAAATTTGAGAATCGCGGGTTCAAACATGGATGGCTGAAAGCCCTTGCTGCCGCTGAGGTTGCATTGGATTTGCCAATTCCTTATGAGCAGGTGGATGTTGAGCCACTTGAATCCGATACCGACGAGTGATCTGGGAGCCGTTTACTGAGCAGGCGTCTTTTTATTTTTGTTTTTCTTCTTTTGGATAGTGCTTTGTGGTTCAGGGTAGTTTTCATGTATAAATTGGTTAGCATCTGCGCGCAATTTATTAATGAAAATTTCCTTGTAATTTTTGCTACCACCACACACTTTTCCTTGTAATTTTTGCTACCACCACACACTTTGTATGAAAGAGTTCTGTGGTTTAATTTTAATGAAAGAGTTCTGTGTTTGTCAATGCATTTGGTAAAATGGGATTGCATATACTGTGGGGAAACCCTGATTTGTGAGTTTGCCCTTGCCTCAGGGGGTTCATGAAAAGAATTCTAGCTGAATCAATTTGTGAGCCGGCTGGGGTACTTGGTCCGAATAGATTGATAAATTTGCTCTTGCCAGCCAGCTCGTGAGCCGGATGATTTTACTGTGGCACAAATGATTTTATCTAGAACTCTTCTAAACAAACCGTACATACAATATCGTGTGTCCAAACTTTAGTTTGTTCCTTACTTGAATCTGAAGTTTTCATCAACAGTTCTTTTGTTTTTTTTTGTTTTATCGCTCACCACTGGAGGTAGAGAGGAAAAGATTGGTCAATATTTGGGTTCCTGCAGACTCAATACATATCCCATCAAAATCACCATTTGCAATTTCACTGCCTACTGATCTTGGACCCTTAGATTGATGAATCTGCCCTTGCCGCAGGGGGTTCATGATAAGAACTCTGGCTCCGAATCGATTCGTGAGCCGGCTGGGGTACTTGAGCCGAATAGATTGATGAATCTGCTCTTGCCCTAATCAACTCGTGAGCCGGCTGGGGTACTACGCACTTAGGTTGAACATATCCCATCAAAATCACCATTTGCAATTTCACTGCCTACTGATCTTGGACCCTTAGATTGATGAATCTGCCCTTGCCCCAGGGGGTTCATGATAAGAACTCTGGCTCCGAATCGATTCGTGAGCCGGCTGGGGTACTTGAGCCGAATAGATTGATGAATCTGCTCTTGCCCTAATCAACTCGTGAGCCGGCTGGGGTACTACGCACTTGGGCTGAACATATCCCATCAAAATCACCATTTGCAATTTCACTGCCTACTGATTTTGGACCATTAGGTTGATGAATCTGCCCTTGCCCCAGGGGGTTCATGATAAGAACTCTGGCTCCAAATCAATTTGTGAGCCGGCTAGGGTACTTGAGCCGAATAGATTGTCCTGCTGTCAACTTAGTCGGCGTCAGGCGATTGGGTTTCGCGATTAATGAACTTGCCTCGATCGTGCTGCCTCTGGGAGTGTTAAATGATCAGAGGTACAGCTCTTAAGAGTCTGGTAGGTATCTGTTTCAAACTCCTGAGAGAAAATCTATTGTGCGAATGTCGAACAAGCTCTTCTTTAACAGCAAAGGGGAAGCCAAGACATTAGCTGAGCTTGGCGGTGATATGAATCGAAGTGAACACCGTGGTGAACACCGGAGTGAACACCGTGCTGGGAGTAAGAGTTCTATGGGTCGAGAGAGGCGTCAATCTCCTCGACGTCGTAGTAGGTCGCCCAGACGGGATAGGCAGTCCCAGGGGAGATCGCCATACGCCCAAGTCGAAAGGAGATCAGACGCGAATCCGTGCCCGTTAAGTTTTGCAGTATTTGTGAAGAATAGGCCCATGACGGAAGCGGACTCGATCGTGAGAGATCCAGACGTGGCGGTCGAGTTTGCTCGACAAATATTTCCTCCAGAAGTTCAGCAGTCAATGGTTGGTCGTCAGGACTACGAAGTGTTTCGCGACGGCATTCATGGGGCGGTGAAAGGGCTCTATACGGCTTATGAAGTCGGCATGCGTTTGCGCGCCGCCCGCCGAGAGATGGAGAAAAAGGAAGAGCATATCCGTAGTTTGGAGGCTCGCCTGGAGGCGGCCGAACGTGAGTTAAGAAAGATCAAAGCGGATCAGGTACAACCAGCAGGGCCGGTGAATCCGATCGTGGAAGAGAGGGTTACCAGTCGGCTTATAAGCGCTGCCCTTGCCGATCGTGAAACGGCGAGCATGTTCGCATTGGAATCCGCAAAGGGTAGGTCTTATGAAAGAGGTTTCACGAAGGGCGCTTGGTTGGAATCAAAAAGACCAAGGAGAAGCTTGCCGAAGAAGTTTGTCGATGTGAAAATCGTGGGTTTAGGCATGGTTGGATCAAGGCATCTCAAGTCGTCGAATCTCTTCGCTTGTCGGGAATCGATTCGGCGTCACCTCTCTACCACAGTAAGGACTTTCCGTTTTCTGCTTTCGAGGTTGAGAAGAGTGAGGATGAGGGGGACGCCGTATGACTTTAATTATTGTAAGATTCGAACGCTGGTCGCGTTCGCAGTTATGTAATTTCTTGGTTTTTTTTTTTCTGAATAAAAGACACTTTATTGAAAATATCAAATTGTCTCCCGCATTCGGCGTGTCCGTGTTTAATTTTATTGCATAGATGTTTGGATAGACGTATCAGCATGTTAAATCGATGTGCCGATTTGTTGGCGTGATCGGCCTACATGTAATGGCCGTTTACTTTTGAATAAGCCATTGCGGCGTGTGTTGTTGAAATTTGAAGAAGCCGTGAGCCAAGGACCGGAGGGGTTGCGGCATTTTTGCATTTTTAGACTTAGCTCGAGTGCCGGATGTCTAGCCGATTGGGCTAGATAATTTTTGCCCTTGCGCAGCCTGTGCGCGTTTTAGCCAACCGTTGGGTTAACTAGGTCATGGAGAATGTTGACCGACGCCTGTCTCGTGGGGTTTAGTGTTGATAAAATCACTTCGGGATTTGGGCCTCGAGATCGCGGCCATTGCTGAGAATAAAAGCGGCAGGCGCCTTATGCAATCAAACATGTTTGGCTCACGAGCATCTATTGCGTGGGAAGCTCAAGAGTTCTCACCATCAAATGGTGATGATAGTTGTAGGAGCTCAAATTCTGGCCGAACTTGGCGCTCAGATGGTTTGCGGCGGAGGATTCTCCGGTGTAGGAGGTGGACCGCTGAAAAGAGAAACTGGAAACGCGTCAGCCTCCAAGTCGTTGAAGCGGATTGCCCCGAAAGGAGACACAAGGACCGCTGCCCCTAACCTCCCTTGTCTTGGATCTTGGCCTTGACATTGTCGATGGTGTCAGAGGCCCGGCGATATGCCGATTCGGGCGCAGTTAGATCGATGCGTTTTGAGTCGCGATGGTTGTTCAACTGACAAGAGTTGGATCGATCGGTTGATTTGTCTTAGAAAAGATAGATATTGTAATGTTTGAACGCGGATTGCGTCTATGTAACAACTTTTTAATCAAATAAAAAGTGTTATTTAATATAGTTGAGTCTTACTCTGAAAATCTTTTGTTTAGCCGTGCCGGATGAACGTTCCTGATCCCAACTTTTAATGGTTAAGCACGTCATTTCGTATGGTTTAATGGTTTGCTATTAGTTCGCTATTGGAAAGTTTGCTATCAGAGCTTTTGTGTAGCTTAAATATTTTTCCTGTATTCAGGGATCGGCCCTTGCCTTAGGCGGGATGCGAGTTTAACCGGAATGGGTCGTACTCGTGGGCCGGCTAAGGCACACCTTGTCCGGCGAACCATATTAGTAATTTCGGCTTAATTACTTGATTAAAGCAGGCTTCGAATCCGGAGACTTATTCGGCCCTAAGGTGTCGTGCACCAAGGGCGCTCCGAATCCGGAGACTTATTCAGCCGTAAGGTGTCGTGCACCAAAGGGCGCTCCGAATCCGGAGATTTATTCTGGCCAATCGTGACATCCACGAAGGGCGCTCCGAATCCGGAGGCTTATTCGGCCCTAAGGTGTCGTGCACCGAAGGGCGCTCCGAATCCGGAGGCTTATTCGGCCCTAAGGTGTCGTGCACCAAAGGGCGCTCCGAATCCGGAGACTTATTCTGGCCAATAGTGACATCCATGAAGGGCGCTCCGAATCTGGAGGCTTATTCAGCCCTAAGGTGTCGTGCACCAAAGGGCGCTCCAAATCCGGAGACTTATTCCGGCCAATCGTGACATCTACGAAGGGCGCTCCGAATCCAGAGACTTATTCCGGCCAATCGTGACATCCACGAAGGGCGCTCCGAATCCGGAGGCTTATTCGGCCGTAAGGTGTCGTGCACCAAAGGGCGCTCTGAATCCGGAGGCTTATTCGGCCCTAAGGTGTCGTGCACCAAAGGGCGCTCCGAATCCGGAGACTTATTTTGGCCAATCGTGACATCCACGAAGGGCGCTCCGAATCCGGAGGCTTATTCGGCCCTAAGGTGTCGTGCACCAAAGGGCGCTCCGAATCCGGAGGCTTATTCGGCCCTAAGGTGTCGTGCACCACAGGGCGCTCCGAATCCGGAGACTTATTCCGGCCAATCGTGACATCCACGAAGGGCACTCCGAATTCGGAGGCTTATTCGGCCCTAAGGTGTCGTGCACCAAAGGGCGCTCCGAATCCGGAGACTTATTCCGGCCAATCGTGACATCCACGAAGGGCGCTCCGAATCCGGAGGCTTATTCGGCCCTAAGGTGTCGTGCACCAAAGGGCGCTCCGAATCTGGAGGCTTATTCGGCCCTAAGGTGTCGTGCACCAAAGGGCGCTCCGAATTCGGAGACTTATTCTAGCCAATCGTGACATCCACGAAGGGCGCTCCGAATCCGGAGGCTTATTCGGCCCTAAGGTGTTGTGCACCAAAGGGCGCTCCGAATCTGGAGGCTTATTCGGCCCTAAGGTGTCGTGCACCAAAGGGCGCTCCGAATCCGGAGACTTATTCTGGCCAATCGTGACATCCACGAAGGGCGCTCCGAATCCGGAGGCTTATTCGGCCCTAAGGTGTCGTGCACCAAAGGGCGCTCCGAATCCGGAGACTTATTCTGGCCAATCGTGACATCCACGAAGGGCGCTCCGAATCCGGAGGCTTATTCGGCCCAAGAGGCTTGAGGGAGAGTTTGCCAAAGAAAATCGATTTTGATTAAAACGTGGTACCAGTACAAGCATCAGATCCCACAAGTCGGGTCCATAAATGGATCTTCATAAAGTTTACGTTCGCACGGATTGCGGTGAGCCACGGATCTCTTCAATGCCACAGTCTGTCGGGAAGCGCATAAGCTGATGGTAGGTGCTTGGCACAGCGTTCATGACATTCAACCAGGGGCGCCCCATGATGACATTATACGGCGATGGAAGTTTCATAACCAAGAATTCCACGTCAACCGTTTTTGAGCCCGCTCGAACAGGTAACACAACCCTCCCCAACGGGTATTCTGGATTTGTGTTGAAGCCGAACAGTGGCCGAGACGACGGTGATAGGTCCGACTCATTGAGGCCGAGTTCAACAAAAGTTTTGTAATACAAGATTTCCGAAGTGCTTCCTGGGTCTATGAGAATGCGTTCAACGCTGAACCGACGTATGCGTAATTTGACGACCAAAGGATCGACGTGGCTGGCCGCTGCTCCAACGAGGTCGGCGTCATTGAACTTAATTGTCGGGGCTTCTCTGGGCCTGCCGGTTGACATGTTACGTGTTTGGGGAGCTGGGTGCGATTGAATCGTATGCACGGTCGGGGGTGCCGGCAGACCGTAGATTATGTGGATCACACCAAGCGGCGGTGAATCCTGTCTCAAGGCTAATGCTTTGGTTGGCCTTCCCTTGCACATGTATTGCTGCAGTCGACCATCTTGCACCAGTTCCTCCAGATGATCCTTTAGCGCATAACAGCTCTCAGTTTCGTGGCCGTGATCTTTGTGGTATTCGCATCGTCTGTCCCTCCTCCGTGTGTCGGGAGGTCCCACCATCTTCGACGGCCACTTGAAAAATGGAAGGTGCTGGACTTTGGTCATTATGGCCGCGATCGGCTCTGTCAACTTTGTATACTTCTTGTCGGTTCGCCTTGGGCGTCTGCTGTCGACTTGCAGTTGTTCGTTCGTTCGGTGGGAGCACTGATCGCTTGATCGGCGGGATTCCTGCCTTTTGTCTCGCTTGGTTCGTTGCCGGGGCTCAGGGCTTGGTGGCGGCACGGAGCTTATTGGTCGAGCAATTTCGGGGAGGGCCGTTTTGCTGGAGATTTGTCCGGCTTTTATCCTCAAGGCATCATCTTCGACTTTACAATATTCTTCAACTTTCTTCATCAGCGCCCAGACTGTTTTGGGGGGCCTTCTGGTTAGGGAACTGCGCAGAGCACTGTCAGGATGTAAGCCCATTTTGAAGGCGGTGATGGCCATGGAGTCGTTGCAAGCGTCGTCAACAAGGTTGAAGCACTCCCAATATCGTGCCGAGTACGCTCTGAGCGTCTCTCCCGACTGGATCTGCATAGCCCAGAGGGAGTCGGCCTGTTTCGGTTGTACCTCGTTGGTGATGAATCTGGCCCTGAAGGATTTCTGCAGTTGGCGGAAGCTTTTAATCGAAGCTGGCTCCAACTTGTAATACCACCTGACGGCTAGTGGACCTAGGCTGCTAGGGAATATTCGGCACATGAGGGCTTCATTGTCTGCGTGAAGCGTCATGGCCTGTTTGTAATGACGGATATGATCAGTGGGGTCTGATTTTCCATCGTAAAGAGTGAATGACGGAGCTTTGAATTTCTTGGGCAGGGAAGCCCTTGCGATCCGTCGCACGAAAGGATCGTGCTGGTCTTCCTCGTTTGAGCTGCTTCTCCTGCGCTTGATCCTTGTTCGCAGGTCCTTGTCGGAGGAGCTGGAGGTTTCGGATCGTCCCCTTGCGTGGAGCTCCATGGATAATGAGTTGGAGTTGCTATCGGTATCCTTTGGTCGAGCCCGAGGTCCTTGCCCGTCTGCCCTCGGAGGTCGCTCTGGTTCCTGGCCCATGGCCTCTCTAGATTTTGCTACCTCCAGGGCCAACTCTTGACGGAGTCGTTCGTTCTCAGCGATCATGTTCTCGAGCCTTTGTTCGTTCTTCTTTGCTTGTTCCATGATAGCTTGCATTGTTTCTTGTGCTGAAGTTGTTGGCGAATCAAAGTTCAAGACGCGTCGTGCCGCGATAGTTTCTTTTCCGAGCATATTAGCTGGGGTGAGGTCGTCTTGCTGTGTGATCTCATCGGTGGCTATTGGAGGATCTTCGGTCACGCCTTCCATGGATGTATTTGAGTATTCCCACAGACGGTGCCAGTTGTGGGGAAATGGTTTGGAAATACTCCTCAGATCTTGGAAGACGCCAATGATCCTCAGCTAGTCACCTGCAAAGATACAAATACTCCGGACGGGGGTGCCGGAATTAGCACTCCGACGGACAAGTTAGTTCCTGTACTCAAGAAAGCTTGTTCACTAAGTTTTTAGAAGTGATTCTTACATACCTCTCCTAGTTCATTGCCATTATATTTATACTCGTTTCTTCTGATCCTCGGGGCCAGGGCCTACTTTTTCAATCATTATCTTTTCCAATATTCGGCTCCAGGGATCCTCCCCTATTCGGCCTATTTATCCTATTCGGCCCCTTATCCTCGCGAGATATCTGCCGGCTAGCGTCAATCTTCTAATATATACCTCCTCTATCTTCGCTAATTATTCGGCTACCATAGGTATGCTTAAATTGGATCAAATATTGATGAATTGCTTAGGTTGGCTTATTTACAACCATGCCATCTAGTGGGGCCTTTGTTTATTATTGTTGTAGAGCCTTGTATACACTCAAACAAAGCTTTTCATCAGCCACATTGAGCACACCACCGAACTAGAGAGAAGAGAGTGAGAGGTTTGGAGTGAATTCAACTAGTTCTTGAGGAATTGCTTAAAGACTTGGAAATTTGGAAGAGTAATTACATATTTGAGCTCCTACACTTCTAATTCCACACCTAAGGTAGATCATTCATCTTCCTAATTGTGTCTTTGGGTTGTTCTTGCATGGTTTTGAGCTAAATTGAGGTCAAGAGCCAATTTATGGCTCAAAGTGTCGAATTGAAGCTTAGATGTTGCATGCATGGCTATATCCTTGCATTTTGAGGTTGATTACATGGAATTTGGCACATGCATGTTCATATTATTGTTAGAGCCCATGCTTTCATCTTGTTTTGAAAAGAATGAGCTCATTTAAGCAAGCTTTGAAGCTTTAATTTGGTTTAGAGTTCATGCATGGCATGTTTGAAAATTATTCTTGAAAATGGTTTGAGTTTGGGTTTGAATTAAACACCCTTGGGCTTTGATTTCTTAAATTGAGTTTTGAAACATGTTATTTTATGTGTTTAAAAGAGTTTTCCAGAAAATGGGCCCAAGAGGATCGAATTGGGAGCATCAAATTTGAGTTTTGAACTTAGAACACAAATCTGGAATTTCCAGATTTTGGTTGTCTGCTCGAGCGGGGGAAGTGCCGCTCGAGCGGGAAAATCGAGCATCCAGTACTTTGCACTGTTCATCAGTCCGCTCGAGCGGAGAAATGTACGCTCGAGCGAAGTATTGAGTAACACGCTCGAGCGGGGTAGTTAACGCTCGAGCGGGTACCTTCGTTTGCTTGTCCGCTCGAGCGGGGAAACCTGCGCTCGAGCGGGACCCTGTTCCACTGAAAATTCTGAAACTATTTTCTGCTCACATCTTTGCATCCTCATCTCATCCTAGGCATTCTTAGGCCTAGTTTAAGGCATCTTAATGGGGATGTAGATGTAGAACACACCGAGGCATTTAGGGATTAAGTTATTATCTTTCCCACCTGTGAAACTTAGAGTGTGTTCCATCTGTTAACTGTATAGGGTTGGCATTCCGAGGAAACGCGCTCTAGCCTACTGTAGCCCAATCTCTGTGAGTAACAATTGTGTAAAGATATGTTCAAATGATTATCTTCTGAAATACTGAACTGAACTGTTTACTGAATTGATATTGTTGACTGTATGAATGTATGTCCTATATTCTGAACTGTATTGTGGCATCCTTAGCAACTACTGTTTACTGTTACTGCCACCGTTTGAGAAATCTCTGCCATCGACAGTCTGTGAACGGATGGCCCCACCGACGATCTATGAACGGGTGGATTTGTCTAATCGACTCGGTTCCCATGTTGGAACCACTACTGTTTACTGATTGATGGCCATCAATTATTGTTCGGTCTTTTAAGACCTACCGTTTACTGTACTGTTATGCTAATGGATGTACCACATATCGCTGAATGACAGATATACTGAATCAATGAACTGTTTTCATTACTGTAAGGACATTCATTCTTAACTCCTTTACGCATTGTGTTATTCACTGGGCTTTAGCTCACTGCTCATATATATATGTAGGTGTACAGGCACCGGATCAAAGCTAGAAGCGTCAGAGTAAACTCCAGTTTTGTCAAGCCAACCAATGTGCCTCACTGCGAGGTCCCGAGCCCATCATGCTAAGGCTTAGGGGTGTTTTAGTATTTCCCCTTTTTGCACTGTCCCACGGCTTTGTAATAACCGAATGAATTGTATAGACTGAATGTTCACTGTACTGTTGAGTGGGGATTAAGTCCCTGTTTCACTGAATGACATGTATGTATATGTACTGTTCTGTATATATGTATGAAAAATCTTTTTGGCATACAGATTGTCACAGCTCATTGGACATTATTTTATTACTGTGTTGGCTTCCGCCAGGCCTTGTACTCTGTCTTACTGTATTACTGTTAAGCAGGCCTTCGGTAATCTCGGATTACTGGCCGGTTACGGTGCTAAACCCATAGGGCCGGGTTTGGGTCGTGACAGGCAGGTACTTTGGAGCCTGATTATTCCTGCTAGATGCACTAGCGAAAGGGTCAGCAGGTGCCGCCTTGGCTTTCTGATATTTCCCAGGTGCAAGATTGGGAGTGGGAGGAACTGTCCTGGCATGGCGGGGCCTATCCCGATTTTCTGGCTGACTGGAACTACCCTCAGGTGGAGTGGGGAAAGCATCCCCCACGGCTTTTGTCACAACTGCAGATATCTGTTGCTTGTTCATCCCTGCGGCTTTCAGAGCCTCGACTACCCACAGCAGCTGTTCGATGGGATCGGCATCTGCCTTCATTTTGCCTTTGTCTCTAGCCTCAGCCTGATCTAGGATTTGGGCTGGTGCTGGTACGTCATTACCATAGCTGGAGGCCATCTCCAGTTGACTAAGCTCAATCACAATCCGTCCCAACAGCGGGGGCTCCTGGGGTACAAAACTTCCGGCATATGGCGCGGCTGGTGGCGAAGCTGACATCCCGTAAGCGAGATCCGCCACAGTCCTCTGGAGATCACCTATCATCCCCATTAGTTCAAACGTAGTAGGCTCGCGAGCCTGATATAGCTGGGGGGCCCAGACCGGGTGTACAACCGGCGATCTGGGTGGATGCGGCATGTCAACAGCGGTCTCACTTTGCAGAGTGATCCCTTGATCTAACGCGGCTGTCATAACCACGATCTCTTCTGAATTCTGCGTCATCATGGGTCTTGTCCCGGCAAGGGGGAACACTGACTATTCTGGAACTCTCTGAACTAAAAGAAAAAAAACAAGCAGCGTTTCAGCCCAAACGGATCAAACACAGGTGCGGCCGAACAACTGTACTCTACTACTGATCACTGTTCCCCAGAAATCACTGTCTCACAAAGCACTGAATCGGATACCCACAGATATAACTGATTCTCGCAAACTGATACTGATGCCTTCAGGCTTGATACTCAACCTTGCAAACTGATATGTACGTTCCCTGCAGAGATACACTCTAAAAGCACATAACAAGTAAAAGAGAGCCAAAACACCCCTATATTGGAGTAGGGTTTCCCTGTCCTATTTTGTCAGGAGCTAGGGTTTCACTACGCACGCAGCGGTTTCAAACAGCCTATAATCGGGTAAGCAACCTGTCATAGTTTTGAATGATCACTACGGATTCCGAATATGCACTTGGTCGAATGGTCGAAAAGGGTGCCCCGGTAAAACCGGGGTTTGTGTTCCCATGCTGTCAGAGCCCATAACCGGTCAGCCTTATGGACATGCCTTGACAAGACAAGCCTCCGGCAAACCGTTCAGGAATGGCAGATGGCAAACACGGTGTCCTAGGCGCACCAATGCACATGCAATGCAAAGAGACACATAAATGGAATCAAAACAGGATATCACGAGTTCGAGTCAAGCTCTCTAAATACTCCCCAGCAGAGTCACCAGAAACTGTAGACGCGCCCTTGGGCCTCACTCTACAGTTCGGACTCGCTTTTGTTGTCGGTTCTTAATCTGAACCAAAGAGTCCAAATCCGGCAAATCGTTTTGAGAAAAACAGATTTTTAGAAAAGAAGTGCCAAACATGGACTGCTTTGCTAGATACAGAGTTGCCACCTAAATATTTTTTTTAAATGGGGAAATTTAGGAAACCCTGACTCGGTGCCAAAGGCCACGTGTCCGTCATCACCAAAGTTGCCTCGGCTCGGGAACTTGGGTACGATTGGGGAAGGTCAGCTATGAGCACCCCCTCTCGCCCGGTCCGAAGACCGACCTCTACTAACTATGATATCCGTTTTTGAAAACGCTATGTGTTCTTATACCGGTTATTAGCCTAGAATTACTATGTTATGCGCGCAGCAAATAAGTATAGACCAAATCGCCTAAATTGGAACAAAAAATTACATGTTTGTTTTGAAAATAGTTTGCTACTCGCAAGTAGGCTAAAATGTAGATTTTGCCACCCTCAAGTGGGCTTTAGAAAAGATGGTTTTGCCACTATCAAGTGGGCTTAAAACTCATAGTTTTAATGCATTATTCCAATTTAGGCAATTCGACCTCCATCCACAAGCATTCAAGCCGTTATATCACATAAGCAGCTAGCCTCATGGTAAGCATGCTATCATGGCAGTCACTTACACGCATGCAAGGATGCTAAAGCATAACCACTTACCGAGTACTCCAAGCCAAAGAAAGAAGCTAATTAGAAATCAATGCATGATCCTAACTATACAGAAATGCCTAATGCAACACATGCAAAAATGCAACTATAGCAGGCTCGGCTATTCTAAACATGGCATATGAGATGCAACAGCTATCAAGTATTCAACTCGGAATTGAAATACAGATGCAGTTAGTATGATGCGCCAAGCCCGGTGCATGCAAAACAGATGAATGAATGCACACATGCTATCATACTGTATGCTAATTTAGACATGCCCTAGTCTACCATCATAAGCAGGTAAATAAAAGGGAAGAAAGACGTGGGATTGGAAGACATACACATACTCACGCACCCACACTTATTACAGATTCGCCCTCGCTCAGAGGGACCAAATAAATATACAAATTAATTAACCTACAAGCTAATTAATTATTACAGACCAGTTAATTAATTAAGCAAATTAATTAAGCTAAGGAAAACAGTAAAAGGCCTCGGGAAGCGGGTCCAATGCAATGCATGTTCGGTCTTGCTCGGGAGTGCACTGCCATGCATAGATTGCCTCTGTTTTCCCTGCTCTGCCCCTTTGAAAATTGTGCAAGTCCCAGGGATGCGTCCATGAACACTGTGGAGTGCCACCGGCTGAGAGGAATGGCCACCGGCCATGGGGAATATTCACCGGCCACTTATTAATCCATCGGCCACCAATGTATGGCCGGTCGGCACTGTAGATGGCCGGCCGGCCAAAAATTCCTGCAGAAACCTGTTTGACAGCAGCAGAGGGCAGACAAGGCATGGCAATGCATTTCCAAAGCAATGTTTGCACCACCACCCTCCTTATCATATTCATGACTCAAAGGAGGATGGTTCTTGGCTCTCGGGCCACCAATCACGCATTTCCATGCATGATGGCCAAAGAGTCAAGTTGTGCAATTTCAATATGGAATGAAATGTACAAAACAAATAATGGGCCCCAACCTCTATCATAATCAATTCAAGAGGCAAGAGATGCATGCTATGATATGCAACCTAAACATGCAAGCTAAGCATGCAAGATGAGCATGTGAACATGCAATATGCAAACATGTGTCAACATGTGAGGATAGGCAAGCATGTAACAACATGTAACCTAACTAGCATGCAACAACATGCAAAGATGGACTTAAACTAATATGGGTAGCTCTCAAGCATGCCAAAATCAGTGGCCAAGGTGCTCAAAATGAAGGAATAATAGGCACACAAACATGCATGCAAATTGTGTCCAACACTTCAAGCATTTATAAGCAATTCTTAAGCACACTCAAGAGGATGCAAACATGACAAATGGCATGCATTAAGCTCTAAAAATCATGCTATAAGAGATGCCAAACCAACTTAAACAAGACAATCAAGGCATGCAAACAAGGCCCAAAATTCAAAGCAAGCTAAAAGGGAATTAGACCAAACATGGCATGAATTAAATGACCCAAAACAGAGTTTTAGCACATAAAACAAAGCCTAAAAGACTACTTAGATGGCATCTAAATGGCTTGAATTCAAAAGCATGCACAATGGCCAAAACATGGAGTATGCAAGACAAGCTTTTAAAGCTTCAAAGAGGCATCCAAGGCAAGCATACAAGCATGCTAAAGGGACTGAAATAACATGGCAAATAGTTCCATACCCTTGAAATAAGGCAAGGATGCATGCTATACACTTGCACACTTAAAGCTAGTAAACCCAAAATGCAAAGGGGTTATGCTAAGCATGCCAAGATCGACCCAAACAACCATGGACAGACCTTAAACATGGTAAAATAAACACAAAACCTCCACAAGGTTAAGCCTAAAACATGCTAGGACAATGGTTTACAACCTAAGGCATATTAAGGCAACAACAAGGCATTACATGGCATGTATGTTAAACTAACATGGTGTACCAAAACCAACATACAACAATGCTATTTCATGGCAAAATAAGCATAAATGACAGCCAAGGCATGGTCCACATGAGGCTTAGCTAGGTGCTCATTAAAGAGGCAAAAATGACCCTTTTCAAGGACAATAAGGAGAGGGGGTGGCCCTCTCCTTCTTGGGACTTCAAGGCACCATCCTTACCACTGAAATCCCTCAAGATTTCAGTAGTGAGGAGGCCCAAACACCAAAGTCCTGGAGCTCACTCAAAATAGCACAAAATGGAGCCCCTCAAGGCTTAAGAGGGGTCAAACACCTCCAAACCACAAAACACTCTAAACAAACTTTTTAGAGGGCCCAAAAAAAGAACTTTTTTATGTTATACACTAAACACAAAAAAAGTTGCAAGATAGGTAGAAATACAATGCAAAAGTGGGGGAAAAAGGGGAAGTTTCTTACCCTTGTTGGCCTTCTTCAAAAAGGGAGGACCAGCTGCCTCCTTGAGGTTAAACCAGCCTTAAAACTCCAAAACAAGCCTCAAGGACCTCAATTCCAAGAAGATAGTGTGATGGTGGGTGTTTGTGTGCAATCCTAAGGCTAAAACACACACAAGAGAGGGAGATAGAGATAGGTTAGATACAAAGACCAAACCCTAATCCAAACTCTCTGAAAATATTGTCTCTCTCTCCTCTCTAAGTTGTCTAACCCTAATGCCAAGAGAGGAGGGCTCCTCTTATAGGCAATTCCCTCTTGTAAGGCTTACAAAACAAGCCATCCAAGAGGGAAATCCCTCCGTACACGTGTATGGAGGGGAACAGAGTGGGTGCCAGCTATCACAGCTGGCACAAAATATCTGCTAAAAGCAGATGAACAGTAGTCGGCTGCCCAAAATTGTCATTTTGACAAAATTTACTGCCGACCGGCAACAAAGAATGCCGACCGACAACATACATTGCCGATGGCATAAAACCCTGGCCGGTGGCCTCTAGCCACGGCCGGTGATGTGTGGGGATGCCTCACAAGGTATTCCCTGCCCCTCCAAGGCAACAAACAAGTGTTTGGTGCAAAACCAGACACAAAACAGTAGAATTCGGAAGTCTTGAGGCAAGGCGCGTAGTCGAGACCTCCGGGAACCCCAAACGAACACAATCAAGGAAGATCACCGAGCGTTCAAACGGTGACATCCAAGTCTTGAGGATGGTCAAAAATGGGGTGTCTACAGTGACGCATGTTTTTAGCTTTGGTAGGCAAGAGGTATGTCCTGCCTTCGAAGATTTCCAAGCTTTAATGGAGTCTGAGCGCAACGAAGAGATTTTGCCCCAACTTCGTTTTGGCTATCCCCGAGCCTTAGGACAAATGTGTGGGCTCTCAATACCCAACGCTCGATCTTTGATTTATGACGGAATGCTGGATATTCCGAGTTCGATTTGCCGTTTTTCTAGTGCTGGCGACCGCGATGACCGTCAATGGCAAGGTTTTCGGCAACACGCACTTTGTTTGTGCATGCTATCTCATTTCTTACTTGCCTCAGGTTCCGGAGGATCCAGTGTCCGGTTGATCGAGGTTGCCCAAGGTTTGAAGGAGGGTAAGAGTTGCATTGCCATGACTCTGGCTGAGACGTTGATGGGCTTGGATGCTTTCCATTGCCACGAAACGACCAAATTTGCGAGGAGTCCACTACTGTTGCAGGTAATGTTTCCCATCCAATCTCACATATGTATTGCTCACATCACTCGGCCCTCAGGCTTAGTTTTTCTCACAGAACCCTCTTCTTACTTTTTCTCTCATCGTACATCTCTCTATTCTTTATTCTCTCATTTTTCATCCCTTCCTAGGTGTGGTTGATGGACAAGTTGCAGGTTATGGACTCTTGCCCAGCTTACTCAGCTCGCGGTTACTTCTTCAGGCAACGCCTAGTCGATGCCCTTGATGAGGGTTGGTGGTTTGACTGGATGTGTAGCTTGTCCGCAGACCACATTGCTTGGCGGTGCCCTTGGCTCAATCTACCGGCAATGGGCTATAGCATGACCCGCCAACCTGGGATTTAACTGATTGGCTTGACTCACTGTGTGTTCTACTTCTCATTCCGGTTCCAGCGCCAGTTTGGTCATGATCAGACTTGTCCACCAGAGGGGATAGAGTACTCGGCTACATTCCCGATCTGAGGCGCACAGCTTGCCCAGTATACAACAGCATGGAGGACTAGAGAACTCCTAGCTCCCGCTCCCACTTTTCGTTGCACTTTGTCTGATGAGTGCATAGATTGGCTTAATGAGGAGGCACAGATTGGGCCTAGCTTGGCATCAACGGCTTCGACCAGCTCTGGGAGGGGGCGCAGGAACACCTGATTTAACTATGCCCCGGATTTATTGCTTTATTAGTACTTTCAAGTTTTCTTTATGAATGTAATAAAAAGCAACTTCAATTTGTATGCAAGAGCAGGAGAACTCTGTATTGAAATTAATGAAATTGAAGGTTGTGGGTACTGAAAATTTTCTGCTTTGGTCCAAAAATGGTCTTAGTTGTAAAAAGATTAATTTGAACAAAGTCAACTTTTATCAAAACTTTTCAAAACTATTTTCGACATGGATTAGAACTGGACACGCCTGAAATCTGTCACTGAGATGCACAACCCCGGATCTCGGCAACTGGAAAGTTGCCCATAGTCTGAATAGTACCGCAGCACTGCACAGTAACGGAAAGTTGCCCCTAGTCTGAAAAGCACTGCACCGGAGATCATAACCGAACTCTTGAATGCTGAATAGACAAAGCTAACCGAGATGATCAAATGGACGAAGTTGATCGGGGAAAAGTTTATGGCTAAACTTCAGGAAGAAGTTGCCTACGTATCCCAAGGATGGGAATCAAGCCTTACGTAGTTCAGGCTCGGGTTCACTCGGGTATTTTCATTCTCCTTTTGCGCTCTAACTTTTGCCAAGGCTGCCCTTTGCGGGTTTTCAACCTTGCGAGCTCAGTTTTTATAATTTCAAATTTTTCGCGCTCTAACTTTTGCCTAGGTCGCCCTTTCGGGTTTTCGGCCTAGCGAGCCTCTCAGGGATAATATTTCTTCAACTTGTCCATGTTGATCGGTTGGGAGAACTCTAGGCCATCTTGGTCCATCAGAACCACAGCTCCACCTGACCATATAGCTTTGATGATGCAGGGACCAGTCCAATTGGGTCTGAACTTGCCCCTTGGATCGTGAATGGGAGCTCGGTTGTCCTTGAGCACCAAATCTCCTTCTTTTAGATTCCTAGACTTAACTTTCTTGTTAAAAGCCATGGCAATTCTGCGCTGATAACCTTGAACATGGTACAGTGCTTTCAGTCTGTGCTCGTCAAAGAGCATGAGTTCTTCAAATCTGCTTTGCTGCCAATCTGCTTCGGCTATCTGACACTCGGCCAATACTCGCAAAGACGGAACCTCAATTTCAATAGGTAGAACGGCCTCCATCCCATAAACCAATGAATACGTAGTCGCCTCAGTAGAAGTTCTGATTGAAGTCCGGTAGCCCCACAAAGCGAACGGCAGCTTATCTGGCCAGTCCCGGTAGGTTTCCACCATCTTCTGTAGTATGTGTTTGATGTTCTTGTTGGCGGCCTCAACCGCTCCATTGGTTTGCGGCCAGTACGTGGATGACTTATGAAAAGCCACATTGTATTTCTCCAACAAGTCAATCACTTCTTTCTTGAAGTGGGAACCGTTATCTGAAATGATCTCATTTGGGACTCCATAACGACAGATGATGTTATTTTTGATGAACTTCGCGACATGTGAAGCCTTCAACACCGCATAAGATTGGGCCTCGACCCACTTTGTAAAATAATCTATCGTGACCAGGATGAACTCATGCCCATTCGATCCCTTCGGAGTGACAGCCCCGATCACGTTGATTCCCCAAACTGAAAATGGCCATGGCGAAGTCATGTTGTATAGTTTCGACGGCGGGATGTTCATGCGGTTTGCATGGATCTGACATTTGTGGCATCGCCAAACAAAGCCGATACAATCCTCCTCCATGGTGGACCAATAGTAACCCTATCTAAGGATCTTCCAAGCCAACATTACCCCGTTCATATGTGCACCACATTCTCCTCAATGGATGGCCTCCATTAGGCGCTTCGATTCTTCGGCTTCTACACACAGCTTATGCATTCCCAGATGACCTCTCTTATATAGTTTACCCCCGCAGATGATGAACTGAACGGCCATTCTTCTGATTGCCCTTTTATCCTTGGCGTTTGCCTCTGGTGGATATGCCTCTTTCTCCAAGAAGTTCCAAATGTCGTAATACCAGGGGTTCTCATCTTGAACCCCATCTATAGTAGCAATTGATTCATATGCTGGCACAAACTTCTGGTCAATGATGACTAGACGCATTCGAACTCCAAACAGGATGTCTATCATGGAAGATAGAGTTGCTAGTGAATCTGCGAACCTGTTATTCTCTCTTAGTAGATGAGCAAAGTTTAGCTTCTCAAACCAAGGAATTAACAAGTCCAGGGTTTGGTGATACATTATCATCTTTTCTTCTCTGAATTTCTAGTCTGCTTTTGCTTAAGACACAACAAGGTTCGAGTCCCTGACGACGTCCAACCATTTTGCCCGTAGTTCTAGGGCTGCTTCTTGACCGGCAATGCATGCCTCATATTTTGCTTCATTGTTCGAGACTTTGAATCGAAGTTTGAATGCTAGAGGGATACGGGAATTGTCGGGTGGTATCAACAACACTCCTATCCCATATCCGTACTGGTTTGACACTCCGTCAAAGTACATCGTCCAAGTTTCATCTTCGATGTGCAAAATGGCCTCATCTGGGAATAAGTACTCAACTACTTCACCCCCTTTCACTGGATGATCGGCTAAGAATTCTGCTACTGCTCTTCCCTTGACTGACTTGCATGTCACATATTTCAGATCGAATTCGGAAAGCAACAGCAACCAACGAGCTAGCCTACCCGTAAGTGTCGGTTTCTTGAAAAGATATTTGATGGGATCCAGTTGTGAGACCAACATTACGAAGTGAGCTAACAGGTAGTGCCGCAGCTTCCTAGTAGCCCATACCAAGGCTAAGCAAGCCTTCTCCAGCGGTGTGTAGCGGGTCTCATACTCCAACATCTTCTTGCTCAGATAGTAGATGGCCCTCTCCACCTTGTCCTCTGATTCTTGCGCGAGCATACAGCCCATTGTAGTCTCAGTTACTGAAAGGTACAATATCAACGGTTTTCCCGGCTCTGGTGGTGACAACACGGGTGGGTTCTGTAAATATTCCTTGATTTGTTCGAAAGCAGCTTGGCATCGACCGTCCCATTAGAATTTCTTTCCTTTCTTCAAGAGGCCAAAAAGTGGTTCACAAGTCAAGGTTAATTTTGAGATAAACCGTCTTATGAATTGCACTTTACCCAGAAAGCCTCTCACCTCCTTTTCAGTCCTTGGTGGTGGCATTTCTAAGATGGCCTTGATTTTGGAAGGGTCAACTTCGATACCTCTCTGTGTAATCAGAAATCCCAGCATTTTTCCCGCTGTAACACCGAACGTACACTTATGAGGATTCAGCCGCAACCGGAATTCTCTGATCCTTTGAAAGAACTTTTGTAAAGCAGTGTAGTGGCCCTCTCTTTCTTTGGACTTGACAATCATGTCGTCCACGTACACTTTAACCTCTTTGTGGATCATGTCATGCAATATCGTGGTCGCGGCTCGATGATATGTAGCTCCAGTGTTCTTCAGCCCAAATGGCATCACTCTGTAGCAGTAGGTCCCCCACGGGGTGGTGAAGGTAGTCTTTTCCCGGTCTTCAGGTGCCATCACTATCTGATTGTAGCCTAAGAAGCCATCCATAAATGAAAGCAAAGCATGCCCTGCTGTGAAATCCACCAACTCATCAATATGCAGCAAGGGAAAGTCGTCCTTCGGACTAGCTCTGTTCAAATCCCTGAAATCTACGCACACCCGGATCCTGCCATCTTTCTTTGGTACCGGAACGATGTTGGCCAACCAAGTCGGGTATTCAGAAACCAGCAGGAACCCTGCGTCAATTTGCTTGATGACCTCTTCCTTAATCTTGATGGCCCAGTCAGGGCGTATCCTTCTGAGTTTTTGTTTGACAGGTCGGGCCTCGAGGTCAAGAGGGATCCGGTGCTATACAATCTCAGGATCGATCCCAGGCATGTCTTCGTAGGACCACGCGAAAACATCTTTGAAATCTTTTAATAAAGTGACTAAGCGCTCGCGTTCCTCCGAAGACAACGTGGACCCGATCTGGACCAGCCGCAGGTCCTTCTCAGTACCAATATTCACAATAGTGATTTCATCAACTAAAGGTTTAACAAATCTTTCCTGCTCTTGATCAATTAATCGTTGCAAAACCGAAGGAATTTCTTCCTTGTCGTTTTTGTCAAAATTTTGAAAGTCCTGATTCAAGCAATAAATCAAAGGCACAGAAAAGTACTCAGAAACCATATCCACATCATTCTCATTAAGTACTTCCAAACCGTCTGATTCTTCTGTTACAACAGACTCAAAAGAGAAAGAAAAAGACGACCTAGACAGGACTGTGGTATCCGGGTTATCACCCCCAAGAATACCGGACTCAGACTCGGTTGAGCTGGAACCTGATTCCGACTCACAAGACTCGGTGGAATCAGATTCTGGCTCACTACCTGACCCGGTGCTGCTTGACAAAAATCCCTCCTCGTACTGCCAAATGAGGAAGGGTGCGGTGGACGCATCCAAAATAGTTACTGGTAGTCCCGCAGCCGTTTCATTCCCGATCATGGACAGAAAGAAGTTATCCCCCAAGCACTTCTGTTTGATCGGAGGATCTGAAAGTAGACATGCCAGTGCTACCCCCATTTCAATCTCGACATCCTCAGACTCCACCTTCTTACTCTGCTTAACCTCAACTGTTGGGTCTGTCTGCTCTTCGGCAACATCATCCCCGGGTAATTGCAGATCAAAGAAGATCTCAAAACCTGGTACGTGCTTCCTCTCCGCGTTCAACCACGGCTTTGGGAAGCCACAAAATGGAAAGTCCTCCCCCTCCCGGACGAAGCGTCCGTTTAGGGTACCCTGGATGGGCCGGTGCATCAACTCAAAAGGCTTCCCCATCTGTTTCGCTCTGGCTCTCCCAGCCATCTCCTTACCTTTCCTTACCCAATCCTCTTTGGTGGGCAGATAACCCAAGCCAAAGGTATGGGGGTTGTGTGGCACTTCGGCCAATGCTGCGACGCCCTTCCGACCACTCTTTCCCAATCCCATCCCGGGGATATGTTGGAGCTTATTCATGAGGTATACTGCTTGAGCACTGATATACACCCCCTCATTAGCCGCCATAATGTTCTGAACTACCCGAGCCTCGGCCAAGGTAAAACCTGACATGAACACATCCTCCATACCGTGCTCAATTTCCAAAACTGGCGTAGATACTTCTGGTGGTGGATGGATCGACGAGTTCCCAAAAACAATGGCTACTCCCTTCCCATAGGGGTATTTCACCATCTAATGCAAGGTGCATGACACTGCCTTCACCTAATGCAGCCACGGCCGTCCCAAAAGCAGGTTGAAAGTTGCAGGAACCTCTAAGACATGGAACTCTATCTCATGCTGTCCCGGCCCAACCTTGGTCTGAACTTTTATTATTCCCATCACTTCTCTGCTCGTGTTGTCATACGCTCGAATCACCTGGGCTGTTGGCACAAAGTCTGTGGTTTTTAAACCGATTGCATATGCTGTCCTTGCCGGGCAGACGTTGATGGCGGATCCGGTATCAACAAGAACCACCGGAATCCATTTGTCTCTACATTCCACCGAAATGTAGAGTGGCTTGTTGTGATTCGCACCCTCAGGTGGCAATTCCTTATCAAAGAAAGTCAACATCGGGGTAGCTCCTCCCGGAAAAACTAATCCCACCAGCTGCTCCGGTGTGGTTTCTATCGAGAGTTTGGCCTTGTCCATGGCCGATAAGACAGCTTGCCTATGCACCCGCGATGCCATAAGCAGTCCCCAGATGGAGATATCTGCTTGTATCTTTTTCAGCTGCTTCAGTACAGCTTCTTCTTCGAGTTGCTTCTCTTTTTGTTTCTCCGCCTCCTTATCCTTCCCAGACGCCTCTGGCTGATCTAAATGCGGAGGCTTGAAATACCGTCCGCTCCTAGTCATATGGTCGACTTCACCAATGTACCAGGTATCATCTGGTTGGTTGCTTCCCCAATCTTCATCCGTGTGGGCAAGACATAAGTCATCATCCTCCCACCACATTCCATCGGCAGCTGACAGACGCCTGTCCGGCTCCGATATGACTGCTCTCATATCCGCAGTACCCCCCATTCGTATGCTTGCAACATCCTCTGTCCCTGCGCACACAGCAGTTTCAGTCCCCACGTGGGCTTTAGCTTTCCTGATTCTCTCAGAATCCCCAAACCTTTCCTGTTCCAACTGTGTCAGCACAGTTGACTGTTCAGTAATTATTGTATTCAAAATGCTCCAATCCTGAGCGAAATTCTTGGCACCGGCGCTCTCCGACGATGTATCCTGATTTCCGGCCCTTCCGGCTGCCACTGTTATTCTTGCCCCTGCGGGCCCTGTTCTGGTTGGCATTCTTCCATAACATCCGGTTGATCATCCAACCACCCGGTAGCCTCTGCCGATTCCTCATAATCAAACCAGCTGACTGCTGCGTCCCCTGGATCTTGGTCCCGAAAAAACTGGAGGTTGGCAAGGTCCTCTTCCACAGCCGTCAAATCGTCTGCCCCCTATCCAAGTCCATCCTCTTGGATCGCACACAGCTCTATCTCTGTCGACAATTCCACATTTGGCCCATCCAAGCCTACTGACGAAATGTAGTCACGCGGACTGTATACCTTTTCAATAAAACTCCCAGATTCCTTGGACTCCGGCTCAACAATCTTATTCTCCTCTGAAATCTCCCTTTCTCTATCGTCGACAGTCACCACCATAGGCTTAGGTTGGGTTCTGGAGATGTCCAACATGCACAAGTCAATGCAGTCAGGAAGGAGCACCTCCGGCTTAAGTAGGTGGGAAGGAGTGATATATACGCTGGGATCATAAGCCACGGCCCCAGTCTGGATAAAGTTGATTCTTTTGGGAGATGGAGCTTGGTTGTGCGGTGGGAGAGGGTTTGTTGTGACATTGGGTTTTTCGGGAGGCATAATCACTCCGTTATCAATGAGATCTTGGATCTCATGACGTAATCGGTAGCATAGGTCGGTGTCATGACCGTGCTGTTGGTGCAATGCGCAATATTTGGCTAGGTTGTGGGTAGGAGGAAGTTTTTCTGGTAATGGCCACGGCTCTAGGGGCTTCAAGTGCCCTTTTCTAATTAAAACCCCCAGAGCTTTGGACAGGGGCATATATAGTGGAACGAAGGCTTTTTGGTTTTTGGGTGGGTATTTGGCTGTTTGTGTATTGCTCCCAGACGTACCAGAGAATGGCATAGCTGCCATGGTTCTTGGAGAGGGATTGGTGGTGACCATGCTCACTTCGGAGGCTCTTGTAGTTGTAGTGCCGCTCGGGCCTGCATTAGTGTTGCGGTTGAAAGTTCTTCGGGGTTGTTCTCTATCATTATCGATCAAGCCTTGCTTCAAGGCATCCTCGATCTGTACTCCCATCTCATGTAGATCTGAAAAGGTAGGAAAGGGGAGTACGATCATTTTTTGCCGAATCTGATCCTTGTCAGTGGGCCTCAGGGTCATCATTGAAGCCTTAGCCCTCCAGTGGGTCACAAATTCCGAGAAGCTCTCCTTAGCTTCCTGTCTTGTTGTCTCAAGATCACGGGTTGTAATCTCGATCTGTGTTATATGAGTATTATGCAATGAAGGCCTCAGCCATCTCGTCCCAGTTTCTCTTGACATCGTCTTCTAATTTGGCGTACCAGATGGCCGCCACACCTGACAGGGTCCGGCCGAATAGAGACAGTTTCTGCAGTCTGGTGAGGCCCATTGGCCTTAAGATATCTGAAAACAATCTTAGATGCACCATGGGATCTCCAGATCCATCAAATCGGTCGATATGCGGCATCTTGAATCTGTCCGGCAGCATCACAGTTGCATTGGTATATCCATCTTCAATGTCAGGGATGGTCTTGACTCCCTGGGATCTCTTGAATAGCTTTTCAAGCTTGCTCAACTTCAATGCTGTGGGATCTATCTCGAACTCAAAGGGGGAGTCCGGTAGGTTGGTGGGTGTTTTGGATAACTGGGGTAGGATCTGGGGTAGGACCGGGGGCGGAGGTGGCCCTGTGGGAACATCTGTATCATTCTAAACATTAGCTGTCTCCCCGGGTGTTAGAATTCCTGGCAGGGGAGGAGCTTGATGCGAAGTAGATGCTCCGGCTTGCTGTTGTAGCCTCACGATTAACTCTGCTTGTTCTGTCATAACCGTGGCCTGTTGTTTGGTGAACTCCGCCTGTTGAACAGCGTCTTACTGCATTGTTTTCATGCTTTCTTGGAGCTGGCGCACCATCTCTTCTAAGCTTGCCATACTGTTCTGATCTGATTGAATTTCTGGTATATATTCCCTCTCTGCGGGAGAAACAAAACCCTGATCCCTACTATGCTCAGGTGGGATAGACAAAGCCCTCTGTACTAATCGGTGGACTGATATCTTCTGCCTAACTGCCCTTCGTCTAGTAACCGGGGGTAGTGAGTAGTACACTGGTTGTCCGTCTATCAGATCCTCAGATCGATGGAGTTGACGACCTCTAGTCCAGAGTGCTTGGGGAATATCTACTGGGTTAGAAGCAATCGCGCTAAACTACCTAGCAAAAAGATAAATAAAGCTATAATAAGGAAATAAAACAACCAGATAAACGAACAGCATAACAGCGTAAAATAAACACACAGCACACAGTTGGGCATCACAACACACTGTCGATAAGCTGAATACACTGTTCCTCAATCACTGATCACTGTTTCCAAATCATTGCCCCCAAGTCTGAATCTGATACCCGCAGATAACTGATCCCCGAAAAACACTGATGCCTGCAGGCCTGATGCCCAAACTTCCAAACTGATACACGCCTTCCTGTAGAGACGCACTCTAAAGCACATAGCAGATAAGTGAAAGCCAAAACACCCCTATGTTGGGGTAGGGTTTCCCTGTCCTATTTTGTCAGGAGCTAGGGTTTCACTACGCACGCAGCGGTTCCAAACAACCTAACATCGGGTAAGCAACCTGTCCTAGTTTGGAATGGTCACTATTGATTTCGATATGCACTAGGTCGAATGGTCAAAAATGGTGCCCCGGTAAAACCGGGGTTTGTGTTCCCATACTGGCAGAGCCCGCAACCGGTCAGCCTTATGGCATGCTTTGACAAAGTCAAGCCTCCGGAAAACCGCTCAGGAATAGCAGATGGCCAGCACGGTGTCCTAGGCGCACCAATGCACATGCAATGCAAAGAAACACATGAGTGTAGCCAAAACAGGATATCATGAGTTCGAGTCAAGTTCTCTAACTCCCCAATGGAGTCGCCAGAAACTGTAGACGTCCCTGACTGCCCCGGGAGGATGAATCCCGTCTTGTTCGTCTGTGGGTCTACTACAGTTCAGACTCAAATTGTCACGGTTCTTAATCTGAACTAAAGAGTCCAAATCTGGCAAATCATTTTGAGAAAACAGATTTTTAGAAAAAGAAGTGCCAAACATGGACTGCTTTGCCAGATATAGAGTCGCCACCTAAATATTTTTTAATGGGGGAATTTAGAAAACCCTGACTCGTTTGCCTAAGGCCACGTGTCCGTCATTACCAAAGTTGCCTCGGCTCGGGAACTTGGGGTACGATTGGGAAAGGTCAGCTATGAGCACCCCCTCTCGCCCGATCCAAAGATCGGCCTTTACTAACCATGATATCTGATTTTGAAAACGTTATGTGTTCTTATTCCGATTAATTAGCTAGAATTACTATGTGATGTGCACAACACAAAAGTATAGACTAGATCGCCTAATTTGGAACGAAGCATTGCATATCCGTTTCGTTTAGGAAATGGTTTGAAATTTGCTACTCACAAGTAGGCTAAAACACAGATTTCAACGAGTTGTTCCAACTCAAACAATCCAACCTTCACCCACAGGCATTCAGGCAGTTTATATCACATAAGCATATAGTCACATGGTAAGCATGCTATCATGTTTAACATTCACACTCATGCGAGATGCTAAAGCATAAATGCTTACCGAGTACTCCAAGCCAAAACAGAAACTAGTTAGTAATCATATGCATGATCCTAGTTCATGTTAAGATGGCTAATGCAACACATGCAGGATGCAGCTAGAATAGGCTCGGCTAATCTATAGATGGCATGTGAAATGCGACAACTAACACGTATTCAACTTGGAATTGAAATAAAATGCAGTTAATATGATGCGCCGAGCCCGGTGCATGCAAGACAAATGTATGTATGCAAACATGCTATTATAAGTATGCTAATTGAAACATGCCCTAAACTAACCATCGAAAGCTAGTAAATAAAAGGGAAGAAAGACGTGGGGTTGGAAAACACACACACACTCATGCACAGTTATTACACAATTGCCCTTGCTCGGAGGGTCCGAATAAATATTACAGTCTGAATAAATAATACTAAATTAATTATTACAGAACTTCTAATTTAAACTAATTAAATGTAGAAGGAAGGTGGCGGCAGCCCTGCCTCGGAATGCGTGGATGATGCATGCTTGACTCGTCTCGCCCGGAAACTCGCTGCCATAGCACTGTTGCCTCTGTTTACACTGTCCTGCTCCTCTGTGGACTGTGAAAATTCTTGGGACACCTCTGAACTACTTCCTGATCACTCTGGAATACCACTGGCCAATTCAAAGCACCACCGGCCATGGGAGTGGGCTTATCGGCTAAATGTTGGACCACCGGCCAGCCACTAATGGTCGGTCGGTACCGTAAGTGGCCGGCCGGCCATTACTTCCTGCAGAAACCTGCAGTTGACAGCAGTAAAGGGCAAGCAGTGTATGGCAGGGAATTTTCAAGCAAATGTGAGCATGGACACACTCTCTATCATGCAATGGACTCAAGGGAGCGTGATCCTCGACCCTCGGGCCATCAATTATGCATTTTGATGCATGATGGCCTAAAAGGCCAAGTTTGCCATTCAATGTAAAAATGCATGCAACAAAGAGATGAGTGCCTTTTGCCCTATCATGTTTGAGGTCAAGGGCATTGGCGACCGAGGATTGAGGCGCGTTACGTCACTTTGAGTACGAACGCCCCTCATCCCCATGCTTGGTTTGACACCCCAAACCAAGCAATGCAATGCATGTATACAAACACGGCTCAAGAATGCAACATGAGGCTAAGATACAAAACATGCCAAATGCAATGCAATCTATCATGCAAGTATGCAATGTCCAAACATGCAATGCAACTAGCTAAACAACATGCAAACATGCAAGTGTAATGCAATGTAAACATGCAACCGATACAATGTAACATGCCAAGCATGCAAAGTGTGCGAAGATGGACTTATACTGAAATGAGAAGGCCTCAGCCCTCTCCAAAACAGTGGCCAAAGATGATGCAAATGGTGGACAAATGTTCATGCAAACATGCATACCAATGAGCCTAAGACTAAGGCATAAAGAGGAGCATTCTACCACAACTACCCTAACCACACATGGCATGGACTATTCAACCAAGAACAGAGTTTTAATGCAGCAAAATACACCCCAAAACCAACATAAATGACATCCCAAATGACTTGAACAAGAGGCATGCACCAAGGCCTAAACATGGAGTATAAGACCACATCTCATCAAGGTTTTAAAAGAGTAACAAACACCAATATGTAAGCACAAAAAATGGACTGAACTGACATCATAAGTGATTCCAAATCACTGAAATAAGCCAACTCAAGCATGCTCATGACTCACACACCCGATGCCAACATGCTAGAATGCAAAGGAGCTATACAAAGCATGAAATGCATGACCAAAATAATACCCAACAGACCTCAAGCATGGCAAAATATGACTAAAAACTTCACAAAGCTAGGCAAAAATATGCAAGCATGATGGCCTAATGGCAAGAGGCATTTCTTGAACAAAATGGGGAAATACAAGGCAAGTGTATTATGCATGCAAGGGGTCAACAAACCAACATGGGACAGAGGTAAAACATGCCAAATAAACACCAAATAACCTCTGAAATGAAGCCAAACAAAGCTAGGCATACATGCTACTCTTATAAGCCAAAAATGCAAACAAAAGAGAGACAAAGGGAGAGGGGTGTCCCTCCCCTATGAAAGACTTCAAAACCCCTTCTTCACCACTAAAAATCCATTAGATTTCAGTGGTGAGAAGGTCAATACACAAAAGTCCCCAAAGCTTATGAAAACAAGCACAAAAAGGGGCCAAACAAGGCCTAAGAGGGGGAGGTCGACCCCCAACACCAAAACAACCTTAATGAAGTATCTTAAGCATTCAAATATAAGACTTTTTTTAGTTATACACAAAGGTTGAAACAGTAAGCAAGATAGGTAAAAGACTAGTGCAAGATTGGGGAATATAAAGTAAAAGTGTTACCCTTGAAGATCCCTTGAAGAACAGCAAATGCAGCCCTCTTCTTCTGATCAAAACCAGTCCAAAACCTCAAGAACAAACTCTCAATGCCTCCCAAAGTCAAATTATGGTGTAGTAGTGTGTGTCTTAGTGCAAAACTAAGACGAAATCACCCTTTTCGCCCTTAAACACACACACAATGAAGAGAGAGAGGGAGATATAGAGAGAGAAAGTGTATATCAGATATATATGTATTTTGCTCTGGTTTTTTGCTGAACCAAACAAAAGAGGAGGAAGAGGCTCTTATATAGACAAGGTAAAGGGCTAAGCTTCCAAGAGAAGCTATCCAAAAGGGTCAAGGCTTCTAAAGGAAGCTAGGCCAGGGGGTCAAGCTTCTTGAGGAAGCTAAGACAAAGGGTCAAGCTTCCTCAAGAAGCTTGAGCAAAGGGTGCAAGTGGTTGGGACCAAAAAGGGTCAAAGGCTCAAAACAGCCATACCCGTGCATAGGGGGGGAGGTCCATGCATCCCAGCTGGCACAGCTGGCATGCATTACGCCTGCAAAAGGCAAAAAGGTGGTGTAGACACCCCATTTTTGACCGTCCCCGAGACTTGGACGTCACCGTCGGAACACTCGGTGATTATCCATGTGTGTGTTCGTTTGGAGTCCCCGGAGTTCTCGGCTACGCGCGCCTTGCCTCAGGACCTCCGAACTCGACCGTTTTGTGTCTGGTTTTGCACCAAACACCTGTGTTTTGCCCTGGAGAGGCAGGGAATGCTTTGTGAGGCATCCCCACACACCACCGGCTGTGGCTAGAGGCCACCGGCTGGCTGGTGTTTCCATCGGCACTATTTTGTGCCGGTCGGCACTATTTTTGGCAAAATGACCATTTTGCCCTGCCGACTCTTATACAGTTGTTTTCTGGGATATTTTCAGACAGCTGTATGCCTTTTGTTTCCCCTCCATACACGAGTATGGAGGGATGAGCCCTTGGTTGCCTTAACTTGTAAGCTTTGGTTGCCTATACAAAAGAAGGCTCTTCTCTTGGCTCAAGGGGGTTAGAATTTTTAGAGAGTTAGACATTTTAGACAGAGAAGAAGCTCTGGTTTTAGGTTAGAAATCCTATATCTATTCTATCTCTCTTTTCCTTGCTTGTTTTGTACACTAGGGGCTTTAGTTCATACTATTGCACACAAGCACCTAGTGTTTCACCTTCCTTTGGTTGCTGAGGGTCCAAGGGCTTGTTCTTAGTATTCTTGACTGGTTTGGAGCTCAAGGAACCAACAACTTCAACATTTGTGAAGAAAAGCTTCAAGGGTAAGCAACTTGCTTTATTTACCCCATTTTTGCACCTTGTTTTTACCTAGCTTAAAGTTGTTTTTGTGCTTAGTGTCTAACACATAAAAGTTCTGTTTTTTAACCCTCTTTATTGTTTATCAAGAGTGTTTTGCACTTTGGGGAAGTTTCCCCCCCCTTTAGGCCTTGAAAAGGGCCCTTTTTGTGCTATTTTGTGAGAGCTCCGAGACTTCGGTGCTTGGGCCTCTCCACCACTGAAATCTTGAGGGATTTCAGTGGTGGAGATGGTGCCATAAAGTCTCCAAAAGGAGAGGGCCACCCCCTCCCCTTGATGTCCTTGAAAAGGGCAAAATTTGCTCTCTTATGGAGCTTCATGCTTGAGCATGTGTTGAGCATATTTGACTTGTTTTTCATGCTTATATTGCCATGTTATAACATGATTTCAAGTTGGTTTAGGTCCCTTATGCATGCTTGGTATAGTGGCCTTGTAATCCCTCTTTATGTCTTAACATGCTTAGGTGGTATGCCTTCATCTCTAGCATGTTTTAGACTTGTGTTTGTGAAGATTTTGTGCTCATATCACCATGTTTTAGGTCTGTCCATAAGTATTTTGGTCAATCTTGGCATGTTTAATATAGCCCCTTTGCATTTGGCTTGTTGGCCTTGAGAGCATGTGAGTATAACATGCTTTGCTTGCATTGTTTTTGATGGTTTGGAACCACCTAGCATGCTATTTCAGTCCCTTGGAGGTGCTTGTATGTTTACATTGCATGCTTCTTTGTGACTTCTTAAGCTTGTGTTAAATGTCCCTTGTTTTGGCTTCAATGCATGCCTTTGGTTTAATGTCTCTTAGATGCCATCTAAGTGGTCCCTTGGGCCTAATTTGACATGCTAAAACTCTGTTTTAGGTTGTGAAGTGCATGCCATATTTGCCTTGTATAAGCATGGTTTAATGCCTTATTGACTTGCTTTGAAGCTTAGGCCATTTGCATGCTTTGTTTGGCATACCTCATTGCATGATTTGGCATCATGTTTGACATGAATTTTAGAGCTTTCAATGCATGCTAGTTGGCTATGTTTGGTCTCTTCAAGTATACTTAAGAGTTGCCATGATTCATGCCTTAGTGTTGAATGCTTTAACATGCGCATGTGTGTGTGTGTCTAGTCTCCATTTGTAGGCATTTTGGCCATGGATTTTAAGCCTTTTGAGTTGCCTAAGTCCACCATTTCGTTGGTTTGCATGTTTGACTTGCATACTTGTTTGAACTCTTTGCATAAGTGCATCACATTATCCATGTTGCATGCTAGGCAATATGCTTAGGGTTTCATCACATTGGCATGCATACCAAGCCTCTTGAAGTGAGTTTGATAGAGGTTTGGCACCCTTTTGTGCTTGTTTGCATGGCATGCATTTGAAAGCAAAGTTGCATTCTTGGCCCTTAGGGCCATCATGCATGAAAATGCGTGATTGGTGGTCCGGGGATCAAGGCACATGCCCCCTTGAGCCAATAACATGATAAGAGGTGTGTGTAGTGCATAAATACCTTGAATCACATTGCCATGCATTTTGTTGTCCTCTGTTGCTGTGGTCTGCAGGGTCTGCAGGAATTTTGTGCCGGCCGGCACTATTTAGTGCCGACCGGCAGTCAATTGGCAGCCGGTGGTTTAATTCAGTGCCGGTGGCCACATACTTCAGCCGGTGGTGTTCTACCTCAGCCGGTAGCGATCTCCAGTGCTCTGAGAAGTAGTTCTGAGACTTTGGCAGTCTGCAGAGGAGGATAGCAGGGAAAACAGAGGCACACTTGCATGGCAGTGCGATTCCGAACGAGTCCCGGGCACGCGCATGCATCCGGCCCTCATCCCGAGGCGATTTACTGTTTTTATTAGATGAATTAAGTTATTTGATTAATTTATTTAATTTGTAATAATTAGCTAGAATAGTTAATTATTTGTTCATTTCTGTATCATTATTTTGGTCCCTCCGAGCGAGGGCAAAAATGTAATAAGGGTGTGTGAGTGTGTGTATGTCTTCCAACCCCCATTTCTTTCTCCCTTTTATTTACCTGCTTATGATGGTAGATTAGGGCATATTTAATTTAGCATACCTTATGCAATGCATGCGTGCATCCATGCATTTGTTAGCATACATCAGGCTTGGCACATCATACAAACTGCATCGTACTTTCAATTCCAAATTGAATACGTGTTATTTGTAGCATTTCATATGCCATGTTTAGGATAGCCGAGCCTGCCTAGATTACATCTTTGCATGTGTTTCATTAGACATTTCAGTATGCTTAGGTCCATGCATGGATTTCTAATAAGCTTCTGTTTTGGCTTGGAGTACTAGGTGAGCTTTTATGCTTTAGCATACCACATGCGTGTGAGTGTTATCATGACAGTATGCTTACCATGCGGCTAAATGCTTATGTGATATTACTGTCTGAATGCCTGTGGGTGGAGGTTGGAATGCCTGAGTTGGAACAACTCATTGAAATCCGTATTTTAGCCTACTTGCGAGTAGCGAAATCTAACACGTTTTTCGAGATAAAACGGATATGCAATGTTTATTTCCAAGTTAGGCGATCTAGTCTATACTTGTTTGCTGCGCGCATAACATAGTAATTCTAGGTTAATAATTGGAATAAGAATACATAACGTTTTCAAAATCGGATATCACGGTTAGTAGAGGCCGGTCTTCGGACCGGGCGAAAGGGGGTGCTCATAGCTGACCTTCCCTGATCGTACCCAAGCTCCCGAGCCAAGACCACTTTGGTAATGACGGACATGTGGCCTTCGGCAACCGAGTCAGGGTTTCCTAAATTTCCCATTTTAAAAATATTTAGGTGGCGACTCTGTAATCTGGCAAAGCAGTCCGTGTTTGGCACTTCTTTTCAAAATCAGTTTTTCTTCAAAACGATTTGCCAGAGTTGGACTCTTTGGTTCAAGATTAAGAACCGTGACATTTGAGTCCTTTGAACTGTAGTGACCCAATATCGAACCAGAACGGGGGGGGAGTCGCACCCTCCCCAGGATGCGTTCGGGGACGTCTACAGTTTCTGGCGACTCTGCTGGGGAATTTTAGAGAGCTTGACTCGAACTCGTGATATCCTGTTTTGATTTCACTTATGTGTTTCTTTGCATTGCATGTGCATTGGTGCGCCTAGGACACCGTGTTGGCCATCTGCTATTCCTGAGCGGTTTGCTGGAGGCTTGTCTTGTCAAGGCATGTCCATAAGGCTGACCGGTTGCGGGCTCTGCCAGTATGGGAACACAAACCCCGGTTTTACCGGGGCACCCTTTTTGACCATTCGACCTAGTGCATATTCGGATCCGTAGTGACCATTCCAAACTAGGACAGGTTGCTTACCCGATGCTAAGTTGTTTGAAACCGCTGCGTGCGTAGTGAAACCCTAGCTCCTGACAAAATAGGACAGGGAAACCCTACCCCAACATAGGGGTGTATTGGCTCTCATCTACTTGCTATGTGCTTTTAGAGTGTATCTCCACAGGGAATGCATATACCAGTTTGCGAGTCTGGGCATCAGGCCTGAGGGCACCAGTATCAGTATTGTTGTGAATCAGTTACATCTGCGGTTGTCAGATTCAGATTTGGGACAGTAACTTCGAGGAACAGTGTTCAGTAGTAGAATGCAGTCGTTCGACTACACCCGTGTTTGATCTGTTTGGGGCTGAAATGCTGCTTGTTTTCCGTTTCAGTTCAGAGATTCAGAGAGTTGAGTCAGGATAGCTAGTGTCTTCTCCTTGCTGAGGCAAGACCGAACATGACGCAGAACTCAGAAGAAATTATGGTCATGACGGCCGCAATAAGTCAAGGAACCACCCCACAAGATGAGGCTACTGTTGACATGCCGCATCCGCCCAGGTCGCCTGCCGCACACCCAATTTGGACCCCTCACCTATATCAGGCTCGTGAGCCTACTGCTTTTGAAATAATGGGAATGATAGGTGATCTTCAAAGATCCGTAGCGGATCTCGCCTATGGGATGTCTGTTTCGCCACCAGCCGCACCGTATGCCGGAGGCTTTATACCCCAAGAGCCCCCGCTACTGGGACGAATTGTGATTGAGCTCAGCCAACCGGAGATGGTCTCCAACTGTGGCAACGACGCAGCAAACCAAGTTCTAGACCAGGCTGAGGCCGGAAACAAAGGTAAGACGAAGGCAGATGCCGACCCTATCGAACAACTGCTGTGGGCAGTAGAGGCTTTGAAAGCCGGGGGAATGAACAAGTAACAGGTATCTGCAGTTGTGATAAAAGCTGTGGGAGACGCTTTCTCCACCCCGCCCGAGGGCAGTTCCAGTCAGTCGGAGAACCGGGATAGGCCCCGTCAAGCCAAAACAGTTCTTCCCGCTCCCAGCCTTGCATCCGGAAAGAATCAGAAATCCAAAGCCGCACCCGCTGACCCGTTCGCTAGTTCATCTAGCAAAAGTGCTCAGGCTTCGAAGTACCTGCCTCGGGGGCGCCGGGTCTTCCACCCTCTCTACATGCCTTTGTCTAGGGCACTCCTGATCTTGGCCAAAAAGGGGCATCTTACACCCCTCGATCCTAGGCCGCTCCCCAAACCCCTTCCAGCAGGCCATGACGCCACTCAGTACTGTGCGTACCATCAGCAGACTGGCCACCCCACTGACAATTGCTTCCGCCTCCGTCACGAGGTACAGGATTTGATGGACAACAAGGTTATCCTCCCGCCTACCTCGGCCAAATCAGTCACTACAGAGTTCTTGGAATGTGAGGATACAGATATCGAGGACACAGATACCGCAAGTATGTGATCAGAAGGTGAACCGCCTGAGGGCAGTATTAGGAACATTTTTTGGGTGCAGCGCTTGGCACGCATTTTTGAGCATCGACCTATAGTAGTTTTGTCAATCCTGACTTGGGTGTCGAGTCAGTCTTTTGTTTTATCTTGAGTCTGTCTCATTGTTTTGAGTCAGTCCTTTTGTTTAAGGGTCTGTCTAATTGTAATGAGTCAATCTCTCTTGTATAGAACACCAGGTGATTTCGGGGTTGTTGCCTCAAACACCGTTTTGTTTTGTAATTAGTTGTTTTTCCTTTTGAGTCTGTCTCAGTCAAGGAGCCGGTTGCAATCAGGGTTTTGGAATAAAACAGCTGCGGCTATCCCGTTTTTATGCTTGCTTTGTGGGTGGAACGGTAGTGCCTTCTACCTACTCTCTTGTGCCTTGGACTCGTTGCATTGACCTAAGTTTTTCAAAACCTTTTTGAACACTGCCGTGAAAACAAAGAGGGAGGAATTCCTCGGGATTTGCAAAACTTTGATCAAATTGAGAGAAAGAGAGGCGTGCTAAGCCCTTAATGAATGAAATCATGCCTGTCAACGTGAGTACTGAGAAGGACCCTGGCTTGATCCAGACTGGTTCCACACTATCTTTAGCGCAGGCGATGTGTCGCTTTCTTAAAAAACTTTCAAAAACAAAATATTTTGCGCGGTTCTGTAAAGACCTGTGTGGAATCGCCTTTGAGATTGTGCAGCCTAGGATCGCTCTCAGCCTCAAGGTTCCATCTATCTGTTCCGAATCAGGAATCCGTTCAGAATGTCCAAGCAGTCAAATGCCCGTGTGGCCCAGTTTGAAGCAGCCCTCGAGCAAGAGGCACCAAAGTCAGATCAAAAAGGTCAGATTCCACCAGACAAGGCTCGTGAAGCAACCGTGATAGACCTTTCTACGAATCAATACAACAGCCACTCTCCTGGGTACAGAGGGCTTCAATCTCAAAACCATTTGGCGTGGACTTGCTGCACTTTTACCCTTTGAGAGGCTCGCTGGGTCGAAAACCCGGAAGGGCGACCCAGGCAAAAGTTAGAGCAAGAGAAAAAAAAATATAAAATAATAAATACAAAATGCACAAAAGAGAAAAAAAAAGAAGAAAATTCAAAAAGCGAAAAAAAAAAAGAAAAAAAACAAAACAAAAAAATGCAAAAGAAAAGAAAAAGAAATGAAAAGAAAAAAAAAAAGGGAAGAAAGAAAAACAGAGCTCGCAAGGTCGAAAACCTGCAACAGGCGCCTTGGCAAAAATTAGAGCCTAAACAGTGAAGGTTAAAATACCCGAGTGTACCTAACCGGAACTACGTAAGGCTTGATTCCCATGTTTGGGATACGTAGGCAACTTCATTCTGAAGTCCAGCCCCCAACGCTTCCACAGCGTCTCAGGCCATGTCATGGTTTTGATTACTTTTGCCTCCTCCGAATCCGATGTCTCGGTTGCAACAACTGGAGCTACGCGATCAACTTCCTCCTGAAGTCCAACCACCAATGCTGTCAAGGTGACTGTGTCCATATATTGTTTGTGGCCGCCTTCGTCCTCTCTGTGCATGAGAATTCGGTTGCGATCAATCATCGATGAGCATGCCGCGGCATCATCCAAGCAAGGGGCAACTTTCCGTTGCCTCATATCGCCATAAAGTTGCCCTGAGTTGTCACCCAAACTAGGGGCAACTCTCCGTTGCCCTCTTCCCCCATTTCAAGCAAGGGGCAATTTTCCCAAATTGCCTCCGATCCGAGGTTGCGTATCTCGAGGGTAGGTTCCGCGCCATGTCGAGCATTGTCTGTTCGCGAAAACAGTTTTTGAAAATTTTTACTAAGGTTGACTATTTTCTCGAAAATTATTTCATTTTCCAAAATCAGACCATGTTTGGACCCAAAAGGAAAACTTTCAGTGCTTACGGCCTGACTTGCATGATTTTCAAATCAAAAATCGAACAAGCGCGCTAATCTGACGTTCATTTTGATCAAAACTGTTTTAGAAAGAAAACAAAAAATGGTCAAAGTAATGAACCAGGGACACAGTTTGAGCCAGGTGTTCTGTCTCTCCCTCGTCATCAACGCGCTTGCCAGGAAGGCACCCTATCTATCAGAAGAAATAGCCGTGAGCTAGCTGTATTCGGCATGAATCCGCCGCTTCCTATTCATCCATCAATCACCCTGGGGAGGGATGAAAAATGAGAGAATAAAGAATAGAGAGGTGTAAGTCAAGAGAAAAGTGAGCAAGAGGGTTTTTGAGAGAAAAACCGAGCTTGAAGGCCGAGTGGCGTGAGAATCACACAAATCAGAAAGGGTGGGAAACCTGCCCGGAGGAATTGGCTCCTCAAGGTCTTTTGTTTTCAAGCACGTCCGTGTGTCGTGTCCTTTGATTTGTCGGTCTCAATTTAGCTTTGAGTCTTTTCCGAGTGTATCTCGTTGTGTTTAGGTCGTGTGCCTTTTATTTTCTTCACTTGAGTCCTTTCCACTGTGTTCAGTTGTAGGCTCGATACCCCGGTTGTGAAATCCCTTTTCCAAAGTCAATCGTTTGTGCTCAGAATGCTGTGCCATTCTCTACATTTATGCGAGGCAAGAGAAGAAAAGGAAATTTTGGGACATCTGAATGTGTTTCAACTTCAACTGTCTCAGTTTTGGTGATCCGTCTTGTCAGATTGGGCCAATTGTTCAAAGTTTGCCCGTGTGCAGAATGGACCGGATATTGTATTATGAGCTGTGTGCAGATTAATCCCCAGCAGAATATGGGCTATTTGTTCAGTTTGAGCAGTGATTTGTCTGGGTTGTTTGCTGTTAGTTGGTTGGTTATCCGATTATTACAGTGCAAGTGCTCAATTTTCAGACAACAAATCGTAATCATTTACATTTGAGGTATAATATGACGCAGTGCAATGCAAAGTACGAGGTATGTAAATAAAATACTTTTCAGATAAAAGTTTGTTTCATTTCATAATCTGTTCAAGTACATAAGTTTGAGAAAGGCAAAAATCTGCCTGCGGCAGTACATAGTACCCTATCTACCAGAAAGAGAAAAGTACAAGAAAAGAAAATGAAAGAAAAACAGCAGAAGTCTGTGATCATCATCAATGGCCTCGCGCCGCGGGATCCATCCTCGCCCTCTTCCTGGGCAGAAGCACAGGAGCATCATCGGAAGTGTCGCTGTCAGAAGCCCGAGCCCGAGCTATCCCCGGCCTCCTCCGCAAATGACTCCGTTCCCGCCTCCGACTCACCATCCCCTGCAACTGGAGCCTGTGAGCTGCTCCCCACACGGCCACGCCCCCCTTTGGTGCGGGGGAACATCCTGCCATCCCGAGTAGAAAGGGGAGGTCCCGATGGAGCGCCGCCACCTACTGCGGGAATCGGGAAGGGAGGCTGAAAAGTACAAAAGGCAGAAGCATCAGTATACACGATACAGTTTATCAGATCAGAATGCAGTGTATGAGTACAGTGTGTGAATGCCGTGAGCAGTTTATCAGATCAGAATGCAGTGTATGAGTACAGTGTGTGAATGCCGCGAGCAGTTTGTCGGATCAGAATACAGTGTATGAATACAGTGTGTGAATGCCGTGAGCAGTTTATCAGTGCAGAATGCAGTGGAAAATACAGTGTGCCAAGTGCTGTGAACAGTTTGTCAGATGTGTTGTGTATCAGATTATGCAAAGCAGTTTGTATATAGTTTGGAACTATGTCGGAGAAAACATACCGGAAGGCCATAGAAGGCTAGGAACTCGAAGGTCCGCTGCAGCATCCCCGCCATGGAGGCATTCAGCTCCAATGACTGCCGGGTATACTCAGAAGAAGCCTGCAAAAGTATTAGATGCATCAATATTCTGTGGAATATCAAATGGACTGAAATGAAATAACAATGCAAGATGCAGAAATAAAGTAATACATACCGGAGGCAAGTCAGGAATACCAGCCAACTCGTGACCAGCCGGGGGAGGAGCAAAAGGGATCTGGTAGGTCTCCCCGCTCTGCCCCCTGTAAGTCAACAAAGTAGGCAGAGCGGGCCAGCCCGTCCCTCGTCCCCTCTGCACTCCCCTCCTCCCACGAGCTCGAGATCTCTGAGACGATCCCGCTCCTGCTCCCACCTCCGCCCTAGCCGCCGGCGCCGCGGGTCTCTCTGGCTCAGCTCGGCGACCCCCGCTCAGCGGCCGCATGATGAAGGTCCGGACGTACTCTGAGTAATCGCCCTCGCCTCTGAAGCCGGCTGCCTCCCAGCCAATGGTGTAGTCCGCCATTTGCTCGGCGGTGAACCCCTCGGTGTCCCTCATATGCTCGGGAGGATGCATCGGAACTATCTGCTCAGGTAACCCTGAGGTCTGACGCAAGAAGCGCTCACCCAGGTACCAAGCCCGACAGACCGGGCCCTCTAGCAAAATCCGGTAACGCGAGGTCTCGATCGCGCCGGCAAACCGACTCCGAACTATCGCTGGCAGGGGAGCCCATGGCTGCCAGGTGATCTGAAATTGAAATACAGTTTACTACCTACTGATATTGCAAATATACAGTGGAAAAGTAAAGCTTAAATAAACTGTAAGTAAAACATACCTCGGCGGAGGTGATGGTGTCAAAATAGCGGCGGAAGAAGCTGAAAGTCTCCCGCGGCCTCCGGGTACACCTCCCGTCGTAGCGACATGAAAAGGGGACGACCAGAGGAGTCTCCGTCTCCGGTACTGGCTCTAGCCTGGGAAAGTAGGCATAGACCCACAACTGCAAGACAGATGTCAGAACGTTTATCAGAAAAAAGCAGAATACAGAGTAAAGCAGAAATAGCGGAGCCGTGTGTTGTGCAGTGTATTGAGCAGAGTGTACAGTGTGAACAGTGTACAGTCAGTATAAAGCGGGAGTATGTGTGTGCCGTGTGTACAGTATACAGCAAGTGTAAAGCAGGCTATGGTGTGTGCAGTGTGCAGAGTACAGAAAGTGCAGAACAGAAATGTAAAGCGGAAAAGAAGACGTACCTCCCAAGCTCGCCAGTAGCCTCCGAGCAACTACCCGCTGCCACGAGAGACCGAGCTCATGTAGCCGTAAAGAGTGGCCAGAGCCGCGCCACCCCAGTCATAGCGCAAGATGTCCCAGACGTCCACCAGTGCACTGAGTAGGCAGAGAGGCACGGCGTTCGCCCGGTCGGCGAATAGTGTGGTCCCCAACAAGAACATCAAGAAGCCGCGTGCATACTGCTCTGCGGCGACCGCGGTCATCGGAGCTGCGTCAACGAGGAGAGGCTGCACCCGGAACTGCACCTCGAACCAAGAATAGCGGACAAAACCGGGGCGTGCCAAAGGCGGAGTCGCGCCAAGTAAATGAATCTGAGCGGCAGTCCACTCGTCCATGTCAATGTCGAAGGGGATCGGATCACCCCCAACCCCGATCCCGGTAAGCACCGAGAAGTCATAAGGGGTCATCGTCACGTCCCCAGTCGCCGATAGGTGGAATGAATCGGTGGTGTCCCACCATCTCTCTGCCAGGGCCGCGAGAAGAGGCCTGCAGGCAGTAAGTCGAGTCAGACCCCTGCAGAAAGAGCCGAAGCCCGCCTCGTCCACGATGTGTCGGACTGCCTCAGGAAGCTCCAAGTACCAATCTCGAGCCGTAACATTCCCATACCCGCGGATGGTATGGGAATCTCCCTGTTTACAAACAAATGGTTGCAAAGCAATATGAAATGCACAGTTCTGAGGGAACATGTTAAAGTCAATACAAATCTAGCATGCGTGCACGTTTTTTTTAGATTCAAACAGAAATCAGGTGCTGTTGCACTTACAGTAAACTACAATATGTGATGCAGCAGTGTGTTTTTGAGTAAATGCAATGCAAATATGGTGCACGTGTGCACACTTTCTCAGATTCAAGCAGATAACGGGTCATGGTTTTCAGACTCAAATAAATACCGGGTATCGGTGAGTTTGCAGTGAAATACGGTGTGCCGTGTTTGGGTGATTGAGGCTGGTGCAGTGTGTGTGCATGTGTCTCGGTCCTAAGCAGATATCAGTTGTGAAGTTGTCTACAATCAACTACAGTATAGTATATTAGAGTTAAGCAAGTAAAAGCTGTAATCAGCTATGGCAGTTGACAGTTTACAGTTCTACATTGCAGAAAGTAAAGTAGAGAAAAGAATGTTACCTCGGAAGCGCCGAATGAGAGGTGCGAGGTCGGCTCGCGCAGCAGAAGCTCCGGGTCCAGAGCCCTGTCAAAACCGCGGAAATGGCGGAGTCCATCTGGCGGAAGTACGTGAATGGCCGGCTGGTAAGTCGCCGGATCGAATGGGCGCTCGCTCAGTGGCAGGAGCTCGACCCCGAGATCCATCTCATGGTCCGGGGGAGTCCCGACATGTGGAACATCATCTGCCATGGTAGTGGTAGCGAGAAATAGCCGGAAAGGAAAACCGGGTCGGAATATGAAAGGTCAACCGGAAAAGTCAACCCCGAGAGGGCCGGAAATGGCCGGGAAGATCGGAAGATGAAAGGACACGAGAATATAGACAAAATCAAGGGGAACAAGTCCCGAAAAGGCGGAAACGGCAAAAAGTGCACCGAAACGAAGTTTTGTTCGGTTGAAAATGTCCGAAACGCGAAGAATACCGCGAATCCGACGAGAAAACGGGCCTAAAACGTGAAGAAATCGATGAGAAATCAAGAAAACAAAACTCTAGAGAGAAAGAGTGAAGATTTCGGCGGTGTAAAAGTAGGAAAAATAGGGTTTAAAACCCTATTTTATAAAGCCCGCAGCGAAATGGCAGTTCTGCCCCCGATCAGGCATTTTCTGCCGGTCCGGCCACCTTTTTGTGCCGGTGGATGAGTTTATGCTGCCGGTGGCAGCCGGTGGCCTTCCCACCCAGCCGGTGGTGTTCCCAAGGATGTTTTTAGGCAAGATGAGGGGTCTTGGGTCTCCATAGATCAATAAAGTGCAAGAAAGTGCATCCCCGATGCTCAACCGACCTCCGTTTTGACCTCAGACAGTGTCTTCTGTGTGTGGCACTCAAATTCAAGCAAAGATCGTATCCTTTTGTATCCTTTTATTGTTTACAGAGATTCAGAAGTTGCCCCGTGTGCGTTGCATGCATCCATCACATTGTCCGGCGCATTGTAACGCGTCATCTTGCACGTCCCTTGCGACTTGCACCGCTTTGCATTGTCGTGTGGCATGTGTGTCATACTCTCTCATCTTGCATTTCATTACATTTCGAGGTACGTGTGCCTCATTTTGCATTTCATCTTTGATTCGCGTGAGGTGTGCTACCTCACGAGTTTCATTTTGCATTTCATCTTTGATCCGCGTGAGGTGTGCTACCTCACGTGTTTCATTTTGCATTTCATCTTTGATCCGCGTGAGGTGTGCTACCTCACGTGTTTCATTTTGCATTTCATCTTTGATCCGCGTGAGGTGTGCTACCTCACGTGTTTCATTTTGCATTTCATCTGTGATTCGCGTGAGGTGTGCTACCTCACGTGTTTCATTTTGCATTTCATCTTTGATCCGCGTGAGGTGTGCTACCTCACGAGTTTCATTTTGCATTTCATCTTTGGTTCGCGTAAGGTGTGCTACCTCACGTGTTTCATTTTGCATTTCATCTGTGATCCGCGTGAGGTGTGCTACCTCACGTGTTTCATTTTGCATTTGATCTTTGATTCGTGTGAAGTGTGCTACCTCACATGTTTCATTTTGCATTTCACTTTGATTCGCGTAAGGAGTGCTACCTCACGTGTTTCATTTTGCATTTCATTGCATCTCGAGGCACGTATGCCTCGTTTTGCACTTCGTTTTCCATCAGATGAGGTATGCGTGCCTCATTTCGCATTTCATTGCATCTCGAGGCACGTATGCCTCGTCTCGCACTCCATTTTCCCACCAATGAGGTACGCGTGCCTCGCTTTGCATCCCTTGTGGCATGCGTGTCACGTCCGCACAGTGCCACACGCAAGGTCCGACGGGACCAAAAACACGCAAGGTCCGGCGGGACCAAAAACACGCGCGGTCTGGCGAGACCTTAAACCCGCTTGACTGCATGTCACATGCTTTATTACAGGCACCATCATGCATTTACGCTTTGTATCGTTGCCCCGTCCGGTCTGGCGAGACCTTAAACACGCGCGGTCCAAGAGACCTTAAATCTTCGGGAAGTGTGAGACCTTCGGTGTGTTAAGTTGCCCCTCATTGCATTTGACATGCATTTCATCGCGCCGTTTAGCGCACCTTCATTGCACTCCATTTTCCATCTTTCGAGACGCGCACGTCTCATTCACCCCATTTGCATCCGTGTGTGTGTCTCGTTTGCATCGCATGCACTTAAAGTGTTGTGTAGCAATTGCCCCCCCCCTCCGGTCTGGCGAGACCTTAAACACGCACGGTCTAGGAGACCTTAAATCCTCGGGAGGTGCAAAACCTACGGTGCGTTAAGATATGCACTTCATCGCATTCGGCATGCATTATATCACACTGACTTGTGCACCGCATCTCAATTCTTGCGTTGTCATGCATTCATAAAGCCGCGTGTTGCCGCACATTTCAAAAAAAAACATGCATTGTCATGCATTGCACACGGTCTAGGAGACCTTAAATCCTCTGAAGGTGCAATTCCTTCGGTGTTTGTCGTGCCCGAACGACTTTTGGCGGTCTGGTAAAGCCACCTGTCTGTGTTTGCAGTGAGTTCCTAGGAGACCAATGGGGACGGTGAAAACTAGAGTTTGAACGGCTTATGCCTAGAACGCAAAGGTTCGGAATTTCCGAGACTAAAGTCTGGTTTAAATACCCAGGGGGTGTACCCTCGGCTTGAAATCTGTATGGAAGCCCCATAGGTTGAGGCGGCGTGTCTACGCCTCAATTCTGGATACTGAACCAACCTAGTATATCGCCCTGTCGGGAGAATAGGGAAAGCTGCAGTCATAGCCATTGCATCACATGCATATCGTGCATCATTAATACTGTATATGTCATGCATTCCAAAAATTTTCAAAAGCAACAAGACAAATACAAAAACACATGCATTGTCATGCATCATTTGTAAATACTACATATGTCATGCATTTTCAAAAATCCAAAACCAAAAAGAACATGCATTTGTCATGCATCATCATTGTAGTATAGTGTATATGTCATGCATTTTCTGTAAATATCCATTTCCATTGCATTGCAGTTGCATGCATCCACTGCATCACCTTCCATCCATGGCTTGCGCCTTTCCAGGTGGAGCTTGGTCTGGTATGTGCTCATACTTTTCACGTCTATACACTCATAGTTCTGCGTGCGCTCGCGCCTTGAGGGCTTCGACACCTTTTCTATGTTAGACATGACTTGTACGTGTACATGCCCTTCCTAGGCGAGATTTGGTTTGGCCCGCGTGCCATATCCATTGCATCATCTATCCATCATATTACATTATAGTGTAATTGTTGCATCCGGCATTAGGATCATTATTCCCTCCTCAGCGGGTCGTTACCCCACTTATGTCATCCCACCCAATACTTGTTCTCGTGTCCGTCTACATCACTCATAGTTCAGACATCGTTCTATGGTAGACGGACTTGCTACTTCCATCAATCTATTTGACATATGTGTGGTTTTGAACCGCTTACGAGTGAATCATGATTCAATTGCCTTGCATGTAGTTCGCATTAGTTTTAATTGCATTGCATTATCATTTGCATTATTCATACATAGTTTTGTATATATTGCATAGCATCCATCAGTCGCATTGCATATGTCATGCATGTTGCTAATCATATTGTACCTGTTAAGTTTGCTTTCTTTTCAGGCACGATATTGTATGTACGGTTCATTTACCGCTGGTGGAACCAGGCGAGCCGCACAGGTATTGTATCTCCCGAGTGAGACGTTTTGAGAATTTCATAATTCTCTTACAGCCTTTCTGCATTGTAGTGTAGACTGTTGCATGTTAGCTTATAACTGTTGCATGTGTGCTTCATTACGGCTTTCTTTGCATGATCATAAGTTGTGCTCGGCTTCTTGCATTTTCAGTTGCATTTTGCCCCTGCCTACGGGCGCATATCTTATCCTTGGCATGTGTGCCTCCTGCATGAACTACGCTGGTTTGATTCCTTAGGGGATACGTAGGCAGCTTGCGAGTTCAAACCACTTGCGCTTTGTATGTTTGTCCAAGTCTTCGGCCTTGTCCAAAAATGGGTCGTCTCTGGACTTTGACATTCACTCCCGTCATTGTTATGACTTCCGAGTTCTGTCAAAGAGGGGCAACTGTAGACACCCCATTTTTGACCGTCCTCGAGACTTGGACGTCACCGTCGGAACACTCGGTGATTATCCATGTGTGTGTTCGTTTGGAGTCCCCCGGAGTTCTCGGCTACGCGCGCCTTGCCTCAGGACCTCCGAACTCGACCGTTTTGTGTCTGGTTTTGCACCAAACACCTGTGTTTTGCCCTGGAGAGGCAGGAATGCTTTGTGAGGCATCCCCACACACCACCGGCTGTGGCTAGAGGCCACCGGCTGGCTGGTGTTTCCATCGGCACTATTTTGTGCCGGTCGGCACTATTTTTGGCAAAATGACCATTTTGCCCTGCCGACTCTTATACAGTTGTTTTCTGGGATATTTTCAGACAGCTGTATGCCTTTTGTTTCCCCTCCATACACGTGTATGGAGGGATGAGCCCTTGGTTGCCTTAACTTGTAAGCTTTGGTTGCCTATACAAAAGAAGGCTCTTCTCTTGGCTCAAGGGGGTTAGAATTTTTAGAGAGTTAGACATTTTAGACAGAGAAGAAGCTCTGGTTTTAGGTTAGAAATCCTATATCTATTCTATCTCTCTTTTCCTTGCTTGTTTTGTACACTAGGTGCTTTAGTTCATACTATTGCACACAAGCACCTAGTGTTTCACCTTCCTTTGGTTGCTGAGGGTCCAAGGGCTTGTTCTTAGTATTCTTGACTGGTTTGGAGCTCAAGGAACCAACAACTTCAACATTTGTGAAGAAAAGCTTCAAGGGTAAGCAACTTGCTTTATTTACCCCATTTTTGCACCTTGTTTTTACCTAGCTTAAAGTTGTTTTTGTGCTTAGTGTCTAACACATAAAAGTTCTGTTTTTTTAACCCTCTTTATTGTTTATCAAGAGTGTTTTGCACTTTGGGGAAGTTTCCCCCCCCCCCCCCTTTAGGCCTTGAAAAGGGCCCTTTTTGTGCTATTTTGTGAGTGCTCCGAGACTTTGGTGCTTGGGCCTCTCCACCACTGAAATCTTGAGGGATTTCAGTGGTGGAGATGGTGCCATAAAGTCTCCAAAAGGAGAGGGCCACCCCCTCCCCTTGATGTCCTTGAAAAGGGCAAAATTTGCTCTCTTATGGAGCTTCATGCTTGAGCATGTGTTGAGCATATTTGACTTGTTTTTCATGCTTATATTGCCATGTTATAACATGATTTCAAGTTGGTTTAGGTCCCTTATGCATGCTTGGTATAGTGGCCTTGTAATCCCTCTTTATGTCTTAACATGCTTAGGTGGTATGCCTTCATCTCTAGCATGTTTTAGACTTGTGTTTGTGAAGATTTTGTGCTCATATCACCATGTTTTAGGTCTGTCCATAAGTATTTTGGTCAATCTTGGCATGTTTAATATAGCCCCTTTGCATTTGGCTTGTTGGCCTTGAGAGCATGTGAGTATAACATGCTTTGCTTGCATTGTTTTTGATGGTTTGGAACCACCTAGCATGCTATTTCAGTCCCTTGGAGGTGCTTGTATGTTTACATTGCATGCTTCTTTGTGACTTCTTAAGCTTGTGTTAAATGTCCCTTGTTTTGGCTTCAATGCATGCCTTTGGTTTAATGTCTCTTAGATGCCATCTAAGTGGTCCCTTGGGCCTAATTTGACATGCTAAAACTCTGTTTTAGGTTGTTAAGTGCATGCCATATTTGCCTTGTATAAGCATGGTTTAATGCCTTATTGACTTGCTTTGAAGCTTAGGCCATTTGCATGCTTTGTTTGGCATACCTCATTGCATGATTTGGCATCATGTTTGACATGAATTTTAGAGCTTTCAATGCATGCTAGTTGGCTATGTTTGGTCTCTTCAAGTATACTTAAGAGTTGCCATGATTCATGCCTTAGTGTTGAATGCTTTAACATGCGCATGTGTGTGTATGTCTAGTCTCCATTTGTAGGCATTTTGGCCATGGATTTTAAGCCTTTTGAGTTGCCTAAGTCCACCATTTCGTTGGTTTGCATGTTTGACTTGCATACTTGTTTGAACTCTTTGCATAAGTGCATCACATTATCCATGTTGCATGCTAGGCAATATGCTTAGGGTTTCATCACATTGGCATGCATACCAAGCCTCTTGAAGTGAGTTTGATAGAGGTTTGGCACCCTTTTGTGCTTGTTTGCATGGCATGCATTTGAAAGCAAAGTTGCATTCTTGGTCCTTAGGGCCATCATGCATGAAAATGCGTGATTGGTGGTCCGGGGATCAAGGCACATGCCCCCTTGAGCCAATAACATGATAAGAGGTGTGTGTAGTGCATAAATACCTTGAATCACATTGCCATGCATTTTGTTGTCCTCTGTTGCTGTGGTCTGCAGGGTCTGCAGGAATTTTGTGCCGGCCGGCACTATTTAGTGCCGACCGGCAGTCAATTGGCAGCCGGTGGTTTAATTCAGTGCCGGTGGCCACATACTTCAGCCGGTGGTGTTCTACCTCAGCCGGTAGCGATCTCCAGTGCTCTGAGAAGTAGTTCTGAGACTTTGGCAGTCTGCAGAGGAGGATAGCAGGGAAAACAGAGGCACACTTGCATGGCAGTGCGATTCCGAACGAGTCCCGGGCACGCGCATGCATCCGGCCCTCATCCCGAGGCGATTTACTGTTTTTATTAGATGAATTAAGTTATTTGATTAATTTATTTAATTTGTAATAATTAGCTAGAATAGTTAATTATTTGTTCATTTCTGTATCATTATTTTGGTCCCTCCGAGCGAGGGCAAAAATGTAATAAGGGTGTGTGAGTGTGTGTATGTCTTCCAACCCCCATTTCTTTCTCCCTTTTATTTACCTGCTTATGATGGTAGATTAGGGCATATTTAATTTAGCATACCTTATGCAATGCATGCGTGCATCCATGCATTTGTTAGCATACATCAGGCTTGGCACATCATACAAACTGCATCGTACTTTCAATTCCAAATTGAATACGTGTTATTTGTAGCATTTCATATGCCATGTTTAGGATAGCCGAGCCTGCCTAGATTACATCTTTGCATGTGTTTCATTAGACATTTCAGTATGCTTAGGTCATGCATGGATTTCTAATAAGCTTCTGTTTTGGCTTGAGTACTAGGTGAGCTTTTATGCTTTAGCATACCACATGCGTGTGAGTGTTATCATGACAGTATGCTTACCATGCGGCTAAATGCTTATGTGATATTACTGTCTGAATGCCTGTGGGTGGAGGTTGGAATGCCTGAGTTGGAACAACTCATTGAAATCCGTATTTTAGCCTACTTGCGAGTAGCGAAATCTAACACGTTTTTTCGAGATAAAACGGATATGCAATGTTTATTTCCAAGTTAGGCGATCTAGTCTATACTTGTTTGCTGCGCGCATAACATAGTAATTCTAGGTTAATAATTGGAATAAGAATACATAACGTTTTCAAAATCGGATATCACGGTTAGTAGAGGCCGGTCTTCGGACCGGGCGAAAGGGGGTGCTCATAGCTGACCTTCCCCGATCGTACCCAAGCTCCGAGCCAAGACCACTTTGGTAATGACGGACATGTGGCCTTCGGCAACCGAGTCAGGGTTTCCTAAATTTCCCATTTTAAAAATATTTAGGTGGCGACTCTGTAATCTGGCAAAGCAGTCCGTGTTTGGCACTTCTTTTCAAAATCAGTTTTTCTTCAAAACGATTTGCCAGAGTTGGACTCTTTGGTTCAAGATTAAGAACCGTGACATTTGAGTCCTTTGAACTGTAGTGACCCAATATCGAACCAGAACGGGGGGGGGGAGTCGCACCCTCCCGAGGATGAGTTCGGGGACGTCTACAGGTGGCACCGGCCAGCAAAAGAGGCGATCGGCCCAAAAAGATGGTCGGTCCGACTACACAAAATGCCGACCGGCCAATGTTATATTTCACTAATGGCCGGTAGCAAGAATACACGGCCGATGGCCTCAAGCCAGGGCCGGTGGGTGCCAGGGGTAGCTAAAAAGCTACTCTCTACCCTCAGGAGCAAAAAACACAAAAGTCCTTGGTGCAAAACCAAGGGCAGGACAGTCGAGTTAAGAGATCCTGAGGCAAGGCGCGCGGTCGAGACCTCCGGGAACTCGAAACGAACACGAACATGGGTGATCACCGAGTGTTCAAGCGGTGACGTCCAAGTCTTGAGGACGGTCAAAAATGGGGTGTCTACACTTCCAAAGCAAAGTGTAAAGAAAGTGTCATACATTTAGTAAACTTGTTACTCTCATATACACTTAGTGTGAGGAAAGTTTTTCATGCTTAGTGAAATTTTATCCTCGTAAAAGCCTAGTCATGATGATGTTTTGTTCACTACAAGAGTTTTGCTTATCTTTAGAAAATGTATAAAAGCAATGTAAGGAGGGCGAAGAAATGAAATTCAAAGTACTACAAACCATCCACACTTTTCATTGAAGTCAAACTTCCAAAACATGATTACAATGTTTGAAAAGAAGTTGTGACAAAGAAGAAGAAAAGAAAAGGCGCCGCAGGCGCAATAAAACAACAAAATAAAGAAAAGAAAATTGTGGAAATCGTAACAAAGTCACAGGCACATCAAATCAAACCCTTCAAAAGGGAGTCCATCAGGGTCACATCTCGAGGCAGCTAGGCAACCAACACAGAGTCTTTCTCTTAGAAACGGAGCCAGGTTCTACCGATGCTGCTCCAAGGCACCCTCACACTCCTTGATAATCTCCTCCAAGGACGCAACATCACCACAATGTCTGCATGCTCTAGGAAACCATCGACTGCCTGAAGCCTATCCCTCATCCACGATAGGTCCAAACTGTTCCTCTCAAAGCCACTCAGGTTGGCCTCGACACTTTCCATGAACTTGCTAGGGGCTATTAAAATCTTCTCGGTAGCCAGGTCACGAATGAAGCTAGCAAGTGACTCTAGCAACACTGTCTGCACCATAGATTCAGGAACATTTAAAAGCAGTAAAGGTGCCTGGATGCAGTGCTTGGATATGAGCAAGAGTGGGAGCAGCTTTGAAGGAGACCCAATAACTTAGAAAAGAAACTTTTCCTAACAACTAAGGGGACTCTCTCACACCGTCGCCGGCTTCAATCACTGGAGGGAGATTGGCAGAGTGACCAAAGGTCTGAGGGTGATGCACTTCCCCTAAAGATGATTGCCCAGCAGCATTGGAATAAGTAGATGCCGGTTAGCAACAGAGTGAATTGGCCTCATGAGAAAGGCCAAAGCTGTCTGCACCATGATGTCACTCTGAAAAGAGGTCATTTATCTGGTAGTCTCCAACGTTCAGATGTGGTACAACACTGGTATCTATCCCAATATAAAAATCTTGGGATATCCCAATGTCAGCTGCCACTTCCTGAAAGTGAATGGGGTACAAGTCTACCAGCTGTTCAGAGGTTGCTGAAGCAACTGGCTCAGAGGTCCCAGCGACAGCATTAATAGTGTGGGTGGCTAAAACAACAGCTACCTTTGCAAGTCAGTCCAAATTTAGAGGGGCCACAACAGGAATGATGGAAGCAGTCACTACACTTACATTCCCTCAGCCATTTAGACGTTTGGACATGGGGTCTGTTGAACCAATAGAGACTCAGTGGACTAGAAGGAACCACCAGATAATGCTCCAAAGCTCCAAAGACAGGTGGTGCAACTTCCAGCAGCTCTCTCACACCACGATCTTCCATTGGGGTCTCAAGGACAAAATCATCTCCGCCGACAGAGGAATGGTCGGAGTGCACAGAATCAGCAGGGTTTGGAGGCTTTGCACCAGCAGCAACTAGACCACCCATAGCAACTTTCACAGCAGGGGGAACTTGTTGATTTTCTGCAGCCTCCACAACTAGCTTAGGCTCGACAATTGGCTCAGCCTTAGTAGTTGGTGCAGCTCAAACACTTGGTTCTTCTTCGACATCTGGAAGTACCGTCCTACGAGTCCTGAATCTTGTGACCCTTGTAGCAATGGAAAGGTTGTCGTCATTGTTTGAATCTAAGGTAATTCCGATGGTAGTAAAAGAACCTCCGGGGCCCGAAAGTGGTATGGTCGATGGGCCCTGAAAAGGAAAAAGATTATGTGATTACTAAATTAAATATAAGAAGCCCAAGGAAGTAATGCAAAATATTTTCTAAGTATGGATACCTTTCGGAGTCTCTTCCTACTTGTGCCTCAGCAACTGATGTCGCTGCGTCTTGGGTTGCCCTCAGTTTGGAGTGGGTCATGCGTACTGTTGTGCCAACTTGAGGGGGAGCAATTTCCAAAGGTTGAACAGACATTACCCCAAACAAGTGAGGCTCTTTCACGGCAGGTAGGGATAGAAGCTTGAAATGGTAGGATATACTGGTCTATTTCCCTCGACCAGAGGGGAGAAGAAGGGATAAGTCAAGCTGCCGAATGGGTTCCATTGCAGGGACAACGGGAGCACTGTTGCAAAAGTCGAAGAAAGAATTGAGGTTACAATGCCAAAACAACCTGTTACTGGGAGTAAAGGTGCCCTCTCTTCCAAGTGAGGGAAGCTCCATGAAGCCTAAGCCCTCCACAAGTAGAGCGATATAATCATGGGCAAACCGCTAAAAGCTTTGGTGGAAATCAGTCTGAGGCGAAAGGGCATGTGTGTAGACACCCCATTTTTGACCGTCCATAAGACTTCGACGCGACTGATGATTTACATGGTGGAGAAAGGTGTGCAGGGCAAATGTTCAATTTCTTCAGCAAAGAGAGAGTCAAACCTCAACTTCATACCCCTGTTCTGGACCAGAACGATCTTGATCAAAAGATTTTAGACCTAAAACCCTCTCTTTCAAAACATTTTTGAAATAAAGTTTCTGCGATGTTCCGAGGCTCGCATTTTGTCAAAAATTGCGCATTTCGGTAAACCGAGCAAGGACAAAGTGGAAATGAATGAAAGGGAGATGAAATCTTTGAAAAATCTTTCAAAACACCTTACTTAGGGGTTTGAAGTTGAAGAAAAGAAGAGAAGAGGGAAGAAATCCAGTCGGAGGAGAAAATGGGCATGAACCGTTAAAAGAAAGTCGAGTAGCCCTCGCCGAATTGGGCCTATTCATTTGGATACTTGGAATCAAACTATGAGGCCACCACCGTTGGAAAGCTTACTCCCGGGGCTTCATTTTTCACTCAAGAATCTCCTAAATTCAATTCCGGACAGGGGAGATATGGTTGATTGAAGTAGGGCATCACTCTGGTTGGATCGAAATCTGCGCGGCTTTACGGAAACTACCATAACTTTTTCCACAGGAGGAATTTTAATACAAGGTTTGTGCCATTGGCTAACTTCCGGGGCTTCAATTTTGACACTTGAATGGCCACCATTGGACTTCCCAATCACCCACCGGCCACTTTTCTTCCCGGCAGCCTTTTTTTTTGTCCTGAAAGTAGCTGGCCGGCCAGAAAATCTGGCTGGCCGGCCACCTATTTGGTGAAATGACTTTTTTGCCCTTTTAAACTAGCCGGCCATGCCCTCCTCCCCAAGTGTGTCCTAGAAGTGAATTTTGTTTTCCACTACACCCATGTCCGAGGGTTTGGCCATTTTGGGGGGAAACTTGGTTTGTTTTCCCCCCCTTTTTTTCCCCCTCTTTTCCACCCCTTTTGCTTATATATACAGCCCCTGCCCTTTAGATTTTAGGGTTACAAAATTTGTTTGGAGAGCCTTGCATCAATTCTCCCTCTCTCTCCACTCTAAGCCTCAAAACCCTTAAGCTCTTACACCCATTTATACACCACCACCTAGCACCACACCACCACCTCCATTCTAGCCACTTGGAGCTGCTTTCCAGAGCTGAGGAGCACCCAAACTTGGTCCAAGAAGTTGCCAAGAGTTGGTCTACAAGGGTGAGTTGATTTCTCCCTCTTTTGTGCTCATTTTTGTATCATTTCTTAGCCATTCTTGCTTACACTTTTGAGCTCCGGCCATAACTGAAAATAGTATTTTTTTGAGCTTTATTTCATCTTTCATTAAGGGTCTTACCCTGTTTGGGACCCCCATTTTGCACTTGCTTCATTACCCCTTTGTATGCCATAATCTTGTATAGTATTTTTGGCCTATGTGTAATCTGTTTTGGAGCATGATGTAAACTGTAGATAGGCTTATTTTGAGCCCTTCTTCAATATTGAAGAAGGACTCATCACTTTTGGGACTTCCATGTGCCACTTGTCATTATACCCCTCTTTGGTCCCCATTTTTGCATGATTTATTACCCTATTGTGTCTCTGTTTTTGGACCTTGGTCCGAACTGAAAAGAGGCTTATTTTGACCCCCTCTTCATGTTTCATTAAGGGTCTATGGCTGTTTGAGACACCCTTTGTATACTTCATGTTATAGCCCTTTTGGTGGCCTCATTTTGCATGATATTTTGAGCCTATTCGTACACTGTTTTGAGCTCGGCCATCAACTGTAAAAAGACTTATTTTGGGTCCCTCTTCAACATTTTTGAAGGTCAGTCACTTGTTTGAGACCTCCATGCACCACTTGCTTCTTTGCCCCTTTGTTGGCCTATTTCTTGCATAGCATTTTGAGCATACTTGTATCTGTTTTTGGGGTTTGTCATAAACTGTAATACATCATATTTTTGGCCCCTCTTCAATATTGTAGAAGGCCTCTTCTATGTTTGGGGCCAGCATTTTTGAGTTGCTTCATACCTCTCTTCCGGGGCCATTTTTGCATGCCAATTTAGTCCCATTTGTACCCACTGTTTGGCCATGCTTTAAACTGTAAACATGCTTGTTTTGGGGCTGGCTTGCTTCTGTATTTACACTTCATGTACAAATAATGCATGCATTGCATAGCTATAGACCATTTCATGCACCAAAATTCATGTTTTGGGATTCGTTCCATGCATCGGGTATCATTTTACCATGATTCGGGGCTGTTTTGCATGTCATTTTGCCTCCGAAATTTGCATGCTTGTATGCCATATTCCATGTCTTGCCATGTCTTGTTAGAGTGGCATTTTGGTGCCTTAGGATCGGTCCTCGGTTTGCGTGCACGCGTGCACGTATTTCGAGTTGTCTCATTTTCATCTTATGGCCTCTCATGTGAGTGTGGCTGAGGTCCACTCATGTTAGTGTAAGTCCATATTGCATTGTGTATGCCATTTCATTCCATAGCATTGTGTATGCTAGGTTGTACATTAGCGCATTGTGTATGCCATCTCATCTCGTGCATCGTGTATGCCATTTCGTAGCATTTTGCATGTTAGGTTGTACCTTAGTTGCATTTCATGCATATCATGCATACTGCATTGTGTTCGGGGTAGGAGTTAGCCCGGGCACAGAAAACGAGGTATGTTCCGTACTCCGAGTGACGGAACGTGTCTCAATTCCCCAGTCACCGACACTCCGGATCACCCATGATGGAGTTAGGTCTTGTTGTGTTTTCATGTGCATTCATCTCATATTGAGTTGTGCAATTCGGCTCCTCGGCCATCATGCATCAATATGCGTGATTGGTGGCACGAGGATCGAGGCATGCATACATTTGTGAAAATACATTGCTATGCCCTTTTCCTGCTCTCTGTTGCAGCAAAATGAAGAATTAGCAACTTTTCGAAGTTTGGCACGCATTTCAAGAACAGGTGCAAACAGAGGCTAATTGGGGCATCGTCATGGATTTCCGCGCAAGGGCAACCCGAACATGCATCATCCATCATCCGGAGCAGAATCAAGGCAGTCCCTGGCTTGCATGCCAGTTTATTACTTTTCTTAGTTAATTTTGTTAATTAATTAGGAATTTGTACATATTTGGACTGTATTATTTGGACTGTAATATTTATTTGGGATTGTATTATTCTTTCGGACCCTCCGAGTGAGGGCAATGTTGTAATAAGTGTGCGTGAGTGTGATGTATGTCTTCCAACCCCACATCTCTCTTCCCTTTTATTTACCTGCTTAAGATGGTTAGATTAGGGCATGTTTCAATTAGCATACAGTATGATAACATGTTTGTATTCATTCATCTGTCTTGCATGCACCGGGCTCGGCGCATCATACTAACTGCATTTGTATTTCAATTCCAAGTTGAATACATGTTAGCTGTAGCATTCCATATGCCGTGTTTAGAATAGCCGAGCCTGCTATAGTTGCATTTTTGCATGTGTTGCATTAGGCATTTCTGTATAGTTAGGATCATGCATGGATTTCTAATCGGTTTCTGTTTTGGCTTGGAGTACTCGGTGAGTTTTATGCTTTAGCATCCTTGCATGCGTGTGAGTGACCGCCATGATAGCATGCTTACCATGAGGCTATGTGCTTATGTGATATAACTGCCTGAATGCCTGTGGGTGGAGGTTGAGTTATTTAGATTGGAACAATTCATCAAATGTTTGTTTTAAGCCCACTAGACAGTGGCAAAATCATGTTTTCTAAGCCCACCCGAGGGTGGCAAAATCTGCACTTTAAGCCTACTTACGAGTAGCAAACCATCTTTCAAAAACAAACATGAAATGTTTTGTTCCAATTCAGGCGACCCGGTCTATACTTGTATGCTGTGCACATCACATAGTAAATCTAGGCTAATAACCGGAATAAGAACGCATAATGTTTTCAAAACTTGATATCATGGTTAGTAGAGGCCGATCTTTGATCGGGCGAGCGGGGGTGCTCACGAAGTGACCTTCCCCAATCGTACCCAAGTTCCCGAGTCGAGGCAACTTTGGTGATGACGGACACGTGGCCTTAGGCAACGAGTCAGGGTTTCCTAAATTTCCCAAAATAAAATATTTAGGTGGCGACTCTGTATCTGGCAAAGCAGTCCATGTTTGGCACTTCTTTCAAAAATCTTTTTTCTCAAAACGATTTGCCAGATTTGGACTCTTTGGTTCAAGATTTAGAACCGTGACACAAAACCGAGTCCGAGTTGTAGCGAGGTCCCCCGCGGGCTTGTCTATAGTTTCTGGCGACTCCGCTGGGGATTTAGAGAACTTGACTCGAACTCATGATATCTTGTTTTGGCTACACTTATGTGTTTCTTTGCATTGCATTTGCATTGGTGCGCCTAGGACACCGTGTTTGCCATCTGCTATTCCTGAACGGTTTGCCGGAGGCTTGTCTTGTCAAGGCATGACCATAAGGCTGACCGGTTGTGGGCTCTACCAGTATGGGAACACAAACCCCGGTTTTACCGGGGCACCCCTTTTGACCATTCGACCTAGTGCATATCAAAATCCGTAGTGACCATTCCAAATTAGGACATGTTGCTTACCCGATATAGGTTGTTTGAAACCGCTGCGTGCGTAGTGAAACCCTAGTTCCTGACAAAATAGGACAGGGAAACCTTACCCCAACATAAGGGTGTTTTGGCTCTCACTTACTTGTTATGTGCTTTAGAGTACGTCTCTACAGGAATGCATGTATTAGTTTGCGAGTTTGGGCATCAGGCCTGCGGGCACCAGTTCAGTTATTTTGGGAATCAGTTATCTGCGGGTATCAGATTCAGTTTTTGGGGCAGTGACTTGGGGAACAGTGATCAGCGGTCGAATACAGTTGTACAGTTATGCCTATGTCTGTTCTGATGAAATTGAGCTGAAATGCTGTCAATTTTCTCTTTCAGGGGGGGTTCAGAGATTTAGTTCAGAATAGCCAGTATTCTCCTTCGCCGAAGCAAGACAAACGTCCGATCCGTTAGTCACCAGTCACATCACTTCCGTTCAGCTCAGCGGATTCATGATGACCCAAAATTCAAAGGAAATTGTGGTTATGACAGCCGCATTAGACCAAGGAATCATCTTGCAGGATGAGACCAATGTTAAAGTGCCACATCCACCCAGGTCGCCTGCTGCGCGCCCGATCTGGGAGCCCCAGTTGTTTCAGGCCCGTGAGCCCACCACATTTGAATTAATGGGAATGATTGGTGACCTTCAGAGGTCCGTGGCAGATCTGGCTTACGGAATGTCGGCTTCATCACCAGCTACATCATATGCCGGGAATTTTGCACCGCAGGAGCCCCCACTACTGGGGCGAATTGTGATCGAGCTCAGCCAACCCGAGGCTGTCTCAAGCTATGGCAATGACATGTCAATAGCAACCCAAACCCATGATCCAGCTGAGGCTAGAGATAAGAATAAAATGAAGGCAGACACCGATCCCATCAAGCAACTGTTGTGGGCAGTCGAGGCTTTGAAAGCCGGGGGGATGAACAAACAGCAAGTATTCGCGGTCGTGGCCAAAACTGTGGATGATGTTTTCTCCACTCCAGCCGAGGGCAGTTCAAGCCAGGCGGAAAACCGGGATAGGCCCCGTCATGCCAGAACAGTTCCTTCCACCCCCAACTCTGCATCCGGAAAAGATCAGAAAGCCAAGACGGTGCCTGCCGACCCTTTCGCTAGTGCGTCTAGCAAGAATCCTCAGACTTCGAAGTATCCTCCTCGAGGGCACAGAGTCTTTCATGCCCTCTACATGCCTCTGTCTAGGGCATTTCAAATTCTGGTTAACAAGAGGCATCTCACACCCCTCGAGCCTCGACCGCTGCCGAAGAATCTCCCTCTCACACATGATGCTACCTTGTATTGCGTATACCACTAACAGACTGGTCACAACACCGATAGCTGTTTTCACCTTCGTCACGAAGTGCAAGATTTGATCGACAACGAAGTCATCCTCCCACCTACCTCAGCAAAGTCTGTCACTGCTGAACTGTTGGACTTCCAGGATACTGTGAGTATGTGATCAGGGATTGGACCACCTGCGGGCGGCACTCGGCGTATTTCGGATGTGGCGTTTGGCACGCACTATTTTGAGCATTTGCGAATGCTAGTTTTTGTAATTTCTAGCTTGGGTGTCGAGTTAGTCCTTTGTTTTGAATCTATCTCATCGTCTTGAGTCAGTTCTTTTTGCTTAAGGGTCTGTCTTGTTATATCGAGTCAGTCCGGTTGTACAAAGGTCGGGTAGTTCCGGGGGTGTCACCTCGGGCGTCACCATTTTGTTTTGTGTTTGTCTTTTCGTTTTGTTTTGAGTCTGTTTCTGCCTTGGAGCCAGTGATGCCAATAGATTTGAATGAGCAGCAGTGATTTTTGCATTCTTGTGTTTGCTTCTGCCTTGTGCTAGTTATGCCGAAAGTTCTGAATGAGATGGCAATATTTGACTAAGAACTCTGCCTTTTCTGTGCCTTGAAGTCATTATAACGACCTAAGTTTTTCAAAACCTTTTGAACACTGCAGTGAAAACGAAGAGGAAGGAATTCCTCGGGATTTGCAAAACTTTGATCGACTGAGAGGAAGAGAGGCGTGCTAAGCCCTTAATGAATGAAATCATGCTCGTTAGCGTGAGTACTAAGAAGGACCCTAGCTTTGATCCAGATTGGTTTTACACCATCTTCAGCGCGAGCGATTGGTTGCTTTCTTAAAAATTTTCAAAAACAAAATGTTTTGCGCAGTCCTGCGAAGACCTGTGTGGAATCGCTCTTGAGATTGTGCAGCCTAGGATCGCTCTCAGCCTCGAGACTCAACCCCTTTGCTTCCAAACCTTGAACTTGAATTCAGAATGTTCAACGGTCAACTACAATGTGAGGCCTGTGTGGCCAGATTTGAAGCAGCCCTCGAACAAGAGGCCAGGAAAGTCGGATCAAGAAGATCAGAAGAAGCTTGCAAAGCTAGAACAGAAGTACCCTCTGAACTAGGGGCAAAGATGTCAGATGTGCTCGAAGAGCCGAAGATGAGTCCTCTTGCAAATCAACAGCCACTCTCCTTGATACGGATGGCTTCAAAACCCTACAACCATTTGGCATGGACAAAGCTACACTTTTACCCTTGAGAGGCTCGCTGGGCCGAAAACCCAGAAGGACGACCCAGGCAAAAGTTAGAGCAAGAAAAAGAAGAAAAAGAACAAAAAAGAAAAAAAAAGAAGAAAAAGAAAAGAAAAGAAAAAAAAAGAAAAAATGCAAAAAAAAAAAGAAGAAAAGAAAAGAAAAGAATATCAAAAAAAAAAAAAAGAAAAGAATTGAAAAGAGAAAGAAAGAATAACAAAGCTCGCAAGGTCGAAAACCCGCAACGGGCGCCTTGGCAAAAGTTAGAGCCTAAAAAGGAGAGGTTAATACCCAAGTGTACCTTAACCCCGAACTACGTAAGGCTTGATTCCCATCTTTGGGATACGTAGGCAACTTCATCTTGAAGTCCAGCCATAAAACACTTCAAATTGGATTGTGTCCATGCAATGGTTCTGACCATCTTTGTCTTCTCTGTATCCGAGAGTCCGGTTGTGATCATCACTGGGAAAACTGATTACAATGCGCCGCGGTGCCATTCAGACAAGGGGCAACTTTCCGTTGCCGTTCAACGCGCCGCGGTGCCATTCAAACAAGGGGCAACTTTCCGTGCCATTCAAACAAGGGGCAACTTTCCGTTGCCATTCAATGCGCCGCGGTGCCATTCAAACAAGGGGCAACTTTCCGTTGCCATGCAGCTCTCTTCAAGCACGGGGCAGCTTTCCTTTGGATCTGAGATTGTGCATCTCAGGAGTAGGTTTCATGCCCGTTGAGCAAGTGGTCGTTTGTAACAATAGTTTTTGAGAATTTTTACTGAGGTTGACTAATCTTCTCGAAAAGTACTCCATTTTTCAAAACTGGACCATTTCTTGGACCCAAAAAAGGAAAATTTTCAGTGCTCATAGCCTGACTTGCATGATTTTAAATCAGAAAATTGAACAAGCATGTTAATCTAACTCTCATTTTGGTCAAAATTGTTTTAGTAGAAAGCCAAAAACAAAAAATGGTCGAAATGATGAACTAGGGGCACAGTTGAGTCAGGAGTTCTGTCTTTCCCCCTTTATCAACGTACTTGCCAGAAAGGGCACTCTACTTGCTAAGAAGGGCACTCTACTTGCCAGAAAAGGGCACAACTGAAGCTAACAACAAAGTGCTGAAGGCTCTCTCACCCTCCAAGCAGCGAGGTATCAAGCCAAGTGCGAAGCACGAACTGGAATGGGGCAAGATATTCCACTCCCTCATCTAGACGGATCTAATCATGTCCAAACTCCCCAGCAGAGCATCGTCAACTAATGCCAGCTGCAGATTTGCTACACACCCAGATGTAGCGCAACCCCTCTGTGGGAGGAATTCACTAGCTGCGTGCAGAAGAAGAAGAATCTAGCTGAGTGCTAGAGGCAAGAGCCTTCAACTTCCTGTTTGTCCATCAACCACCTAGGGGAGGGATTAAAAAATGAGAGATTAAAGAATAGAGAGATGCGCGTGGAGAGGAAAAGTGAGAAAAGGGTTTTCAGAGAAAAACAGAGCCTGAGGGTCAAGTGATGTGAGAATCACAAATAAGAAAGGGTGGGAAACAATACCCGAAGAAACTGGCCCCTCGCGAACTAAAAGGTCTCTCGCCATTGGAGCATGTCTGAGTGTCGTGTCTCTTGTTTTTTTATTTTGTCTCGATTCTTGTTTTGAGTCGTTTCAAGTGTTACTCGATGTGTCTAGGTTGTGTGCCTTTTATTTCCTTGTTGAGTCGTCTTGCTGTGTTCAGTCGTAGGCTCAATACCCAGTCGAGAATTCATTCTCGCTCTCAAAATTCAAAAAAAAATCGTTTTGTGCTCAGAGTGCCGTGCCGTTCTCCACATTTGTACAAAACAAGATTCTTTCTTAAACCGCAGGGTTCAACCCAGGTCATGTGAGAGCAGTAGAACCAGGACCTATCTGAAGCTACATAGGTTCCAGACTTCGAAGCAAAAGAAAAAAGGAAAGATGTCAGGGCATCTGAGTTTATTTCAATTTCTGCAAATTCAGTCGTCGCATCCTGTATGTTCAGAATGAGCGGAGTGTTCAAACTTAAAAGAATACTGTGTTATGAGCCGTGTGTTCAGATCAAGTAGGGTCGCGTTATGAGCTACGTGTTCAGATTCAAATATATGAGCTGCGTGTTCAGGATCAAATATATGAGCTGTGTGTTCAGAATTGAAGTGTGTGAGCTGCGTGTTCAACATGAGGTATATGAGCTGCGTGTTCAGAAGAGAAATGTGTGAGCTGCGTGTTCAACATGAAGTATATGAGCTGCGTGTTCAGAATTGAAGTGTGTGAGCTGCGTGTTCAACATGAGGTATATGAGCTGCTTGTTCAGAAGAGAAATGTGTGAGCTGCGTGTTCAACATGAAGTATATGAGCTGCGTGTTCAGAATTGAAGTGCGTGAGCTGCGCGTTCAACATGAGGTATATGAGCTGCGTGTTCAGAAGAGAAATGTGTGAGCTGCTTGTTCAACATGAAGTGTGTGAGCTGCGTGTTCAACATGAGGTATATGAGCTGCGTGTTCAGAAGAGAAATGTACGAGCTGCGTGTTCAACATGAAGTATATGAGCTGTGTGTTCAGAATTGAAGCGTGTGAGCTGCGTGTTCAAACATCAAATATTTGAGCCGTGTGTTCAGATTTCAGAAACAGTGGGCTGTGTGTTCATCTCAGTGTTTGGGCTGCGTGTTCAACCTTCTACAAAGTGTGTACTGCGTGTTCACCTCAAGATTTGAGCCGTGTGTTCAGAATTCAAGTGTTTGGGCTGCGTGTTCAACTCTCAATCAGTGTGTGCCGTGTGTTCACCTCAACAACGAGCTGTGTGTTCGACATCAAGTGTTTGGGCTGCGTGTTCAACCTTCTACAAAGAGTGTGCTGCGTGTTTACCTCAAGATTTGAGCCGTGTGTTTAGAATTCAAATGTTTGGGCTGCGTGTTCAACTCTCAATCAGTGTGTGTCGTGTGTTCACCTCAACAACGAGCTGTGTGTTCGACATCAAGTGTTTGGGCTGCGTGTTCAACCTTCTACAAAGTGTGTGCTGCGTGTTCACCCCAAGATTTGAGCCGTGTGTTCAGAATTCAAGTGTTTGGGCTGCGTGTTCAACTCTTAATCAGTGTGTGCCGTGTGTTCACCTCAACAACGAGCTGTGTGTTCAAAATTCAAGTGTTTGGGCTGCGTGTTCAACCTTCTACAAAGTTTGTGCTGCGTGTTCACCTCAAGATTTGAGCCGTGTGTTCAGAATTCAAGTGTTTGGGCAGCGTGTTCAACTCTCAATCAGTGTGTGCCGTGTGTTCACCTCAACAATGAGCCGTGTGTTCAAAATTCAAGTGTTTGGGCTGTGCGTTCAACTCTCAATCAATGTGTGCCGCGTGTTCACCTCAACAACGAGCTGTGTGTTCGACATCAAAGTGTGGGCTGTGTGTTCATCTCAAATGTTTAGGCTGCGTGTTCAACTCTCAATCAGTGTGTGCCGTGTGTTCATCCCAAAAACGAGCTGTGTGCCCGAAGAATGAGCTGTGTGCCCGAAGAACGAGCTGTGTGCCCGAAAAACCAGCTGTGTGCCCGAAGAATGAGCTGTGTGCCCCCCGAAAACGAGCTGTGTGCCCGAAGAATGAGCTGTGTGCCCGAAGAATGAGCCGTGTGCCCGAAGAGGAGCTGTGTGCCCAAAAATGAGCTGTGTGCCCCCCCTCAAAAACGAGCTGTGTGCCCGAAGAATGAGCTGTGTACCCCCCGAAAACGAGTTGTGTGCCCGAAGAATGAGTTGTGTGCCCCCCAAAAATGAGCTGTGTGCCCGAAGAATGAGCTGTGTGCCCCCCGAAAACGAGCTGTGTGCCCGAAAAGGAGCTGTGTGCCCGAAAATGAGCTGTGTGCCCGAAATGATGCTGTGAGCCCAAAAGAGTTGTGTGCCTAGATAAAGTAGAGTGTTGTGTTTCGAACTGCGTGCCAAACGAACAAAATGTTGTGTTGCGAGCTATGTGCCAAAAATGCTATGTCGTAAGCTGTGTGCCGAGTCTTGCATTGTGTATGCATTTCATCTCGCTATTTTGCGCTCTGACCATTACTTGCATTGCGCATGCATTTTATCGCACAATTTTGCACATCACACTGTTTGGTGCAATTTGTACTCACGCTATCTTGCGCACCTTACCTGTATCACATGCTTTATGCATTCACCCTACTCGCACCGTCTCGTGCACTTTCCGGTCTAGGAGACCTTAAATCCTCTAAAGGTGCAATTCCTTTGGTGTTTGTCATGCCCGAACGACTTCCGGTGGTCTGGTATAGCCACCTGCCTGTGTTTGCAGTGAGTTCCTAGGAGACCAACTGAGATGGTGGAAACTAGAGTTCGAATGGCTTATGCCTAGAACGCAAAGGTTCGGGATTTCCGAGACTAAAGTTTGGTTTAAATACCCAGGGGTATATCCTTGGCTTGAAATCTGTATGGCAGCCCCATAGATTGAGATAGCATCTGTATGCGCCTCAATTCTGGATACCGAATCAACCTAGTCTGTCACCCTGTTGGAGAACAGGGAAAGCTGCGACCATAGTCAGGGAGAAAAGTAGTACCTGTGGTTCAACCAAGAAGAAGCGGAAGATTCTCACATCAGCATGAGGTAGGACATAGCCGAGGTAAGTCATTGCCAATTGCCCTTGTGAGGTACCTCCCTTTTCCTAGCTATCACATTGCATTTTAGCCACTACATTACAGTGCATTGCATGAATCCTTAATTTTCAGACCGGCTTCGCGTAGCGTGTAAGTCCAATTTTCAAACCGGCTTCGCGTAACGTATAAGTCCAATTTTCAAACCGGCTCCGCGTAGCTTATAAGTCCAAATTTCAAACCGGCTTCGCGTAGCGTATAAGTCCAATCTTCAAACCGGCTTCGCGTAGCGTATAAGTCCGACTTTCAAACCGGCTTCGCGTAGCGTATAAGTCCAATTATCAAAATCTTTCTGCATATCATTTTGTATCCTGCCCCTGAACTACGCTGGTTTGATTCCTTGCAAAGGGATACGTAGGCAGCCTGCGGGCACAACCATTTATTTATCTATATTTTGTTTGTTTGTCCAAGTCTTCGGCCTTGTCAAAAATGGGTCGTCTCTGGGCTTTGACATTCACTCCCGTCACTTCTTGACTTTCGAGTTCTGTCAAAGAGGGGCAACTGTAGACACCCCATTTTTGACCGTCCATAAGACTTTGACGCGACTGATGATTTACATGGTGGAGAAAGGTGTGCAGGGCAAAGGTTCAATTTCTTCGGCAAAAAGAGAGTCAAACCTCAACTTCATACCCCTGTTCTGGACTAGAACAATCTCGATCAAAAGATTTTAGACTTAAAACCCTCTCTTTCAAAACATTTTTGAAATAAAGTTTCTGCGATGTTCCGAGGCTCGCATTTTGTCAAAAATTGCGCTTTTCGATAAACCGAGCAAGGACAAAGTGGAAATGAATGAAAGAGAGATGAAATATTTGAAAAATCTTTCAAAACACCTTACTTAGGGGTTTGAAGTTGAAGAAAAGAAGAGAAGAGGGAAGAAATCCAGTCGGAGGAGAAAATGGGCATGAACCGTTAAAAGAAAGTCGAGCAGCCCTCGCTGAATCGGGCCTATTCATTTGGATACTTTGAATCAAACTATGAGGCCACCACCGTTGGAAAGCTTACTCCCGGGGCTTCATTTTTCACTCAAGAATCTCCTAAATTCAATTCCGGACGGGGGAGATATGGTTGATTGAAGTAGGGCATCACTCCGGTTGGACCGAAATCTGCACGGCTTTACGAAAACTGGCATAACTTTTTCCACAGGAGGAATTTTAATGCAAGGTTTACGCCATTAGAAAGCTAACTTCTGGGGCTTCAATTTGGACACTTGAATGGCCACCATTGGACTTCCCAATCACCCACCGGCCACTTTTCTTCCCGGCAGCCTTTTTTTTTGTCCTGAAAGTAGCTGGCCGGCCAGAAAATCTGGCTGGCCGGCCACCTATTTGGTGAAATGAATTTTTTGCCCTTTTAAACTAGCCGGCCATGCCCCCCTCCCCAAGTGTGTCCTAGAAGTGAATTTTATTTTCCATTACACCCATCTCCGAGGGTTTGGCCATTTTGGGGGGAAACTTGGTTTGTTTTCCCCCCCTTTTTTTCCCCCTCTTTTCCACCCCTTTTGCTTATATATACAGCCCCTCCCCTTTAGATTTTAGGGTTACAAAATTTTTTTGGAGAGCCTTGCATCAATTCTCCCTCTCTCTCTACTCTAAGCCTCAAGACCCTTAAGCTCTTACACCCATTTATACACCACCACCTAGCACCACACCACCACCTCCATTCTAGCCACTTGGAGCTGCTTTCCAGAGCTGAGGAGCACCCAAACTTGGTCCAAGAAGTTGCCAAGAGTTGGTCTACAAGGGTGAGTTGATTTCTCCCTCTTTTGTGCTCATTTTTGTATCATTTCTTAGCCATTCTTGCTTACACTTTTGAGCTCCGGCCATAACTGAAAATAGTATTTTTTTGAGCTTTATTTCATCTTTCATTAAGGGTCTTACCCTGTTTGGGACCCCCATTTTGCACTTGCTTCATTACCCCTTTGTATGCCATAATCTTGTATAGTATTTTTGGCCTATGTGTAATCTGTTTTGGAGCATGATGTAAACTGTAGATAGGCTTATTTTGAGCCCTTCTTAAATATTGAAGAAGGACTCATCACTTTTTGGGACTTCCATGTGCCACTTGTCATTATACCCCTCTTTGGTCCCCATTTTTGCATGATTTATTACCCTATTGTGTCTCTGTTTTTGGACCTTGGTCTGAACTGAAAAGAGGCTTATTTTGACCCCCTCTTCATGTTTCATTAAGGATCTATGGCTGTTTGAGACACCCTTTGTATACTTCATGTTATAGCCCTTTTGGTGGCCTCATTTTGCATGATATTTTGAGCCTATTCGTACACTGTTTTGAGCTCGGCCATCAACTGTAAAAAGCCTTATTTTGGGTCCCTCTTCAACATTTTTGAAGGTCCCTCACTTGTTTGAGACCTCCATGCACCACTTGCTTCTTTGCCCCTTTGTTGGCCTATTTCTTGCATAGCATTTTGAGCATACTTGTATCTGTTTTTGGGGTTTGTCATAAACTGTAATACATCATATTTTTATCCCCTCTTAAATATTGTAGAAGGCCCCTTCTATGTTTGGGGCCAGCATTTGTGAGTTGCTTCATACCTCTCTTCCGGGGCCATTTTTGCATGCTAATTTAGTCCCATTTGTACCCACTGTTTGGCCATGCTTTAAACTGTAAACATGCTTGTTTTGGGGTGGCCTTTCTTCTGTCTTTACACTTCATGTACAAATAATGCATGCATTGCATAGCTATAGGCCATTTCATGCACCAAAATTCATGTTTCGGGATTCGTTCCATGCATCGGGTATCATTTTGCCATGATTCGGGGCTGTTTTGCATCTCATTTTGCCTCTGAAATTTGCATGCTTGTATGCCATATTCCATGTCTTGCCATGTCTTGTTAGAGTGGCATTTTGGTGCCTTAGGATCGGTCCTCGGTTTGCGTGCACGCGTGCACGTATTTCGAGTTGTCTCATTTTCATCTTATGGCCTCTCATGTGAGTGTGGCTGAGGTCCACTCATGTTAGTGTAAGTCCATATTGCATTGTGTATGCCATTTCATTCCATAGCATTGTGTATTCTAGGTTGTACATTAGCGCATTGTGTATGCCATCTCATCTCGTGCATCGTGTATGCCATTTCGTAGCATTTTGCATGTTAGGTTGTACCTTAGTTGCATTTCATGCATACTGCATTGTGTTCGGGGTAGGAGTTAGCCCGGGCACGGGAAACGAGGTATGTTCCGTACTCCGAGTAACGGAACGTGTCTCAATTCCCCAGTCACCGACACTCCGGATCACCCATGATGGAGTTAGATCTTGTTGTGTTTTCATGTGCATTCATCTCATATTGAGTTGTGCAATTCGGCTCCTCGGCCATCATGCATCAATATGCGTGATTGGTGGCACGAGGATCGAGGCATGCATACATTTGTGAAAATACATTGCTATGCCCCTTTCCTGCTCTCTGTTGCAGCAAAATGAAGAATTAGCAACTTTTCGAAGTTTGGCACGCATTTCAAGAGCAGGTGCAAACAGAGGCTAATTGGGGCATCGTCATGGATTTCCGCGCAAGGGCAACCCGAACATGCATCATCCATCATCCGGAGCAGAATCAAGGAAATCCCTGGCTTGCATGCCAGTTTATTACTTTTCTTAGTTAATTTTGTTAATTAATTAGGAATTTGTACATATTTGGACTGTATTATTTGGACTGTAATATTTATTTGGGATTGTATTATTCTTTCGGACCCTCCGAGTGAGGGCAATGTTGTAATAAGTGTGCGTGAGTGTGATGTATGTTTTCCAACCCCACGTCTCTCTTCCCTTTTATTTACCTGCTTATGATGGTTAGATTAGGGCATGTTTCAATTAGCATACAGTATGATAACATGTTTGTATTCATTCATCTGTCTTGCATGCACCGGGCTCGGCGCATCATACTAACTGCATTTGTATTTCAATTCCAAGTTGAATACATGTTAGCTGTATCATTCCATATGCCGTGTTTAGAATAGCCGAGCCTGCTATAGTTGCATTTTTGCATGTGTTGCATTAGGCATTTCTGTATAGTTAGGATCATGCATGGATTTCTAATCGGTTTCTGTTTTGGCTTGGAGTACTCGGTGAGTTTTATGCTTTAGCATCCTTGCATGCGTGTGAGTGACCGCCATGATAGCATGCTTACCATGAGGCTATGTGCTTATGTGATATAACTGCCTGAATGCCTGTGGGTGGAGGTTGAGTTATTTAGATTGGAACAATTCATCAAATGTTTGTTTTAAGCCCACTAGATAGTGGCAAAATCATGTTTTCTAAGCCCACCCGAGGGTGGCAAAATCTGCACTTTAAGCCTACTTGCGAGTAGCAAACCATCTTTCAAAAACAAACATGAAATGTTTTGTTCCAATTCAGGCGACCCGGTCTATACTTGTATGCTGTGCACATCACATAGTAAATCTAGGCTAATAACCGGAATAAGAACGCATAATGTTTTCAAAACTTGATATCATAGTTAGTAGAGGCCGATCTTTGATCGGGCGAGCGGGGGTGCTCACGAAGTGACCTTCCCCAATCGTACCCAAGTTCCCGAGTCGAGGCAACTTTGGTGATGACGGACACGTGGCCTTAGGCAACGAGTCAGGGTTTCCTAAATTTTCCAAAATAAAATATTTAGGTGGCGACTCTGTATCTGGCAAAGCAGTCCATGTTTGGCACTTCTTTCAAAAATCTTTTTTCTCAAAACGATTTGCCGGATTTGGACTCTTTGGTTCAAGATTTAGAACCGTGACACAAAACCGAGTCCGAGCTGTAGCAAGGTCCCCCGCGGGCTTGTCTACAATGTGGGACACCATGATCCATGCCAAACTGCTGAAAGACCCTGTCCGGTCAATAGACGATGCTGGACATGCCCTCCTCATTCCACACGGGTAGAAAGCCGGGGTGTATTATAGTAGCAATAAGAAGGGAGTTGACTTGAACACTGTTGAGGGAGAAGTCAACATGACGAGCCTCAGCAAAATAAAATGGAACCACAGAAATGCCTGGAAGAAACTGAGTGAAAGGACGGAACACACACTTCTCCATGTGGTCGACGTAATCCGTAAAGGATCTATTGGTACCAAGACTAGTCCACCGAGAGATGCCAGGGAGGGATTGGCACACTTGCCTCGTGACAGGTCGACCCTCTGCATTGAGAACAGGACGACCCTTTGCATGAAGGACTTCATCGGTGAAAAAGGGCTCATGTTCTTTAAGGACGGGGCCCATAGCAGGAAATCTCTCATAGAAAAAAGCAGTCAGGAACTGAGTGTGTACAAAGCTCCATACATCATAGCAGCCCATGGATTGCTCCATATTCGAGTGGATGAGGTCAAGGCGGAAATATAAGTTCCCTAAGAAGAAGGGGGCCAAAGGGATCTGACTGTCACTACAGAGTTTGACAGCCAAAGGAAACACCAGAGGCTTGATACTCTCAGCGGGGTTGCTAGGGAGAACAAAAAAAGGGATAAAATAACTGACAAAGGCAGCCAGGTATAAGTCGCCACGGTAGCCCGGCCCAACTACGGAGTCGCGGCTCTCCTCTGTGATGTCGCCGACAACTGGTTGCAGGTCTTTAAAGAAATGGTTCAGCTAGGAAATATAGGTGGTTTTGTCCCTCTTAGGTCTCTCCTAGAGCAATTCTCCAGTCTTAAGGTCGTACCAGGAGCCATACTTCCACGCCTCCCGAAAGGCGCTTTGGAGGGCAGTGATAGCAACTTGTTCTACAGAAGTTAGGGATGCTGGATCGAATAGGTGATCGCCACGGGTGCTCAAGTGCAGAAGGACGGCAACATCTTCTAGGGTTGGGGTTATCTCCTCCCATGCCAAGGGAAAAGTGTGAGTGTTGCGGCTCCAGCGGGAGACAACCATATCAGTGTTGGTTTGTACCTTGCGCACTGATAACTCCCTCGAAATCAAAATGGCATTAAAGAGACGAACATCCCACAAGCGTTGCTCAAAGCCACCATCTGCAATGATGTCATCAACCCAGAAGGACCAGTCTGCTGGAGGACCCGAGTGAGTACGATAGTAGATGTATGAATGGGGAAAGTTGCCACGCTCCACACAAAACCGCAACACAAAGATTGGGTTCATCATGTCAGCATCATCCAAAGTAGCCTCACCAAAAGAGAGCAGAGGCTCCTCCAGAGGAAGGGCATTAGGAATGAAGGAGTCAACTGCCTTCCAGACGGGGTCAGCCAGCCCTCCAAAGTATGGGGTCGTCCTCCATTCAGTAGGGGGTGGGGCAGCCCTGTTGGGTAGAAACCTTGTGCTGGCCATGATGAAGAACAAAGAAAAATAAAGAAGACTTTGGAAAGTGGGAACAAGGAAGAGAAGAAGACAAGGAGACTGAAAGTGTGTTTGGACAAAAGTGGGGGACCCAAGGGCGCTATTTATAAAGAAAACAGCCAAAGGGCACCGACACACTTCCCTAGACCCATTATGACTAGTCAGTCAAAAAGGGGCACCTTTTCAGAGTCGATGCAATTTCTGGTCCAACCGACGCAACCCTTGGGTTACTTACTGACGTCATGCACACGCAGAAAACCAGGAGTGTGTTCCCCACGCACGCAGGAAGCAAGTGTAGAGGGTCAGAAATTAAACCCCAAATCAAGTATGGGCCTAAGTACTGAGGTCGCCCCAAAGAGGCGACCATGAATGAAGAAAAGTGCATGGGCCAAAGCCCAAGGGAAGTGGGCCAACAGTGGGCCGAAGTAGGTCCGACCCACCAAGGGTCTAAATGGACTCCACGAAGGAAAATGACCAAGTCAAGTTGTGGAGGAAACACATGCAATGGTCAAGTTGTAGAGGCAATACATACAGCGAGAAAGTTGCTGAGGCACTTTGCCTTAGCACCGCCATTCCTAATATCTTCGGTTCCGCCGCCATCCAAAGTTGCTGAGGGAAAGAAAAAAGCCGATGCAACTAAGTTGTCTCCGCTGCCATCCAAAGTTGTTGAGGGAAAGAAAAAAGCCGATGCAACTAAGTTGTAGAGACAACACTTGCAGCGCCCAAGTTGCAGAGGCACTTTGTCCCAGCACCGCCATTTCAAGTAACGTCGGTGCCGCCGCCATTCCAAGTAATGTCAGTACCACAACCATCTGGAGTTGCTGAGGGAAGGAGAAAACCGAAGCAACTAAGTTGCAGAGACAGTACTTGCAGCGCCCAAGTTACAGAGGCATTTTGTCGTCGGCGCCGCCATCTCTAATATTGTTGGTCCTACCGTCTGAACTCGCCGCGGGAAATGGCTACCTCAGCAACTACGACCGCAGCAACTAAGTTGTAGAGGGAATATCCTGCCAAGGTGATAGCAGCCTTTGAGAGAGGCCTCCCTCTGCAAGTAGAGGCTAATGCTTGGTACTGATAGCAAGCCCCAAGGCATTACTAGCCTAAGGCTGATAGCAGGCCCCCAAAGTTCATTTAACTTGGCGTTGATAGCAGGCCCCAAGACTTACTGGTTGGAGTTGATAGCAGGCCTAGAGATACCAGTTTACCACAGCGATCCCGTGAAGATGGGAGCAGGGTAGCCCGAACATAAGGGACTCCCTTTCCATTACCCAGGTCATGGACCTGCCTTAGTTGCACAGGTTGGACTAAGGAAGCCCCCTTGGGCTTGGTACTAAGGCACAACATGGCTGATACCAGGCTTGGCTGTGGCCTTCGTCCTAGGAAGCTGGGCAGTTTGTGGTTAGGTGGCTAAGGGTGAAGGCTTCACTGAGGTAAACAGGAACATGGCTAATAGCAGGCTATGAAGTCCTAAGAATGCATGTACTGACTAAATAGAATTAAGAAGACAAGTGCAGCAGCAAGGTTTACCGCTGCAAGTGCACTTGCTGAGGTTCGAGCTGAGAAGGCAAGTGCAGTGGTAAACACTTCCACCGCAACTGCACTTGCTGAGGCTCAAAAAGGAGTTGTAGTGCCAAACACTCTCCTTACAACTACACTTGCTGAGGCTTAAAAAAGGTAGTTACGGAGGCAAACAAATAGTACACAGTACATGCAGAGGGACACGTTGCACATTCAACCTAGTGGCTCAAGGCAAAATATTCCTTGTGATTCTCTGGGACAAGTGTCTTCCCTTTATTTGGCCACTTGGTGTCCTCTTGGCATCAAGGAAAAGCCTATAAATAGGACCCATTTCCCAAGGTTCAAGAAGAGGAATTTTTGAAGATTTGGGGAAGATACTGCCCATTTTGGTACTGCTACACTTTTCTTCTTGAGCCACTTGCTTCACCCTCACCCAGCTACACACTCTCCAACTCCCAGACAGTTGCTGCTACTCCTTCTCCTGCCACTTCCAACATTATTGGACCATTAACATAGTTTTGCCTCTCTAATCACCTTCCTAACCTCGAATCCCCCTACAAACACTTCACAGCATCATGTTGGATGTTCAATGCAAACATCTGATTCTTGGACATTCTCACCCGAGCGATCAAATTACCATGGTTGTCTTTGATGGTAAGATGACAATCTTTCATGTTGATGTCGTATCCTTTCTCTAGGAGTTGTCCCATACTCAAAATGTTGTTCTTCATAGCAAGAACATAATAAACATTAGAGATGTAATCATGATCTCCATTCTTGAGCTTGATCAAAATGTTGCCTCTTCCTTTCACTGGAATCTTTCAGGCATCGCCAAATGAGACTTGTGCCTGTATCGTCTCGTGAAGCTCAATGAACAACTCTCTTTTACCACACATGTGATTACTGGCTCCCGAATCTAGATACCAAACATTGTTTTGGTTTTCAGTATCTCCATGGTAGACAAATAGAACTGTAGGTCTGACTTTGTTTGTTTCCTGCTTGGCAAAATTTACTTTCCCTCCAGCTTCTGTTATTGCTCTACTTCGGCATTCATTGTTGTAATGCCCAAACTTATGGCAATGGTAGCACTGAACATTGCTTTTGTCAAATCCTAGTCGATCGGTTATTGTAACCACCTCCTCTTCCTCTTGCTCTTCCTCTTGGAGCAAAGTGTGGCTGACTTCTTCCTCTTCTAGCTGGACCTCTTCCGCCTATTCCTTGAAAACCAAAACTTCGGTTATTGTAACCATGGCCTCTTCCTCGATCTCTTTGTGACGTCCCTCATTGCTCGTTTCTGTCATCTCTGAAAGACAGTTTTGATTAAAGAGCTTGCTCTAGAGAACTTGAGGGAGTCTTCTTATTGATCCTTCATTTATGAATCTCAAGTGTGCCCATCAACTCATCGGTAGTCATGGCACTGAGATCCTTGGACTCTTCTATTGCTACAACCACGTGCTCGAATTTGGGACTGAGTGATTGTAGAATCTTCTGTATCACTTGAAAAGATTCCATATTCTCTCCGTATCTTCTGATCTGATTAACAATGGTCAATGTTCTATTGAAGTACTCAGAAATTCACTCATTCTCATTCATGTACAGCATCTCAAATTTTCCACGTAACACCTGGAGTTGAATTCTGATCGTCTTCTCAATTCCACGGTGTGAATTGCAAAGAATACTCCATGCCTCTTTAGAGGTTGCTTCTGCTGAAATCCTCTCAAAGCTTGACTCATCAATGCCTTGATAGAGTAGAAACAAGGTTTTTTTTATCTCTCTTCCTTGAATCTTTTAACGCCGTGTTCTAAGTTTCATTTAAATTTCCTTCATCTTCGAGAATAGCTGGCTCGTCATATCCTCGATCTACTAACTCCCACAAATCTTCTGAGGCTAGTAGGACTTTCATTTGAATACTCCAATTTTCATAGTTCTCCTTGCTAAGTTTTGGAAACCGGGGCTGAAAGAAATTGTTTATGTTGGCCATTGGTTGACTTTAAGAGACTTGCAAATTTTCAGGATGTAATTTGCAAATTTTGACCATACCGATGTGTCCAGAATATTCCAAATAGTTGGAAAGTACGATGGCCACGTTTGTTTGGTGGATTAGGTTGGATGGGATTGTTAGTGAGAGGATTGTTAGTGAAAAGATTGTTAATGTGGGGATTGTTAGTGAGGGGATTAAGTAAAAGTGTGTTTGTTTTGATAATAGTGTGGGAGAGGATTAGTGATGAAATTGTTAAATTATTTTCATATAAAATAAATAAATAAATTATTTCTTTATTAAAAAAAACTAAAATAAATATTTAAAAAACAGGTGCACTTGGTCAAAAAAAATAAAAATAAAAAAATAAAATTTTTATATAAAATAGACTCAATTCCCTCACTTTTTTCCTAATCTCACCCAAAATTCACCTAAGTTAATCCCCCTATTTAGGGGGATTAGCAAGCCGCTTGGAGTAGCAATCCCCCTCCACAAGGAAGCCACCAAACAAGGGTTAGTGGGACACACCTCCTTACTACTCCAATCCCACCCCCTAATCTCCTAAACAAACATGACCTATTAGATCACCAAAACCGGACTTCAAACGGCTTAGATCAAGCCCAAATAGTTGGACGGTTTAGATCGGCGAAATCTGGAACTTTTGAGAAGCACCGAATAATTTCTCAGGATCGGCTGACGTCAATGTGACGTCAGTGGCTTGGCGGCTTAGCTCAGCTCGGTCTGCAGCTTGGCAGTGCGGCTCCACTCTTCAGTGCGCCTCGGCTTGTGGCTCAGCTCAGCTTAACGTCAACAATGACGTCGTCAATAATGTTAGCTTCTGGATACAGATTCGAATTTAGTCTAGCGGATAGGATCGTACGTCATACGGGTCGGACTCTGCAAATATTGGTGAAAAAGACGCCTGGCAGCGCTTGTACGCGTTACTGCGCGTAGGGACAGCGTCGACAGCGCGTGGGATGCATGTGGGTTCTCTGGGGCTCGATTTTCAACATGGTTTCTTCCAAAATGCTCGTCTTGTCGAGAGTGTCAATTTGGTGCAATCAAAAGTTGATTTTAACAAATTTAATTTCTAGGCAAGTTTTGAAAACTTGCTCTGTTTCACTGTGTTTTTGAAAAACAAGCCATCTTGGTGCTCTGATACCACTGTTGGTGGAAGAGAGACTTCAAACTACTTATGGTAACTTGAAATAAAATTTAGAGAGATAAATTTGGAGACAAACACACAAACTTTTTAAATTACTGAGAAGAATTACAAAGTAAGGAGAAAAACTCTCTATGTCTCTCTAACTCTTACACTTTTTTCTTCTTCTCTCCCACACACTAATCAATATGGTACATAGGCTATTTATAAATAAACTAGACAATGTAAAATCATTAAATGCATATGCAGCTAAGGCTATAAATTTCAAACGGTTGCAGCTAGCCATTGTTGAAAACCTTGATTTCAGCCTCCATGCTTCTACTCTTAGCTAAGTCGGTGGAAAAGAAAGACTTTTATTATAGGTTGGCGGTGAAGCAAGATTACTTCATGACAACTTTTCCTATGATTTTGGACTTATCTACAGCTATCATTTGTTGCATCAAATAAACAAAAAGTGGGTTACACGCTCCCCATGCACAAGTATTGCTTCATTTGATAATTTTCTCTCAAAAAATGGTTTGATCAAAAGACCAAAATGACCCTACCCTTCACATGATTTGAAATTGATGTTATACTCCACCCGAATTAGAGGAAAACGTGGAACCATCCTAGAACAATTACAACTCCCTCTAGTTTTATTTTAAAATTTTTAATTAATTAATTAATTATATTTATCTCTTATTTATTTTATTTTTTAATTTTTTGTTTAATCAAATATTTATTTGTTTAATATGTCTTCCACTCTATAGTGTCTTTTCTATTTTATTTATTTTTTAATTATTTTGTTTAAACTTTATTATACAACTTGTTAGGAATATTAAAATGTTTTCTGTAAGCAACATTGGAGTAGGAAGCACTTAATTATATTTTACTAAACTTTATTATACAACTTTTTTTTTCCTATTATATTAATATCCCTTATTTTATTGTTTAATTTGTCTTCCACTCTACAGTGTCTTTTTTTTTTTTTTTTATTGTTTCTTTTTTTAAACTTTATTATTCAATTTGTTAGGAATATTGAAGTGTCTTTTGCAAACAACATTGGAGGGAAAATACTTGATTATATTTTATTAAACTTTATTATACAATTTTTATTTTTTTATTTTATAGAATCATAATAAATTGATCTTTTCTTTAACAAATTAGTTTTACTTTTTTTAGAAAAATAGAAGACAAAATTCAATCAAATATGATGAATTGGATTTCTCATGACATAATTTTTTGAAACTATTTTTAATGCTAAAATATAGCGTTTTTGGTTTAGACACTATCCGTTTTGTATTCTGGACTCGGGATTCATAACCTTGTATGGTTGTTCATGTCTTTTTCCCCTTATTCTTCCTTAAACTTAATTGTTGGAATATAGTTGTTGTGTTTAGAACATGTTAGTTGCTTGTTTTTCAAACCTTTGTTGCCTAGATTTTTGCTCCTCCACTGAAGCAGCACTTCTTGCGCTCGAGCGGGCTTTGCAAAGTCTCAGTACTTTTGCAGATCTGCAAAACTACTGGAAGAGTATATTCTACACTCGAGTGGCATTTCCTATGCTCGAGCAATGTTCTTCGGTCTGTAAAACTACTAGATGTGTGTATTTTGCGCTCGAGCGACCATTTCTTGTACTCAAGCGAAACAACTTATTGTGTTTGAAGCTCAAGCGGACTTTACGTATATCAGTTCGCACCAATACCTTTTTTATCAGATTCACATTTTTTTTTCCACCAAAACCCTAGATTGAGACTCTCTCTCTCTCTATTTCTAAAACTCACATTCTCTCTACATTTTCATCTAAATCTAGTGATCTCTCTACCCGTGTGCCTTTGTTAAAAAGGTAGAGCACCTCAAGGGCATCATTTTGATCTGAATAGACTTTGGTTTTGGCATCTTTGGAGTTCCTCCTTTGCTTTGCTTGTCTTCTCTCTTTGAGGTAAGGACTCTCTATACTCTCTATGAGTTTTAACTTAGTCATTTTCTTAATGTGTGATAAACATTGGGTTGTGAAGTAATTTTAACAAACCTAGGGCTTGGGGTTTCGATTCCAAAAAGGGGTTTTATAGTGGATGTCATAGAAATCGTTATGGGAATGGATATGACCTTGGATTTTGCTATAAATGGTCGATTTTTTTTTTGTGATTGGGATGAGATTAAGAAAAAATAGAGTTTTTCCCTAAAATGTTCAAGTAATTATTTTACATAAATAGTGAAATTAGAAATGGGAATATGAAATTAGATGAATGGTTATATAAAGGGTGAAGTTGGATGTGTATTACCTCTCACCTATGAAAATTTGAATAGTTTATCTATTGAGAATATTGTATATCTATTTAGAAATATCTGTTTTGGGCTATCGGTGGAGGATAGCTATGATTGTTGTAGAAATTGAATGAAGATTAGGTAAATTGAAACCAATCTCTTATTGATTGTCATCGAATATGGTTGTGTTTAATACATTGTATATTTATAATGTTTGGGAGGAGAAAGGGGATGTACTCCATGTTTGGGAAGAGAAAGGGGATGGACTCCATTGAATTAAGTTAGCATGTGCGTCCAAGGTGAAAGTCCCGAAAACATTGTGTATACATGGGTGCCGATTCTCGCGGACGAAATTTTCGTAAAATGACAAATTGAAGTGTTTGTGTGTAATGGTTGTGTGGTAAGAAAACCACCGAGTTGCAATCTCAGTTGAGTTGTCTAAATAACAATGGATATGACTCATGAATTGAGGAAATATGAAATGACATGAAACGAATTGATATAAAATGGATTGGAATACCATACTTGGCATAATATGGATTTGGGGAGAAGAGTTGTAAATGATTTTATTTTGAACATTGGCCATGTGCATCGGCCATTCGCATCATATTTATAACCTTATTAAAGTTCATATATTGTGTGCTAGGTTTTTATTATTGGCAACCCCATTTGACAAAACTCCTTTGAGTTGTAATTTTATTCGCATTTTTATTTCAGTGAGGCTATGAGTTGTTAGAGGCGAATCCAACCCGAATCGTGCTTTGCAGAAAAGTTTGTGATGTCAATGCTTTCAATATTGCCACTTCGCTGATTATTACGGGGTCAGCTCGCGGCCAAAGCAAAATGCAAAATTGCATTCAAAATTGCATGTCCGCTGTTGCTCGCTCGAGCCAAGGAATGCTCACTCGAGCTAAGGCTTTCTCGCTCGAGCCAAGGAGTTATCGCTCGAGCGACGGATTGCGTCCACACAAAAACCTGAGAGAATTGATTGGTCGCTCGAGCCAAGGCACTAGTAGAAATCATGAAAACTAAGCTCCTCGCTTGAGCGAGAAAAGCTTCGCTCGAGCGAGCTTCAAAATCCGGATTTCTTAAGGAGTTGGTTTTCTTCCAAATCTAGGATTACTTTTGGATTTTCTATAAATAGTTGGTTTTCTCCCAAAACTATTTAATTCCTCCAGATCTTCTTTTTGGTTCTTAAGGTTTATATCTGGGGATATTTTGTTAGTTTTCTTTGATGTTTTATTGAGTATTCAACTCATGGTTTAAAGAGAGTACATCAAAGGTTTTGTTTGTTATACACAAAAGAGAGAGAGTTGTTCTTCGGTAGATTCTGAAAAATTCGAGCCTGAAGCTTCGGTGGATTCTGGAGTGGCTCATCGTAAAGACAATTCCGAGGTGAAGACGGGGTTGGAAGAGACACATAGAGGTTGGTTCAATTAGGCGTGGATTCGCTAGGTAATTGAGAGTATACCTGTGTAATTCCTTTAAATCTTCTTAATAGATTGTTTTATGGCTGTTGCCCGTGGTTTTTTAATCACAGTTGGAGGTGTCCAATTGTGGTTTTTCCACGTAAAATTGTTGTGTCGATTTGTCTTGCTTGTTTGATTGGGATTGTTATATATTGCTTAAAATTGATACATAATCACAAATCAACATCTAGAGTTTCTAGATTTTTCATTGTGCTATATTATTTCTGCTAGGCTTTAGCTCATCCCATTTGGGAAAAACCATCTTCAGGTGCTGGTGATATGCCTCCGCCAAGGCAGTAGCTTGGAGGGATTGGGAGCAAGAGCTTCTATTTTGTTATATTTACTTTTGTATAGCTAAGGGCTTTAAATTGTGTTGAGGTAGGCTCATTTTTGTTGTAACCAAGAACTGTCTTGGAAAGAAGTAAGCCCGTAAGGCATTTATTTCGTTGATCACTCAGTTTGGTGTCACATGCTATAAATTCAGGGTAGAACTTATGAATATGTAATGCATGTGCCCTTTTGTAAATGGACTCTGATTAATGAAAGTCTAATACTCTGTTTATATTATTTTGTATTAGTCTTTACTGTTGAATTATTATATTTTTTCGGGATGTGACATAAAATATATGTAACTATTTTTTTTGGTTATTTTTAGTGAATTCTTTTTTTTCTTTTTTGTGTATTATTTTTATTGCCTGATTTTAGTTAATAAAAATACAAAATAATATTTGTATAGTTTAACTATTATTATTTGATGGTTTATTATTATTTATTTATTTATACAATTTAAGTTAACATTTGTATAGTTTGAATATTATTATTATTATTATTGTTGTTGTTGTTGTTGTTGTTGTACAATTTGAGTTAATATCTTTTTCATTAGCCTTTATTTTTTTTAGTAAATAAAAATAATATTTGTTGTTCAAAAATAATTTTTATTCACATTAATTTCAAATCATACAAATTATTACTACAACATATAAGAGTTTTAGAGATCAAATTTTTTGATCTCTAAAAATGAAAATTTTGTTATAAAAGACATTTAGGACCAATTTCTAACATCATCTAGCTAGTTGGTGCCAACCTAGTCGGGATTGGCTAGTTTAGCTATGATGTTTTTTGCACCCTCGGTCTTTATTGTTGTTCATCTCTGTAATTGTTTTGTTTGATTATCATCAATAAAGGTTTTTTTGGCTGTTTCAAAAAAAAAAAAAAAAAATGAGGATAATTGCTAAATGGTCGTTTCGAAAAGTAAAAAACAAGCAACAAATTTTTTAAAATGTCACTAATAAATACACTTTAATGGACAAAATAATTTGTTCTCAAAGGGTTTATTTTTTTAGACAAAAAATTTGGTCCCAAAAAGATAAAAATTCATCACTAATGTCCAATTTTCATTGTTAAAAATATAATATCGACACTTTTCACAACAAAAATATTTAGTCTCTAAAAATAATTTTTTCCTTAAATTTAGGTCCCAAAGACTTTAATTTTTTGTAGTGTATTTTAATTATGTAAGTTTTTTATATATTTTTTGAATTATTAATTTAATTTTTTATTAAATAGGTTAAATATTAGTATGATTTTAAATATTTTGTTGATATTTTTTGAATAATATTAATTTTATAAAAATTGAATTTATATATTAAAAATTATATGTATTTTATTAAAATAAAATTGAGTAAAATTTGTTTTATTTTTTAATTAAAAAGTGAGTTGAGTGATGTGATGTGATATGTGCTGTAGAAAGAGAGAATAAAAAAATAAAAAATAAAAGTCCATGTGTATGACGTGTGAGGAGGTGCGTGTCTATGTCAGTAAGGGTAAATTAATCTTTTTGACATAGATGTTAACAACGTGACAATTGTAGACAAGCCCAAAACTATAGAGGAGAGGTCTTCGTATTTCCAAACATCACGCCAAAACCACATGGGGATTAAGTGATTTTTGCCCTATTTTAATTGCAACACATTTATCATTTAATTTTTTTTGTTTTGTATCAAATAAGTCAAATAGAAGATCACGATCCAAATTTTGGATGGAAAATTGTGATATACAATACAATCACGTGTGTATTAGTACTCTTTTTTTTTTTTTTTTTAAATCTGCAAAATAAAAACTTTATTAATGAAAACAAAATGTAGTATATATAAAATACATCAATATAGTAAGGTAAAAGCAACAAGAATCATAGTGAACCTTTTAATCCCAACCAGGTTGGTACTAAGAGAAACACTCAATCATGTGCAAGCTCAAGTCAAAAGAGTTGGTGAGAAACCAATCAAAAAAAAAAAACAAAATAAACTACCAATCATATAACCACCTCACCAAGTTTCAAGAAACAAACTAGGCAAGAAACCACTCAGACACACTCCCAAAATGACCACCCAAATCATATGGCCACCCAAATCTTCATATAACACACAGCAATATCAGCAGCAACAGAAAGAAAAACAGTGATAAACTCCTCCCCTGCTTCACCTCTGTCATAACTGATATGGAGCAGCCATCCAGCATCAGACCACCAAGATTCCCAACTCCATCAGTCCACCACTCGTTTGTAGATTACACGGACATGATGCATCCTTACAGCAACAGGACATCCCAACACCAAGCATCCTCATAGCACTCCCCTTGTACCACCACCCAAACAAAATCTAATATGCTCCAATTTGAAAATAAAATCATGCATTCTGAACTGATGATCCCTAAACACTTCATTGAACCAAACAGCCATTCTAAACTTTATCAGATCACTCAGACCTGCCACGTTTGGGACAACATCCCTAAACAAGCATTCATTAGTACTCTTAATGACATTTTATAAGTGGGAGTGCCTTTTTTTGTATAGTTATATTTCAAAACATTAGTTAAAATCTAAATGATACAGATTTGTTAGAATATGACTAAAGTAGAGAAAAGAAAAAAGGAAAGTTAAGATGAAGCTTGATAGAATCTCAAAAACACAATGGTAAGACATGCAGCAAAAGAAACAAGCACTTTTTTTTTTTTTTTTTTGAACCTACACCGATAGGTCCACGGATTTGGATGTTGAAAAACAAGTTTCATTTTCACTTTTTTCCCCCTTTTTTGTTCAAATAAGAAAAAGACAATGGTAAGACATGCAACAAATGAAGCAAGTAGTTGTTTTTTGGACCCATACAAACTTGTCCACAGATTTGGAACTAGTTTCATTTTCACATTTGCCCCCCACTTTTTGTTCCAAAAAAAAAAGTATTTTTTCTTTTTCTTTTCTATTAATTTTTTCGTGACAATAATATTCAAACCTAAAAATTATCCCAATTTTTTCCCTAAGCTTACTAATTGAGCAAGTCTTACAAAATAAATACAATGACTAAATCAATGAAAGTGGGCTATATATATTTTCTCGGTCATTTTTATTGTGAAAATGCTGCTGATTTTAATTATTCTATTATTCAAATTTAGTACTTTAAGGAACAATATATTGCTTAACATAAGACTAATTCATTTAATTTGGATTAGTCTTAGTAAAACTAATCCATTTTAATGAACCAGGATTAGAAAACTAGAGAAACATCTACCAATAATCATTTGAAACAAAAAAACCATGGCATTTAAAAAAGAACTAATGATCTATATACACGGCTGAATTTAGTTAAAACATGAATTATAAGCTCAAGTCACCATTTTGCTTTGGAATACATATATAATATGAAATTTTATACATAAAACTAAAAAAATTAGAAATGCAAATACTAAAATAAGTAGGATGATATAAAGATTAGTCACCCCATGTTAATCAAATTTAGCAAATTCCAAAATTTGAAATTGTGAGTGATTGCTGCCAACTTTTTTTTTGCTAGAAGTGAATTGCCTTGGACATGTACTCATGGTTGCAACATTATAACATCTCTTATATATATACCGTTGTCTATACTTGTATTTGTCAGCAAAATTTGTCGTTTTTGATACCGACAGTTTTTAACTTTACAGAGTCAAGATAACGTGGATAAATTGGAATTAACTTAATTAGCATTATAGGAAACGCTTATCTAAAAAGAAACAAATATTAAAGGAATAGTTCAGTGGGTTGCTAGATGACAAGATTTTAATTTTAATCAATTTATGGTTATAATCACTATAATAAATAGATGGATTTTTTTTTTTTTTTTTTTTTTGATGAATTAAAACCCATTATAAATATGCATACAATAATTCTATGCAATTGACGGCGGTGAAATGACCACCCGCTAACCAGAGCAGTCTGGTTAGCAACCAAACCAGGTCAATCTTTTGTTTCTACCCTATACAATCACACTGATTTAGAGCATGGTGAAGTCAAGAGTTCTAGCAGATTGGTGTGAATCAAGTACCTCCCACCTAAAGTTCAATTTTTTGGATGGCTCGCATGGAAGCATAAGGTAAAAACATCAGTGTTCTTGTACAGAATTGGAGTGCTGGATGATAGTGCTGTCACTGTATGTATTTTCTGCAAAGCTGAACAAGAAACAGTTGAGCATGTGCTTATTTGGTGTCCTATGATCTGGAGAGTTTGGACTGGTCTCCTGCAATGGTGGAGAGCTCATTGGGTGGTGCCTCAAACTATTGACGGTTTACTGCAGTGGTGGGCTGGGAACAAGGTCATGAAAGCTGAAAAAAGAATTTGGAATGCTATCCCTTTGGTGGCTCTCTGGTCCATTTGGAAGCACCGGAATGATTGTCTCTTCCAAGATATCCAACCAAACATGGAAGAACTACTTGAAGTTATCATAGCTAGGCTTGCAATTTGGTTAAAATCCACATCCAGGGATCTTCAATTTTCAGTCACTGATTTTATGTATAACCTGGTGCAAATTAGATTTTGTTTAGGTAGGAGAGTATAAGGTTGTATTGTCTCTAAGGTTTGAAGGGTTTTGAGTTGGAACCTTTCTAACTCTTTTTGGGGCTTGGAATTGCACATGATTAGTTCTGCTATGGGTGCCAACCTAGTTGGGATGCATAGCTTGGGCAATGATGCATTTTTTTCCAAGCTTTTGTAATTTTTGAGTTTTAATGAAAATTATTTTGCTTGATGGTCGAAAAAAAGGACCACCCGCTTAATGAGCTGAAAAGGATTAACTTGAAGATAACCAAAAAAAAAAAAAAATTGCAGTAAATTAAATTTGTCGCTGACAAGGTTTCTTGCACTTCAACTTTGCTATTAGGTGTGTTCGGCTTCTTAATTAATTTTGTTTCTTCTTAATTAAAGCAGTTTGATTTATTGTGGAACACAAAATGGTTTACTAGAATGCTATTTGGCGATGCCTTTACTAGATATTTTCTTCCTATAATATGTTTAAACTTATTGATGGAACTCATATAAATTAACCATTCTTGCAAGTTAAATTATGCTGAAGAGGAATAAAGCCAAAGGATAATTGATGGTTAACAATCAATTAACATATGCTCATTAATTTTATAATCTCCAAGATAATTGTATTCAATTATGTATACAATATGGTAAAAAATCAAGAATTATTGAACTATGTCCGATAAATGTAGGATTTTGTTCATTTGATGAACGTATTTCAGTAAATTTGGGAGATATAAAAAAAAAAATAAATAAATAAAATAATAATATCAAAGAATTTTGTTAATATGTCACGGGATAATCATGAAATGAGATAAAAACTTTTTTTTTTTTGGATCATCTCTTCTTCAGTGATAAACCAAACAAATGCAAGAAAGATAATTCATTTGAGTAATGTATTTTATCAATCCTCTGCCTTTATATCCTCTCTTGAATTTTTTATTTTCTGTGGAAAAACTTAGTATTATAAGGCCATGTTATATTGAATAATAAAATATAACTTTGTTTCTAATCTTTTCACCTAGATATCTCAAAAGAAAAATATCTAAAGTGTAGCTGTCAGGTTATCTCTTATGTTATCCCTATATCCTCTAATAAATTTTTGCCTTTTGAAAATTGTATCCTTTGGAATCTTCACTTTGTTAACAATGAACATGAAATAGGATGCCTTATGAGATGTGAAATTGGGTTGAAGATTTTGTGAAAACTAAAAAGAAGTGTGAAAACTAAAAAGCATTCTTGAAAAATAAAATAATTTGAAACAAGGCTGCATGTAAAACAGTTTTGAGTCTATCTATTGCATTTAAGCCCAAGGTTTAGCAGATGATCTTTTGACTATTGTATTTACAAGGCATATCTACCACATTAGGGTATCAAAACTTGGCTTTTAATGGGTGTTACAATTCTCTGTATGAAGTACAGGGTATGTATTGTGTTAAATCTTCAGTGTGAAAATGTTGACCATTAGGGCCCACGGAATCCTTAACTTAAAGTACTAAGCCATCATCAAGATTGGGCAAAATGGCTTGCTAAATCACAAATTTTGTGCATGTCCATTTTATATATCAGATAAATATTTGTGTTTCATTTGATAAGATTGTAGCACCTTATCAAAATCTAATTTATAAGGGCTATATAAATTTTGAGTTAACCGTTAACCGATTTTTAGTTTAATATAAAAATTCGTAGATGATGAAACACCTCATTAAAATCAAATTTTCTTTTCATCCATAAAATGGAGATGATCTGGATTCACCATTGACATTGTTACTAGTGATTTGTACTAATTCATTAATTTCAAATCAAAAGACCCATTAAAATAACTTATAATTTCAAAGGTTTCATTGTCCTATCATTTAGGTGAATTTTTTTGTATAAAAATTTTGTTTGCTAATTATTTTTCCACGAATTTTACATTTTTTGTTGGTACGCACCAAGTGGTTGTAGCCATCATATCCCATACTGGCTACAGGGTATAGAAATCTTTCAATGATCTCAAAAGAGTATCCACATTTACTACACAAACACACCAAAATGCTTATAAAAGCCCACGGTTTTGTATACTGAGTCTAACGATAGAGAACAAAGGCTTTTGCATCTCTGCTGTAATTTTCTTCTCCTATGGGTTTTTGTTTCTCTTGAGCTCCTCTCTCTCGATCAAAAAAAAAAAAAAAAGCTCCTCTCTCTCTCTCTCTGAGACACAGATAAAAATTATATTCATATAATGGTTCGTAAGGTGGATATTAAGAAGATAGAGGACGTAACAAAATGTCAAGTGACATTTTCGAAGCGAAGAAGTAGCTTGATAAAGAAGGCTCATGAAATCTCTGTTTGTTGCGACGTGGATATTGCATTCATCACTTTCTCTCCCTCCGGTCGAGTGAGCAAGTTTTGCAGCCAAAGGAGGTTAGTGAAAATTACTAGAGTTGAAGCACTTTATCATCATTTTGAGTTTTTTCCCCTTTATTTGCCATTATTTTTTATTTTTTATTTTTTTTTTCTTGTTTTGTAGGATTGAAGACCTGATTCATCGTTACATAAATCTTCCCGTAGACAAGAGATTTACGTATGTAACTATTCCAACTCTTCATTTTGTTAACTTGTAATTCGTAATCTTCATTCCTCACTAATTTTATTTCTTTTTTCTTTTTTCTCTCTTGAAATGGGATTGTTTGGAATGGACTTGGGCTGGTAAATATGATTAAATTGTCTATGGTTAAACAGTCATATCAAGAATGTTCAGGTACTTTGCTTTAGTTAACTAGATTTATTTTTGTAGATTTGGTATTACTTTCTTGATGAGTAAAGTTGATAAAAATCTTGTGATTTTTTTTCATGTACTTGTTTTTTTTTTTTTTTTTTTTTTTTTTTTGTGTAATTTAATTCATCACCTGTTCATATTCATGTAGGAGAAGCAGGAAAAGATACACCAACTAGACCGCATTAAAGGCGATACTAGCAAGCTTCAATATCTTGAAAAACAGTTAGATTCTCTGTCTTTGTCTCTTACAATTCTTGTTTATTTGTTTATTTATGATAATTTTAAGATTTCTAATTAACATCATTTCGACTCTTAGTTTTTCATGCGTTGTCAAACAAAACTAAGTTGTAACAAACACAATTTTTCCTCTCTTTCTCCATGTCTGTTTTTGTTTTTTATAAATAAACAGCAAGACCGATCTTATTTGTTCACTCATGTTACAAATTTGTTTGACAAACAATAGGAACATTCCCTTCTTTGTTTTTATTTTTTATTTTTTTTATAATTTTTAAAAACCATACATATTTAGTTTCATTAATTATAAAAATTGTCCAATCTAAAAAATATATATATATATATAAATTGTTACCAAGACGATTGTCCAAATTGATGGCTAAACAAAGGAAGGATTTTAATTCATTTGATAGATTTATAAAGTTGTATCGAGTTTTATTTATTTAGTTTTTCACATTTTCTATATAATAAAAATTATTATAAAAAAAATCTTGACATTTGAAGTGCTCTTTGTTTTTCGGAAAAATAGTATGTTTAAATCAACATAATTTTAAGATTTTGAGAGACATGCTATGACCTAGTCCAATTAAATGCGAATCTAGTAAAATCAAATTCAAATCCTACTATAGATAGAAAGATATGAAATCAAACAGATTGTAAATAATTATAATCCAGTTCAAGTATGAAAAATAGTCAATAATTTTAATTCATTAAATATTTAAACAAATTAAATAATTAAATAAGAGGCTAAATTTAAGGGTGCAATAAGTATAATTGGATTTCCAAGGGTCAGTTCAAATCTTGTTGATGTTTAATATGTTGCTTATGATTCATATTTGTAAATCACTTTTGTGTTGTTTTGTTTTTCTTAAATGAATATTTTCTAATTAAATTTTATGGGCTTATGTTGCATTGTTGCTTTCTTGTACCAAATGGATTCTCCAATCTACTGAATGTAGAGTTGAAGTAAGTAAATCTTCACCAGAACATATATACATACAACATTACAACACACACATATACACACAATATCTTTAATTTAGGATAAACCTGTTCAATACTAACTCTGATTGTGTTTCTACTTTAGAACCTTGAGCTACAAATAAAAAAAAGGACATTAGAATTACAGATTTTGGAGGCTAATATCAGGTGAGGTTCATCAGAACTAGGTTCCTCTCTGTGTAGATATTCTAACAATTGTTTTTTCCATTTCTTTAATATTGTGATATTGATCCCTTCTTTTTTTCGATGTTCTGTAGGGATTATGAACTGCTCCCAGAGCAAGAACCCTCTCTACATCAACTCATGTGGTGCGAGAGAAACTTGAAACAGTCTTTGGAAAAAGTGGTAGGAAGAAAAGTGAGTTTCCATTGCTCGTGCACATTAATCTCCTATGATACCAAGTAGGATGGTGTCAGAATTTCATCTAATATTTGTTCATATGATACCACTTACTCAAATTTTGTTCAGAATGTTGCAATTGATTCTTTTTTTTTTGATCAGCAAATTAAAATTTCATTTAACAGCATGAAATTTAAGGTACAGGAAGATGACATGCATCGAGAGAGATTCGGAAGTATAAAAATACCCCTACTACTGCTACTCGCATCCATACAACCAACCCCTAAGCCTCTCTATTTTTTAAACAAAAGCAAAGAAGAACTTAACTGAATAATTAAAATACAAGAGTCCCCACATAATCACCCCATCAAAACACTCCAAACAAACTAAAAGAACAAAACCTTACACCCAAAATAAACTAAACTAACTAAACCATCACCGGGACCAACACCACTGCCAGATCCACTCCTCTGCAGCTCCAACTCCCAACTCCCAACACACCAGCTACAACTCCTTTGCAGCTACACCTCTGCGACATGAGCAAAACACGCCACCTCCTAGCTGCTGTGCAGACCGCCTCTGAGCTGTCCACCCAAACCACCAAACACCAGCTACTCCGCCGAGAATACTCCATAGCCACCACCGGGGACATCACCCACTTCCGAAGACACCCTCTGCCGACAGTTACAACACCCCTTTCCAGACCACCTCTGAGCTGACCACCCAAGCCACCAACCACCAGCTACAACGCCCAAACCGCCCACTCCTAGCTGCTGTCCATGCCACCAACAGGACAAGCCTCCGCCGATAGTACACCATAGCCACCACCGGGGACATCACCCACTACCGCAGTCACCCACAAACAATCACCCACCTAGACTACTTCTAGCTCACTCCCAAAACCCACACTTATGATAAGCTGCTGCCAACACCTAAGCTGCTGCCAACCACCACAGAACACCACCCACTGCCGAAGAAGATCACCCCTCAAAACTCTCAAACGAAGAGGAGCGCTCGAGTGACAACCGGACAGAACTGGAACACCAACGACACCCAAATCTCCACCAATCTGAACCAGAGTACACCCCTCAAACTCCTAATCGCAAAAAGCGCTCGAATGAAATTCCTGGACAACCGCAAACTCACCACAAAAAACACCCTCGCAGCAACAAAGAACACACCTAGGTGGAGAAAAAGGGGACTCAAGTTTATTGAAAGAAAAGATTAACAGGCACAACGCCGAAACAAGCAAATCCAGCCGACCGCCATTGCCAAAGGCGGCCGGCCGGCCCAAAGAGAGGCCGGGGAAGGAGGTTTTGAGAGAGAGAAAGAGAGAGGTTTTTGAAAGAGAGAAAAGAGAGAAATTTTGAGGCTGACCTCTTTGTCTACTTTTTTCGCCAGAATGCATTGAGTGGTAGCTATTCTTCCTTACAAAGCCAACCCAACACTCAGGTGCAAATTATAAATTTGAGCACTGCACCATCATCTTTTAATTATGGTTTCTACTTGGGTGCATAAATTTTTTGTACTATAATTTATTGTACTACATCTAACATCAATCTTGATTAGGTGGAGATGGAGAACCAAGGCGGTATGCCACTTTCATGCTACATTGATGGAAGGGATCTGAGTTGGGTTCCAAAAAGCCCTCCTTCTAGGCAGCTTTTAATGCAACTTGATCCTTGGATTAGTCCTTACAGGTTTACATGTTATCAACAACTTAATGGCTATTGATTTTCACTATTTACTTAACACCTTTTGTGTCCTAGTCCTTCTCCCCCCTTAAATGTTATCACAATTTTTCGATCACTAGAAGTTTGATAATTTAGGGAAGTGGTTGCTCATGAGGCAACAATTTTAGCTAGTAAAGAAGTCTTGTTTTAACAATCTATTAAACCCTAAACCATTCACTGATCTTTAAGAAAAACAAGAATTAACCCCTACATTAATTATTGTTTTATAAGATCAAATTTAGAGTATCGATAGACATGTAGGTTGATATTATTAGTTTATTTTTTTTGGTCTCTTGATATTGATATGGGATTTAAATTATTTTCATATCAGCCAATTCATGTTCATAACTTATTAGCAACTCAATCATAGCTAATTTGGCTGCTTTAAAACACTTTCTTCATGGCTGATGAATTTTTTAAAATTCACGGTTGCATCACCTGATTAATGATACATAGTACTTGATACTCCTCATATTTTCATTGCGACTCTCAATACTGATTCGTCTACCAATCATGCCCTTATTCAAAGCCTTGTTTCAAACTTTTAGTCAGTTTTCCTTTTCTATATGACTGAAAAGTAAAGGAAAAGTTGAGTAAATTTCAAGGAGATTAACTATCATAGTCTTAACAGTGCCGCGGTTCGTGAAAGCATATTTCAAGGAATTACTGATCAAATAAAGGGAACACCAGTAAGTAGTCAAACACCAGGGTCATTGACTAGTCATATCTCAATCAAAGCTTTCTCAACCAAAAATCAGTCAGGAATTTCATCTAGAGCTCAAGAAACCCTAATTACACTGCCAACGCAGGTAAATATTTCTTCTAACAAACCTTGGCTAAATATTTTACAATTCATAGATCCTAATTCTCCCTAACTGAACAATTGCAAATATCATGGCAGCAACCCTCTGTTGATATTGAATTTTCATCGATTTTGTCTAATCATGGTGGACTATTAGATAGCTCATCCAAGGTATGTGATTGCTTTTGACGGAATATTAGATGCCATTTTTAATTTTATAATTTTAGCTCATGTTTAGTTCTCATACCTTTGATTATTTTTCATAGTAGAGAATGGTTCGAAAAATTTCCCTTTTGGGTCCAACTACAATATTTTCCACATACTTGTTCATTAGAACATATACATATCTCTCCTAGTTTATCTTTCATTAGATTCTTTATAATTTTCATATTCTAGTTATACATATAATTTTGATTAACTGTTCTTTCTTTTCACTTGAAAGATCTTATACTTACCTTGTTATATTTTTTGCATTAATTCTCATTCATACTTATTTATACTTTCTTCTTTTCTTTTATGTATTTATTTATAGGCACATGCTTATTTTATGCCTTACTTATATAAGGGTAGTATGGATCCTAATAAGTGCTAGACACTGACCACTTGACCGCGGATCCAATTCAGTTATTGACATTGATCTGTTATCTCCATATTCAATTAATTACTTTGAGGTTCTTGTATATCTTTGCAGCAGAACCACTTGAATAAGCAAGACATTGTCATATCATTGGCTCAATCTAAATCAAACCACAAAAATGGGAATTGGTTTGCTAGTGGTAATCCTAACTGTAGCAAGAGCTTGAGTGTCACTCAACCTCCAAATGTTGCAAGGTTTGTGTTTTCTATATATTCGAGTTGTATACGTAAAATGCTTTTTCTTTGGTGTAATTTGATTAACATGAAAAATGAACTATCAATTATTATCTTTTACATTGTATTTACAGGAATATATCTCTACCAATTAATGGATCATTTTGCACTGCTTCTGCTTCTTCTGCCACCACCACAACTACTGTGAAAGGGTTGAACTTGGATGAATTGGGGTTGTATCAGATGGAAATTGGAATGGAAAAGTATGACCCAGAAAATGACCAGACAATAACTACATCAAAATGGTTTAACCCGAAGACAACCATTTTGCAACACAATAATGTAAAACAAATTGACGACCAATGCGAAAGTGATGGCAACAACAACAACAGTGCCTCCAACAATGACACCAAGGACAGCAACACTGAAAGTGGTTTTGTAGTTATGGATAAGTCAATAGATATAGAAAAAGTGGATCCACTACATAAATTTCCTGAAGTGCCCTCATTTGACGACTTTTCTCTTGAGGTTAGTGCAAACAACTATAATTCATAAAGATCAATTGCATAATTTATTTTTTGCAACTGTTAATGAATCACAGTTCGTTTCATTTTATACAACAAATTTATGATAGTTACTATTGCATAAGCATATCATATAGGAACGATCATTTACTACTAGAATATTTATATGGAAAACTGAAAATGAAAATTTTAAAATTATGAGCATAGGTATCTATTTATATTTAAATTGAAAATATCAGAAAATATCTCTTCATTTTGTTTGAGAATTTTGTATTCATGTTTTTATGATAATTGATACTTTCTTTCTGTTGTTCCAACAGAATATTTTAGAAGACAACAACTTGTGGACCAAAAGAATCCAAGAGAGTGGCTTATGGGAATGGGATGACTTGGTGATGGCAGATAATATGAACTTTGAGGATGTTGAAAAGTTTTTTGACTAAAGGCAAAGTTGGTGCATTATGTATTATCTTAGAGATTACCTAGTTTTCTATATTAGACTTTGATGTACATTTTGTAGTTTGTGGTTGCTAATGATGTTATATAAGGATTGTCTTATAAGTTAAGTTGACCAAAACTTAAGTTGTGCCTAGTTTTCTGGTTGTAGAATGAAGAAGCTGGAGAAGAAAATTTGGATGGTTCTACCTTTGGCTATTCTCTGGTCTACATGGAAGCATAGAAATGATTGTGTATTTAATAGTTCTCAACCAAATTTGGAAGATCAGTGTGAAATAGTGAAGGTTAGAGTAGTTATGTGGCTCAAAGCATCGCTAATTCACGTAGAGATTTCTATAAATGACGTGGTATTTAATCTACAACAAGTGAAGTATTGTATCAGAAATGGAGGTTTAGTGAAATTGATCAAGTTTGGTGACCTGTAATAGTTGCTCTGTTTAGATGTTTTGTTTGGCACCACCAGTTTGCTCTTTGTTTGTTTGTTAGTTTGTTCATTGGTTTTGTTTCTCTGCTTCTTTGGTTGGTTTCTTACCAACTTAGGGGTGCTAATAAATGATAGGGTGCCTGTTTTGGTGCCAACCTAGTTGGGATTATTATATGTATCGTGATGCTTTTGCACTTCCTCTTTTATTGATGTGAGTTCTGTATTTTGTACTAATTTATATCAATGAATTCTTTTTCTTTGCTGATCAAAAAAATCATCTAAAAGACTTGATTGTTAAAAAAAACCTTTTTAACCAAAAAGTTGGATGCAATGAATGAATGATTCATTGAAATTAAATTAAAACCATACAGGGTTTCTATTGTACTTCGAAAAAATTGCTATGTTCTAATCAATTGAAAATTTGATTTGTTGATATGATTTTTCTTTAATGTTGTTTGGTTGATTAATTTAATTATACAATATAAATTGCAAACATGATTCAATTACATACAAAGAGGCTTGAGATTTTTTAATGTAAAAAGAAAAATCCAACTGGAAAAAATCGTGGGACTTGGTCTAGTCAATCGATCCACTATAAACAACAAAATATTCAATTTGTTACTTAAAAACCAACCAAATCCACAGTGCCAAATCCTTAAACTAGCTGGTATGCTCCTTGTATCAACCATATCCAAATCTTTGTGTTCAATGGATGATTGAGTATTGAATTCACAATACATCAAACTAACTTCGGAATCCACCAAAGCATTTACCAAAATAAGAACAATGACGTAGAAAACTTGGAGATTGAATGATCTTCAACAAAATATATTATAAAATATTCTAAGCATGCATTGGTACACCCTCTAGGGTCCTTTTTATAGTTGAGGTATCCCAAGACGAATTAAATACCTTGTTGAGGTGTATCCATGTGATACACCAACTTAAATCAATCAAAATTGGCAACTCCCGCTCAGGCCTACAAAATATCACTCGAACATACTTCAAACGAGCATTCTGGTTGCACACTATTTTCAAACTAAATTTGTTCACGGCTATATTGAAAGCTTGTATTCTGGTGCTTCGTGGATTTGTACTCAACTTTATATTTAGATTGTTTTCACTCCAAGATGATTCCAAATCGTATTCAAATTCCTATCATAATTCAATTTGGATTTCAAAAAATAATTACAACTCGAATAGGTTTTATTTAAGGGATTGGAAAATCTAACTAGAACACGATTTTAGCACTTACATACATTTGTGTGTGTGTGTGTGTGCGCGCGCGCGTGTGTGCAGCAACCTCTAAAAAACTCAACCACGTTAAGATATTTGATAGTTTTGCATATAAAATAGAAGAACCATACAAATTATACAAATCAAAGAGAAAGAAACTAATCACAAACACCCAAAACCAAGATTTAACCAAGACACCAAAAAACAAGTCTCATAAGAGAGGCACCAAAACGAGATAAAATCTCACCAAACAAGACTTCAAAGAAGCCACCAAAGATGCCGAAACTCCACCAAGATCTACAGTAGTCCGCTAAGAAAATATTCACGAACAAGATTTATTCTAAATCAATGAACAAGAATCTTCCAAGAACAAGATCTAACAAGGAGGACCATCATGTGCCAAAAGGCACACTGAGAAACTCTCCAATGGGAGCACCTAAGGATTGTAGTCTATAATGAATCTCAAAGAGATCTACCAAGGAATTGGAAAATTTAATAAATAAGTGAAAGTCTCTTTTTTTTCTTTTTTTTTTTCTTTTTTTGATCGACAAAAACAAAAACTTTATTGATGAAAAGAAGCACAGTACGTGTAACAATTACATCAACAAAGTGGGAAATGCAAAAGCATCATAGCTAACCTCAACAATTCCAACTAGGATGGCACCGCAAAGGAAGCACAATCATATGCTAGCATTTGATCCATAACTGGTGAGAAACCAATCAGAAGCACCCAAAGCAGAAGAAAAAGCAGAAAAGCTATACAATCCGCAGAGCCAACTTGCAGTACCAAACAATACACTAAACATGACGCGGGACACCAGCCTTGATCCATAGCAAAACAAAGCTTCCCTGACTTAAACCAGCAAAGCTCCACCCAACTCAATACTGCAAAGCTCCTCCAAAGCACAACCTGATCTGACTTAAATTACAAATGAAATCATTGGTTGTAAAATGAAACTCCTTCAGGTGTGGATTCAACCATAGAGCAATCGTCTTGATCAAGTCACACAACTCAAACAAGTTTGGGTTAACTGCCTTGAAAATGCATTCATTTCTAAGTTTCCATATTGACCACAGCACAGCCAATGTGATAGCACTCCAAATCTTCCTTTCCAGCCTCTTCATCTTTCCTCCTGCCCACCATAATAGCAGCTGATCCACAAGGCCTGGTAATGCCCCTTGAGTCCCCCACCAATTAACATATCCATCCATACACACCAAACAAGAGGACAGCATATTAAGACATAGTTCATAGATTCAAAGGCAGCCTAACAAAACACACATAGACTAGACCCATTCCCATTAAGAACACCAACTCTTTGTAAGAACTCAACTGTCTTGATTCTCTTTTTCCAAGCTAACCACCCAAATACTTGTACTTTAGGAGGGATAAAATTCAGCCACACCAACTTACTAATTCTGAGAGTTGGGCCAAGATTATGAACAAAAAACTTATACAATGCTGCTACAGAGAACTGACCTGAATTAGATGATGTCCAGATAGGGCTATCCACCTGATTAGATCTCACTGCAAGTCCTGCTGCTAACTAGTTTAGGAAATTTTGTAGCTCCAACTCCTCCCACACATACAACACTCTTCTGAATAATAGGTTCTATACTCCTAACACATCTTTCCTATCATGGTTTTCTCTCAGAGTATCACTTTTCTCTAAAGACAACCTATATAGGCTTGGAAACTCATCTTTCAAACATAGTTGCTAACACCATCTATCAGTCCAGAAACTAATCCTTCTACCATCCCCAACTTTCAACTGAAAATTGTTCACAAAGACCTCTTGAAGATTTTTTCTCTGCTTAACAATAATTGTGATTCCTTTCCAAACAGCTGACTAGTTACTGCTAGGAATAGAGGGTGGCAGCCAGCTCTCAACCTTTAGCTTATACCTGCTACAGATAACCCTTTTCCACAAAGCTTCATTCTCACACCCAAACCTCCACCACCATTTTAGTAATAAGCAGATATTAACCTATCTCACTCTCCTAATGCCTAACCCTCTTTGTTCCACACTTTTACACAGCTCCCCCCATCTAACCATATGGATTTTCCTCTTAAGTTCTGAGCCACCCAACAGAAATATAGCTTGGAGCCTCTCAACTTCTTTAGCAACCCCTTCAGGCATCCTAAACAGCGACAAATAATACACTGGTAGTGAAGATAGTACAGCTTTAACAAGTGTTAATCTCCCAGCAAAAGACAGCAGTTTCCTCTTCCAACCAGCTAGCCTACATCTGACTTTATCCAAGATAGGTTTTCATGTACCTTTCTTCCTTGGATTAGTCCCTAGAGGTAGCCCCAGGTAACTGATTGGCAAGGACTTCACGTTATAATTCAAGATTAAGGCAAAGGCAGCCATGGTATCATCTGAAACCCCCACCCCACACACAACACTTTTATGATAGTTAATTCTCAGCCCAGACAGTAACTCAAAGCATCTTAGCACCCTTTTCAAGTTCCTCACTTCTTCTACCTCTACTTTAATAATAATGAGTCATCAGCAAACTGAAGATGAGATAGTACAACACCATTTGAGCCAACCTTTACTCCTTGGATCAGACCTAAAGCCTGAGCTCTAGATAATAAAATATGTAGTCCTTCAGCAACTAAAATAAATAGGAACGGGGACAAAGGGTCTCCTTGCCTTAATCCCCTTTGCGGACTGAATTCTTCAGTTGGTGACCTATTAACAAGCACTGATATCCTAGCAGATGTTACACATTCCTTGATCCAGCTAGTCCATTTATCTCCAAACCCAAATTGAAAAATCATATAGAATAAGAAGCCCCAATTAATGGAATCATATGCCTTCTCAAAATCCAACTTAATAATTAGCCCCTTCTTTTTTGCCTTCTTCCAACCATCTACCACCTTATTCGCAATTAACACCCCATCTAAAATGTTCCTGCCACTTAGAAATGTTGTCTGTGTTTCACTAATTATATGCGGCATCACTGCTTTTAACCTATGAGACAACAACTTTGCTATGATCTTGTAGATTGATCCTACCAAGCTTATAGGCCTATAATCAGTTAACCCCTTAGGATTCTCCATCTTTAGTATAAGGGTTATAAAGGAACTATTGATACCCTTAACCAGCCTTCCATTCTTATGGAATTCATTCACGAAATTTATCACTTCACTCCTCATCACTGGCCAGAATTTCTGAAAACACCCCATATTAAAACCATCTAGCCCTGGTGCTTTATTCCCATCACAATCCATCACCACAGCTTTGATCTTAGCCTCTGAAAACATGGCTTCCAGCTTTTCAAACCCACAACTTCCTTGTACTGATTTGAAGATCCCTCCTAATTGAGGCCTCCCACCCCAATCTTCAGCAAAATGACTCTTGAAATGTTCAAACACTTTCCTCTTCACATGACTAGGTTCCTCATATACCACCTCCCCATTTGAAATAGAGTTTATTTCATTCCTTGATTGTCTAAATTTTGTCATAACATGAATGAATCTGGTATTCTTATCTCCCTTTAATGCCCAATTCATTCTTGACTTTTGTATCCACAATCTCTCCACCATCTTGCTCAACCTCCACACCTCTTCTCAAATCTCTCTCCTTCTTACTTTTTCTGAATCATCAAGCTCTCTGTCCTCAGCAACAAGATATAAATTGTGTAGGTCAGCTTCTGCTACTTCCAGGTTAATGATCATATTCCCAAACACCTCCACATTCCATTTCCTAAGGCCAACCTTTAGAGTTTCAAACTTTTGTAGTAGAATATACCCAGCCCAACCCACTATATTAGCCTGTTTCCACTTGCTCTCCCAGAATGATTGGAAGTTTTTATGTAAGAACCATGCATTTTGTATCCTAAAGGGTTTTGGTCCCCAGTCCCTACCATCCTCCATCACTAGGAAAGAGCTATGATCAGAGATCAACCTAGGCAATCCCCACAACTTCAAATTGAATACCTCAAGCCACTTTGGATCTACTACGACTCTATCAATTCTGCTCCACCTTTCACCTTCCCTTGGGCTACACCACGTAAACTTCCTACCAAACAATGGCAGATCAGACACTTCACATCTTTTAATAAACTCATTAAACTCCCTCATTCCCCTATCTCTTCTTAAGCACCCTTTCCTTTCACCAATATGCTTTATCTCATTAAAATCCCCACCCAAGCACCAAGGCTTAGGAAAATCCTCTTTTAATTTTACTAAGCTGTCCCATAGCTTCCCTCTTAAACCCATTTCATTAGGTGCACAAACATTTACAATGGCACATTCAAAAGAGTTAAAGAAGGTACCTGATAGTAGTATAAACCTCCTGTTGCTGCAGCACTCTGATATCTGAAACACATCTGGGTCCCAAACACAGTGCAATCCTCTAGCTGCACCTTCAGAGTCCACAGCCATAAATTTCATGTTAACTCTAACCCATAATGATCTTACTTCAGTCTCAGAAATCTCAGATTTTTTTGTTTCTTGGAACAGCACCATATCCACCTTTCTTTCTTTCAAAAGCTTCCTAATTTTGCCTTTCTTTTCCTTCTTGCCTAACCCTCTTACATTCCATGTTAGTATTTTCATAACAAAAGAATAATACTCCTTGGATTTACCCCAGTTGGTGTGCTACATACCCCACCTTTGTCCCCCTCTTCCAATTCTTTTCTTATCCTTTAGCTCAAGTTCCACAATCTTGTTAAGCACTTCACCCTTTTTCCCATTGTACTTCACTCCCAAAACTTCCCTCGTTTTCAAGGTTGCTTGGGCTTTAGTTAGAGTGTGCCTCCCTTTATCTATCACATTCTCTATCGAGGCTGATAGGGAAATTGCTGCTACTGCTGCTCTCCACACTGCAGCTTTTGGGACTGCTTTGCTTGTGGAGACCCCTCTTTGACCATACCTTCAGAGTAGACTAAAGGAACCCTTTTTGGGGTGCTGATGACCATGTTCTTCCCCTTCTTGTTTTTTGCAGGTCGAGTACTAAGCTCCAGCTCCTAGGCTTCAGATACACTTGAACTTTTCATAACTGACCCAGTTACACCACTACCCTCCTCAGTGTTACTAATCTGATCCTTGGGCCCATTTTGGAATTGTTGGACTTGCTTCAGCCCATTACCTTGACATATCCCTTTATTATGGCCCAGTACCACTTCTATTTCTAGTCTAGGCCTATTGAGACTTGACCCACCTAAGCTTCTAACATAGCCTCGCGTTAGGACATGATCATCCATGCTCTGACTTTTTCCAATGTCAACTGCAGCAAACCCTATATTGTGGTTCCCCATTCCCATCATTGTCCTGCATTCCTCTCTACCAGTTGGTGACCCTATATTGTTGTTCCCAATTCCCATTGCCAGCTCTACACCACTTCTTGACTCTGTAACTATAGTATCACTTACCCAATACATCTCCTACTCCAACTCCTCACTCCTCCTCTCTCCACTTGCCTTGAGATCTGTAGCCACATCATTCATTAGGTCTAGAACATGGTCTGACTCATCCTCCACGTCATCATCCCTTTCCTCTTCCCTGTTGCTCCTTGTTATACCTTGTGGCTCTAGATCATTTGAACTACCAAGCTCCTCCACCTCTTGATTCTTCTAGCACTTGCACACCACATTCATCATTTTTGCCACCACCACTTGTTCTTCACAAACTCTCACTGGATGGATCACACCTCTGCACTCCAAGTTTACTACCTTATTAATTAGCTCCATGCATTTGGTGGAGATCTTAATCTTAGCACATACAAAGGACTTAGGTTGACTCATATCTCCCTCAAAATACAGGAAATTCCCCCATAACCCACCAATCCTCTTCACATTTGTACTATTCCATAGGTTTAATGGAATGCCATAGCAGCTTAGCCAGACACACCTTTCCTGCTCTAGGACCAGTCTAGATTTGCCTTCAGAAATAACCTTGCACCAATCCATAATCAACTCCTTAATGGGTTTCAGTTTCAGTGCCATCTCCTCCTTGGACTTGAATGTGAACACCACATCACGGCCCCCACTTTCTCGTACCAAAACATCCTCCACTCCTATTGCTTCAATTTCCTTCTTCAAGTTAATTTTAGCATAGTTCTCCTTCAAGTGAACAGCTACACTATCATACAACCACCTGTAACATGTCCGCGAGGGACCTCGCTACAGTTCGGACTCGATTTGTGTCACGGTTCATAATCTGAACCAAAGAGTCCAAATCCGGCAAATCGTTTTGAGAAAATAGATTTTTAGAAAGAAGTGCCAAACATGGACTGCTTTGCCAGATATAGAGTCGCCACCTAAATATTTTATTTTGGGAAATTTAGGAAACCCTGACTCGTTGCCTAAGGCCACGTGTCCGTCATCACCAAAGTTGCCTCGGCTCGGGAACTTGGGTACGATTGGGGAAGGTCACTTCGTGAGCACCCCCGCTCGCCCGATCAAAGATCGGCCTCTACTAACCATGATATCGAGTTTTGAAAACATTATGTGTTCTTATTCTGCTTATTAGCCTAGATTTACTATGTGATGCGCACAGCATACAAGTATAGATTGGGTCGCCTGAATTGGAACGAAACATTTCATGTTTGTTTATTTGAAAATGGTTTGATGGTGCTACTCGCAAGTAGGCTAAGACGTGAATTTGCCACCCTCGGGTGGGCTTGGAAAACATGATTTTGCCACTATCTAGTGGGCTTTAAAACACACATATTAACGAATTGTTCCAATCCAAATAACCCAACCTTCACCCACAAGCATTCAGACAGTTATATCACATAAGCATATAGCCTCATGGTAAGCATGCTATCATGGCAGTCACTCACACACATGCAAGGATGCTAAAACATAAAAACTTACCGAGTACTCCAAGCCAAAACAGGAGCTAATTAGAAATCATGCATGATCCTAACTATACAGAAATGCCTAATGCAACACATGCAAAAATGCAACTATAGCAGGCTCGGCTATTCTAAACATGGCATATGGAATGCTACAACTAACTTGGAATACAAATGCAGTTAGTATGATGCGCCGAGCCCGGTGCATGCAAGACAGATGAATGAATGCAAACATGCTATCATACTGTATGCTAATTGAAACATGCCCTAATCTAACCATCATAAGCTGGTAAATAAAAGGGAGAAAGACGTGGGGTTGGAAGACATACATCACACACACGCACACTTATTACAAAATTGTCCTCCTCGGAGGGTCCGAATAAATAATATACAGTCCTAAATAAGTAATACAGTCCAAATGAGTACAAAACCCTAATTAATTAACAAATTAATCTAGGAAAGTAGTAAATTAGCATGCAAGCCTACGGACTGCCTCAACTCTGTTTCGAATGATGAATGATGCATGCTTGGGTTGCCTTTGTGCGGAAATCCACTGCGATGCCCCAATTAGCCTCTGTTTGAAATTGTTTTTAGGATGCGTGCCAAGCTTCGGAAGGCTGCTGATTCTTGATTTGCTGCAACAGCCAGCAGAAAAGGGGCATGGCAATGTATTTTCACATATGTATGCTTGACTACTCTTCAGGGAGTGTAGTCCTCGATCCTCGTACCACCAATCACGCATCTCGATGCATGATGGTCGAAGAGTCGAATTGCACTACTCAATATGAAATGAATGCACGTATAAACACAACAAGACCGAGACTCCATCATAGATAATCTGGAGTGTCGGTGACTGGAAATTGAGACACGTTCCGTCACTCAAAGTACGAAACGTCCCTCGTTTCCCGTGCTCGGGCTAACTCCTACCCCAAACACAATGCGATATGCATGATATGCATGAATGCAACTAAGATACAACCTAACATGCACAATGCTACGGAATGGCATACACGATGTGCTAACATATAACCTAGCATACACAATGCTATGAAATGGCATACACAATGTATAATGGACTTACACCAATACGAGTGGACCTCAGCCACACTCACATAAGTGGCCATTAGATGAAAATGAGACTCTCGAGATGCGTGCACGCATGCACGCAAATCGAGGACCGAACCTAAGGCACAAATGCCACTCTACCAAAGCATGGCAAGACATGGAACATGATATGCAAACAAGAAAATTTCAGCACTGAAATATGATGCTAAACAGCCCCGAATCATGAAAACACGGCACCCGATGCATGAGGTGAGACCCGAAACTCAAAACTAGGCACATGGAATGACTTACAGCTATACAAAGCATGCATTATTTGAACATGAAGTATGAAGACAGAGTCAAGGAAGTCCCAAAACATGGACTTTTCCAGTTTAAAGCAAGGCCAAAAAGTGCTAGCAAGATGGCTTAAATTAGCATGCAATTTTGACTAGTAAACATGGTTTACATGGCAAGTACGTGATGCACATGGAATCTGACCAAACCGTCAAAAATCAGTGAATAAATCACATGAAAATAGGCCCAAATAACCACTAATATGCAACCATGGCATGCAAAAATGATGAGTTGCTTTAGAGGGCCATGCAAGGAGTTATTAGGCACATACAAGATGGAAATGTGGCAGCCCCAAATCAACTCTGAAAATCAAATATGGTAGTCCCAAAACCCAACAAATTGACCCTAGAAAGTGACTTCAAAGCATGCAAGATGGGGTCTCTTTGGAAGGCCAAAATGACTACCAAACAAGTCAAGGAGAGAGGGGGTCACCCCCCTCTGATTTCAAAGCTCAAAATAGTGGCCAAGCCACTGAAAATCCACTGGATTTCAGTGGCTAGAAGGCCAAACCAAGCATGCAACAAGGGCTAGGATATAAGGCTCAAAATGGGAGGCAACCAAGCATACAAGATAGCATATGGTCTCAAACAAAAATGGAACCTTAATAAAATATGAAGATGATGTCAAAACAAGCCTTTTTCCAGTTTATAACAAGTCTCAAAAATGAGTACAAATAGGGCTAATCTATCATGCAAAAATGGCCCTAAAAGTGATAATAAAGACAATGGACAGCAGCTGGCCCCAAATGGTGAAGAGCCCTTCAACAAAGTTTAAGAGAGGCTCAAAACAAGGCACTTCTCAGTTTGTAGCAAGCCACGAAAATGAACACCAGTAAGGCTAAACTATCATGCAAGAAAAGGGCCTAAAAGAGGGATAAAGGGACAAGTGGCAGAAGATGGCCTGAAATAGAGGAGAGCCCTTCCATAAAGTTGAAGAGGGGCTCAAAAAAAGCCACTTTATAGTTTGTGACCAAGTCCAAAACAGCTCACAAATAAGCCTAAAATACTATGCAAAAAAAGGCCTAAAAGAGAGTTAAAGAGGCAAGGGGTAGAAGATGACTTCAAACAAGAAAGAGCCCTTCAACAAAGTTGAAGAGGGGCTCAAAATATGATCTTCTTCAGTTAGGGTCGGAGCCCAAAAATTCTTGCAAATAAAGATGGCCAATGAAACAAAGAAAGTGCAAGTTTAAGGGAAATAGGGACTTACCCTTGAAGACCAACTTCCCAGCAGCTTTTGACCCAAATTTCTGAGCCTTCAACCTCTGCAAATGGCCTCTAAGGTGCTTTATTGAATGGTGGTGGTGTATATCTATGGGTTGTAGTGCAAAGGTGCAAGGAAATCCAACCTCAAAGCACTTGAACACACAAAATATAGAGAGAGAGGAAGCTTTTGCCCTTTTAAAAGCTCAGAACCTGGTATAAGGAAGAAGGCTATTGCTTATATAGAGCAAAGCCAAGCCAAAGCTTCTTGAACAAGCTTTTCAAGGCTGTCATCCCTCCATACACGTGTATGGAGGACAGATATGAGGATTCCAGCTGGTACAAAAGATCTTCCCGGAAACCAGCTGAAATAGGGGGGGTGCCGGCCATCAGTAATGGCCGGCAGTACCACACTGATGGCCGGCAAGGCTCCATCAGTGGCCGGCAGGGGCAAAGCCATGGCTGGCAGTGCCATGCCATGGCCGGCAGTGCACTACAGGGTCCACTCTGAAAGGACCAGGTCAGGGTCCAAAAATGAGACAAAAAGGATACAAGGTTCTAAAAACCTGAACCAGTGACGTTCCGCCACGGCAGTCGAATGCTGGGCAAGCAATCGAACCAGCCGTTGGGTGTACCTACAAGCACAACTAAGTCTTGAGGACGGTCAAAAATGGGGTGTCTACAGTTGCCCCTCTTTGACAGAACTCAACAGTCACAAAGTGACGAGAGTGAGTGTCAAAACCCAGAGACGACCCATTTTTGACAAGACCGAAGACTCGGACAATCGATCAATATAAGCATGCAGAGATGCGCCCGAAGGCTGGGGGCAAAATGCAACTGATATGCAAGATGCAAGAGCACGACCAGTAATCATGCCAAGGATGCTGTAATGAAGCAAACATGCGACAGTTTTAAGCGGGTAAACAACAGTTCTACATATTCCAACGGGAATGATGTAAGAAAGATTACGCAATTCTTACCACGTTTCACGTGGAGTGAATAGAATACCTGTGCGGCTCGTCTGGCCATGCCAGCTTCAAATGAACCATACATACAATATCGTGCCTAAAAAAAGAGAAATGAACTTAACAGGCACAATATTGTTAGAATCATGCATAACAATGCATTTGAGAAGCGCGTGATTACGCATGCGAAATGTGCACAAACACATGTAAGTAAAGTGCACGTGACAATATGCACAATGTGTATAGCAAGAATTTGAACGCATGTAAGTAAAGCATGCAGTCACGCAGGCAATGCGTAACGAAGCTTGAACTTGAATACATGTAAGTAAAGCATGCGGCCAACGCGTGCAATGTGTAAAGCAGAACTTGAAAATACACATGTAAGTAAAGCATGAGGCCAACGCTTGCAATGTGTGAAGCAGAACTTGAAAATACACATGTAAGTAAAGCATGTGGCCAACGCGTGCAATGTGTGAAGCAGAACTTGAAAATACACATGTAAGTAAAGCATGCGGCCAACGCGTGCAATGTGTGAAGCAGAACTTGAAAATACACATATAAGTAAAGCATGCGGCCAACGTGTGCAATGTGTGAAGCAGAACTTGAAAATACACATGTAAGTAAAGCATGCAGTAACGCAAGCAATGTGTAAAGCAAACAAAGCTATGAACACATGTCAGTAAAGCACACGTCGAAACATGCACAATGTGTAACCACCTGGAAAATGCATTATACACATGTAAGTAAAGCATGCAGTAACGCAAGCAATGTGTAATGAAACTTGAAAATACACATGTAAGTAAAGCATGCAGCCAACGCGTGCAATGTGTAATGAAACTTGAGAGAATACACATGTAAGTAAAGCATGCAGTAACGCAAGCACTGTGTATAACAAGCAAAGGTATGAACACATGCCAGTAAAGCACACGCCGAAACATGCGCAATGTGTAACCACCTGGAAATACATATATACATGTAAGTAAAGCATGCAGTAACGCAAGCAATGTGTAATGAAACTTGAAAATACACATGTAAGTAAAGCATGCGGCCAACGCGTGTAATGTGTAAAGAAGAAATTGAAATTAGGACAACTCATGATAAAGAAGTGTATAGCGATGTGTGACAAGAAAATGCAAGACAATTGCATGATAGAGCAAATGCATGACAATGCTTGTGAACTGGATGGGTGTTCATTATAACAGCCAAATACCACTTGACGCCAATAGAAGAGAAAGATGCTTAATAAAGACATCTTAAACGGAGACCTCCGGTTTACCACCCGAAGGGTTTGGGATGCGTCAAAAGGATACACCTCGTACGCATTGATGGATGTAAACCATCGTATATTGGAGACGTGATTCCCGAGCTTCCGCAGAGGTATTTCGAATCAAGCCTTGAGCATTCCGCGGGATTATTGAGACCCCAAAAAAGATTCCCAAGATCAAATATGCAGGAAAGCTGGAAAAGACTTTCTGGTCACCAAGGACAACCGCCGGCCACCGTCGGCCATCAGCATCAGCCGCCGGCCATAGACAGCACACTGCCGGCCATCGATGTGCCACCGCCGGCCATCGGTGGCAGATTGGGGCAAACTTGGCTTGCAAGCCGTGGGTCTTTAAATTGGCTCAAAATTACTCCATTTCCTCACAAATCCTTCCATAGAAATCACTTTTCTTCCTTCCTAGGTGTGCCTTCTCTCTAGATCTGCGCGTTCTACGCGTTTCCCAACACCCTATTCAACTTTACATCGCGAAGGATACTTAATTTTGTTTGGTTTGAACCGATCAGAAATTGCATCCGAAGCTTCTTTCACCGTTTTCCGCATTCAAGGATCATTCCCCCCGATCTTCTCTCGAGGTTAGTTCACTTTCCCGGGTTTTTCAACTTTTCTTGAATTTTCTCCCTCTTAGGATTCGAGTTTTTTTTTTTTCCAAATTGCACCATTTTGCCTATTTTTGTTTATTTTTGCATCATTCCTGTGCATTCATCTCAGATGGCAGACGATGTGCCTCATGATGAGGGTTTCCCAGCACTCCCTCCAGTAGAGTTGGCAGCAGAGTTTGCGGCCGAGCCAGAGGTTGAGCCCCAGCCTTTGCCCTTGGACGTACGTCCCTTCGACCCTGCGGTATACCACCCGGAGACTCACATCATTCCGGTGGTGGGAGGCATCCATATTTTTACCGATTTTGATGAGGACGGGCCAGACGACCTCTTATTGAGGGAGCCGATGTCTCACTTGTCGGCCATTGCTGTGGAGGTACTATCTCTGTTTTTCTGTAATATTACTTTCGACCACCTGCATTTATTGCGCTATTTTGATCTGATTACATCGCATGCTTTGATCTGACTGTATTTCATACTTTGCTGATCTGCACTTGACTGCACCTTACACATTACTACCCTGCATGTACTGCACATAACCGCATCTCGTGCGTCACTATTCTGAATCTGAATGCATCTTTAACACATCATTGCTCCGGATACGACTGTATCTTCAATGCACTACCACTCTGAGCTGAATTGTATTTTCAACACACTGCTGATCTGATTCGAACCGTGTTGGTTTGGTTTAAAGCTGCATTTTCAATATTCCCCTGATTTGATTTTGAAAGTGCATTTTCAATACACTGTTGATCTAATTTGAACTGCATTTTCAATACACTGTTGATCTGATTTAAACTTGTATTTTCCACAGGAGGGATCTCGCTCCTTCCGAGGCTACGGCGCTACGACCGCTCACGACTGGTACGATGTGCTCCCCATGGGGGTCCGCCGGATTATCGACGAGACTGGCTTCGGCATATTTTGTCACGGGCTGACGCGAGTTACAGCGAGTCGCCCTCTCTTGGGGGCTCTGGTGGAGAGGTGGTGGGACACCACCAATTCCTTCCATTTTTCCACAGCAGGGGAGTTGACCATGACTCCTTTCGACTTCGCTATGATCACCGATCTGGGAGTGGGAGGTGATCCGATCCCCTTAGATCCCGATATGGGGGAGTGGGTGGCTGCGTGGGATGTGTTGCTTGGAGCCCGTCCACCCCTTGCGCGAGCGGGTATGGTTAGATACTCTTGGTTCGAGGAGCAGTTCTGCGGGGAGGATCCTCAGACTGATGAGGGAGTGGAGCAGTACGCCAGAGGCTTCCTTCTATTCCTTTTTGGTACCACCTTGTTTTCGAACAGGGGGAATACCGTGGGTTTGTACTTCTTGAGCGCCTTGGTAGTGCTTCCGCGGGTTCGCTCCTACAACTGGGGCGCAGCCGGCCTCACTACTCTTTATGGGTACATGAGCTCCACTTCTCGGATGCGTGGGGGTTTGATCGGAGGCTATTGGCGAGCTTAGGAGGTACATGACCCAATTTGTATTCTCCGTACCCAGTATCACACTGTCATACTATATGCTTTCTGCTTTGCATTTTCTGTACACTATACACCGCACATTGCTCATGATACACTGCACACAAGGTCTAATGTCTGCCTGTCTAGGCCTGCATCTGTTATGTACAATACTGCATTCTGTATTCTGCTTTCTGCATTATTGTTTATGCACTGTACTGATCACCTCTGTTCAACAGCTTTGGGTATTTGCATACTTCCCGACATTAGCTCCAGATCCGATGGAGGAGACTGCAGTGATGGTCCCATTTTCTGAGATGTATGACGGTCCGCTCCGTCGTAGGACCCGGGAGAGCTTCATGTTCTTCCGGCAGTATTTTGACACAGTCACGGCGCGTGAGGTAAGTCTGCAATAAGGTTATTTTGAGTAAACCGATGCACCTGCCTTAGTTATTTGATGACTGATCATCTTGTTGGTTCCCTTTCTCAGATTACATGGCGACCATGGGAGGTGATTCCGTCGGGACTCCGGGATCAGTATCACACTGCCCAGATTATGTCTCAGTACTGTATCCTCTTCGAGGGGCCGATCTGTCGGGCCTGGTTTCTGAGTGAGCACTTTGTGCGCCAGACTTTGGGGTTGCCTGCCCCATTTGCACCGATGGCGCCTCCACCATCGATGAGGGAGACACACAAGTTATCTGCTGACCGGGTGATTCAGTTCATGGTAGGGCTGGAGACAGATTACTTCCGTGCCGAGGGCGATTACGCGACCTTCATTCAGACACATTTGATGCCACCTTTGACTGGTGTCCAAGGAGGAGAGGGAGCGAGGGCTCCAGCTATGAGAGGTAGAGGCGGATCAGCCCGGTCTCGTAGGAGGCAAGGTCCCGAGGAGAGACAGGAGTCTGGATGGCCAGCGTTGCCTGCTATTATGACACTTCGAGGGCGAGCTAGAGAGATTTATCAGGTTCCTTTTGCTCCTCCTCCAGCTGGTCACGAGCTAGTCGGAGGTTATGGCTCGACTCCGGTATTTACTACACCATCATTCCTTGTACTGTCATTTGATTTCACTTGATATTCTGCGAAGTATTAATGATCTCCAACATTTTGCAGGCTCCTATTGAGTACACTCGTCAGTCTCTAGCGATGACGGCTTCAGTGACAGGGATGCTACAAATGAGCATGGACCTACTCAGTATCTATGGCATTCCGGTAAGTTTGCTTAAACTGCACTTCGTGTCATGAAGTCCTTTCTTAACTCACCACTACAGCTTACACACTGCATTAATCTGATACTTTGTTCCCATACACCATTCATAGTGCGTGTTCACTGCAAATCATTCACCATTCATAGTACATCACCTTTCCTGCATCTGATACATTTTGATTACTAATGCATTTTGGGGGATTGCCCTCTTTCAGATTCCTTTCTTGCCGCCAGGCCCATCGGGTGTTCCCGTAGGAGTAGGGGCAGGTCCTTCAGCACCTCCTCGAGCAGCAGAGGGAGCAGGATGAGGGACTAGTTCACGGGGGCCTGCCTCAGATGATGACGAGTCTGACGAGGAGGCGATGAGTGCGCAGTCAGAGTCAGAGTCAGATGCTGATGGTATAGATCCTGGATCTTCATCCAGGAAGAGGACTAGGACAGATTCCCGTACTTGAGGCCACCGGCGCTAATCCGGACATTTTGCTACCTGAGAGACACTGATCTCCTTTTGTTTTATTTTCCTTTTTACTAGTAGTTTTGCACATTGCTGGTTTATTTTGGAACCAATTACTTTGTAAAAGGAAAACTATGACGGAATGAAAACAGCCCTTTTGTTTGAAAAAGTGTTTCATTTGTGCATTCCATGCATCGCATCGTATCGCATTACCTTACACAACAATGTAAATGAGATCACAGTTTTATTTTGAAAACCAAACGCTCAAATTGCACTAATCAGGTAGTGAACCGACTAATAACAAAACAACTCGATAAACAAATTGCAACAACTCAATACATAAAAGGAAGATAATTACATCCTGACATAGAAAAGGAAACTAATACATCTTAAACAAGACACAACAGAGTCCAACAGGACAAAAACAAGACCTTGAAAGACACAAAGAAAAGGACTCAAGTAAATAACTGGGTCTTCAAAGAGGGAGACAAGGGGCAAGAGGGAAGCACTGACGGCCACCGCCGGCCATCACTATCAACCGCCGGCCATCGACAGCACACTGTCGGCCACCGATGTGCCACCGCAGGCCATCGATGGCAGACTCTCCGAAATGACGACACCTGTCCTCCATTCACTACCTTATCTTCTATATGAGTTCCAGCTTCGGGATTTTCTTCATTTCAGCTCAAATTTGTACCAAATGGAAGCATTCCTTGCCCAAAACCTCACAAATTGGATTGCCAACTTGGATGTCTCGGAAAAGCTGAATTTTCAGGGTTTCGGCTTGAATGCACTATTCACGTTGAGTTGCACTCCGCTGCACTTTCCTTTCCTCCATGCCGCGGCGAGGTTTTGGAACCCGGTAACGCACGTCTTTAGCTTCGGCGGGCAAGAGGTATGTCCAACTTTCGAAGATTTTCAAGTTTTGATGGAATCTAAACGTTATGAAGAGATCTTGCCTCAGTTTCGCTTTGGCCACGCCCAAGCTTGAAGAGAGATGTGTGGGCTCACCACGCATGACGCTCGATCTCTGATCTGCAACGGGGAACTAGATATCCTCGGCTTGATTCATCGCTTTTCTGATGCCGGTGACCGCGGCAACCATTACTGGCAAGGTTTTCGGCAACACGCCCTTTGTTTGTGCATGCTATCTCACTTTTTGCTTGCCCCAGGCTTTAGTGGATCTAGCATTCGTCTGATTGAAGTTGCTCAAGGCTTGAAAGAAGGAAAGAGCTGCATCGCCATGACATTGGCCGAAACACTGATGGGCTTGGACGCTTTCTATCGTCAGGAGATGACCAGATTTGCGGGGAGTCCACTACTACTGCAGGTAATGTTTCCCACCCAATCTCACATATATATTGCTCACATCACTCGGCCCTCAGGCTCGGTTTTTCTCACAAAACCCTTTACTTACTTTTCTCTCATCATACATCTCTCTATTCTTTATTCTCTCATTTTTCATCCCTCCCCAGGTATGGTTGATGGATAAATTGCAGGTCGTGGACTCTTGCCTGGCCTACTCAGCTCGCGGCTACTTCTTTCATCAACGCCTAGTCGATGCCCTTGATGAGGGATGGTGGTTCGATTGGATGAGCAATTTGTCTGCAGATCGCATTGCTTGGCACTGCCCTTGGCTCAATCTCCCGGCAATGAGCTATAGTATGTCCCGACAGACTGGGATCCAGTTGATTGGCCTGACCCACTGTGTCTTCTACTTCCCATTCCGTATCCGGCGCCAGTTCGGCCATGATCAGACTTGCCCGCCAGAGGGGATAGAGTACCCGGCTGCATTCCCAGTCCGAGGCGCACAGCTTGCCCGATATGCCGCAGCATGGAGGACGAGAGAACTCCTGACCCCCGCTCCCACTTTCAATTGCAGTTTGTCTGATGAGTGCTGGGATTGGCTCAATGAAGAGGCACAGATTGGGCCTAGCTTGGCATCAGAGGCTTCGACTAGCTCTGGGAGGGGGCGCAGGGACACCTGACTTGACTATGCCCCGGGTTTACTGCTTTATTAGTACTTTCAAGTTTTCGTTATGAATGTAATAAAAAGCAACTTCAATTGTATGCAAGAGCAGGAGAACTCTGTATTGAAATCAATGAAATTGAAGGTTGTGGTACTGAAAATTTTCCGCTTTGGTCCAAAAATGGTCTTAGTTGTAAAAAGATTAATTTGAACAAAGTCAACTTTTATTAAAACTTTTCAAAACTATTTTCGATATGGATCAGAACTGGACACGCCTGAGATCTGTCACTGAGATACACAACCCCGGATCCTAGCAACTGGAAAGTTGCCCCTAGTCTGAATAGTACCGCGGCATTGTATGGCAACGGAAAGTTGCCCCTAGTCTGAATAGCACTGTACCGGAGATCACGATAAATGCTGATGAACAAAGATGACCAAGATGATCAAATGGACAAAGTTGATCGGGGAAAATGTTTATGGCTGAACTTCAGGATGAAGTTGCCTAGGTATCCCAAAGATGGGAATCAAGCCTTACCTAGTTCCGGCTTAGGTTCACTCGAGTATTTTCACTCTCCTTTTACGCTCTAACTTTTGCCAAGGCCGCCCTTTGCGGGTTTTCGACCTTGCGAGCTCAGTTTTTATAATTTCAAATTTTCTATGCTCTTAGTTTTGCTTAGGTCGCCCTTTCGGGTTTTCGGCCTAGCGAGCCTCTCAAGGGCAATATTTCTTCAACTTGTCCATGTTAATCGGCTGTGAGAACTCTAAGCCATCCAGGTCCATCAGAACCACAGCTCCACCTGACCAGATAGACTTGATGATGTAGGGACCAGTCCAATTGGGTCTGAACTTGCCCCTCGGGTCGTGGATAGGAGCTCAGTTATCCTTGAGCACCAAATCTCCTTCCTTTAGATTCCTGGACTTAACTTTCTTGTTGAAACGGGCAATTCTGTGCTGATAACCTTGAACATGGTATAGTGCTTTCAGTCTTCTCTCATCGAAGAGCATGAGTTCCTCAAACTTGCTCTGCTGCCAATCTGCTTCAGCTATTTGACACTCACCCAATACTCGCAATGACAGAACCTCAATCTCAATAGGTAGAACGGCCTCCATCCCATAAACCAATGAATACGGAGTCGCCCCAGTAGAAGTTCTGATTGAAGTCTGGTAGCCCCACAGAGCAAACGGCAGCTTATCTGGCCAGTCCCGGTAGGTTTCCACCATCTTCTGCAGTATATGTTTGATGTTCTTGTTGGCGGCCTCAACCGCTCCATTGGTTTACGGCCGATAGGTAGATGACTTATGAAAAGCCACGTTGTATTTCTCCAACAAGTCAATCACTTCCTTTTTGAAGTGGGAACCGTTATCTGAAATTATCTCGTTTGGGACCCCATAACGACAGATGATGTTGTTTCTGATAAATTTTGCAACGTGCAAAGCCTTCAACACCGCATAAGATTGGGCCTCGACCCACTTCATAAAGTAATCTATCACAACCAGGATGAACTCATGCCCATTCGACCCCTTCGGAGTGACAGCCCCGATCACATCAATTCCCCAGACTGAAAATGGCCATGGTGAAGTCATATTGTACAGCTTTGACGGCAGAATGTTCATGCGATTTGCATGGATCTGACACTTGTGGCATCGCCGAACAAAACCGATACAATCCTCCTCCATGGTAGACCAGTAGTAACCCTGTCTGAGGATCTTCCGTGCTAGCATTACTCCATTCATTTGCGCACCGTATTCCCCTCCATGGATGGCTTCCATTAGACGCTTCGACTTTTCGGCATCGACACACAGCTTATGCATTCCCAGATGACCTCTCTTATACAGCTTACCCCCACAGATGATGAACTGAATGGCCATTCTTCTGATTGCCCTTTTATCCTTGGCATTTACCCCTGGCGGATATGCTTCCTTCTCCAGGAAATTCCAAATGTCATGATACCAAGGGTTTTCGTCCTGAGCCTCATCTATAGCAGCAATCGACTCGTAGGCTGGTGCAAATTTCTGGTCAATGATGACTGGACGCATCCGGACTCCGAATGGGATGTCTATCATGGAAGATAGAGTTGCTAAAGAATCTGCGAACCTGTTGTTCTCTCTTAGTAGATGAGTAAAACTTAGCTTCTCAAACCGAGGAATTAACAAGTCCAAGGCTTGGTGATACAACATCATCTTCTCTTCTTTGACTTTCCAGTCTCCTTTTGTTTGAGACACAACAAGGTTCGAGTCCCCAATGACGTCCAACCGTCTTGCCCCTAGTTCCAAGGCTGCTTCTAGACCGGCGATGCACGCCTCATATTCTGCCTCATTGTTCGAGACTTTGAACCGGAGTTTGAAGGCTAGAGGGATACGGGAATTGTCGGGTGCTATCAGCAACCCTCCTATCCCATACCCATACTAATTTGATGCTCCGTCAAAGTACATCGTCCAAGTTTCATCGTCGATATGCAAAATGGCCTCATCTGGGAATAAGTACTCAACTGCTTCACCCCCTTCCACTGGATGGTCGGCTAAGAATTCTGCTACTGCTCTTCCCTTGACTGACTTGCGCGTTACATACTTCAGATCGAATTCGGAGAGCAACAGCAGCCAACGAGCTAGCCTACCCGTAAGTGCTGGTTTCTCGAAAAGATATTTGATGGGATCGAGTCGTGAAACCAACATTACGGAGTGAGCTAACAGGTAGTGCCGCAGCTTCCTGGTAGCCCATACCAAAGCTAAGCAAGCCTTCTCCAGCGGTGTATAGCGAGTTTCATACTCTAGCATCTTCTTGCTAAGATAGTAGATTGTTTTCTCTACTTTGTCCTCTGATTCTTGCGCAAGCATACAGCCCATTGTGGTCTCAGTCACTGGAAGGTACAATATCAACGGTTTTCCCGGCTCTGGTGGCGACAGCACGGGCGGGTTCTGTAGATATTCCTTGATCTGTTCAAATGTAGCTTGGCATCGGCCGTCCCATTGGAATTTCTTGCCTTTCTTCAGGAGACCAAAAAGTGGTTCACAAGTCAAGGTTAATTTTGAGATAAACCGTCTTATGAATTGCACTTTACCCAGAAAGCCTTGCACCTCCTTTTCAGTCCTTGGTGGAGGCATTTCTAGGATGGCCTTAATTTTGGAAGGGTCGACTTCGATGCCCCTTTGTGTAATAAGAAACCCCAGCATTTTTCCCGCTGTAACACCAAACGTACATTTCTGAGGATTTAGCCGCAACCGGAATTCCCTGATCCTTTGAAAAAACTTTTGCAAGGCGGTGTAGTGGCCCTCTCTTTCTTTGGACTTGACAATCATGTCGTCCACGTACACCTCAACCTCTTTGTGGATCATGTCATGTAGTATTGTGGTCGCAGCCCCTTGATAAGTAGCTCCAGTATTCTTCAATCCAAACGGCATTACTCTGTAGCAGTATGTCCTCCACGGGGTGGTGAAAGCTGTCTTTCTCGGTCTTTTGGTGCCATCACTATCTGATTGTACCCTGAGAAGCCATCCATAAAAGAAAGCAAAGCATGCCCTGCTGTGAAATCCACCAACTCATCAATATGTGGCAAGGGAAAGTCGTCCTTCGGACTAGCTCTGTTCAAATCCCTGAAATCCACGCATACTCGGATCCTGCCATCCCTCTTCGGCACCGGAACAATGTTGGCCAACCAAGTCGGGTATTCAGATACTAGCGGGAAGCCTGCGTCGATTTGCTTGGTGACCTCTTCCTTAACCTTGAGAGCCCAATCCGGGCGGATCCTTTTGAGTTTCTGCTTGACAGGTCGGGCCTCGGGGTCAAGGGGGATCCGATGCTGTACAATCTCAGGATCGATTCCAGGCATGTCTTCGTAGGACCACGTAAAAACATCTTTGAAATCTTTTAATAAAGCGACTAAGCGCTCGCGTTCCTCCGAAGACAACGTGGACCCGATCTGGACCAGCCGCGGGTCCTCCTCAGTACCAACATTCACGGTAGTGATTTCATCAACTAGGGGTTTAACAAATCTTTCCTGCTCTTGATCAATTAAACGTTGCAAAATCGGAGGAATTTCTTCCTCGTCGTTTTTATCAAAATTTTGAAAGTCCTGATTCAAGCAATAAATCAAAGGCACAGAAAAGTACTCAGAAACCACATTCACCTTATTCTCATTAGGTGCTTCCAAACCGTCCAATTCTTCTGTTACAACAGACTCAAAAGAGAAAGAAAAAGATGACCTAGACTGGACTATGGCATCCGGGTTATCACCCCCAGGAATACCGGACTCAGACTCAATCGAGTTAGAACCTGATTTCGACTCAATAGATTCGGAGGAATCAGATTCCGGCTCACTACCTGACCCAGTGCTACTGGACAAAAATCCCTCTTCGTATTGCCAAGTGAGAGAGGGTGCGATAGATGCATCCAAAATAGTTGCTGGTAGGCTTGCAGCCGTTCCATTCCCGATCGTGCATATCGAGAAGTTATCCCCCAAGCACTTCTAGTCGATCGGAGGATCTGAAAGTAGACATGCTAGCGCTACCCCCATTTCAATTTCAGCGCCTTCGGAATCCATTTCCTTACACTGCTCAACCTCAGCTGATGGGTCTATCTGCTCTTCGGCAACGTCATCCCCGGATAATTGCAGGTCGAAGAAGATCTCGAAACCTGGCACGCGCTTCTTCTCCGCGTTCAGCCACGGCTCTGGGAAGCCGCAAAATGGAAAGTCCTCCCCCTCCCGGACGAAGCGTCCGTTTAGGGTACCCTGAATAGGCCTATGCATCAGCTCAAAAGGCTTCCCAGCCTGCTTTGCTCTGGCTCTTCCAGCCATTTCCTTTCCCTTCCTTACCCAGTCCTCTTTGGTGGGCAGATAGCCCAAGCCAAAGGTATTAGGGTTGTGCGGCACTTCAGCCAATACTGCGACGCCCTTCCGGCCGCTCCTTCCTAATCCCATCCCGGGGATGTGTTGTAGCTTGTTCATGAGGTATATAGATTGAGCACTAACATATACTCCCTCATTAACAACCATGATATTCTACACAACCCGGGCCTCAGCCAGAGTAAACCCTGATAAGAACACATCTTCCGTGCCGTGCTCGATTTCTAGGACTGGTGTAGATACCTCCGGAGGTGGATGGATTGATGAATTCCCGAAAACAATGGCTACTCCCTTTCCATAGGGGTATTTCACCATCTGATGTAGAGTGGAAGAGACTGCCCTTACTTGGTGCAACCACGGTCGCCCCAAGAGTAGGTTAAAGGTTGCAGGAATGTCCAGGACATGGAATTCAATGTTGTGTTGTCCTAGACCAACCTGGGTCTGGATTTTGACAGTCCCCATCACCTCCCTGCTGGTGTTATCATAGGCTCTGATCACTTGAGTAGTTGGTACGAAGTCCGCGAGCTTCAACCCGATTGCATATGCCGTCCTTGACGGGCACACATTAATAGCGGATCCCGTATCGACAAGAACCATTGGTACCTATTTGCCTCTACATTCCACTGAGATGTAGAGAGGTTTGTTGTGATTTACACCTTCAGGCGGTAGTTCTTTGTCAGAAAAGGTCAACGTCGGGGAACCTCCTCCCGGAAAAACCAATCCAACTAGCTGCTCCGGCGTGGTATCTATAGAGAGCTTGGCCTTGTCCATGGCTGATAAGACAGCCTGCCTGTGTACTCGTGATGCCGTAAGCAGTCCCCAGATGGAGATGTCTACTTGTATCTCCTTTAACTGCTTGAGCACAGCCTCTTCTTCGATTTGCTTCTCCTTCTGTCTCTCAGCTTCTTTATCCTTCCTAGATGCCTCTGGCTGGTCTAGGTGCGGGGGTTTGAAGTACCGCCCACTTCTTGTCATGTGGTCAACCTCATCGAGGTACCAGGTGTCGTCTGGTTGATTGCTTCCCCAGTCCTCGTCTGTGTGGGCAAGACATAAATCATCGTCTTCCCACCACATTCCGTTGGCATTCAAAATGCACTTGTCTGGCCCGGGCATGTTTGTACTCGCATCACTTTCAGCCTGCATGCTCACAGCATCCTCTGTTCTCGTGCCCACAGCACTTTCAATCCCCTCATGGATTTTAGCCTTCCCGGTTCTCTCAGAACCCCGTTGTTCTACCTGCATCAGCGCAGTTTGTCGTTCAACTTTCCCTGTATTCACAATGCTTCTGTCCTGAGCGAAATTCTTTGTACCGACGCTCTCCGGCAATGTACTCTGACTTCCGGCCCTTCCGGCCACAATTGATACCCTCGCCCCTGCTGGGCTCTGTTGGAACTCTACAACATCCGGTTGATCATCCAGCCATCCGGTAGCCTCTGCCGATTCCTCATACTCAGACCAGTTGACTACTGCGTCCCCTGATCCTTGGTCATTGAAAAACTGTAGGTTGGCAAAGTCCTTCTCCACAGCCGTTAAATCCTCTGTCCTCTGCTCAAATCCATCCCCCTGGATCACACACAGTTCTGCCCTCTCTGGCAATTCTGCACTTGGCTTAAACTGGCCTGCTGACAAAATGTAACCACTCGGATCATAGGCTTCCCCAGCAAAATCCTCAGACTGCTCAAACCTTGATTCAACCATTCTATCCTCCTCTGCAACCTCCTCTGTAGTTTCCTCGACAGCCACCACCATTGGCTCAGGTTGGGTTGTGGAGATGTCTATCATGCACAAATAGTCGGTGCAGTCGGGAAGGAGCACCTCCGGCTTAGGTAGATGGGAGGGAGTGATATAGATGCTAGGATCGTAAGACACGACCCTAGTCTGGATAAGATTGACTCTTTTGGGAGGTGGAGCTTGGTTGTTGTAGACATCCCCAAACGCATCCCGGGGAAGGAGTGCGAGTCCCCCCCGTTCTGGTTCGATATTGGGTCACTACAGTTCGAAGGACTCAAATGTCACGGTTCTAAATCTCGAACCAAAGAGTCCAAATCCGGCAAATCGTTTTGAAAACAGATTTTTTGAAAGATGTGCCAAACATGGACTGCTTTGCCAGATACAGAGTCGCCACCTAAATATTTTATAATGGGAAATTTAGGAAACCCTGACTCGGTGCCAAAGGCCACGTGTCCGTCATCACCAAAGTTGCCTCGGCTCGGGAACTTGGGTACGATTGGGGAAGGTCACTTCGTGAGCACCCCCGCTCGCCCGGTCAAAGACCGGCCTCTACTAATCATGATATCTTATTTTGAAAACATTGTATGTTCTTATTCCGGTTATTAGCCTAGGTTACTATGTGATGCGCACAGCATACAAGTATAGACTGAGTCGCCTGAATTGGAACAAAACATTTCATGTTTGTTTCAAAGATGGTTTGCTACCCGCAGGTAGGCTTAAAATGCAGATTTTGCCACCCTCAGGTGGGCTTAGAAAACATGGTGTTGCCACTATCTAGTGGGCTTAAAACAAACAATCAATGCATTATTCCAATTCAGATAACCCAACCTTCATCCACAGGCATTCAAGGCAGTTATATCACATAAGCAATTAGCCTCATGGTAAGCATGCTATTCTTGGCAGTCACTCACACGCATGCAAGGATGCTAAAGCATAAAAACTCACCGAGTACTCCCAGCCAAAACAGAAACTACATTAGAAATCATGCATGATCCTAAGTATACTGAAATGCCTAATGCAACACATGCGAAAGTGCAAACTATAGCAGGCTCGGCTATTCTAAACATGGTACATGGAATGCAACAGCTATCAAGTATTGAAATACAAATGCAGTTTGTATGATGCGCCGAGTCCGGTGCGTGCAAAACAGATGAATGATGCAAACATGCTGTCATACTGTATGCTAATTAAAATATGTCCTATATCTAACCATCATAAGCAGATAAATAAAAGGGAAGAAAGACGTGGGGTTGGAAGACATACATCACACACACCCACACTTATTACAGTTATGCCCTCGCGCAGAGGGTCCAAATAAATATACAGTCCCGAATGAAAGAATAATACAGTCCAAAATATTACAGTCCCAAATAATATACAACTTCCTAATTAATTTACAAATTAAATAAGAAAAATGTAAAACTGGCATGCAAGCCAGGGGCTGCCTTGATTCTGATGAATGATGTACTGTAGACACCCCATTTTTGACCGACCTTAAGACTCAGACGTCACCGATTGAGTGCTCGGTGATGTTGCATACTGTGCTCGTTCAGAAGTCTCAGAGTCACGGCCGTGCGCCCTGCCTCCGGACTTCCGAACTCTCTTCTGCGCCTTGTCTCGGTTTGCGAACCAGACTCAGTTTTCTCTGTTTTCTTTCCTAAGGGGAGGGAATGGTCCCGTAGACTATCTCCCAGTGGCCGTGAGCTACTTTTCGTGGCCGTAGGCCATTTTGCCCATTTCGGAGCCCGGTTCCCGATTTTCGGAGCCGTCAGGCCGTGTGCCTCGGTTCGGGACCGCCCAACCATCTCCGATTTCTCCGGTTTTTGGCAAGTGCCTCTGTTTTATCATTCCGAGGGACACTGGGGCCTCTGGTACCCACTTCGCGGCCGAATGCCACTTTCGGTGCTTACAGCCGGTTTTCGGGACCCCGAATTGCCCGGTTTTGGCCCCGAGCATTCATTTTGCATCGATTTTCTCCGATTTTTGGCAGGTACCTCTGTTTTAACATCAGAAAGATCACTGGAGGGTGGAAGGTCAACAATTGTCTCAGAAAACCAGTTTCGCTCCTCCGGAGCCCGTTTTTCTCACTTCCGGGCTAATGTTGAACACCTTAGGGGTATTTTCTTCCAACCAAAGCTACATATTTGTGATGAGGGGACATGGGAGGACCCTAAAAGTGCATGGTCGGCCAGTAATTGTTGATTTCATTTTTGAGCCTCTCCTTCAAATGCAATGTTGTGACTCCTGTTTCAGTGTTGCTAGATTTCAACCTTGGAACCTTGTTCTACACACATGGGAGGACACCAAAACATGGTGGTCGGCCAGCTTTTGTTGACTTCATTTTTTTGGGTGGCCGGCCGGCCAGGGTGAGTGGCTGGCCGACCAGTTGGGGTGGCCGGCCGGCCACCTTCCAGAAAGTTACCTGGCCGGCCAGCTTTCTGCTTTCCAGCCCTTTACAGCTGTCCAGCTGCTTTTTGAAATATCTCACCCCTCCGGGAGATATTTTGGGAGGGAAAGCTTGGATGCATTTCCCTCCCCTTTTACACCCTTTCTTGCCTATTTGAGGGGCTGGACAGCTCCTTCCCTAGGGTTACAACATTTCATCTTAGAAGCCTCTCTCCCAAATCCTTCATTTCCATAGCCAAAAATCCAAAAAACCTTCAAGTTTCTAGCTCTTCTCTTCATCAACCCTAAGCCTCACCATCACCATTACCATTCCAACAGCAAAGGAAGGTTCTCCAAGGGCCAAGAAGCAACAAATTCAAGCCAAGAGGTAGCAACAATTGGATCTTCAAAGGTAAACCTCAAATTCAATCTTTTGTGCCATTTTCTTGCTTCCTATTTCTACCCTACTTGTCTACTGTTTTGGGCTCCGACCCCTACTGGTTTTAGGCTCATTTTGAGCCCCTCTACAACATTGTAGAAGGGCTCAACCTTGTTTGATGCTTCTATCTATCACTTGTTTCAATATCCACCTTGTATGTCATGATCTTGCATGCTATTTTTGGCTTATATACATTTGTTTTTTGGGCTCCGACCCCTACTGGTTTTAGGCTCATTTTGAGCCCCTCTACAACATTGTAGAAGGGCTCAACCTCATTTGAGAGCCCCATGATGCACTTCTTTCAATATCACCCTTTATGCCAATTATTTGCATGCTTTGTTTGGCTTTTGAGTGATCTGATTTCGAGCCTAATGTAAACTGTTAGTGGACTTATTTTGAGCCCCTCTTCAACATTGAAGAAGGGCTCAACCATGTTTGGCCCCTCTATCATGTACTTCGTGTTATATCCTTCATATTTTCCGTAAAATTGCATGTTTTTTTAGGCCATTCTAACTTCTGTTTTAGACCTTCATCAGGCTTAGAAAGTGCCTTATTTTGGCCTATTCTTCGTTTTTTGTTAAGGGTCTTAGGTCATTTGGTGTATGCTTTTGGTACCTTATGTTATAGCCCCTTTTGGCACATTATTTTGCATGCTATGTTTAGCCTATCTACATACTGAATTTGGGGATGTCATCTCTTGTAAGTGTGCATATTTTTGGCCCCTCTTTAATTTTGTAGAACTGTGTTTTTCAGTTTGAGCATTGTATATACCACTTGCTTTGTAATTCTCCTCCTTTCCCCCATTTTTGCAAGCTATTTTTACCATACTTGTGGTTGTTATTTATCCATGATTTGTACTGGAAAAATGCCATATTTGGGACTGCCTTGCTACTGTTTTTGCTTTCATGTATCAATTTTGCATGTTTAGTATAGCTGTAGGCCATTTCGGGGCCTTAATATCGCATTTCGGGATGATTTCATGCATTGGTTGTCATTTCGTATCATTTCGGGGCTGTTTTCCCCTTCATTTAGGTGCTGAAATTTGGTTTGCATGCTTGCATATCATTTCCGTGTGCCATTTCATGCTTTAGTGCTATTGCCTCGGTTTGCGTGCCCGTGTGCACGCATTTCGAGGCACCTCATTTTCATCCAACGGCAGCTTATGTGAGTGCGGCTGAGCTCCACTCATGTTAGTATAAGCCCAATTTGCATATCCGATTTCCATTTCATCATCGCCTCGGTTTGCGTGCCCGTGTGCACGCATTTCGAGGCACTTCGGTTTTATCCGATTTCCATTTCATCATTGCCTCGGTTTGCGTGCCCGTGTGCACGCATTCTGAGGCACTTCAGTTTTATCCGATTTGTATCTCACATCATGGCCTCGGTTTGCGTGCCCGTGTGCACGCATTTCGAGACATCTTCATTTTCATCCGCATTGTGCATACTAGGTTGTATCTTAGTTGCATTTCATGCATATCATGCATATTGCACGAGAAACGAGGCGCGTTTCGCACCCTGAGTGACGGAACGAGTCTCAATTCCCAAGTCACCGACACTCCGGATTACCCATGATGGAGTTAGGTTTTGTTGTAGCATTCATATGCATTCATCCTATATTGAGTTGTGCAAATCGGCTCCTCGGCCATCATGCATCGATATGCGTGATTGGTGGCACGAGAATCGAAGCATGCATATATTTGTGAAATACATTGCTATGCCCCTTTCCTGCTCTTTGTTGCAGCAAAATGAAGAATCAGTAACTTTTCGGAGTCTGGCACGCATTTCGAGAAAAATGCAAACAGAGGCTAATCGGGGCACCGCCATGGATTTCCGCGCAAGGCAGCCCAACATGCATCATTTCATTATCCGAAGCGGAGTCAAGGCAGTCCCTGGCTTGCATGCCATTTTACAGCTTTCTTATTTAATTTGTTAATTAATTAGGAATTTGTATATTATTGCGGACTGTATTATTCTTTTATTTCGGACTGTACATTTATTCGGACCCTCTGCGCGAGGGCATAATTGTAATAAGCGTGGGTGAGTGTGATGTATGTCTTCCAACCCCACGTCTTTCTCCCTTTTATTTACCTGCTTACAATGGTTAGATATAGGGCATATTTCAATTAGCATACAGTATGACAGCATGTTTGCATCATTCATCTGTTTTGCATGCACCGGGCTCGGCGCATCATACAAACTGCATTTGTGTTTCAATTCCAAATTGAATACGTGTTAATTGTAGCATTCCATGTGCCATGTTTAGAATAGCCGAGCCTGCTATAATTGCATTTTTGCATGTGTTGCATTAGGCATTTCTGTATACTTAGGATCATGCATGATTTCTAATGTAGTTTCTGTTTTGGCTTGGAGTACTCGGTAAGTTTTATGCTTTAGCATCCTTGCATGCGTGTGAGTGTTGCCATTAATAGCATGCTTACCATGAGGCTATGTGCTTATATGATATAACTGCCTTGAATGCCTGTGGGTGGAGGTTGAGTTATTTGGATTGGGACAATTCATCAAGTGTTTGTTTTAAGCCCACTAGATAGTGGCAACACCATGTTTTCTAAGCCCACCCGAGGGTGGCAAAATCTGCATCTTAAGCCTATTTGCGGGTAGCAAACCATCTTTCAAAAACAAACATGAAATGTTTTGTTCCAATTCAGACGACTCAGTCTATATTTGTATGTTGTGCGCATCACATAGTAACCTAGGCTAATAAACCGGAATAAGAACACACAATGTTTTCAAAACAGATATCATGGTTAGTAGAGGCCGGTCTTTGACCGGGCGAGCGGGGGTGCTCACGAAGTGACCTTCCCCAATCGTACCCAAGTTCCCGAGCCGAGGCAACTTTGGTGATGACGGACACGTGGCCTTTGGCACCGAGTCAGGGTTTCCTAAATTTCCCCATTAAAAAATATTTAGGTGGCGACTCTGTATCTGGCAAAGCAGTCCATGTTTGGCACTTCTTTCAAAAAATCTGTGTTCAAAACAATTTGCCGGATTTGGACTCTTTGGTTCAAGATTTAGAACCGTGGCACAAATCGAGTCCGAACTGTAGCGAGGTCCCTCGCGGACTTGTTACAGTTTCTGGCGACTCTGCTGGGGATTTAGAGAACTTGACTCGAACTCGTGATATCTGGTTTTGATTACACTTGTGTGTTTCTTTGCATTGCATTTGCATTGGTGCGCCTAGGACACCGTGTTTGCCATATGCCATTCCCGAACGATTTGCCGGAGGCTTGTCTTGTCAAGTCATGACCATAAGGCTGATCGGCTCTGGGCTCTGACAGCATGGGAACACAAACCCCGGTTTTACCGGGGCACCCTTTTTGACCATTCGACCTAGTGCATATTCGGATCCATAGTGACCATTCCAAACTAGGACAGGTTGCTTACCCGATAGGTTGTTTGAAACCGCTGCGTGCGTAGTGAAACCCTAGTTCCTGACAAAATAGGACAGGGAAACCCTACCCCAACATAGGGGTGTTTTGGCTCTCACTTATCTGTTATGTGCTTGTTAGAGTGCGTCTCTACAGGGAATGCATGTATCAGTCTATGAGTTTGGGCATCAGGCCTGCGGGCACCGGTTCAGTATTTCGGGATTCAGTTTACCCGAGGGTATCAGATTTGAGGCAGAATTTTGGAGGCAGAATTCAGTAGAGGGCACAGTTATCCTGTTATGCTCATATCCGTTTTGGTGAAATTGGGCTGAGATGCTGTCCGTTTTCTCTTTTGCTAGGTAGTCCTGGGAACCATAGCTTCAGAAGGCTCCGAAATCCCCCGGGTACATTGGACTAGTGCTGATAGACTTTGTTAGGTCAGAGATTCAATTCAAGGGCAACTAGTGTTCTTTCGCTGAGGCAAGGCAAAGAAAGGCCAGACAGGGCTCATTGGTTCATCTGATCCGACAGTCACCAGTCACACCATCAGTAGACCCATGATGGCACAGGGTTCGGAAGAATTTGTGGCCGTGATAGCAGCGTTGAATCAGGAAACTGCCATGCAGGCTGAGACCAGTATTGAAACACAGTGCCCATCTGGGGCATCTGCCTCACATCCAGCTTTGGGACCCCAGCCGAACTTTGACCCACTTCCGCCAGCTGAAGATTTGCAGGGTCCAGATCCTCAAGAAAGGTTAGCTCAAGCCCGAGTTTTCAGACCCTTGGTGCAGCCTAATGAGAGGCGTTATCCCCTTGATGCTAATGATCTTGATCTAACCGCAGTGAAAATTGCGAACCTTGAGAAGCAATTCAAAAAGGCACAGGGCCTTAACTCCATTCCTGACATTGAGGATGGGCACACTGAGTCTGCCGTCCGGCTTCCAGACAGATTCAAAATGCCACATATTGACCGTTTCGACGGGTCTGGGGATCCAATGATACATATCCGACTTTTCTTGGATGTCCTAAAGCCGATGGGTCTGACTAAGCTACAGAAACTCTCCCTGTATGGAAGAACCCTGTCGGGTGTAGCAGCCACTTAGTACGCTAAGTTGGAGGACAAAGTGAAGCAAAACTGGGAAGAATTGGCTGAGGCCTTTGTCGATCAGTATTCCTACAATACCCAAGTTGAAATGACCATCCAGGAGCTTGAAGCAACCCGCCAGAACCCAACAGAGTCTTTTGTGGAATTTGTTGCGAGGTGGAGAGCAAAGGCAGCACAGATGACAGATCGCCGCCCTTCTGAGAGGGATCAAGTGCAGATGATGGTGCGAAACCTCGAGCATGATATGTTGCAAAAATTGATAGTCGCTCCATTATTCACTTTCAAAAGTTTGCATGAACTGGGGGTTCAGGTCGAGAATGCGTTCAACAGTGGGATCATTCCCAGAGCAAGTGAACCGACGAGGAGGGTGATTTCAAGGAGTACCAATGTCAGAAGTAGCACTATTCTCGAGCCCACTGAAATCGATACAGTCGCCACAGCCAACCCTTTTGCCAATCCAAGCCTGCAAATAGCCGACCCAGCCTGAGCTCAGGGCAGAACTTTCACCCCTCTCCATATGAGCCTGACTAGCGCACTAAAAGTCCTAATGGAAAGAGGACATCTCAAACCTCTCGATCCTCAACCTCTTCCTAACCCACTCCCAGCCAGACATAACCCTGCCAAGTACTGTATGTACCATCAGCAGCGCGGCCATGGCACCGACCGTTGCTACCGCCTTCGTCATGAGGTCCAAAATCTCATCGACAACCGGACGATAGCTCCACCTTCAGGCCCCAATGACCAAACATTTCCCGCCTACCTCAATCTCATCTATACACTGCCATCCACCTATGACCCCAGCATATACATCACCCCGGCCCATCTACCCAAGCCTAAGGTGTTTATCCCAGAAAGCATGGACTTATGCATGATGGGTGCACCTGAACCCCAATCATCTCAAACCCATGAACCCACTACTTCCGAGCTGATGAGGATGATTGAAGATCTTCAGAGAACAGTGGCGGATTTAGCCTTTGGAGTTTTGGCTCCATCATCAACCACATCGCCTACCAGGGAGTTCATGTCAAAAGGCTCCCCAAGCTTGGGGCGGGCTACATCTGAGGAAGGCCAATCCCGTGGCAAAGTGGAAGCGAGTGGAAAGAACAAGGTAGGGGTAGGCATGGATCCCCATGAGTATCTTCTGTTGGCTGTTGAGGCCTTGAAAGCCGAGGGATTGAACAAAGAGCAAGTGCTCGCAGTTGTTGTAAAAACTGTAGACGGCATTTTCGCCACTCAAGTCAGGGGCAGTTTGAATCAAGGGGCAAGCCGGGAGAAGGGTCGATATACCAGAGGCAATCCTGTTAGCTCTAATCCTCCACTCAGAAGAGATCAGCAAACCAAGCCAGCACCTGCCAATCCCTTTGCTGGTGCGCCCAGCAAAAATCCACAAACCCAAAAGTACCAACCCCGAGGTCAGAGGGTCTTCCATGCCCTCCACATGCCTTTATCCAAAGCTTTCCAAATCCTTGTTGGACAAGGCCATCTCAAACCCCTTGAGCCTCGGTCTCTCCCGAACCCTCTTCCGGCTACACATGATGCTACCCAGTATTGCGCATACCATCAGCAAACTGGCCATGCTACCAACAACTGCTTCCGTCTTCGCCATGAAGTACAGGATCTATTTGACAACGGGGTCATCCTCCCGCCGAGCTCAGCAAAGTCTATCGGCATTGGGTCAGTGAACTTGGGGGATAATGTTATGTGATCGAGGGATGAACCACCTGCGAATGGCGCTCAGATTACTCCAACTGTGGTGAATGGCATGCACTGTTTTGAGCAATGTACAAGTGCTGTTAATTTTGCATTCTGACTTGGGTATTGAGTCAGTCTTGTTGTTGTGTTTTGAGTCTGTCCTTTTGTTTTGAGTCTGTCTCTTTTGTTTTGGGTCTGTCTTGTTGTATCGAGTCAGTCCTGTTGTATAGGAGTCGGGTGATTCCGGGGGTGTTACCTCGAGCGTCACCATTTTGTTTTGCGTTTGTCTTTTTGTTTTGTTTTGTTTTGAGTCTGTTTCTGCCAGGGAGCCAGTTATGCCAACAGATTTGAATGAAACAGCAGTGATTTTCACGCTCTCGCGTTTGCTTCTGCCGTGTGCTAGTTGTGCCGGGATTTGAATGAAATGGCAGTGCATTCCGCCTGCTCTTCTGTGCCCTGAAGTCATTGTATTGACCTAAGTTTTTCAAAACTTTTTTTGAACACTGCGGTGAAAACAAAGAGGGAGGAATTCCTCGGGATTTGCAAAACTTTGATTATTTGAGAGAAAGAGAGACATGCTAAGCCCTTAATGAATGAAATCATGCTTGTTAGTGTGAGTACTGAGAAGGACCCTGGCTTTGATCCAGATTGATCCTACACTGTCTTCAGCACGAGCGATTTGTCGCTTTCTTAAAAATTTCAAAAAATGTTTTGCGCGGTCCTGCGAAGACATGTGTGGAATCGCTCTTGAGATTGTGCAGCCTAGGATCGCTCTCAGCCTCGAGATTCGACCCCTCATTTTCGAACCTTGGACTCAAACTCAAAATGTTCAACGGTTAACTACAACGTGAGGCCTGTGAGACCAGATTCAAAGCAGCCCTCGAACAAGAGGCAAGAAAGTCAAATCAAGAAGATCAGATGTCGTCAAGAGAGGCTTGGGAAGCTAGATCAGAAGCCCCCCCTCAAACTAGGGGCAAAAACGTCCGATGTGCTCGAAGAGTCGAAGATGAGTCCTCTTGCAAATCAACAACCACTCTCCTGGATACGGATGGCTTCAAAACCTTACAACCATTTGGCATGGACCAAGCTACACTTTTACCCTTTGAGAGGCTCGTTGGGCCGAAAACCTGGAAGGGCGACCCAGGCAAAAGTTAGAGCAAAGAAGAGAATGAAAAAAAGAAAAAAGAGAAAAAATGCAAAGATACAAAAAATGCAAAAGAAAAGAAAAGAAAAATGCAAAAAAAAAGAAAGATGAAAAGAATAGAAAAAAAGAAAAAGAAAGAAGAACAAAGCTCGCAAGGTTGAAAACCTGCAATGGGCGCCTTGGCAAAAGTTAGAGCATAAAAAGGAGAGGTTAAATACCCGAGTGTACCTTAACCCCGAACTACGTAAGGCTTGATTACCATGTTTGGGATACGTAGGCAACTTCATTCTGAAGTCCAGCCGTAAAACACTTCAATTTGATTGTGTCCATGCGATGGTTCTGGTCATCCTTGTCTTCTCTGTATCTGAGGATTTGGTTGTGCTCGTCACTCTGAGGACTGCATTCAATGCGCCGCGGTGCCATCCAAACAAGGGGCAACTTTCCGTTGCCATTCAAAACGCCACGGTTTCATTTCAAACAAGGGGCAACTCTCCGTTGCCATTCAATGCGCCGCGGTGCCGTTCAAACAAGGGGCAACTTTCCGTTGCCATGCAGCTCTCTCCAAGCAAAGGGCAATTTTCCTCCGGATCCAAGGTTGTGCATCTCAGGAGTAAGTTTCATGCTCGTTGAGCAGGGGCCGTTTGCAAAAATAGTTTTTGAGAATTTTTACTGAGGCTGACTAATTCTCTCGAAAATTATCCTATTTTTCCAAAACTGGACCTTTTCCCTGGACTCAAAAAAGGAAAATTTTCAGTGCTCATGGCCTGACTTGCATGATTTCAAATCAAAAATTGAACAAGCATGTTAATCTAGCTCTCATTTTGGTCAAAATTTTTTTTTAGGAGAAAGCAAAAACAAAAAATGGTCAAAATGATGAACTAGGAGCACAGTTGAGTCAGGTTTTCTGTCTTTTCCCTTTATCAACGCGCTTGCCAAAAAGGGCACCGTATCCGCCAGAAAAGGGGACAACAAAGGGCTGAAAGCTCTCTCACATCCTCCAAGCAACGAGGTATCAAGCCAAGTGCGAAGCACGAACTGGAATGGATCAAGATATTCCACTCCATCATCTGGACAGATCTGATCACGTCCAAACTCCCCAGCAGAGCATCATCGACTGATGTCAGCTGCAGATTTGCAACACACCCAGTTGTAGCGCAACCCCTCTGTGGGAGGAATTCACTAGCTGTGAGTGGAAGAAAGAAGAATCTAGCTGAGTGTTAGGGGCGAGAGCCTTCCACTTCCTGTTTATCCACCAACCACCCGGGGGAGGGATGAAAAATGAGAGATTGAAGAATAGAGAGATGTGCGATGAGAGAAAAAGTGAGAAAAGGGCTTTTTCAGAAAAACAGAGATTGAATGCCGAGTGATGTGAGAATCACAAATGAGAAAGGGTGGGAAATAATACCCGGTGAAACAGGCTCCCTGTGCGCATTTGAGTCTTTCGTTGTGTTTTGTTTGTCTCGATTCTTGTTTTGAGTCGTTTCAAGTGTCAATAGATGTGTTTAGGTTGTTTACCTTTATTTTTCCCGTGATGAGTCGTTTTGCTGTGGTCAGTTGTAGGCTCAATACCCTGTTGAGAATCCTTTTCTCATTTTCAAAAGAAAAATCGTTTTGTGCTCCGAGTGCCGTGCCGTTCTCCACATTTGTGCAAAACAGGATTGGTTCTTTCAAAAAGCCGCAGGGTCCACCCCCGATAAGTGTGAACAGTAGAGCAAAGGCCTATCTGAAGCTATTTAGGTTCCGGACTGCAAAGCAAAAGAAAAGAGGAAAAATTTAGAGCATCTTAGCATGTTTCAACTTTAGCAAGATTCGAGACTGCATCCCAGGTGCATCTTCTCAGGCCTCGCCATTTCTCTGGAGTATGAGTGTGTCTCGACCCCAAGTGTAAGCCTGCTTCAAGTCAGAATGGCAGTCCAAGCAGCACCAAAGGGTTTCACATGCAGATGTTGCCTCTTGTCAATTTGAATAGGGTGTGCCCCTTTTGAGCTGAGTATGTTGTGAAGTCCTCTAAGAGGCAAATCAGAGGCACCAGAGTACATATTTGCTGTCCCTCTATTGCGTAGAGTGCGAGCTTTCATATACACTGTTGTTGCATGCGTGCCGCGCATCATTATGATTCATGCATAGAATATGCTTGTTTTCGATTCCGCATAGAATATGCTTTACTTGTTTCATGCATAGAATATGCTTGCTTTCAATATTGCATAGAAAATGCCCCCATACTTGCATAGAAGATGCATTTTATCACACTTTCTTGTGCATTTTATCTCGCTCGCACTGTCTTGTGCACTTACACTTTGTATCTCACTCGCACTATCTTGTGCATTTCAAATCACTCGCGTTGTTTAGCGTATCGCACTGTTTTGTGCATTTCAAATCACTCGCGCTGTTTAGCGTATCGCGCTGTTTAGTGCATTTCAAACAATCGCACTGATTTGTGCAGTTTTTACAATCGCGCTATTTTGCGCACCTCAATCGCACTGTTTTGTGCAGTTTTACATTCGCGCTATCTTGCGCATCTCAATCGCACTATTTTGTGCAGTTTTATCATTCGCGCTATTTTGCGCACCACAATCGCACTGATTTGTGCAGTTTTTACAATCGCGCTATTTTGCGCACCTCAATCGCACTGTTTTGTGCAGTTTTACATTCGCGCTATCTTGCGCATCTCAATCGCACTATTTTGTGCAGTTTTACAATCGCGCTATTTTGCGCACCTCAATCGCACTGTTTTGTGCAGTTTTATCATTCGCGCTATTTTGCGCACCTCAATCGCACTGTTTTGTGCAGTTTTTACATTCGCGCTATTTTGCGCACCTCAATCGCACTGTTTTGTGCAGTTTATCATTCGCGCTATTTTGCGCACCTCAATCGCACTGTTTGTGTAGTTCATCATTCGCGCTATTTTGCGCACCTCAATCGCATTGTCTTGCGCAGCCCATCATTCGCGCTATTTTGCGCACCTCAATCGCACTGTTTTGTGCAGTTTTTACATTCGCGCTATTTTGTGCACCACAATCGCACTATTTTGTGCAGTTCACCATTCGCGCTATTTTGCGCACCTCCATCGCACTGTCTTGTGCATTGCATTCATCGCGCTATTTTGTGCACCTCAATCGCATTGTCCTGTGCTTTGCATATCACATCGCACTATCTTGTGCATTTCAAATCAATCGGGCTGTTTAGCGCATCGCACTATGTTGTGCACTGTATCATTCGCGCTATTTTGCGCACCACAATCGCACTATTTTGTGCAGTTCACCATTCGCGCTATTTTGCGCACCTCCATCGCACTGTCTTGTGCATTGCATTCATCGCGCTATTTTGTGCACCTCAATCGCACTGTCCTGTGCTTTGCATATCACATCACACTATCTTGTGCATTTCAAATCAATCGCGCCGTTTAGCGCATCGCACTATGTTGTGCACTGTATCATTCGCACTATCTTGCACATCTCACCTGCACTTGTTAGTGCGTTGCATCGCGCTATCTGGCGCACCTTACCTGTATCACACTGCTTTATGCAGTCACTCGCCGACACTGCGTGTGTCAAACTTTCGGAACCACAGGAATCACATTGAATATATGTTGTTAGCATATTGTTCTTGTTGAATTTCTCTCTTTCGCAGGCACAATATTGTATGTACGGTTCATTTGAGGCTGGTGCGACCAGACGAACCGCGCAGGTATCGTATCTTCTCCATGTGAGACGCGACGAGAATTGAATAATTCTCCGCATTCCTAACTGCATGAAATGTAGTTGTTGCTTTGCATTCTTGTTTAAAACTGTTGCATCTATTTGTCAATACTTGCCTCATTACAGCTTGCTGCATTTGCATGATCACCTCGCTCTGTGCATATCATTTGCATTTTACCCCCTTTTGCCTGCGGGCACGCCTGCGGACACACATATATCTGTTCATCTTGTATGATTGTCTAAGTCTTCAGCCTTGTCAAAAATGGGTCGTCTCTAGGCTTTGACATTCACTCTCATCACTTATTGACTTCCGAGTTCTGTCAAAGAGGGGCAACTGTAGACACCCCATTTTTGACCGACCTTAAGACTCAGACGTCACCGATTGAGTGCTCGGTGATGTTGCATACTGTGCTCGTTCAGAAGTCTCAGAGTCACGGCCGTGCGCCCTGCCTCCGGACTTCCGAACTCTCTTCTGCGCCTTGTCTCGGTTTGCGAACCAGACTCAGTTTTCTCTGTTTTCTTTCCTAAGGGGAGGGAATGGTCCCGTAGACTATCTCCCAGTGGCCGTGAGCTACTTTTCGTGGCCGTAGGCCATTTTGCCCATTTCGGAGCCCGGTTCCCGGTTTTCGGAGCCGTCAGGCCGTGTGCCTCGGTTCGGGACCGCCCAACCATCTCCGATTTCTCCGGTTTTTGGCAAGTGCCTCTGTTTTATCATTCCGAGGGACACTGGGGCCTCTGGTACCCACTTCGCGGCCGAATGCCACTTTCGGTGCTTACAGCCGGTTTTCGGGACCCCGAATTGCCCGGTTTTGGCCCCGAGCATTCATTTTGCATCGATTTTCTCCGATTTTTGGCAGGTACCTCTGTTTTAACATCAGAAAGATCACTGGAGGGTGGAAGGTCAACAATTGTCTCAGAAAACCAGTTTCGCTCCTCCGGAGCCCGTTTTTCTCACTTCCGGGCTAATGTTGAACACCTTAGGGGTATTTTCTTCCAACCAAAGCTACATATTTGTGATGAGGGGACATGGGAGGACCCTAAAAGTGCATGGTCGGCCAGTAATTGTTGATTTCATTTTTGAGCCTCTCCTTCAAATGCAATGTTGTGACTCCTGTTTCAGTGTTGCTAGATTTCAACCTTGGAACCTTGTTCTACACACATGGGAGGACACCAAAACATGGTGGTCGGCCAGCTTTTGTTGACTTCATTTTTTTGGGTGGCCGGCCGGCCAGGGTGAGTGGCTGGCCGACCAGTTGGGGTGGCCGGCCGGCCACCTTCCAGAAAGTTACCTGGCCGGCCAGCTTTCTGCTTTCCAGCCCTTTACAGCTGTCCAGCTGCTTTTTGAAATATCTCACCCCTCCGGGAGATATTTTGGGAGGGAAAGCTTGGATGCATTTCCCTCCCCTTTTACACCCTTTCTTGCCTATTTGAGGGGCTGGACAGCTCCTTCCCTAGGGTTACAACATTTCATCTTAGAAGCCTCTCTCCCAAATCCTTCATTTCCATAGCCAAAAATCCAAAAAACCTTCAAGTTTCTAGCTCTTCTCTTCATCAACCCTAAGCCTCACCATCACCATTACCATTCCAACAGCAAAGGAAGGTTCTCCAAGGGCCAAGAAGCAACAAATTCAAGCCAAGAGGTAGCAACAATTGGATCTTCAAAGGTAAACCTCAAATTCAATCTTTTGTGCCATTTTCTTGCTTCCTATTTCTACCCTACTTGTCTACTGTTTTGGGCTCCGACCCCTACTGGTTTTAGGCTCATTTTGAGCCCCTCTACAACATTGTAGAAGGGCTCAACCTTGTTTGATGCTTCTATCTATCACTTGTTTCAATATCCACCTTGTATGTCATGATCTTGCATGCTATTTTTGGCTTATATACATTTGTTTTTTGGGCTCCGACCCCTACTGGTTTTAGGCTCATTTTGAGCCCCTCTACAACATTGTAGAAGGGCTCAACCTCATTTGAGAGCCCCATGATGCACTTCTTTCAATATCACCCTTTATGCCAATTATTTGCATGCTTTGTTTGGCTTTTGAGTGATCTGATTTCGAGCCTAATGTAAACTGTTAGTGGACTTATTTTGAGCCCCTCTTCAACATTGAAGAAGGGCTCAACCATGTTTGGCCCCTCTATCATGTACTTCGTGTTATATCCTTCATATTTTCCGTAAAATTGCATGTTTTTTTAGGCCATTCTAACTTCTGTTTTAGACCTTCATCAGGCTTAGAAAGTGCCTTATTTTGGCCTATTATTCGTTTTTTGTTAAGGGTCTTAGGTCATTTGGTGTATGCTTTTGGTACCTTATGTTATAGCCCCTTTTGGCACATTATTTTGCATGCTATGTTTAGCCTATCTACATACTGAATTGGGGGATGTCATCTCTTGTAAGTGTGCATATTTTTGGCCCCTCTTTAATTTTGTAGAACTGTGTTTTTCAGTTTGAGCATTGTATATACCACTTGCTTTGTAATTCTCCTCCTTTCCCCCATTTTTGCAAGCTATTTTTACCATACTTGTGGTTGTTATTTATCCATGATTTGTACTGGAAAAATGCCATATTTGGGACTGCCTTGCTACTGTTTTTGCTTTCATGTATCAATTTTGCATGTTTAGTATAGCTGTAGGCCATTTCGGGGCCTTAATATCGCATTTCGGGATGATTTCATGCATTGGTTGTCATTTCGTATCATTTCGGGGCTGTTTTCCCCTTCATTTAGGTGCTGAAATTTGGTTTGCATGCTTGCATATCATTTCCGTGTGCCATTTCATGCTTTAGTGCTATTGCCTCGGTTTGCGTGCCCGTGTGCACGCATTTCGAGGCACCTCATTTTCATCCAACGGCAGCTTATGTGAGTGCGGCTGAGCTCCACTCATGTTAGTATAAGCCCAATTTGCATATCCGATTTCCATTTCATCATCGCCTCGGTTTGCGTGCCCGTGTGCACGCATTTCGAGGCACTTCGGTTTTATCCGATTTCCATTTCATCATTGCCTCGGTTTGCGTGCCCGTGTGCACGCATTCTGAGGCACTTCAGTTTTATCCGATTTGTATCTCACATCATGGCCTCGGTTTGCGTGCCCGTGTGCACGCATTTCGAGACATCTTCATTTTCATCCGCATTGTGCATACTAGGTTGTATCTTAGTTGCATTTCATGCATATCATGCATATTGCACGAGAAACGAGGCACGTTTCGCACCCTGAGTGACGGAACGAGTCTCAATTCCCAAGTCACCGACACTCCGGATTACCCATGATGGAGTTAGGTTTTGTTGTAGCATTCATATGCATTCATCCTATATTGAGTTGTGCAAATCGGCTCATCGGCCATCATGCATCGATATGCGTGATTGGTGGCACGAGAATCGAAGCATGCATATATTTGTGAAATACATTGCTATGCCCCTTTCCTGCTCTTTGTTGCAGCAAAATGAAGAATCAGTAACTTTTCGGAGTCTGGCACGCATTTCAAGAAAAATGCAAACAGAGGCTAATCGGGGCACCGCCATGGATTTCCGCGCAAGGCAGCCCAACATGCATCATTTCATTATCCGAAGCGGAGTCAAGGCAGTCCCTGGCTTGCATGCCATTTTACAGCTTTCTTATTTAATTTGTTAATTAATTAGGAATTTGTATATTATTGCGGACTGTATTATTCTTTTATTTCGGACTGTACATTTATTCGGACCCTCTGCGCGAGGGCATAATTGTAATAAGCGTGGGTGAGTGTGATGTATGTCTTCCAACCCCACGTCTTTCTCCCTTTTATTTACCTGCTTACAATGGTTAGATATAGGGCATATTTCAATTAGCATACAGTATGACAGCATGTTTGCATCATTCATCTGTTTTGCATGCACCGGGCTCGGCGCATCATACAAACTGCATTTGTGTTTCAATTCCAAATTGAATACGTGTTAATTGTAGCATTCCATGTGCCATGTTTAGAATAGCCGAGCCTGCTATAATTGCATTTTTGCATGTGTTGCATTAGGCATTTCTGTATACTTAGGATCATGCATGATTTCTAATGTAGTTTCTGTTTTGGCTTGGAGTACTCGGTAAGTTTTATGCTTTAGCATCCTTGCATGCGTGTGAGTGTTGCCATTAATAGCATGCTTACCATGAGGCTATGTGCTTATATGATATAACTGCCTTGAATGCCTGTGGGTGGAGGTTGAGTTATTTGGATTGGGACAATTCATCAAGTGTTTGTTTTAAGCCCACTAGATAGTGGCAACACCATGTTTTCTAAGCCCACCCGAGGGTGGCAAAATCTGCATCTTAAGCCTATTTGCGGGTAGCAAACCATCTTTCAAAAACAAACATGAAATGTTTTGTTCCAATTCAGACGACTCAGTCTATATTTGTATGTTGTGCGCATCACATAGTAACCTAGGCTAATAAACCGGAATAAGAACACACAATGTTTTCAAAACAGATATCATGGTTAGTAGAGGCCGGTCTTTGACCGGGCGAGCGGGGGTGCTCACGAAGTGACCTTCCCCAATCGTACCCAAGTTCCCGAGCCGAGGCAACTTTGGTGATGACGGACACGTGGCCTTTGGCACTGAGTCAGGGTTTCCTAAATTTCCCCATTAAAAAATATTTAGGTGGCGACTCTGTATCTGGCAAAGCAGTCCATGTTTGGCACTTCTTTCAAAAAATCTGTGTTCAAAACAATTTGCCGGATTTGGACTCTTTGGTTCAAGATTTAGAACCGTGGCACAAATCGAGTCCGAACTGTAGCGAGGTCCCTCGCGGACTTGTTACATGTACGTTGGAGCTGCCTTGCGCGGAAATCCACTGGGATGCCCCAATTAGCCTCTGTTTTGCAATGTTTCTCGAAAAGCGCGCCAAGCTTCGGAAGACCGCTGGTTCTGGATATGCTACAACAGAGAGCAGGAAAGGGGCATAGCAATGTATTTCACAAATATATGCATGCCTCGATCCTCGTGCCACCAATCACACATCTCGATGCATGATGGCCGAGGAGCCGAATTGCACAACTCAATATAGGATGAATGCATATGAATGCTACAATAAAACCTAACTCCATCATGGATAATCCGGAGTGTCGGTGACTTGGGAATTGAGATCCGTTCCGTCACTCAGAGTACGGAACGCGCCTCGTTTCCCGTGCCCAGGCTAACCCCTATCCCGAACACGATGCAATATGCATGATATGCATGAAATGCAACTAAGATACAATCCTAACATACACAATGCTATGAAAATGAAATGCCTCGAAGTACGTGCACACGTGCACGCAAAACCGAGGAGATGATCCTAAGGCATGAAATGGCATACGCAATGCAAGTTGGACTTATACCAACATGAGAGAGCCTCAGCCACACTCACATAAGAAGCCGTGAGATGAAAAAGAGATGCCTCGAAATGCGTGCACACGGGTACGCAAAACGAGGAAATGGCATACGCAATGCCGTATGGGCTTACACCAACACAAGTGAACCTCAGTCACACTCACATAGGAGGCCGTCGGATAAAAGTGAAGTGCGTCGAAATGCGTGCACACGGGCACGCAAACCGAGGTAATGGCATACACGATGCAATGAGACTAAAATGGCATACAGAATGCAAAGTGGACTTACACTGACATGAGTGGACCTCGGCCACACTCACATAAGAGGCCGTCGGATAAAAGTGAAGTGCCTCGAAATGCGTGCACACGTGCACGCAAATCGAGGCAATGGCATACGGAATGCAATGATGCTAAAATGACATAAAGAATGCAAAATGGACTTACACTAACATGAGTGAGCCTCAGCCACACTCACATAAGAGGCCGATAGATGAAAATGAGATGCTTCGAAATGCGTGCACACGGGCATGCAAACCGAGACAATGGCCCTAAGGCATGAAATGGCATGGAAATGATATGCAACACATGCAAATGAATTTTGGCACTGAAATGTGCGGGAAAACAGCCCCGAAATGAGGCGAAAGTACACCCGATGCATGAAATGGCCCCGAAACATGAATTTAGGCACCCGAAATGGCCTATAGCTATACCAAACATGCACAATATAGACATGGAATGAGAATACAGTAGCAAGGCAGCCCCAAGACAAGCATTTTTCAGTCATAAAAAGGGCTAAACAGCAAGCACGCATAGGATTAAGCAAGAATGCAAAAAAGGCTCCCCAAGAGGGGTATTGAAGTAAGTGATATATGCAATGCCCAAATGGAAAAATACCCTTCTACAACACTGAAGAGGGCCTAAAAATATGAACATTTACAGTATATGACATCCCCCAAATCAGTATGCAAACATGCTAAGAATGCCATGCAAGAACTAGGATACTATAGGCTATAACATGAGGTACCCCAAACATTCATCAAACCAGCAAATACCCTTCATGAAATATGTCAAGAAGATCAAAATATGACTCTTTCCAGACCTGATGATGGCCGAAAACAGAATCTAGATAGGCTTAACAAAGCATGCAAAAATGGGGGTCAAAGAGGGGTATAATGACAAGTATAACATAGAGACCCCAAAAAAGTTGATCCCTTCTACAATGTCGTATAGGGACCCAAAATAAGCCTACTCACAGTTCATGACATGCTCTAAAACAGATCGCATGTAGGCCTAACAAATCATGCAGATTTACGGTAAATGTGAGAGATTATGAAGCAAGTGCATGATAGAGAGGCCAAACAGGGTTGAGCCCTTCTTCAATGTTGAAGAGGGGCTCAAAATAGGCCCACTCACAGTTTACATTATGCTTGAAAACAGATCACTCATAGGCTAGAAATTTCATGCAAGATTATGGCATATAAGATGATATTGAAGCAAGTACCAAATGGAGGGCTCAAACAAGGTTGAGCCCTTAAACAAACATGAAGATAAGCTCAAAAGAGTGACCCTTTCAGTTATGTTTGGAGCCTAAAACAATAAGCAAATAGGCTAAGGAAATGAGGCAAAAATGAGCTCAAAAGAGGGTGAAGTGGACTTACCCTTGAAGATCAAGACTTTGGTTGCTTCTTGGACCAAATTTGTTGCCTCTTAGCTGCTGGAAAGCCTCTCCTTGCTGCTGGAATGGAGTGGTGATGGTAGAGCTTGGTAGTGATGAAGAAATGACACCAAACTTGAGGAAAATGAGAGAGATAGAGAGGGATACAAGTGTATATGCCCAAACCAATTTTTCTCAACCTTAGGGACAGAGCTGGGAGGCCCCTTATATGGACCAAGAGAGGGGTGTAAAGGTGGAGGGAAATGCACCCAAGTGCTTCCCTCCAAAATATCCCCCGGATACAAAGATCTTTTGGGACAAACAGCTGTACAGCTGTAAAGTATGCACTGAGGGGAGCATGGCCGGCCAGGCATTTTTGTTGCAGGTGGCCGGCCGGCTAGGGGTCAAAAGGTTCAAGCTTAGTTTCTGGCCGGCCACCAGATATTGGTGTCCTCCCATGTGTGCTCAACAAGACCCTGTGGTTGGAAATTGACAACTCTAAAACAGGAGAGAGAATAGGCCACTTTAAAGAGGGGTTCAAAAGGTCCAATTGCAATTACTGGCCGGCCATGTGTTTTTAGGGTCCTCCCATGTGTGTACAACACAAATACGTGGTTTTGGCTCGAAGAAAATGGCCCTAGGGTGTTCAACATTAGCCCGGAAGTGAGAAAAACGGGCGCTGGGGGGCGCCGGAGGAGCATAACTGGTTGTTGAGACAATTGCTGGCATCCCACCCTCCAGTGATCTTCCTGGTGATAAAACAGAGGTACCTGCCAAAAATGAACAAAAACCGATGCAAAACGAATGCTCGGGGGCCAAAACACGCAGTTCGGGGTCCCGAAAATCGGCCGTTAAGCACCGAAAGTGGTGTTTGGCCACGAAGTGGGTATCTAAGACCCCAGTGTCCCTTGAAAGGGAGTGAATGAGATGTATGCCAAAAATTGGAGGAATCAGAGATGGTTAGACGGTCCCGAACCGAGGCACACGGCCGGACGGCTCCGAAAACCGGGAACCGTGCTCCGAAATGGGCAAAATGGCCTACGGGCTCGAAATGTAGCCCACGGCCACTGAGAGATAGTCTACGGGACCTCTCCCTCCCCTCAGGAAAGAAAACGAAGAAAACCGAGTCTGGTTCGCAAACCGAGGCAAGGCACAGAAGAGGGTTCGGAAGTCCGGAGGCAGGGCGCACGGCCGCGACTCTGAGACTTCTGAACGAGCACAATATGCAACATCACCGAGCGCTCAATCGGTGACGTCTGAGTCTTAAGGTCTGTAAAAAATGGGGTGTCTACAGTTGCCCCTCTTTGACAGAACTCGGAAGTCAAGAAGTGACGGGAGTGAATGTCAAAGCCCAGAGACGACCCATTTTTGACAAGGCCGAAGACTTAGACAATCATACAAGATAAACAGAGATATGTGTGCCCGCAGGCATGCCCGCAGGCAGGGGGGGCAAAATGCAAAGCGACATGCACAGAGCCAAATGATCATGCAAATGTAGCAAGCTGTAATGAGGCAAGTATTCGCAAATAGATGCAACAGTTTTAAGCAAGAATGCAAAGCAACAACTACATTTCATGCAGTTAGGAATGCGGAGAATCATTCAATTCTCGTCGCGTCTCACACGGAGAAGATACGATACCTACGCGATTCGTCTGGTCGCACCAGCCTCAAATGAACCGTACATACAATATCGTGCCTGCAAAAGAGAGAAATTCAACAAGAACAATATGCTAACAACATATCTTCAATGTGATTCCTGTGGTTCCGAAAGTTTGACACACGCAGTGTCGGCGAGCGAATGCATCGCAATGAGAGAAAGGAACACGCGTGACAACGCACGCTCAAGCACAGAGGTATGGTACACCAAGAAATCATGCATGACAATGCAAAATGTTGATGAGAATGCAAGTTATGTGCAAAACAATGTAAAATGAGCACGAATCAGGGTGCTCGTTTGTTGCGAAACAACGTGTAAGAAAACGCGCATTTCGGTGAAGGCAACTTGATCGCGGCCTCTGGTTCACCTCCCGGAGAGGTTACAACACGTTCAAAAAGGATACACCTTGATTTTGATGAGTAATGATGAGACACATGTCAGAAATTGCAGCTGAAGTTCCGGCGGAGCAGTTTCGCGCCAGAAAGTGCACTTTTCTTGAACTTTTTCAGGTCCCGGGAACTCCAATCTTCCTCAAAATTTGCAGGGACCTAGGGGAGGAAGTGGGGAACACCACCGGCCAGGTGGTTGCCTTAGGGGAGGTCACCGGCCAGAGAAGAAAAAGCAAATGGCCGGCCAGCCAGAAAAGGTGGCCGGCCGGCCACCTGTCCAAAAGCAGGGGCAATTTTGTCTTTTGCCTCATTCCTATATAACCTCTCATCCATTCATTCCGAAATCACTCCCACAGCTGTGAAAACTCCTCCCCTTGCTCCCCAAACCATTTTTTCCTTCAGATCTGCACTTTATACGCGCTTTTCAGCCTCACACGCAAGTTGTTTTCGCGAAATCTTTCAGTTTTAAGCACTTTAAGCCGACTAAATTTTGATTTCGGGGCTTCTTTTCTCATTTTCACCGCTTGAGGTAAGTTTGTCTTAATATTTGGAAGATTTTCTCGGGAGTTGACTTTTGTTGACTTTTCCATTTCCCGGGAGTTGACTTTTGTTGACTTTTTCCAATTTTGGCTCATTTTTGCTCATTTTTGCTCCTTTTGCAGATTTTCTGAAATGGCTGGAAATTTCCCTCACGGCGGAGGTCCTCCAGGTGCCGGGGATGATTTTGATGCCATGACGTTGCCCCCGAGGGTCAGCCCTTTTATTCCCGGGAGGTATGCCCCATCGGTACACATTCTTCCGCGGGCTATTTTTCGTCATTTCACCGACTTCAATGATCGGGTACCCGGGGATCTACTTCTGCGGGAGCCGGAGCATCATCTCTCTTACGAGGTACGAGAGGTATTTTACTCCATTCTCTGTATTTTTCGCGCATTTTGTAGCTTTGTCATGCTTGAACACATAGTTTAGCTTATGACATAGTATTTTGCTTGCATTCTGAACATATGACTTGAACACTTGAATTTCTGAACACTCGGCTCATTTACCGATTGTGAACGCACGACACACATTAGTTAAGAATTGAACACACGGCTCAAACACTGATTTGTCGAACACACAGCCCGAATTTGAAGGTGAACACACGGCACACACTGACTAAGAGTAGAACACGCAGTCCCAAACTCTGATTTTTTGAACACACAGTCCAAGTTGATGGTGAACACACAGCCCACACTGATTGAGAGTAGAACCCGCAGCCCTAACTCTGATTTTCTGAACACACAGCTCAAATTAAAGGTGAACGCACAGCCCACACTGATTAAGAGTAGAACACGCAGCCCTAAACTCTGATTTTCTGAACATGCAGTCCAAGTAACGAATTTCTGAACACGCAGCCCAGATTGGAGTGAACACGCAGCCCACTGACTTTGAAATTTGAACACGCAGCCCAAATAACGAATTTCTGAACACGCAGCCCAGATTGGAGTGAACACGCAGCCCACTGCCTTCGAAATTTGAACACGCAGCCCAAATAACGAGTTTCTGAACACGCAGCCCAGATTGAAGTGAACACGCAGCCCACTGCCTTTGAAATTTGAACACGCAGCCCAAATAACGAATTTCTGAACACGCAGCCCAGATACAGGTGAACACGCAGCCCACTGACTTTGAAATTTGAACACGCAGCCCAAATACCAATTTACTGAACACGCAGCCTACTGACTTTGAAATTTGAACACGCAGCCCAAATACCAATTTACTGAACACGCAGCCCAGATTACAGGTGAACACGCAGCCCACTGACTTTGAAATTTGAACACGCAGCCCAAATACCAATTTACTGAACACGCAGCCCAGATTACAGGTGAACACGCAGCCCACTGATTTTGAAATTTGAACACGCAGCCCAAATACCAATTTACTGAATACGCAGCCCAGATTACAGGTGAACACGCAGCCCACTGACTTTGAAATTTGAACACGCAGCCCAAATAGCGAATTTCTGAACACGCAGCCCAGATACAGGTGAACACGCAGCCCACTGACTTTGAAATTTGAACACGCAGCCCAAATACCAATTTACTGAACACGCAGCCCAGTTTGAAGGTGAACACGCAGCCCACTGACTTTGAAATTTGAACACGTAGCCCAAATACCAATTTACTGAACACGCAGCCCAGATTACAGGTGAACACGCAGCCCACTGATTTTGAAATTTGAACACGCATCCCAAATACCAATTTACTGAATACGCAGCCCAGATTACAGGTGAACACGCAGCCCACTGACTTTGAAATTTGAACACGCAGCCCAAATACCAATTTACTGAACACGCAGCCCAGTTTGAAGGTGAACACGCAGCCCACTGATTTTGAAATTTGAACACGCAGCCCAAATACCAATTTACTGAACACGCAGCCCAATTTGAAGGTGAACACGCAGCCCACATAGATAGAGAGTAGAACATGCAGCCCTAACTCAGATTTTCTGAACACGCAGCCCAGTTTGAAGGTGAACACGCAGCCCACATAGATAGAGAGTAGAACACGTAGCCCTAACTCAGATTTTCTGAACACGCAGCCCAGATTGAAGTGAACATGCAGCCCACTGCCTTTGAAATTTGAACACGCAGCCCAAATAACGAGTTTCTGAACACGCAGCCCAGATTGAAGTGAACACGCAGCCCACTAACTTTGAAATTTGAACACGCAACCCAAATAACGAATTTCTGAACACGCAGCCCTAACTCAGATTTTCTGAACACGCAGCCCAGATTGAAGTGAACACGCAGCCCACTGAACACAACTCATTCATTTCATTTGCACACAGCTCATTCATTTGATTTGCACACAGCTCATTCATTTCATTTGCACACAGCTCATTCATTTCATTTGCACACAGCTCATTCATTTCATTTGCTGAAACGTTTATTCATTCTGAATGCAGGTTGGCTCTCGCACGGTACGGGGGTATGGCTCCACTGCAGCCAGGGATTGGTATGTTGAGCTTCCGGAGGCTGTCCGGGACTTAGTTGGTCTAGCAGGGTTTGGGGCCTTCTACGTTGGATTATCACGCTGTCCTGCCAGTAGGACTCTGTTGGGAGCTTTGGTGGAGAGGTGGTGGGATACCACCAATTCCTTCCATTTTTCTGCCACCGGGGATCTGACTATGACCCCGCTAGATTTTGTTGTACTCACCGGCCTAGACATAGGAGGTTGGCCCGTTCCTTATGACGAGGATATGGGCGAGTGGGAGGCCGCTTGGTTATATTTACTGGGGGCTCGCCCGCCTGTGGACAGAGCTTCCGGGAGAGTCCGGTACACCTGGTTCTCTTCTCATTTTCGGAGGCCGGAGATGGAGCCTAAGTCTCCTGCGGAGGCTGAGCAGTATGCCCGTGGTTTCCTTATGTTCCTCTTTGGCACCACTCTGTTTGCAGATAGGGGGAACACTGTCGGGTTGTATCTTTTGAGTGCCCTGGTGGACCTATCACAGGTCAGTCGGTACGACTGGGGCGGCGCCGGCCTGGCTACCCTTTACTGTTATATGAGCGCGACCTCCTGCGGGCAGGGAGACTTACTCGGCGACTATTGGAGAGCCTGGGAGGTACGTTCTGTCCTCTCGATTTACATTTCTGCTCCTTATTACTTGTTCATTGTACACACGGCGCACTTTACATCCTGTATTTTGCATTCAGCATCTTGTATTCACATTCTGCACTGTTTTCCACAGCTATGGGTCTATGTATATTTTCCGACATTAGCCCCGGAGATGGTGGTGGCAGGGCCCCTCATGACCCCGTATTCCTTGGTATTCGAGGGCGAGCACCGACCGAGACCTCGAGAGACTCTCCTCTATCTGCGACAGTACTTTGACACCGTTCGAACGACAGAGGTATTTCAGAACTCTCAGTTCCTTTCCGTTTTCATCTTTGATCTGCCTTGTATATTCTTGATTTCTGATTGATTCATGCACTGGTTATCCGCAGATCACGTGGCAGCCCTGGGCAGTCTTGGGCGATGGTCTCCGATTTCAGTATGTCGGAGGATTAGGCACCTCCCAGTACAGGATCCTGCTCGAGGGACCGGTTGGTAGAGCATGGTTTCTGGGGGAACGCTTCCTGCGTCAGGTGTGGGGATACCTTTCTCAGGATCCTCCTGCAGCACCTCCAGCCACTATGCGGACTGCTGATAGACTTTCTACCCAGGAGGTCATTAGCGCTATGCAGGGTACCGATGCTTTGCTACATCTTACAGAGGGAGACTACGCCACTTATCGTCACACATATCTGATGCCTCCCTTGATGGGAGTGCGCGCTCTGCCACTGAGGCCCTCTGGTGTACCATCTTCGAGTCGGGCTCGTGCCACAGATATCCCCTCCTCCAGCAGGGCTGGTACGTCTCGAGGTGGGGGTGGATTCATTCCCCCGATCCCTCCGACTCTTCATCATCCCGGGTGGCCAGACATGCCGACCGAGTTGATGGGGTGGCAGTATGGGACTACTTCTCAGATTCCGATCCCTATAGAGCCTCCGATGCCTGGTCACAGATATGTCAGAGACCCTGATTCACCACCGGTATGTTTTACAGCTTTGATTTATCAGTCGGACATTTGGACATCCATTCCTTTACTGATAGTTTTGCATTTGTGTCTGTAGCCTCCAGTTGAGTACATGGATGAGATGCTTGGGATGCTGGCCTCACTTGAGGGGATGGTCCTGCGTAGAGAGGCGCAGTTGTCCATCATGGGCTTCCAGGTACCCTTTTAGTTTTCTAGTATTTACCATACTCCTGATGATATGCTGATCTTGAACATTCTACTGCATTGATAAGCTTTTTGTGTAGAGCACATCTGACACACACCCCGCTCACATACTGTACTTTCATCTGGTTTTCATATTTGAACTGATGTATTGAACTGTTCATTTTCAGATGCCTCCTGTATATACTCCGCCACAGGCTAGACCGCCTGGGCCTTCTCAGGGAGGTAGACCGTCTGGATCTTTTCGAGGTGCTGGACCATCTGGGCCGTCCCGAGGAGCTAGGCCATCTAGGCCTTCTCGAGGGGCTCGAGGAGCGGGGTCGTCTCACAGACGTAGGGCTCATGTTATAGAGCCAGAGCCCGATGAGGATGAGGAGGAGGAGGTCGCAGACCGTGAGTCAGAGACATCTGCTGGGGAGGAAGGCTCCGGTCTTGGTTCCGGGAGTGGAGACGAGGCTGAGGGGGATCCGGAGGATGACAGCTCCGACCCGGATGGCGATGATGGTGCAGAGGTTGTCCCGCAGAAGAGGATGAGGGGGCCTCCTCATTCCCGCTCCCGAGGGCATTGATGCTGTTTCCTGCTTTATTTTACTTTTTGCTAGTAGTTTGTAGCACTTTGCAAATTATCAGGCAGTTTTATTTCCTGTAAAACTCGTACCTTTATTTGTTGTAAAACATGATGGAATGAAACAGCTTTTGAAAAGGATGTTTGTATTTGAAAGTCTTAGCATCGCATCGCGTCATTTTGCACAAAAATAAAATCGAATGAAATGTGCGCACTGTGTATTCACCGAGTCAGGTAATGAGTCGACACAACAAAACAAACAACTCAACTCGCTAAGAAAAGACAAGATCTTAACAAGTTTACAACTCGATAAGCAAAATACAACAATGTTAACGACTCGATAAACAAGACTTAACAAAATTGCGTAAACAAAAGAGTAACAACTCAAAACACCAAATGTGACAGCTCGACAAAACTTACAACTCGATAAACAAAACGACAACTCGATAAGCAAAACAACAACTCGATGGACAAAACAAAGCGTACATTCAGATGATCTGGGTGACGGAACGCATCCGAAACTGAGAGAAATGGTGGCCTTTGACATTCCCGATGCATCGAGATGCCTCAAATTTCCTTCCGGAGGGTAAACAGGACCAATGAGCATGGTGGGCCCCACTTTGCTTTTGGAGAGCCATAGGTGGTCGGCTTGCTAGAATAGGTGGCCGGCCGGCCACTTTTCTCTGCAGCCTCCAGAATTTTGACACTTGTCCCCTGAATAGTGTTTTCTCCTCTATAAAAGCTCCAACTTCGAGATTCATTCATTTCATCACTGCTTTGCACAAAAATGGAGGCATTTCTCTCAGAAAATCTCACATCTTGGATCTCTTCTCTAGATGGCTCGGAAAAGTTGAACTTCCGAGGTTTCGGCTTAAATGCACTATTCCCGCTGAGCTGCACTCCACTGCACTTTCCTTTCCTCCATGCGGCGGCGAGATTTTGGAACCCGGTGACGCACGTTTTCAGCTTTGGAGGGCAAGAGGTATGTCCCACTTTTGAAGATTTTCAAGTTTTGATGGAGTCTGAACATTCAGAAGAGATCTTGCCTCAGTCTCGTTTCGGCCACGCCCAAGCTTTAGGGCGGATGTGCGGTCTCAACGCGCATGATGCTCGATCCCTGATTTGTAACGGGAGGTTGGATATCTCGAGCCTGATTTACCGATTCTCCGATGCCGGTGACCGCGGCGACCATCATTGGCAAGGCTTCCGACAACATGCTCTCTGTTTGGGCATGTTATCTCATTTTCTGTTTGTCTCGGGCTCCGGGGGAGCTAACATCTGTTTGATTGAAGTTGCTCAAGGCTTGAGGGAAGGAAAGAGCTGTACCGCCATGACATTGGCTGAGACACTGCTGGGTTTGAATGCCTTCCACCGCCAGGAGACAACCAGGTTTGCGGGGAGCCCACTACTGTTGCAGGTAATGTTTCCCACCCAAGCTCACATATGTAGTTGCTCACATCGCTCGGCCCTCAGGCTCGGTTTTTCTCACAAAACCCTCATCTTACTTTTCTCTCATCGCACATCTCTCTATTCTTTATTCTCTCATTTTTCATCCCTCCCCAGATATGGTTGATGGATAAATTGCAAGTTATGGACTCTTGCCCTGCTTACTCAGCCCGCGGCTACTTCTTTCAACAACGCCTGGTTGACGCCCTTGATGAGGGATGGTGGGTTGAATGGATGTGCAACTTGTCAGCTGAACGCATTGCTTGGCGCTGTCCTTGGCTTAACCTTCCGGCGATGAGCTATAGCATGTTCCAGGATACTGGGATCCGGTTGATTGGCCTGACCCATTGTGTATTCTATTTCCCATTCCGCATTCTGCGCCAGTTAGGCCATGATCAGACTTGCCCTCCGGAGGGGATAGAGTATCCGGTCGCCTTCCCGATCTGAGGTGCACACCTCGCCCGACATACTACGGCTTGGAGGACTAGAGAGCTCCTGCCCCCCGCCCCTATTTTCAGTTGCACTTTGTCTGATGAGTGTTCGGATTGGCTCAATGAGGAGGCGCAGATTGGGCCTAGGTTGGCATCGGAGGCTTCGACTAGCTCCGGGAGGGGGCGCAGGGACATCTGACCTGACTATGCCCCAGATTTATTGCTTTATTAGTACTTTCAAGTTTTCATTATGAGTGTAATAAAAAGCAACTTCAATTGTATGCAAGAGCAAGAGAACTCTGTTTTGAAATCAATGAAATTGAAGGTTGTGGTACTGAAAATTTCCCGTTTTGGTCCAAAAATGGTCTTAGTTGTGAAAAGATTAATTTGAACAAAGTCAACTTTTATTAAAACTTTTCAAAACTATTTTCGATAAGGATCAGAACTGGACACGCCTGAGATCTGTCACTGAGATGCACAACCCCGGATCCCAGCAACTGGAAAGTTGCCCCTAGTCTGAATGGTACCACAGCACCTCCTGGCAACGGAAAGTTGCCCCTAGTCTGAATAGCACTGCACCAGAGATTACGATGAATGCTGATGGATAAGGATGACTGAGATGATCAAAATGGACAAAGTTGATCGGGGAAAATGTTTATGGCTGAACTTCAGGATGAAGCTGCCTACGTATCCCAAAGATGGGAATCAAGCCTTACGTAGTTCAGGCTTAGGTTCGCTCGGGTATTTTTACTCTCCTTTTGTGCTCTAACTTTTGCCAAGGCCGCCCTTTGCGGGTTTTCAACCTTGCGAGCTCAGTTTTTATATTTTTCAAATTTTTTGTGCTCTGAGTTTTGCCTAGGTCGCCCTTTCGGGTTTCGGCCTAGCGAGCCTCTCAAGGGTAGTATTTCTTCAACTTGTCCATGTTGATCGGTTGGGAAAACTCTAAGCCATCCAGATCCATCAGAACCACAGCTCCACCCGACCAGATAGACTTAATGATGTAGGGACCAGTCCAATTAGGTCTGAACTTGCCCCTAGGGTCGTGGATGGGAGCTCGGTTGTCCTTGAGTACCAAATCTCCTTCCTTTAAATTCCTGGACTTAACCTTCTTGTTAAAAGCCCGGGCAATTCTGCGTTGATAGCCTTGAATGTGGTACAGTGCTTTCAGTCTTCTCTCATCAAAGAGCATGAGTTCCTCGAATCTGCTCTGCTGCCAATCCGCTTCGGCTATCTGGCATTCAGCCAATACTCATAATGACGGAACCTCAATCTCAATAGGTAGAACGGCCTCCATCCCATAAACCAATGAATACGGAGTCGCCCCAGTAGAAGTTCTGATTGAAGTCTGGTAGCCCCACAGAGCAAACGGCAGCTTATCTGGCCAGTCCCGGTAGGTTTCCACCATCTTCTGTAGTATGCGCTTGATATTCTTGTTGGCAGCCTCAACCGCTCCATTGGTTTGCGGCCGATAGGTAGACGACTTGTGAAAAGCCACGTTGTATTTTTCCAACAAGTCTATCACTTCCTTCTTGAAATGGGAACCGTTATCTGAAATTATTTCGTTTGGGACTCCGTAACGACAGATGATGTTGTTTCTGATAAACTTTGCAACGTGTGAAGCCTTCAACACCGCATAAGATTGGGCCTCAACCCACTTTGTGAAATAATCTATCGCTACCAAGATGAACTCATGCCCATTCGACCCCTTCGGCGTGACAGCTCCGATCACATCAATTCCCCAGACTGAAAATGACCATGGCGAAGTCATGTTGTACAGCTTTGATGGCGGGATGTTCATGCGATTTGCATGGATCTGACATTTATGGCATCGCCGAACAAAACCAATACAATCCTCCTCCATGGTGGACCAGTAGTAACATTGTCTGAGGATCTTCCGTGCCAGCATTACTCCATTCATATGTGCTCCACATTCCCCTCCATGGATGGCTTCCATTAGACTCTTTGACTCTTCGGCATCAACACACAGTTTATGCATTCCCAGATGACCTCTTCTATACAGCTTCCCCCCACAGATGATGAACTGAACGGCCAAACTTCTTATTGCCCTTTTGTCCTTGGCGTTTACCCCTGGCGAGTATGCTTCCTTCTCCAAGAAATTCCAAATGTCGTAATACCAAGGGTGTTCGTCCTGAACTTCATCTATGGCTGCAATCGACTCATAGGCTGGTGCAAATTTCTGGTCAATGATGACTGGACGCATCCGGACTCCACACGGGATGTCTATCATGGATGATAGAGTTGCTAAAGAATCTGCGAACCTGTTGTTCTCTCTTAGTAGATGAGTAAAACTTAGCTTCTCAAACCGAGGAATTAGCAAATCCAAGGTTTGGTGATACATCATCATCTTTTCCTCTTTTACTTTCCAGTCTCCTTTAGCTTGAGACACAACGAGGTTCGAGTCCCCAATGACGTCCAGCCGTCTTGCCCCTAGTTCCAGGGCTGCTTCTAGGCCAGCGATGCACGCCTCATATTCTGCTTCATTGTTCGAGACTTTGAACCGGAGTTTGAAGGCTAGAGGGATACGGGAATTGTCGGGTGCTATCAGCAACACTCCTATCCCATACCCATGTTGATTTGACGCTCCATCAAAGTACATCGTCCAAGTTTCATCGTCGATATGCAAAATGGCTTCATCTGGGAACAAATACTCCACTGCTTCATCCCCCTCAACCGGATGGTCGGCAAGGAACTCTGCTACTGCTCTTCCCTTCACTGACTTGCGTGTGACATACTTGAGGTCAAATTCGGAGAGCAACAGCAACCAACGAGCTAGCCTACCCGTAAGCGCTGGTTTCTCGAAAAGATATTTGATGGGATCGAGTCGTGAAACCAACATTACGGAGTGAGCTAACAAGTAGTGCCGCAGCTTCCTGGTAGCCCATACCAGAGCTAAGCAAGCCTTTTCCAGCGGTGTATATCGGGTCTCATATTCCAGCATTTTCTTGCTTAAATAGTAGATGGCTTTCTCCACCTTGTCTTCTAATTCTTGAGCAAGCATGCAGCCCATCGTGGTCTCCGTCACTGACAGATACAAAATCAACGGTTTTCCCGGTTCTGGTGGCGATAAAACGGGCGGGTTCTGTAGATACTCTTTAATCTTCTCAAACGCAGCTTGACATCGGCCGTCCCATTGGAACTTCTTTCCTTTCTTCAGGAGACCAAAAAGTGGTTCACAAGTCAAGGTTAATTTTGAGATAAACCGTCTTATGAATTGCACTTTACCCAGAAAGCCTCTCACCTCCTTTTCAGTCCTTGGTGGGGGCATTTCTAGGATGGCCTTGATTTTGGAAGGGTCGACTTCGATGCCCCTTTGTGTAATCAGAAACCCCAGCATTTTTCCCGCTGTAACACCAAACGTACATTTTTGAGGGTTCAGCCGCAACCGGAATTCCCTGATCCTTTGGAAAAACTTATGCAAGGCGGTGTAGTGGCCCTCTCTTTCTTTGGACTTGACAATCATGTCGTCCACATACACCTCTACCTCTTTGTGGATCATATCATGTAATATTGTGGTCGCGGCCCGTTGATAAGTAGCTCCAGCGTTCTTCAACCCAAACGGCATTACCCTGTAGCAGTATGTCCCCCACGGGGTGGTGAATGCAGTCTTTTCCCTGTCTTCTGGTGCCATCACTATCTGGTTGTATCCTGAGAAGCCATCCATGAATGAGAGCAATGCATGCCCTGCTGTGAAATCTACCAACTCATCGATGTGCGGTAAGGGGAAGTCGTCCTTCGGACTAGCTCTGTTCAAATCCCTGAAGTCCACACACACCCGGATCCTGCCGTCCTTCTTCGGCACTGGAACAATGTTGGCCAACCAAGTCGGATATTCAGACACCAGCAGGAAGCCTGCGTCGATTTGCTTGGTGACCTCTTCTTTAATCTTGAGAGCCCAGTCCGGGCGGATTCTCCTGAGTTTCTGTTTGACAGGTCGAGCCTCGGGGTCAAGGGGGATCCGATGCTGTACAATCTCAGGATCGATTCCAGGCATGTCTTCGTAGGACCACGCGAAAACATCTTTGAAATCTTTTAATAAAGCGACTAGTCGCTCGCGTTCCTCCGAAGACAACGTGGATCCGATCTGGACCAGCCGCGGGTCCTCCTCAGTACCAATGTTCACGGTAATGATTTCATCCATTAATGGTTTAACAAATCTCTCTTGCTCTTGCTCAATTAAACGTTGTAAAACCGGAGGAACTTCGTCCTCTTCGTTTTCATCAAAATTTTGAAAGTCTGAATTAATGCAATAAATTAGGGGCACAGAAAAGTACTCGGAAACCACAGATAGTTCATTCTCATTAGGCACTGCCAGATCGTCCAATTCATCGGTTACAACAGACTCAAATGAAAAGGAAAAAGACGACCTAGACAGGACTGTGGCATCCGGGTTAACATCCCCAGGAGTACCAGACTCAGACTCAGTCGAGCTGGAACCTGATTCCGACTCACAAGACTCGGTGGAATCAGATTCCGGCTCACTACCTGACCCGGTGCTGCTGGACAAAAATCCCTCCTCGTACTGCCAAGTGAGAGAGGGTGCGATAGATGCATCCAAGATAGCTGCTGGTTGGCTCGCAGCCGTTTCATCCCCAATCGTGGAAACCTCGGAGTTATCCCCCAAGCACTTATGGTCGATCAGAGGATCAGAGAGTAGACATGCCAGCGCTACCCCCATTTCAAATTCTGTGCCCTCAGGATCCACTGCCCTATACTGCTTAACCTCAGCTGATGGGTCCGTCTGCTCTTCGGCAACATCCTCCCCGGGTAGTTGCAGGTCGAAAAAGATCTCAAAACCGGGCACGCGCTTCTTCTCCGCGTTTATCCACGGCTCTGGGAAGCCGCAAAATGGAAAGTCCTCCCCCTCCCGGACGAAGCATCCGTTCAGGGTGCCCTGAATGGGCCTATGCATCAAGTCAAATGGCTTCCCAGCCTGCTTTGCTCTGGCCCTTCCGACCATTTCTTTCCCTTTCCTTACCCAGTCCTCTTTGGTGGGCAGATAACCCAGTCCAAAGGTATACGGGTTATGTGGCACTTCGGCCAATGTTGCGACGCCTTTCCTGCCGCTCCTTCCTAATCCCATCCCGGGGATGTGTTGTAGCTTGTTCATGAGGTAGACGGATTGAGCACTGACGTACATACCTTCATTTACAGCCATGATGTTTTGCACAACCCGGGCCTCGGCCAGAGTAAATCCTGATATAAACACGTCCTCCATGCCATGCTCTATTTCTAGGACTGGTGTAGACACCTCCGGAGGGGGATGGATCGATGAATTTCCAAACACGATGGCTACTCCCTTTCCATAGGGGTATTTCACCATTTGATGCAGAGTAGACGAGACGGCCTTCACCTGGTGTAACCACGGTCGCCCCAAAAGCAGATTGAAAGTTGCGGGGACCTCCAAGACATGGAAATCTATCTCGTGCTGTCCAGGCCCAACCTTGGTTTGGATTTTGACAGTCCCCATCACCTCTCGACTTGTATTATCGTATGCTTTGATCACCTGAGTTGTCCGGATGAAGTCCGCGGGCTTCAACCCGATTGCATATGCTGTTCTGGCCGGGCAGACGTTGATGGCAGACCCGGTATCAACAAGCACCACCGGTATCCACTTGTCTCTACATTCCACGGAAATGTAGAGAGGTTTGTTATGATTCACGCCCTCAGGCGGCAACTCTTTGTCTGAAAAGGTTAATGCCGAGAAACCCCCTCCCGGAAAAACCAGCCCGACCAGTTGCTCTGGTGTAGTATCGATTGAGAGTTTGGCCTTGTCCATGGCAGATAGGACAGCCTGTCTGTGTACCCGTGAAGCCATTAGCAGTCCCCAGATGGAGATGTCTGCTTGTATCTTCTTCAACTGCCTCAGCACAGCTTCTTCTTCAATTTGTCTCTCTCTCTGTTTCTCAGCTTCCTTGTCTTTACCAGATGCTTCTGGTTGGTCCAGGTGCGGGGGCTTGAAGTACCGCCCACTCCTGGTCATGTGGTCCACCTCATCGAGGTACCAGGTGCTGTCTGGTTGATTTACTCCCCAATCTTTGTCTGTGTGGGCAAGACATAAGTCGTCGTCTTCCCACCACATCCCGTTAGCATCCAAAAGACACCTGTCTGGTTCTGGCAAATGCGTACTCTCAGTACCTTTATCCCATATGCTCACAGCATTGTCCGTTCTTGTGCCCACAGCTTCTCTGCCCCTTCATGGGCTTTTGCCTTTCTGATTCTCTCGGAATCCCAAAACTTCTCCTGTTCTGTCTGCGTTGCTGTAGTTTGTTGTTCCATTGTCTTTGCATCCACAATGCTTAAGTCCCGAGCGGAATTCTTTGTACCGGCGCTCTCCGGCAATCCATTCTGACTCTCGGCCCTTCCGGCCACAGTTGATACCCTCGCCCCTGCCGGGCTCTGCTCTGGCTGAAACTCCACAATATCAGGCTGATCATCTAACCACCCTGTGGCCTCCGCCGACTCCTCATATTCAAACCAGTTGACTGTTGCATCTCTTGATTCTTGGTCGTTGAAGAACTGGAGGTTGGCGAAGTCCTCCTCCACTGTTGCTAGATCATCTGCCCCCTGTTCAAGTCCGTTCCCCTGAATCATGCACAGTTCAGCTTTTTCTGGCAACCCCACACTCAGCTCAGACCGGCCCACTGATAAAATGTATTCGCTTGGATCATAGGCTCCCCCAGCATAATTCCCAGACCGCTTGACCCCAGACTCAACAACTTTGTTCTCCTCTGAAACCCGCCTTATTCCGTCTTCAGTGGTCACCACCTTTGACTCGGATTGGGTTGTGAAGGTGTCCAACATGCACAAGTCAGTGCAGTCGGGAAGGATCACCTCCGGCTTGGGTAGGTGGGAAGGAGTAATGTAGATACTAGGATCGTAGGATACGACCCCAGTTTGGATGAGGTTGACTCTTTTGGGTGGTGGATCTTGGTTATGGGTAGGGAGTGGGTTGGTTATGACGTTGGGTCTTTCGGGAGGTAGAATAATATTTTTGTCGATGAGGTCCTGAACCTCGTGACGCAGCCTGAAACAATGGTCGGTATCATGACCGTGCTGCTGGTGGTAGGCACAGTATTTGGCTGGGTTGTGAGAGGGGGGGAGTGGATTTGGTGGCGGCCTCAGCTCCAGGGGTTTTAGATGTCCCTTTCTAATCAAGACCCCCAGAACCTTGGACAAAGGCATGTATAGTGGAGTAAAGGTTCTTTGGCCTCTGGGCTGGAATCTCGGGGCTTGGGTACTGCTCTCGGATGTACTGGAAAAGGGGGTGGCCGCCATGGGCCTTGGCTGGGGAGGGGGATTGGTGGTGACCATACTGACCTCCGAAGTCCTTGTGTTTGCAGCGCCACTCGGGCCTGCGTTGTTATTGCGGTTGAATGTCCTCCGGGGTTGCTCCCGGTCCTGGTCAATCAGACCTTGCTTCATCGCATCCTCGATCTGTACCCCCATCTCGTGTAAGTCTGAGAAGGTGGGAAAGGGGAGTACGATCATCTTCTGTATGAGTTTTGGTTGGAGATTGCGCACAATCATCCTAATTTGATCTTTGTCTGTAGGCCTCAAGGTCATCATCGATGCCTTTGCCCTCCATCGAGTTACGAAGTCTGAGAAAGTCTCCTTGGCCTCTTGCCTTGTCGTTTCGAGATCACGAGTTGTAATCTCGATCTGTGTATTGTACGACTACTGTGCAACGAAGGCCTCAGCCATCTCATCCCAGTTTCTTTTCATGTCATCTTCTAGCTTTGCGTACCAAATGGCTGCCACACTCGACAAAGTTCGGTCAAACAGGGAAAGCTTTTGTGGTCGGGTTAGGCCCATTCGCCGCAGGATGTCTGAAAACAGCCGGAGATGGACCATAGGATCCCCGGACCCATCAAAACGATCAATCTGTGGCATCTTGAATCTGTCTGGTAATGTTACAGCCACATCGGTGTATCCGTCTTCGATGTCTGGGATGGCCTTCACCCCCTAGGACTTCTTAAAAAGCTTCTCCAGTTTGCTCAATTTCAGAGCTGTGTGGTCTACCTCGAACTCGAATGGAGAGTCCGGATGGTTGGCAGGTGTATGAGTCTTGGACAGTTGAGGCAGAAGCGGGGGCGGAGCCAACCCCGTTGGATGGCCTGCGTCCTCTTGAATATTCTGGACATTGGGTAGGGTGTTCTGGGTGTTCAGGGGGGTATTTTGGGGATTTGGCAGGGCATTTTGACCAGTGGATGCCTGCTCAGGTAACAGAGCTCCGGGTGGAGGAGGAGTCGGGTGCGAGGTTGATGTTCCGGTTTGCTGCTGGAGCCTGGTAATGAGCTCAGCCTGTTGGGCCATGACCGTGGCCTGTTGCTTAGAAAATTTCGCTTGGCGGATGGCATCCTCTTGCATCTGTTTCATGCTCTCGTGCATTTGGCACATCATCGCCTCCATCCCTGATGTATTCTGCTGTTCCATCTGAATGACCGGTAAATGTACCTCTATGGCAGACACAGAAATCTCAACCTGACTGCTTACTGTCAAAGTAGCCCTCTGTTCCGGTAATCCCTGTTCTGACACACTACGCCTCCTCGGCCTTCTTCTGATAACTGGGGGTAGAGAGTGGAACACTGGATGTCCGTCAACCAGATCCTCAGATCGATTGAGTCGGCGACCTCGTGTCCAAAGTGCTTGGGGAGTATCTAGTGGTTCAGAAGCAATCGTGCTAAAAACTGCCCTAACAAAAAGATAATAAAGCGAAAAGGAAATAAATAACCAGATAAACGGACAGCATAACAGCTTAAATTAAATACACAACACACAGTCGGGCATACAACACACGTTGATAAGCTGGGTATACACTGTCCTCGATCACTGATTACTGTCCCTATATCACTGTTTCCCAAAACCGAATCTGATATCCGCAGACAACTGATTCTCAAATGACTGGCTGATGCCCGCAGGCCTGACATCCAATCTCAAAAACTGATGCCCGCAGGCCTGATGCGACTCATAAACTGATACATGCATTCCCTGTAGAGACGCACTCTAACAAGCACATAACAGATAAGTGAGAGCCAAAACACCCCTATGTTGGGGTAGGGTTTCCCTGTCCTATTTTGTCAGGAACTAGGGTTTCACTATGCACGCAGCGGTTTCAGACAACCTATAAATGGGTAAGCAACCTGTCCTAGTTTGGAATGGTCACTATAGATCCGAATATGCACTAGGTCGAATGGTCAAAAAGGGTGCCTCGGTAAAACTGGGGTTTGTGTTCCCATACTGGCAGAGCCCGTAACCGATCAGCCTTATGGACATGCCTTGACAAGACAAGCCTCCGACAAACCGCTCAGGAATAGCAGATGGCAAACACGGTGTCCTAGGCGCACCAATGCAAATGCAATGCAAAGAAACACACAAGTGTAGTCAAAACCAGATATCACGAGTTCGAGTCAAGTTCTCTAAATCCCCAGCGGAGTCGCCAGAAACTGTAGACGTCCCCGAACGCATCCCGGGGAAGGAGTGCGAGTCCCCCCCCCGTTCTGGTTCGATATTGGGTCACTACAGTTCGAAGGACTCAAATGTCACGGTTCTAAATCTCGAACCAAAGAGTCCAAATCCGGCAAATCGTTTTGAAAACAGATTTTTTGAAAGAAGTGCCAAACATGGACTGCTTTGCCAGATACAGAGTCGCCACCTAAATATTTTATAATGGGAAATTTAGGAAACCCTGACTCGGTGCCAAAGGCCACGTGTCCGTCATCACCAAAGTTGCCTTGGCTCGGGAACTTGGGTACGATTGGGGAAGGTCACTTCGTGAGCACCCCCGCTCGCCCGGTCAAAGACCGGCCTCTACTAATCATGATATCTTATTTTGAAAACATTGTATGTTCTTATTCCGGTTATTAGCCTAGGTTACTATGTGATGCGCACAGCATACAAGTATAGACTGAGTCGCCTGAATTGGAACAAAACATTTCATGTTTGTTTGAAAGATGGTTTGCTACCCGCAGGTAGGCTTAAAATGCAGATTTTGCCACCCTCGGGTGGGCTTAGAAAACATGGTGTTGCCACTATCTAGTGGGCTTAAAACAAACAATCAATGCATTATTCCAATTCAGATAACCCAACCTTCATCCACAGGCATTCAAGGCAGTTATATCACATAAGCAATTAGCCTCATGGTAAGCATGCTATTCTTGGCAGTCACTCACACGCATGCAAGGATGCTAAAGTATAAAAACTCACCGAGTACTCCCAGCCAAAACAGAAACTACATTAGAAATCATGCATGATCCTAAGTATACTGAAATGCCTAATGCAACACATGCGAAAGTGCAAACTATAGCAGGCTCGGCTATTCTAAACATGGTACATGGAATGCAACAGCTATCAAGTATTGAAATACAAATGCAGTTTGTATGATGCGCCGAGCCCGGTGCGTGCAAAACAGATGAATGATGCAAACATGCTGTCATACTGTATGCTAATTGAAATATGTCCTATATCTAACCATCATAAGCAGATAAATAAAAGGGAAGAAAGACGTGGGGTTGGAAGACATACATCACACACACCCACACTTATTACAGTTATGCCCTCGCGCAGAGGGTCCAAATAAATATACAGTCCCGAATGAAAGAATAATACAGTCCAAAATATTACAGTCCCAAATAATATACAACTTCCTAATTAATTTATAAATTAAATAAGAAAAATGTAAAACTGGCATGCAAGCCAGGGGCTGCCTTGATTATGATGAATGATGTACGTTGGAGCTGCCTTGCGCGGAAATCCATTGGGATGCCCCAATTAGCCTCTGTTTTGCAATGTTTCTCGAAAAACGCGCCAAGCTTCGGAAGACCGCTGGTTCTGGATATGCTGCAACAGAGAGCAGGAAAGGGGCATAGCAATGTATTTCACAAATATATGCATGCCTCGATCCTCGTGCCACCAATCACGCATCTCGATGCATGATGGCCGAGGAGCCGAATTGCACAACTCAATATAGGATGAATGCATATGAATGCTACAATAAAACCTAACTCCATCATGGATAATCCGGAGTGTCGGTGACTTGGGAATTGAGATCCGTTCCGTCACTCGGAGTACGGAACGCGCCTCGTTTCCCGTGCCTGGGCTAACCCCTATCCCGAACACGATGCAATATGCATGATATGCATGAAATGCAACTAAGATACAATCCTAACATACACAATGCTATGAAAATGAAATGCCTCGAAGTACGTGCACACGTGCACGCAAAACCGAGGAGATGATCCTAAGGCATGAAATGGCATACGCAATGCAAGTTGGACTTATACCAACATGAGAGAGCCTCAGCCACACTCACATAAGAAGCCGTGAGATGAAAAAGAGATGCCTCGAAATGCGTGCACACGGGTACGCAAAACGAGGAAATGGCATACGCAATGCCGTATGGGCTTACACCAACACGAGTGAACCTCAGTCACACTCACATAGGAGGCCGTCGGATAAAAGTGAAGTGCGTCGAAATGCGTGCACACGGGCACGCAAACCGAGGTAATGGCATACACGATGCAATGAGACTAAAATGGCATACAGAATGCAAAGTGGACTTACACTGACATGAGTGGACCTCAGCCACACTCACATAAGAGGCCGTCGGATAAAAGTGAAGTGCCTCGAAATGCGTGCACACGGGCACGCAAACCGAGGCAATGGCATACGGAATGCAATGATGCTAAAATGACATAAAGAATGCAAAATGGACTTACACTAACATGAGTGAGCCTCAGCCACACTCACATAAGAGGCCGATAGATGAAAATGAGATGCTTCGAAATGCGTGCACACGGGCACGCAAACCGAGGCAATGGCCCTAAGGCATGAAATGGCATGGAAATGATATGCAACACATGCAAATGAATTTTGGCACTGAAATGTGGGGGAAAACAGCCCCGAAATGAGGCGAAAGTACACCCGATGCATGAAATGGCCCCGAAACATGAATTTAGGCACCCGAAATGGCCTATAGCTATACCAAACATGCACAATATAGACATGGAATGAGAACACAGTAGCAAGGAAGCCCCAAACAAGCATTTTTCAGTCATAAAAAGGGCTAAACAGCAAGCACGCATAGGATTAAGCAAGAATGCAAAAAAGGCTCCCCAAGAGGGGTATTGAAGTAAGTGATATATGCAATGCCCAAATGGAAAAATACCCTTCTACAACACTGAAGAGGGCCTAAAAATATGAACATTTACAGTAGATGATATCCCCCAAATCAGTATGCAAACATGCTAAGAATGCCATGCAAGAACTAGGATACTATAGGCTATAACATGAGGTACCCCAAACATTCATCAAACCAGCAAATACCCTTCATGAAATATGTCAAGAAGATCAAAATATGACTCTTTCCAGACCTGATGATGGCCGAAAACAGAATCTAGATAGGCTTAACAAAGCATGCAAAAATGGGGGTCAAAGAGGGGTATAATGACAAGTATAACATAGAGACCCCCAACAAAGTTGATCCCTTCTAAAATGTTGTAGAGGGACCAAAAATAAGCCTACTCACAGTTCATGACATGCTCCAAAACAGATCGCATGTAGGCCTAACAAATCATGCAGATTTACGATAAATGTGAGAGATTATGAAGCAAGTGCATGATAGAGAGGCCAAACAGGGTTGAGCCCTTCTTTAATGTTTAAGAGCGGCTCAAAATAGGCCCACTCACAGTTTACATTATGCTCGAAAACAGATCACTCATAGGCTAGAAATTTCATGCAAGATTATGGCATATAAGATGATATTGAAGCAAGTACCAAATGGAGGGCTCAAACAAGGTTGAGCCCTTAAAAAAACATGAAGATAAGCTCAAAAGAGTGACCCTTTCAGTTAGGGTCGGAGCCTAAAACAATAAGAAAATAGGCTAAGGAAATGAGGCAAAAATGAGCTCAAAAGAGGGTGAAGTGGACTTACCCTTGAAGATCAAGACTTTGGTTGCTTCTTGGACCAAATTTGTTGCCTCTTAGCTGCTGGAAAGCCTCTCCTTGCTGCTGGAATGGAGTGGTGATGGTAGAGCTTGGTAGTGATGAAGAAATGGCACCAAACTTGAGGAAAATGAGAGAGATAGAGAGGGATACAAGTGTATATGCCCAAACCAATTTTTCTCAACCTTAGGGACAGAGCTGGGAGGCCCCTTATATGGACCAAGAGAGGGGTGTAAAGGTGGAGGGAAATGCACCCAATTGGTTCCCTCCAAAATATCCCCCGGATACAAAGATCTTTTAGGACAAACAGCTGTACAGCTGTAAAGTATGCACTGAGGGGAGCATGGCCGGCCAGGCATTTTTGTTGCAGGTGGCCGGCCGGCTAGGGGTCAAAAGGTTCAAGCTTAGTTTCTGGCCGGCCACCAGATATTGGTGTCCTCCCATGTGTGCTCAACAAGACCCTGTGGTTGGAAATTGACAACTCTAAAACAGGAGAGAGAATAGGCCACTTTAAAGAGGGGTTCAAAAGGTCCAATTGCAATTACTGGCTGGCCATGTGTTTTTAGGGTCCTCCCATATGTGTACAACACAAATATGTGGTTTTGGCTCGAAGAAAATGGCCCTAGGGTGTTCAACATTAGCCCGGAAGTGAGAAAAACGGGCGCCAGGGGGGCGCCGGAGGAGCATAACTGGTTGTTGAGACAATTGCTGGCATCCCACCCTCCAGTGATCTTCCTGGTGATAAAACAGAGGTACCTACCAAAAATGAACAAAAACCGATGCAAAACGAATGCTCGGGGGCCAAAACACGCAGTTCGGGGTCCCGAAAATCGGCCGTTAAGCACCGAAAGTGGTGTTTGGCCACGAAGTGGGTATCTAAGACCCCAGTGTCCCTTGAAAGGGAGTGAATGAGTTGTATGCCAAAAACTGGAGGAATCGGAGATGGTTAGACGGTCCCGAACCAAGGCACACGGCCTGACGGCTCCGAAAACCGGGAACCGGGCTCCGAAATGGGCAAAATGGCCTACGGGCATGAAATGTAGCCCACGGCCACTGAGAGATAGTCTACGGGACCTCTCCCTCCCCTCAGGAAAGAAAACGGAGAAAACCGAGTCTGGTTCGCAAACCGAGGCAAGGCACAGAAGAGGGTTCGGAAGTCCGGAGACAGGGCGCACGGCCGCGACTCTGAGACTTCTGAACGAGCACAATATGCAACATCACCGAGCGCTCAATCGGTGACGTCTGAGTCTTAAGGTCGGTCAAAAATGGGGTGTCTACAGTTGTGGGTAGGGAGTGGGTTGGTTGTGACATTAGATCTTTCTGGTGGCAAAATCACATTTTTGTCAACGAGGTCTTGAATCTCGTGACGCAGTCTGAAACATTGGTCGGTATCATGACCATGCTGCTGGTGATATGCACAGTACTTGGTTGGGTTGTGAGTGGGGGGGAGTTTTTCTGGCAATGGCCTCGGCTCCAAAGGCTTTAGATGCCCTTTTCTGATTAAGACCTCTAGAGCCTTGGACAAGGGCATGTACAATGGGGTGAAGGTTCTTTGGCCCCGGGGTTGGAATCTGGCTGTCTGGGTGTTACTTCCAGATGCACCGGAGAAGGGTGTGGCTTCCATGGGTCTTGGAAAGGGAGGGGGGATGGTGGTGACCATACTGACTTCCGAAGCCCTTGTATTTGCAGCCCTGCTCGTGCCTGCTTTGTTGTTGCGGTTGAAAGTCCTTCGAGGCGTTCCTTATCCTGGTCAATCAGACCCTGTTTCATTGCATCTTCGATCTGTACCCCCATTTCATGCAGATCTGAAAAAGTGGGGAAGGGGAGTACAATCATTTTTTGCATGAGCTTTGGCTGGAGATTGCGCACAATCATCCTGATTTGATCTTTGTCGGTAGGCCTCAGGGTCATCATCGAAGCCTTTGCCCTCCCTCGGGTTACAAATTCAGAGAAGCTCTCTTTAGGCTCCTGCCTTGTTGTTTCGAGATCCCGGGTTGTAATCTCGATTTGGGTGTTGTACGAGTATTGCGCAACAAAGGCCTCGGCCATTTCATCCCAACTTCTTTTGACATCATCCTCCAACTTCGCATACCAGATAGCAGCGACACCCGACAGGGTCTGGCCGAATAGCGAAAGCTTCTGTGGTCTGGTTAGGCCCATTGGTCGCAGTATATCTGAAAATAGCCGGAGGTGGACCATGGGGTCCCCGGATCCATCGAATCGATCGATCTGCGGCATTTTGAATCTGTCCAGCAATGTCACGGCCACATCGGTATATCCATCATCGATATCCGGAATAGCCTTTACCCCCTGGGATTTTTTGAATAGCTTCTCGAGCTTGCTCAATTTCAGTGCCGTGGGGTCTACTTCGAACTCGAAGGGAGAGTCCGGGTGGTTAACGGGTGTATGTGTCTTGGACAGTTGAGGCGGAAGTGGGGACGGAGCTGGCCCCGTTGGAATGTCTGTGTCCTCCTGGGTGTTCTGGACATTTGGCAATGTGTTTTGGATGTTTGGTAGGGTATTCTGGACAGTTGGTGTTTGCTCGGGTAACGGGAGCCCTGGTGGAGGAGGAATTGGTTGTGAGGTTGATGTTCCGGTCTGCTGCTGCAGTCTAGTGATGAGCTCGGCCTGCTGAGCCATGATTGTGGCCTGCTGTTTAGAGAACTCCGCTTGGCGGACAGCGTCATCCTGCATTTGCTTCATGCTCTCTTGCATCTGTCGCATCATTTCTTCCATTTCAGCTATGCTCTGCTGATCCTGCTGACTGACTGGTAGGTGTATCTCTATAGCAGAAACTGAGACCTCAACCCGACTGTTCACTGTTAGGGTAGACCACTGTTCTGGTAACCTCTGTTCAGACACACTGCGCTTTCTTAGCCTTCTTCTAACAACTGGGGGTAGAGAATGGAACACTGGCTGTCCGTCAACCAGATCCTCAGATCGATTGAGCCGACGACCTCTTGTCCAAAGTGCTTGGGGAATATCCACTGGGTCGGAAGCAATTGTGCTAAAACTGTCCTAGCAGAAAGATAAATAAAGCAAAAAGGAAATAAATAACCAGATAAACGAATAGCATAACAGCTTAATATACACAACACACAGTCGGGCATAACAACACACGGTTGATAAGCTGAATATACACTGTCCTCAAACACTGATCATTATCCCTAAATCACTGTCCCCGAAAACTTAATCTGATACCCGCAGATAACTGATTCTCAAACACTGACTGATGCCCGCAGGCCTGATGCCCAAACTCATAAACTGATACATGCATTTCCCTGTAGAGACGCACTCTAACAGCACATAACAGATAAGTGAGAACCAAAACACCCCTACGTTGGGGTAGGGTTTCCCTGTCCTATTTTGTTAGGAGCTAGGGTTTCACTACGCACGCAGCGGTTTCAAACAACCTATCGGGTAAGCAACCTGTCCTAGTTTGGAATGGTCACTATGGATCCGAATATGCACTAGGTCGAATGGTCAAAAAGGGTGCCCCGGTAAAACCGGGGTTTGTGTTCCCATACTGGCAGAGCCCACAACCGGTTAGCCTTATGGTCATGCCTTGACAAGACAAGCCTCCGGCAAACCGTTCAGGAATAGCATATGGCAAACACGGTGTCCTAGGCGAACCAATGCAAATGAAATGCAAAAAACACACAAGTGTAGTCAAAACCAGATATCATGAGTTCGAGTCAAGTTCTCTAAATCCCCAGCGGAGTCGCCAGAAACTGTAACACGTCCGCGAGGGCCTCACTACAGTTCAGGACTCAAATTTGTGTCACGGTTCGTAATCTGAACCAAAGAGTCCAAATCCGACAAATCATTTTGAGAAAATAGATTTTTAGAAAGAAGTGCCAAACATGGACTGCTTTGCCAGATACAGAGTCGCCACCTAAATATTTTATTTTGGGAAATTTAGAAAACCCTGACTCGTTGCCTAAGGCCACATGTCCGTCATCACCAAAGTTGCCTCGGCTCGGGAACTTGGGTACGATTGGGGAAGGTCACTTCGTGAGCACCCCCGCTCGCCCGATCAAAGATCGGCCTCTACTAACCATGATATCGAGTTTTGAAAACAGTTTGTGTTCTTATTCCGGTTATTAGCCTAGATTTACTATGTGATGCGCACAGCATACAAGTATAGACTGGGTCGCCTGAATTGGAACGAAACATTTCATGTTTGTTTATTTGAAAATGGTTTGATGGTGCTACTCGCAAGTAGGCTAAGACGTGAATTTGCCACCCTCGGGTGAGCTTAGAAAACATGATTTTGCCACTATCTAGTGGGCTTTAAAACACACATTTTAACGAATTGTTCCAATCCAAATAATCCAACCTTCACCCACAGGCATTCAGGCAGTTATATCACATAAGCATATAGCCTCATGGTAAGCATGCTATCATGGCAGTCACTCACACACATGCAAGGATGCTAAAACATAAAAACTTACCGAGTACTCCAAGCCAAAACAGGAGCTAATTAGAAATCATGCATGATCCTAACTATACAGAAATGCCTAATGCAACACATGCAAAAATGCAACTATAGCAGGCTCAGCTATTCTAAACATGGCATATGGAATGCTACAACTAACTCGGAATACAAATGCAGTTAGTATGATGCGCCGAGCCCGGTGTATGCAAGACAGATGAATGAATGCAAATATGTTATTATACTGTATGCTAATTGAAACATGCCCTAATCTAACCATCATAAGCTGGTAAATAAAAGGGAGAAAGACGTGGGGTTGGAAGACATACATCACACACACGCACACTTATTACAAAATTGTCCTCCTCGGAGGGTCCGAATAAATAATATACAGTCCCAAATAAGTAATACAATCCAAATGAGTACAAAACCCTAATTAATTAACAAATTAATCTAGGAAAGCAGTAAATTAGCATGCAAGCCTACGGACTGCTTCAGCTCTGTTCCGAATGATGAATGATGCATGCTTGGGTTGCCTTTGTGCGGAAATCCACTGCGATGCCCCAATTAGCCTCTGTTTGCAATTGTTTTTGGGATGCGTGCCAAGCTTTCGGAAGGCTGCTGATTCTTGATTTGCTGCAACAGAGAGCAAAAAAGGGGCATGGCAATGTATTTTCACATATGTATGCTTAACTACTCTTCAGGGAGTGTAGTCATCGATCCTCGTGCCACCAATCACGCATCTCGATGCATGATGGTCGAAGAGTCGAATTGCACTACTCAATATGAAATGAATGCACGTATAAACACAACAAGACCGAGACTCCATCATGGATAATCCGGAGTGTCGGTGACTGGGAATTGAGACACGTTCCGTCACTCAAAGTACGAAACGTCCCTCGTTTCCCGTGCTCGGGCTAACTCCTACCCCAAACACAATGCGATATGCATGACATGCATGAATGCAACTAAGATACAACCTAACATGCACAATGCTATGGAATGGCATACACGATGCACGAGGTAACATGGCATACACGATGCGCTAACATATAACCTAGCATACACAATGCTAGGAGATGACATACACAATGCATAATGGACTTACACCAACACGAGTGGACCTCAGCCACACTCACATAAGTGGCCATTAGATGAAAATGAGACTCTCGAGATGCGTGCACGCATGCACGCAAACCGAGGACCGAACCTAAGGCACGAATGCCACTCTACCAAAGCATGGCAAGACATGGAACATGATATGCAAACAAGAAAATTTCAGCACTGAAATATGATGCTAAACAGCCCCGAATCATGAAAACACGACACCCGATGCATGAGGTGAGACCCGAAACTCAAAACTAAGCACATGGAATGACTTACAGCTATACAAAGCATGCATTATTTGAACATGAAGTATGAAGACAGAGTCAAGGAAGTCCCAAAACATGGACTTTTCCAGTTTAAAGCAAAGCCAAAAAGTGCTAGCAAGATGGCTTAAATTAGCATGCAATTTTGACTAGTAAACATGGTTTACATGGCAAGTACATGATGCACATGGAATCTGACCAAACCATCAAAAATCAGTGAATAAATCACATGAAAATAGGCCCAAATAACCACTAATATGCAACCATGGCATGCAAAAATGATGAGTTGCTTTAGAGGGCAATGCAAAGAGTTATTAGGTACATACAAGATGGAAATGTGGCAGCCCCAAATCAACTCTGAAAATCAAATATGGTAGTCCCAAAACCCAAAAAATTGACCCTAGAAAGTGATTTCAAAGCATGCAAGATGGGGTCTCTTTGGAAGGCCAAAATGACTACCAAACAAGTCAAGGAGAGAGGAGGTCACCCCCCTCTGATTTGGAAGTTCAAAATAGTGGCCAAGCCACTGAAAATCCACTGGATTTCAGTGGCTAGAAGGCCAAACCAAGCATGCAACAAGGGCTAGGATATAAGGCTCAAAATGGGAGGCAACCAAGCATACAAGATAGCATATGGTCTCAAACAAAAATGGAACCTTAATAAAACATGAAGATGATGTCAAAAAAAGTCTTTTTCCAGTTTATAACAAGTCTAAAAAATGAGTACAAATAGGGCTAATCTATCATGCAAAAATGGCCCTAAAAGTGAGAATAGAGACAATGGACAGAAGCTGGCCCCAAATGGTGAAGAGCCCTTCAACAAAGTTGAAGAGGGGCTCAATAAAAGGCACTTCTCAGTTTATAGAAAGCCACAAAAATGAACACCAGTAAGGCTAAACTATCATGCAAGAAAATGGCCTAAAAGAGGGATAAAGGGACAAGTGGCAGAATATGGCCTCAAACAGAGGAGAGCCCTTCAACAAAGTTGAAGAGGGGCTCAAAACAAGCCACTTTATAGTTTGTGACCAAATCTGAAATAGCTCACAAATAAGCCTAAAATACTATGCAAAAAAAGGCCTAAAAGAGAGTTAAAGAGGCAAGGGGTAGAAGATGACTTCAAACAAGAAAGAGCCCTTCAACAAAGTTGAAGAGAGGCTCAAAATATGATCTTCTTCAGTTAGGGTCGGAGCCCAAAAATTCTTGCAAATAAAGATGGCCAATGAAACAAAGAAAGTGCAAATTTAAGGGAAATAGGGACTTACCCTTGAAGACCAACTTCCCAGCAGCTTTTGACCCAAATTTCTGAGCCTTCAACCTCTGCAAATGGCCTCTAAGGTGCTTTGTTGAATGGTGGTGGTGTATATCTATGGGTTGTAGTGCAAAGGTGCAAGGAAATCCAACCTCAAAGCACTTGAACACACAAAATATAGAGAGAGAGGAAGCTTTTGCCCTTTTAAAAGCTCAGAACCTGGTATAAGGAAGAAGGCTATTGCTTATATAGAGCAAAGCCAAGCCAAAGCTTCTTGAACAAGCTTTTCAAGGCTGTCATCCCTCCATACACGTGTATGGAGGACAGATATGAGGATTCCAGCTGGTACAAAAGATCTTCCCGGAAACCAGCTGAAATAGGGGGGTGCCGGCCATCAGTAATGGCCGGCAGTGCCACACTGATGGCCGGCAGGGCTCCATCAATGGCCGGCAGTGCCATGCCATGGCCGGCAGTGCACTACAGGGTCCACTCTGAAAGGACCAGGTCAGGGTCCAAAAATGAGACAAAAAGGATACAAGGTTCTGAAAACCCGAACCAGTGACGTTCCGCCGCGGCAGTCGAATGCTGGGCAAGCAATCGAACCAGCCGTTGGGTGTACCTACAAGCACAACTAAGTCTTGAGGACGGTTAAAAATGGGTTGTCTATACCACCCGTTCTCTATTTCTTCAGTCTTCAGCTTAATGCTATCTCTGCCAACACACGATTTGCCTAGTACTGCCTCTACATATGACCTCTAGTCTGTATGTAGAGAATGCTACCCAACTTTTTCCTTCCCCCCGTTGACTATTTTGCCCCTTAGCTTGAAAATGCACTGGCCTTGTTGATTCTATTCTCCCTATCTTTTCCTTGCCAAGATCTGCGTGCATTACCTCTATTGCCTTATCATCCACCCATAGCCTATTTTCTTTTTGCACTGCAACGGTTGCAACCACATAGCAATCAAATCTTATAAAACCAAATCTTGTGTTAGTTATCCGTCTTCTTTTATACGGGATAAACACATCCTTCACCATACCAAACTTAGTGAATAGGTTGTGGAGCCCCTTCGAGTTCACTGAGTTTGGTATATTATCCACAAATATGGTGAAAACACTTGCACATCCTCCCCGCCCCCCTTTTCCTTGTCTACCCCTCTGCCTGATGACTGGAATCCATCATCCTTGCTGATCAACTTGCTTCCTCCCGCTTGAATCCATCCTGGGTAAATTTCCAAATATGGTAAATGAGTGAAAGTCTCTACATCTTCATATCAAAGAGTCATTTCTAAAGAATCCAAATCAAAATTGATTTTTATTTATTTTTTATTTTTTATAGCATTTATGCTAGAAGTCTATTTCTAAAACTCTTGGGCTAGTAGACCCAAGCTTAAATATTTTTGGGCTAAAAGGACATTATTTCCGCAGCTTACCTATGTCAATATGTTCAAATATCATCCTATCTGTATATATGTCACCTATCTATGCAACTATCTATTCAAATATCCAACAATTTGTTCAAATATCACACTATCTGTACACATGTCATCTATATATTCATTTATTTGTTCAATATCAACTATCTATCCACCTCACTACCGTCAACTGCTGGCACTAGCCACCGATAATTTTTTCAGTGCCGGTGACTGTTTATCTTTTCAATATTTGTTGAAGAATTCAAAGAACATATGGCCCATTGGTGTAAGTCAAAGAAGAAGGTGAGGATTAATGCTCCACACTGAGAAGGGCACTCAAGGAAATTGAAGATGTTGATGTGTTGATTTTGCTATTATCTAATTACTTTTGAAGTAATGATGTGAGGCTACTTAGGGATATAAGAGTTGTTTTGCTATTTGATCTCTATTCACTACAACAAATTACAGTTTTGGCGACCAAATTTGATGATTGAAAAAAATTTAGTCGCCAAAAGTTGTGGAATTGGCGACCAAAAATTATATTAGTCGGCAAAAGTATGATATTTAGTTACTAAATTTTTTTAGTCAAGGTATATTAATTATTGGTGACTAAAAAAAATTTACTCGCTAAAAATACCACAATTGGCGACTGAAAAAAATTTTAGTCATTGTATAGTTAGTTTTGACTACTAAAATTATTTAGTCGCTGATTGAAAAATAAAAATTCACTTTTTATCTTTGGCGACCAAAAGTTTGGTCGCCAAAAAGTTATTTTTAGCCACTGAAAAATATTTTCATCGCTATATAGTTAGTTTTGGCTACTAAAAGTATTTAGTCGCCGAATGAAAAACAAAAATTTACTTTTTATCTTTGGCAGCCAAAAGTTTGGTCGCCAAAAATTTATGACTAAACAATATTTTAGTCACTGTATAGTTAGTTTTGCCTACTAAAATTATTTAGTTACTGAATGAAAAACAAAAATTTAGTTTTTATCAAAAATTTATTTTCAGTGACTAAACAATATTTTAGTCTCTATATAGTTAGTTGTGGCTACTAAAATTCTTTAGTCGTCGAATAAAAAATAAAAATTTACTTTTTATCTTTGGCGACCAAAAGTGGCAGTCGCCAAAAATTTATTTTCAGCGACTACAAAATTTGATTGTCGCTGTATAGTTTGTTTTGGCTACTAAAATTATTTAGTTGCCGAATGATAAATAAAAATTTATTTTTTATCTTTGACGACCAAAATTTATTTTAGTTTTGGCTACTAAAATTTTTTTATCTTTGGCTACAAAGTTTGGTCACCAAAAAAGTTATTTTCAGCGACTAAAAAAAATTTTAGTTGCCAATTAACTAAAATATTTGGAGAGGGACATTTCAAATTTTTGAGGGATTTATAAAATTAATAGGCAACCAAAATGTTTTGCCGCGAATTGTGTAAAATGACCACATATATATATAATTTGTTTCAAACCAATCTCTAAACAAACCAGCGCCTCTCCCTCTCTTCAGTGTCTCTCTCTCTCTCTAGCGCCTTTCTCCCTCTTCTTCTCCACTGCTTCTCTCCCCTCCCTCTCTTACCACCGCTCACGGTCACCAACAACCGGAGCACCAATTCACCTAATTGTTAGTCACCGTCACCTAAGATCCATCACCCACAGAAGCTCAATCGGCAACTCCTCCCTTACAAAGGGTGGTAAGGCCACTGGTTTCTTTCCCCCCATTATCATCATCATTTGAGGTCGTCTTATCGCCAATTGTGCAAGTAAAAACCCAAATTTTGGTTAAATTTTGTGTCTTAGTTTCTGGGTTTTTTTAGTGATATAGTTAATAGGGTGTTGAAAAATTCTAGAAAATCCCTTAAATATTGATTTGTGATTATGTATCAATTTTAAACAGTAAATAACAATCCCAATCAAACAATCAAGACAAATCGACACAACGATTTTATGTGGAAAAACCACAATTGGAGCGTCTCCAATTGTGATAAAAAAAAATCACGGGCAAAAACCACAAAATAATCCACCAAGAAGACATGAAGGAATTGCACAAGTGTACTCTCAATTGCCTAGTGAATCCACCCCAAATCGAACCAACCTCTATGTGCCTCTTCCAGCTTTGTCTTCACCTCAAAATTGTCTTGTACAACATTGAATCCAACGTCGATGTCGAATCCACAATGATGAGCCACTCCAGAATCCACCAAAGCTTCAGGCCTAAATTCCTCAAAATCCACCGAAAAACAACTCTCTCTTTTGTGAATAAAACAAAACAAACAAACCCTTTGATATAATCCACTTAATTCATGATTAAACTCTCACAGATATCAAAGGAAACAAGCAAAGAAGCTCCAGATGAAAACCCTAATACCCAAAAAGAAGATCTGGCAGTCGTACCATGAAATCGGACTAAAACACATATTTATAAAAAACAGATTCGCGATCTCCGCTCGAGCGCAAGAATGGTCGCTCGAGCAAATCTACACTCAAGCCTAAGAATGGCCACTCGAGTGGGAAAAACAACTCCCAGTACTTTTGCAAGCGAGTGAAACTTTTGAAAGGTCACAATCTCTGCTCAAGCAGACAAACAACTTCGACTGCGACCCCCAACATAGTCAGCGAAGTGGCAAACATGATAGGATTAAGATCACAAACTCCTCTGTATAGGCACAATTCGGGTTGGATTCGCATCTAAAAACTCATAGCCTCACTGAAATAAAAGTTGAAAAAAATTACAACTAAAAGGAGTTTTGTCAAATAGAATTGCCAAAAATAAAAATCTAACAGGTGTGAATTACAATTTAGATTAGAATTTGCATTTGTATTAGAATTTAGGGAAATTTGTGTTGTCTAGGTCTCTTACTATGTATAAATTGTTGGAGATGATTCAAACTTTGTGTTCCTTAGACTTATTTATATCATTCTCCTACATTGGTGACCATATATATATACATTTTCTGATTTAATGCTTAGTTATATGCGAGTTAATATATTAATTTGTTAACGTGAGCATTTTACAACTATTGATCATGTAATGGAAATCTTCATTCCCAACTTATAATGGAGCACATTTAAATCTGGAGATGTTGCTTTAACCCACCAAGCCACTCTAGTTTTAATTAGATCACAAAGCACATTCATATTAGGTTGCTTATCTAAAAACACAATCTCATTCTTACGCTTCCAAATGGACCATGGAACTGCCAGAGATATGGCCTTCTAGATTTTATGTTCTAATCTTTTAAAGCTAAAACCAGCCCACCATTGCAACACCCCGTTTATTAAGTTACACTGTTTAGTAATGCATAATGATTAATGCTGTGAATTGGATCTCCTTATTTCTAAGGTGATGATTAGAAAATAGATGTCAACTGTAGTGAAAATTATGTCAAGGTTCTGCAATAATAAATTTGCTCACAAATTGCCCTTTCAAATGAAGTGCTACTACACACATCTTCAATTGAAGGCAGTATTTTCTAGTCTCAATATGCCATTAATTATTTCTACTTTGACTGACTAAAATAGTTTCAATTTGTTTGAGGCTTTGTCATAAGCTTTAACTGCTTAAACTTACTTAAGATTTGGTCACCATATATTAGTTATTGGTGACTAAAAAAAAATTTGGTCGACAAAAATAATGTAAATAGGCGACAAGAATAATTTTAGTCAGCGTTTGTCTATATTTTAGGCTACTAATTCTAGTTTTAGTTGGCGTACACATCCTTTTGCCGACCAAAAAATTTTTAGTTGCCAACAGATTGACTTATTTATTGGGGTACTCTCTGCCGACCACAGAATTTAGTGGGGAAATATAAACCATCAGTGACTAAAAAAATTTAGTCGTTGTATAATTAAATTTTGCCAACAAAAACAATAGTTAGTAGCCAAATTACAAAACAGCTACAAAAGATTTTGTCGTTATTGAGTTATATTTGTTGACAAATCGTAATTTAGTTGCTAAAGGTAGGTAATTTTGTTTAGAGGCAAGCATATGAATATTGGCACCCTCCCCTATTTGTTTCACACCGATATGTTCTGTCTCTGTTCTGTCTCAGAAACACACAGACGCCTGCTCACCACCAAACCTGACGCTCGCTCACTGATGGTCACCACCCTACCGTCGCTGGCCACTATCGTACGTCGCCACCACCACAAATCACAAGTTTCTCTCTCTCTCTCTCTCTCTCTCTCTCTCTCTCTCTCTCTCCCCATCTCCATTCCCCTATTTCTCCATCTCTCACATTTCATCTAGGGGTTTTTTTTTTTTTTAGTTTAATTTTTTGTTGATTTCGTAAATGGGTTTGGTTGAAGTGTTTGATGTCTATGATTTAGAATCCATCAAATTGAGTTTATCATTTGCCTTTTTTATTATTTATCAAATTAAACTTCTAAATGATGAAAAGGAAGTTCCAGCAATGGATGAAGGCATGGGTGGCATTGATTATTGAAAATGATAAAGGCCAACGCCCTAATCTATTCAATTTTTTGGACTACTTAAAAAAAAAAAAAAAAAAAAAAAAAAAAAAAAAAAAAAAAAAAGGTTCTTAATTGAAGCTATAGAGAATTGAAGTTAGGGTAGGAAGTGGATTTTAGCCTTGAAATTAAAGTAGGGAACTCCCTATTTTAAATTGTTTAAACTTTTCATTTCAGAAAGACAAAGAAGAATTAGTGTAATCATAATGAGATGTCCAGAGTAGGAAGTTTCTTCACATTGATTTGTTCACATCTCTTATCCCCTTGGTTGCACTACAATACAACACAATAACAGGTGAGAAACGTGTTTTCTTTTCCTTTCTGCCCACCCTGATTATACTTATTATATGTAAATTAGTTTTTGATATTTGATTTTTTTAAATATAGTAAGATTAAAATATCAAAATACTATCATTTCTAAATATTGTAAAATTAATTTGTTCCTACTCTACCTCTGCCTCATGACTTCTCTGATTTTCCTTGGCCCTAATATGATTCATGATGAGAATAGAGCACTACAAACAAACCCCATAAATAGTCCTATAGTATTCTCAGTGAGATTCTTCCCTTTGTTTTATTGAGAAAAGTTGCTTTCGGTAGAGCAATGCTTGGTCTCAGCTTTTTATAAAGTAGCAGGATCAATTTTGCACAAGGTGACCTGTTTGTGTGGTTTAGAAACTAACACTACACTACCGAATATGATTGAATCAAAATTTTATTTTATTTATTTATTTATTTTTGTGTGTTTGTGTGTCTGGAAATTTTCAAAATTTTGTGTTTGAGGATAGCTTTTAACCTTTATGTCAACATTAGAGTTTTTCTTGGAATAAAATAGAAGCTTAGTTAGTCACATCTTAAAGATATAAAAAGTCAATAGTGGAAGGGTATAAAATCTACAATCCAGCGACGTTTTGGCACAATCTTTTCTTTCTTAAATTTTTTGTAATTTTTTCAGTTTTTCTTTTCTCTTGATTTACGTGTTTTTTGTCAATCACTAACAGATCAATCAATTAATTTTTAAGGTAATTTACAACTACTGAAATTTGATTTAAATTTTACTTTGATTCTTATTGTTTCAAATTAAACAATTTAATTTGAATACTTTAATCTAATATAGTGATCAAATAAAATTAGATTTAATATGTAAGGAGTAAATAAGGTTGTAGCTAACTAAGCCAGTCTTGTGACATAGCAACCAGCAGGAATACCTAATCTAAGGACTTCAAGCATCTTTAACTGTCCAAGAAATTTAGTGTCCCCAAACTTAATTCTATCAAGAACTAATGTTCGAAGACACGTTTGGTTATTGAAAGCATCAGGACTACGAATTGGATTGTCAAAATCCTAGTAAAGTAGTTGGCTCAAATCAAAAACACTAAGCACATTTATCCTTGAAAAGAATTCATGTGAACATGACCATGCATTTCCATTGCCTTATAATAGTAATATTTGGAGCTTTGGACACTCCAAGACCTCAGGAAGGTTACTAATTCGATTTCTCATCAATGATATGCCAGTGTATAGATCCAAACTATCTATATTTGGCCAATCTTTCAAATTGCAACTAGGTCTTACAAAACACTTTTTGGACCCAATATCTATGGCAACATCATGTACAACATCATACATTTTGATACAATCTTGTTTATTGTCACTAGCTAATAACAAACAGGAAGCTATGAGATTGTCAGTCACTGACTTTGCTCTGCCCCTGGCTTCATGCACTGTATCAACTTTTTTGAATACCCTCAACCCCATCCCATATCGTACCAAGTCTTCTATTAAGATGTTATGATCCACAGGAAATAGAGAACAAAGCAAAAAGCAAGCTTTGGCTTCCTCATCTTGCAGGTAATCATAACTCAACCTAAGACTTTTGTACACTTGTTGATCAACACCTTCAATGTTTGTTGGCATTGATTTTCTCAATTCTCGAGCTTCTTCGTTCCATAAATTACGGTCATCTTTACCTTTCATTGCACTTCCAATCGTAACAAGTGCTATAGGCAGACCTCCACATTCTTTACCAACCTCAGTAGCACGATATTCAACTTGTTCGAGTCAACAACATTGCCAACATTCTTTTTGAACAAGTCCCATGAATCTTTTTTAGATAAAACACCAAGATGTACAATCTTTGTCCTCAGCCTTTCCATTCCCATGAAATTGCATACTTACTCACGCTATGTTGTGACTATGATTTTGCAACCCTTGTGATCACAACCAAATGGAATGCCCACGACTGCCAAATCAAGTTTGGCCCAAACATCGTCCAATATAACAAGGATCTTCTTCACATTCCTGAGTCTTGCACACAACATGCTTGTTCGTTCAGTTGCACTTGGTCGATTAATTAATCTGGTGAAACCCAACATGCCAGCTATTTCATCTTGAATCTTAAATTTTTAATGTCTGGGTTCTGAGACACTATAACCATCACAGCTTTATCAAAAAGCTGATCAGATTTTGCATGTTTACCAATTTCTTTTACCAAAGTTGTCTTTCCAACACCCTCAATACCATGTATTCCAATGAAGTTGATATTATCATCACCTAGAGCCTCTATTGCATTCGTCATTGCCAAATTTTTAGAAACATAAGGCACAAGCTGTTCAGAGGGCATGGACTCTATCCCCAAGGGAGGTGTAGGTTTGGATATGTTGTTATTGAATGTGCCTTCTTTTCCTAGCTCTTTAGCCTCCTCCCACATAGTTCTTGAAATAGTAACAAAAACAGACATTTCTTTAGAGAACAATAAAAAGAAGCCTTATTTGAGTAAAGACCACGATGAAAAACTCCGGGGATGAGGCCAATGTAATTGGTATTAAAAGTAGATGACAAACAACATTGGAAATGATCATATTGATAGAATTGTAATGTTGGTTGGATATATATATATACATGAATGCTGTTGTTTTATTTACAAATTGGTATTGAAAGTTCAATAATTTGTTCATGTTACCTTTACTGAAATTGGAAATTGTTTAGTTTTTGTCCAATTTTATAATCATTTGATATGCATACTTTTCATAAAAAATGCACCTAACATTATTTCTCCTTTTATTAGGTACAGATGGATGAACTCGTGCACGAAGCTGAATTGTACAAGACTAGTTGGCACTTGTTACATGTTTTGAAGAATTAAATATTTTTTAATAGATGTTTCGGTGGAACATATTTCGATAGAAAAGTAGTTATATTTTTGGATGGATGTGTATGGAAAATATTTAGGTGGACTACTAGTTATATTTTTTGATAGATGCACATGGATAAAAATTTAAAACATAATAACAAGTACTTGTTATGTTTTAAATTTTTATGCTAGATGGATGTGACTTGCACTACAAAAAATTAAGGTTTTGGAGACCAAAATTTAGGAACAAAATTATTTTTTAGAAACCAAATATTTTTGTTGCAAAAAGTGTGATTATTATAATTTTAGCAACGAAAATTAGACATTAGTGATGAATTATTTTCCTTTTGGGACCAAATTTTGTCTCAAAACATAAACAATTTTTAGATCAATTTTGAGATCAAAATTTTGTCGCTAAAAGCCCTTTTTTGACTTTTTGGGACAACCTTTTAGCAACTATCCTTATTATGATAGAAATTGGTATCCACCCAAAAAAATGATAGAAATTGGTCCCTAAATGGCTTTTGAAACAAAATTTTCACTTTTAGAAACCAAACCATTTGGTCTCTAAAATTCTTATATATTGTAGTGTTGGATGATTATATAAATTACAAGTGAATTTTTAATTGGAGGAATATGTAGTTTGGAATTACTTGTGGATGAAAACTTATAATAGTTGTTGACTTTCATTAAATAGGTTCACGATTGGATGATTTATGTATTTTGTCAAATGTTCATGATTCAGTTGATTTGAATGATACTTGCAAATTACATATTATATTGAATGGATTGGATGGACTATTATGAATTATAGGCTTATTTTGTTGAATGTTGGCAACCAAATTTTGGTTTTGTTTTTCCTATCTTGGCGACCAAGTAAGTAGTCGGGAAAGATAAGTAATACTTTTACTGACTAAATAAGGTAGGTGAGAGGGTACATTTGGCGACTAAATTTTTAGTTGTTAAAATCATTAATTTTGGCAAACAAAGAATTTTGTCGCCAATTGGCCAATTGCCAACTAAAGTTTTAGTTGCGCAAACATTTTTTTGGCAACTAACATGTTTGGTCGTGGAATGTGACACTTGGCGACCAAAAATTTTGGTCATGGAATGTGACAATTGGCAGCCAAACTTTTTGGTCATGGAATGTGACAATTGGCGACCAAATTTTTTGATCGTGGAATGTGACAATTGACAACCAAACTTTTTGGTCGTGGAATTTGACAATTGCCAGCCAAACTTTTTGGTGGTGGAATATGACAGTTGCCAACCAATACTATTTGGTCGTTGAATGTGCCAATTGCCAACCAAATTTTTTGGTCACTGAATGTGACAATTGGCACTAACATGTTTGGTCGTCGAATGTGATAATTGGTGACTAAAATGTTTGGTAGATAAAATATGACTTTCCGCGACTAAAGTGTTTTTGCTACTAAATGGATTAGTTGCAGTAATTATATATTTAGCAACCAAAAATTTAGTCAGCAACTAGAACTTTTTTCCAACTAAAAAACTTTTTAGTCGCTAATTACTTTTCATGACCCTCAATTGGTGACCAAAAAAATTACTCGCAGATAACTTTTGTCAACTAAAAATAGACTTTTGCCGACTAAATTTTTAGTCGGCAAAAGTGCGAATTCTTGTAGGGATTTTTGCCTCTATTTTCTCCCTTTGCTTTTTGCTCCCCCTTTTCGATTAGTCCCTCACCAACTTGTCAATGTTGTGCTAGTAGATGATTGGGCTTACTTGTCAATGTCAATCTAGTTCGAATTGATTAAGTTTTGTTGTGATGCATTTGCACCTTACCTCTCTTATTGTTGTTTTTTATCATTGTTCTCTATGTAGTCTAAAATTTTCATCAATAAAGATTCTTTTTGGTGATCACAGAAAAAGGGAAAAAAAATTAAGATATGTTTAATACCAAAGGAAATATTTTCAAATACATATACGTCAAAATTTTGCTTGGCTTCCCTAAAAGTAAACATAGACTAACTAGCTAGTTTTTCCATTGTTTTGTGTTAGATTAACCATGTGCTATCAAGTTTTGCACAGTGAAAACTTATTTTGGAAATTTCAATACAATTGTATGCCTTTGATTTGGAAATGTAAACATTGTCGACCACTACATATTCTTACTTAATCAAATTCCAAAATGTATTAGGGTTTTAAAGTCAGTATAGAAGTTTCCCAAGTAAATAGGCTAAGATTTCCTAAACTACGATTATATGGATAACTTTAATTTAACAAGAGTGTGTTGGTTTAATTTTACGCCCACCAGGTAAATAACAAAGACTTGCACAAACATAGGCCATATTTGATCAACAAAATTGTAATTTATTCTAAAATCACAAATTACAAACAACAAACTAATGAGTTTTTTTATGATTTTGAGTAATTATTTCTTGCCAGATGATCAAGTTTTGAAAATTTAATAGTGCAACAACAATTAATGGGGAAAAAAAAATAGACTAATTTGAATTCAACCTTAGGCTTTATAGTTGATTATCAATCAAACCACCAAAAAATAATCAAATAAATAAATAAACAAAAACAAAAAATCATGCAAAAGAAAACCATGTGGTTAGTAATCACTCAACATACATGTCAAGTTGCTCAAATAAACCAATAAGTAGAAAGAAAAAAAAAACAAAAAAGAAAAGAAAAGAAAGAATCTACATTTCCTGATGGCTACAGTAGAGATAAGAATGCCTTAATTATAGTTTGGCTTTTTTAGAAAGAAAATCTCATACAGTTGGTTCATGAATTTAATTCACCAATTGTGCATTTATCAACTATAATCCAACCTATTGAAACAATGGACACGTATACAACCCAAAACATATATATACAACATTAGATACTCGCGGGATGCACAGACAAGTTGCCATTTACATGCATGGAGGTGTCAATGCTTGTTAATCGGCAATATATATAGATATTAAGAAATTTACTAGCATATATATGTTTTTGCTATCTAAGGTTTAAAATGTCTTTTAATTTTGCTCTCCCCTACTTTATTTTTCTTTTCTTAGGGGGTCTTGGGTGAAATGATAATGGTTAACAATTTATATCATCTATGGATCAGTAACTAATTGCATTGATTTATTTATTTTTTAGAATAATAACACTGCTTCTATAAAACTTTATCTATAACATAAGCTCGGGAAGGAAAATGAAAAGAATACATATAGAAAACACACCATGACCATTTTAAATTGAAAATGGAATTAAAAATATATAGTTTATCATTTTTAAAATGATGTCTTTTTAATTCATGTGGGTACTAATGTTTATTTTTTTCAATTTGCTTCTCTTTTTGAAAGGTTGAGGTTTAGTTTTAATTACACACATATGATTAATTATATGTTTTGAAATAACCTATGAGTAACTTTATCTACCAAGATGCTAGCATTTTTTTTTTTTTTCGACTGGCCAAAAACAACTAAAAAATCTAAAAATCCCCAAGATGTTTATTTGTGATTATGTATTAATTTTAAATAGCAATTCCAATCAAACAATTAAAGACAAATCAACACAACGATTTAATGTGGAAAAATCACAATTGGAGCGCCTCCAATTGTGATTAAAAAAAAAAACACGGGCAAAAGCCAAATTGAACCGACCCCTATATCCTTCTTCCACTACCGTCTTCATCTTGGAATTGTCTTGCCCAACGTTGAATCACAACGCCAATGTCGAATCCATGATGATGAGCCACTCCGAAATTCACCAAGCTTCAAGCCCAAATTCCACGAAATCCACTGAAGAACAAATCTCTCTTTTGTGAATAAAACAAAATAAACGAAACCCCTTTGATATAATCCACTCAATTCATGATATAAACTTTCACAAATATCAAAGGAAACAAGCAAAAAAGCCGCAGATGAAAAGCCTAATACCCAAAAAGAAAATCTAGAAGTCATACCCTAGAAATTGAATTAATCACAGATTTATAGAAAATAGAATCGCGATCTCCGCTCGAGCGCAGGAATGGCCGCTCAAGCGAACTGACTAAAACACGTGTTCCAGAACAAAGGTCTACTCTTGAGCGCAAGAAAGGCCGCTCGAGCCTAAAAATACAACTCCCAGTACTTTTGCAGATGAGTGAAACTTCTGAAAGAATTGCATCTTCGCTCAAGCGCACAATCGGCCGCTTGAGCGGACAAACAATTTCGACTGCAATTTTGCATTTTGCTTCAGGGGCTCTGCCCGGACCCGCTATGGGGCGCTGCCCCCTAGACCCCCGTAAGCTGACCAAGTAGTTCGATCCGCGATATAGTCAGCGAAGTGGCAAACATGATAAGATTAAGATCACAAACTTCTCTGCATAGGCACAATTCGGATTGGATTCATATCTAAATACTCATAGCCTTAGTGAAATATAAGATCAAATAAAATTACAACTGAAATGAGTTTTGTCAAACAGGATTGCTAATTACAAAAACCTAACAACAACTATATTAAAGAAATAAAAAATAATAATACAACACCTTTGTCCCATTAGAGTATATAATTTGTCAACCTAAGAATGTACATGTTTACAACCTTACCTTCTCAGAGTCACAAGAAGTGCACCTTAATCTAATGTAATATTTTGGTTATATCAAAAAGAAAAGAAAAGAAAATTAATAATTGAGTTATCACCAAAACATAGGATCTAAAGGTGCACAAGGTGTGTTATGTCACAATAGTGAATGTTGAATACGACAAATTTTCCTTTCCTTCATCATACGACAAAAGTAACTATTTGATCCCAAATTATTTTCTCACAGTCGTGTCACTTAGTGGCATTGCTCATGCCCTCTAGCAATGGATGTTTGCGATTAACTGCATAATTTATTGCATAAATCAACTTCAAAATGATCTAAAAAACTAGGAACTAGAAATGCATGAGTTGTTTTGCTTCGCCATATTGCATATCAAATACGACAAAATATCCTTTGTCGCCTCTAATTTATTTCACATATTAATATTGTGCAAGCATATGTTTATAAGGAAAACAAGTAGACCATTTTTTTCAAGAAAAAGACACCTAAATTGAAACATATTCTATTCAATTTGAATTAAACTTAGCAAAAAGCTATAAAAATCAAAAATAAAATTTAAGAACTTACTCAGGACTATTATTTCCCTAGACTATTTAGTTAATTACTTATTTTGTTCACTATACATATAATTTTCCTAATTAATAAAGGAAGCGAGAAAGATAAGAAGCTAAATATCATGAAGCAACTTAATGTAATTTTGAACTTCTAAAATAGATAAAATAAGAACAAAGGATATAAGAATGCCAAATTAACTTTGCAAACCATGCCTTTCTAGAGATTGACTAAGCATCCCCGACTGCAACATATGCATAGTGTGCCAAAATCGGACACGATAGCAAAAGATGCCCACATAACATCAAGTCTATAAAAATACATATCCCTAGTCTCTTTACTTGTTTCACTCAAGTACAAGAGAAATCACTCTCTCTCTCTCTCTCTCTCTCTCTCTCTCACTGTTAAATTTCTCATCTTTATTTGTGATTAGAAAGTCAGATACATCATGGTTGGAGTGAAGATCACCAAGAGAGCATCAATTAGACAAAGGGCTAGACCAAGTGCAATGAGCATTAATGCTCGAAGGTATAGAAAGCTTTTGTTTGAAACAAAAGAAAGGCTATACAAATTCACTTCTTTCATTTCAATTGTTTCCCTGTAGCTTTTGTATATAAAATGAGGAAAAGATTCCCACATTCAACTTTAGTTTATCAATTTCAAGGAGGGTTTTAATAGAAACTGATTTATAGTTGATATTTACCTAAAAGAAAAAAATTTAGTTCACAACAAATAAATAAAAAGGCGATATTCATGATTGAAATAAATTAACTAGAGAGGGAGAGGGAGATAGAGGATGAAAGGGGCATGATAGATTCAAGTACCGTCTGTTTATGAATCTTTTGTTACTTCTAAAGAAACTAATCTATATCACACTAAATAAATAAATTTAGATAGCCTCAGATGTACATAAGTAGCTATGCAATAAGTTAATTACTTCTTTTGCAACATCTTTGATTTAGCTAATGTTTTGAAATTAGCTTTCTAGCAAAGCAGGAAATTATATTTTACTTTTACTCAATGTGCCTTTGAAATAATTTGTATTAGCTTTGTTCTTGTTGTTTCTGAGTTTACTCTGTTTGCACCTTACCAACCTTTTTTACTTTTGGAACAAGATTGAGTAATGGGTTTTGAAATGTTGGTCTTTCTCCTCTGTTTTCTCTGTTCTTCTTCTCTTTTGATCTAATAAAATTCTTCTTTGTCGATCCAAAAAAAAAAACACACACACATTGAGAAATTTGTGAAGTTTTTAACACCTCAAAAAGTAAACAAGGTCTTTGGGGTTGGCTTACAACTTACAAGAGATTGCATGCAAGATTGGTTACAAGAGAAATTCCAATTTGATCATTTATTTATTTGTTTTTGCTTAGTTCATTGTGGATTTGCATAAAATTTTAGTAAATATTTTATGCCCCAAGTGTGATACTACTTGTGGATAATTTTTCTTTGTTACATTACCATTTTTTCCCAGTATATTATTTATAGAAGTTGTCAAAGTGTTTTCTTCTTCTTTTTTTTCTTCCTTTCTGATTTTGTCCTTCTTAAATTAACAATAGTCACTTGTAGTTTGTTAACAAAAAAACAAAAGCAAACTAACGACAAAGCAGGAAAAAAAAAAAAAAACCATGAAACCATAATGTCATAGGTTGCCATTTGTTACAATCATTAATACACACCAAAAATGAATTTGTTGTCTTCTGGAAAAGCTAATGATCAACACTGCCAAAATTCATAATCTTTTGTATCACCATTTCATCTATATTTGAGAAAGAGAAAAGAACACAAAAAAGAAGGTTGAATATTGATTTTATCTTTAATATTAGGCATATTAGAGTTTGCATTGGCGGAGGTTGAAATTTTCTTGGTCTGGTCTACTTAGGAGTGAGCTAAGTCTTCCACTTTTTGTATTTGGAACTGGCTATTTAAGTTGGAATTCTCCGACATTGTGTTTAGATGGGCCTTGGGTGTGCACATGATTGGTCTTTGCATTAGATACCAACATAGTTGGGATATAATGTGTAGAGAATGATGCAATTATTTCCCAAGCCCTTGTAATATTTTCTTTCATTTTCTAATAAAATTCTTTTCCATACTATTAAAAAAAAAAAAAAAAATAGTAGAAGTGTAAAACGGGGTTGGAAACAGTGAATGAATAATAAAAACGAATCATGTTCAAGTTTCAATTTGGAGATGGACATCTCAATTTTATTTTAACTTTTTATTGGCAAAAATAAAAGATAAAAAAAAAAGGTAACATTTTATTGTGACCATTACAAAGAGTACTTCACAAAGTAATTTAGCTTCTTCCAACCTCAATTTCATAATTCAAAGTAGCTCTTGTTTTAGTTATTTCTTGAATCCCCTAACGCTGTTTTTGGTTAGGGAATTTGGAAAGAGATTTGGAAAGGGATTTAGAAAGGGAAAGGGAAAGGGAAAGGGAAAATGTGTGTGAAATTAGGTGAAATTTAGGCATATTTTATTCACATTTCACCTACCTTTTCTATTTCCCTTTCCAAATCCATCTTTAAATCCCCCAACCAAACACACCGTAAGGGGTTGTTTGATGTAGCTTAAATCAGTTGTTTATTAACTTTTCTTCTTCTTCTTCTTCTTCTTCTTCTTCTTCTTCTTCTGTTTTATTTTTTATTTTATTCTAGGAGCCTATACCAGACTTTTTAGTACAATTTTTGCTTACTGCTTATTAAGTAAAAACAACTTAAATAAGTTGTAAAAAGTTGATTACCTAAAATTGGGAGATGAATATTTTCTGCTTCTATTTTTAATTATAAAAAACTATACCAAACAGACCCTGAGAACACAACCTCTAGCCTGGACCTTTGCTAACTAGGTCACATTGTATGTTCCAATTCAGCCATAACATATTGATAATTAATCTGAATCTTGATCAAAAAGGGAAAAAAAAATTAAGTTCCACATTTTATTTCTCCAATTTTAATCCTTATTTCAAGTTTAACATGTAGAATTATCAAGAAGACTGATGAGTATAACACGGAGGCTCGCAAGAGGGAGGTGAAATCGTCTCTCTCTCTCTCTCACTGTCACAACCCAAACCCGCCCCTGAGGGTTTAGCACCGTAACCGGCCAGTAATCCTTGGATCACCAAAGGCCTCTAAACAGAATAATATATATAACAGGGGCTGCAGAAGCAAATATACAAACATACATAGTCCATAGAGCTATGCAGACATACATAGGACAGGGAATTTTAAACTCTTCATATACATATATACATACATACAGATGTGGCGTCGAAATATAATAGCCTTACATCACCCAAACCATTAATACGAGCTTTCAAACATGTTCAGACCTGTCCTAAGCATTTAGAAAGTACAAAAGTCCCAAGGACACAAAACTTGGGTAGATCTCAAAAGGGAACCTCCACGGGAGGCGTGATGGCTGGCTGACACCAAAACTCGCCAGGTAACATCTCAGGCCTAGTCATGTGCCTGCTCACCTACATACATACAAATAATACAATGAGCTAGAGCCCAGTGAATAATAACCAAGGAAAGGGGTTTTAATGAATGATGTCCAGCACAGAGTTAGAATTCAGAGTTTATGTCCAAAAACGTATTCTTATCGAAAACGGAGCATTAAGCATATTCAGATTTTGCATAAGATCATACGTGCTACACCCATTAGCTAATATATCAACTTGGTCCTGAGACCCACATGCATAGCCGGTACCGACAACCATAAAGGTCCATATCTTGCGCGCAAGTAGCCACGGTATTGTTACCCCCGGGCACGGACCACGTGAATATAAGCCACGGTATTGTTACCCCCGGGTAAGGGCCACGTGCATATTGGCCACAATATTGTTACCCCCAAGCGAGAGCCACGTGAACTATGGGTGCCACAAATACATTTCAGAAAATTGTACATTCATTCATAATTCATAAAATAGAATTTCAGAAAATAGATCGTATCACATCAGTCAGAAAATACTTGTAATTAAACATAACTTTACAGAGTTATTACTCACAGTTAACAGATGGCTCCAAGTAGACGAGTAGAGTAGGTGATTCACCTAACTCGTGGCGTGTGACCTAGGGTTCTCAATTCCTTATTGTTTAGAGATATTCTTGAGCAATCCTCCGAGTTCCCTAGCAACTCTTCCAAATCTCAAGCTTGATCTCAACTCTCACTCTCTACTTCTCTCTCTCTCTCTCTCTCTCTCTCTCTCTCTCTCTCTCTCTCTCTCACGTTTTTCTCTTGGAGGCTCAAAGATGATATGAAAACAAAAGGCTCAAATGAGGTGTATAAGCCTTATGTAGACTTAAGTGGAAGTATAATTAAATAAGGTCAAATAAATGGACATTAAATTAAATTAATCTAATTTAATCGTTCCAAATCTAATTTCAATTAAACCTACCATAAAATTCTATAAATTCCCCATAACTCATATATCGAATCAATTTCTAAATCAGATGCCGATAAGGCCTTCAATTTGCAATCCGAAACTAAAACATGGACAGATCTTTCTACGCTAAACAGATATAAACACAATTAATGCAACACACACATGCAATTTAATTTAGAATTTCACCTTAACTACTAATTAGGCATAGTTAATCATGCATTAACATTAATCAAGGGTCAGGGTCGTTACAGTCTTCCCCCCTTAAAAGAGTTTGGTCCTCCAAACTCGAATTACTTTCATTTCGGAACAACATTGGGTCCAATGGAAACAGATCCGGATATCTCTTCATCATGTCCTCTTCTGTCTCCCATGTTGCATAAGTTCCTCCATGATTCTGCCAATCAACCTTTACTAGTAGTATTTCCTTGTTCCTCAATATTTTTACCTGGCGGTTCACAATCTAGATAGGTCTTTCTTCGTAAGTACAATCATCCTTCAGAAGCACATGGGTTGGCTCTATCACATGTAATGGATCTCTTAAATAATCCCGAAGCATCGATACATGAAATACATTGTGCATATGGTCCATTACCGGAGGCAGGGCCACTCGATAGGTTACTAAATTGATCTTTTCAAGGATTTCGTATGGCCCAACATACCTTGGCGCCAACTTGCCTTTTACGCCAAACCGAGTTTGACCCTTCATAGGGTTCACTTTTATGAACACATGGTCCCCAATTTCGTATTCTCTATCTCTTCTTCGGACATCAGCATAACTCTTTTGCCGGCTCTATGCAGTTTTCAGACGCTGTTGGATCAGTTTTACTTTCTCCGTTGTTTCCTGCACAAGTTTTGGTCCCAACAAAGGTCTATCACCTACTTCAGCCCAACATATCGGAGATCGTCATTTTCTACCATACAAAGCTTCGTAAGGAGCCATTCCAATGCTTGAATGGTAGCTGTTGTTGTATACAAACTCAACCAATGGCAAATAGGTCTCCCAATTTCCTTGGAAATCTAATACTCACATTCTGAGCATATCTTCCAAAGTTTGGTTAGTCCATTCAGTTTGACCATCTGTCTGTGAGTGATAAGCATTACTCAACCTCAATTCTGTCCCCAAAGGCCATTGCAAACTCTGCCTATGAGAACCCGAATATACAAATCAAATAAATAATTAAATAATAATAATATTACAATCTCAAATATTTTGGTGGTGAATCCAAAAGTGCAAATTAAATATTTGGAAGGTCTTTTAATTAATTTTAAACCTAAAATAAATTTATGGTGAAAGTTTTTAATTTAGAGGCAAGATTTATTATTTAAAAAATAAATAAATAAATAAATAGAGAGGAGAGTGTGACTTGAACTCTAGACCACAAACTTAATAAATAAGGCTTTACCATTGAGTTGCATATATACTTATATATGTATTTTGTATATTTATCTATTTATTTGACCTATGTGTGCCCACCACTAATATAAAATAAAATAAACACAAACCCTACAATCTTATTTGTTCACCACAAGTTAGCAGCAGCCGTTTAGTCAAAAAGGGAGGGGAAGAGAGTGGCAAGTAAGCACACCATTAGATTTTCGAGTGAATTCATTGTCCTAGGTATGCATTTTTCACCATCTTCCTTCCCTGTTTTCTTGATTTATTATTATCTATGATCATATTTTCATTGATTGAGCGTTGTTGTGAGGAAGCAGTGCAATAGTATGGTGTTAGATTGGGAGTGTCGTGTTTGAAGGTTGTACCAGTTGAGTGTTGGAAAATCGGAATTAAAGTGGTAACTTAATAATGGAGTATTTCTTAATTCAAAAAAATAAATTCTGTTCAGAACAGCAAACTTTAGAAATCAAGAAACCATATCAAATGAGTGAATTTTAAACTGAAATTTTTACAGTAGATCAATTACATATTGAATTGCATATCTGAATTTTTTCTTAATTTTTAGAAGCCAAAATCCATATAATCTGATGCGTTCAAATCTGTCCAGAAAACTGGTTTTAAACAGTAAATTCAGGAGTGTTGTTCTCTTTGGGTATAAATCCAAAAATTATCAAATTAGTGTCATTAGAACCGGTTACGAGTCTAGTTTAGTACATTTTTGGCCTTGCGTTTATTGCTCCTGTATATTGAGAGAACCATTAATTTGTTTAAAGTGCTGCAGAAAACAACCTGTTTGGGCATAATTAATTGTAAATAATTATTTTGATAAGCAAATCAAGTAAAACCAATTGGGTTTGAAACTTAAGATATATTAGTTGATATCTGGAGGGTTTTGGAATTTTTCGAATGGTGTAGAGTGGGTTTTTAATTTTCAGAGTTAGTGAACAGTTCGGGAAAACCTATTAAAAATTCTATTTTATCTCAAAGTCACATTTAATTAAGTTTCGATTTGAACCCATATCTTGGGTGATTTTAGACCTTGGAGAACATGAGCTTAGGTAATATTTAAGAGCAATGGCGAGTAGGGTTGAACCGTGTTAGTGCGCTTTAGTTTGGGGTTACTTAGTTCTTATTCTTTAGTATTTTTAAATTAGTGGTGACGTGTAATTTTCATACTGGGTTCAAGGCACTAGTTGGACTTTCATACTCTATTTAAGGATTATATTATTTCGTTTCCAGGTGAGTAGTTTCATGCTACATATTTTTATAAATGTTCCCCTACCTTGAACTGTTGAAAAATTAAATTGTTGTTTCAGGACTAAACTGTTTTGATAAAATTATTATATTATCAATGGAATCAAATTATTTTTGAAACATGTGTGAACTTGGCATACTGTAAACTATTTGTTTTGGTCTCATGTTTATAATGATGAACTACCATGTTTTGCAAAATTGATATGTATTGATTATTGGGACCATATGTGTATTTAGTCCAGGGAAATTATTCTACTGTGTGTGGTGACTCTGGCCACTAGGGAACAGATCCGATTGGGCCGTGATGACTCTAGTGCTCAACGATTGTAAGGAAAAGACCTTAAAAAAAAGCTAGGTGACCTTCAATCGGATCGTCTTTGAGAAAAGGCCTAGGTTGCCACCCTGAGGATGACTCTTAGTTCGGTATTGGATCCAACGGGGCTTATAGCCTTGAGAACTATGTGGCATATTACTTGTTATTTTCTTGGTACCCAGAAAATTATTGGTATTCATGTTTTAATCTGTTTTAAGTGAAAAATGTCATTTATCATGTTCTTGAGAGACATGAGTATTTTAACTGTTAAACTGTGGAACCTTCTTTTTGAAACAGATTCTCTTTACCAAACTGTATGCCAATCTAGTTTTTGTGGTATATATCTTATTTTAGAATTGAACCCTGTTTTCAAAACTGTATTTACTATCCATGTTGCTACTCACTAAGCTGTCAGCTGACTTAGTTGTTATCATTTCCAGGTATTAGAAGGACTTAGAGTGGATTTATGGCGTAGCGAGGACTCGATTGCATGGACCTCTAGGACATTCATTTATTTTAGAGTGTTATGTCATGTTTGTGCATATTTATATTTATTTTTATTGAGGTTCATCTAGGATTATTTTGATATGTGGGTTGTTTATATTACATAAGTTTGGATAGTTTTGATTGCAGTTTCATGTTTAGGCTTACGTGTGCCTTGGGCTAGGGCCCTGTGGGCCACGGCCGGTCATACCCGGGTTTGGGGTGTGACACTGCCAAAATCTTGACACAAACTTTGAATCTCTGTCAGATACAATAGATACTGGCACCCCATCCAATCTCACAATCTCATTTATATAGATATTGGCCAATTTGTCAGCATTGTAAATAGATTTAACAGGTAGGAAATGAGCAGACTTAGTTAGACGATCCACAATGACCGAGATAGAATCCATACCGCAGGAGGAGCGAGGCAATCCCACAATGAAATCCATAGTGATGTGTTCCCATTTCCATTCCGGTATTGGGAGCGGTTGTAACAAACCAGCGGGTCGTTGATGTTCAGCTTTAACTTGTTGGCAGTGTAAACATCTAGCCACGAAGTCTGCAATACTCCTTTTCATCCCCGGCCACCAGAAATTCTGTCTCAAATCATGATACATTTTTTGTGTTCCCCGGGTGCATGGTAAATTTGGTGCTGTGAGCTTCGGACATAACATGCTTTCTCAAATCAGAGAAATCTGGCACGTAGAGTCTATTCTGGAATTTCAACATATTATTCTCAAACACAAACCCCAGCCTCGGCTTTGAGTCAAATTCTTCCACAATCCTTTTCAAGTACTCATCTTCAAGTTGTTTCTGTTTGATTTCTTCAATGATTGCAGGTTGAGAAGAAATAGCAGCTCTCGCAAAACAATTTCAATCTCGTTTCTTTCCAGGTCATCTAGTAATTCTTTTTGATTGGTCAGCAAACATGACAAATTCCCAATCGACTTTCAACTCAAAGCGTCAGCTACAGTATTAGCTTTACCTGGATGATACAAAATTTGTAAGTCATAGTCCTTGATCAGTTCCAACCATCTCCTTTGTCTCATATTCAGTTCTTTCTGAGTGAAGAAATACTTGAGGCTTTTGTGGTCCGTGTACACTTCACAAGTCGCTCCATACAGATAATGTCGCCAAATTTTTAAGGCAAACACCATAGCTGCCAGTTCAAGATCATATGTTGGGTAATTCTTCTCGTGTGGACGGAGTTGCCGAGAGGCATAAGCAATTGCTTTCCCATCTTGCATTAACACACAGCCCAAACCTTTGTAGGAAACATCACTGTAAATCTGAAACCCATCAGTACCACTAGGCAAAGTCAAAATCAGTGTTGTTACTAGTCTAGTCTTCAACTCTTGAAAGGATGACTCTTACTGTTCATTCCAATCAAATGATACATTTTTCTGAGTAAACTGGGTCAATGGCATGGCAAGTTTTGAAAAGTCTTTCACAAATCTTCTGTAGTAACCTGCTAGTCCCAGAAAACTTCTAAATTCTGTCACATTTGTGGGTTTAGGCCAGTCCACAATAGTTTTAATTTTCTGAGGGTCAACAGAAATACCATCCTTATTGATCACATGCCCCAAAAATGCCACACTGCCTAGCCAGAACTCACATTTGGACAATTTGGCGTATAGCTTCTTCTCTCTCAGAATCTACAAGGTAACTCTCAGATGATTCTCATGTTCTTTCCTATCTTTAGAATAAATCAAAATGTCATCAATAAACACAACGATAAATTCATCAAGGTATTGTTTGAAAACTCTGTTCATTAGGTCCATAAAAGCTACTAGTGCATTTGTTACCCCAAATGGCATGACTAAAAATTCATAGTGTCCGTATCTAGTTCTGAATGCAGTTTTCTCCACATCTTCTGCTTTAACCTTCAACTGGTGATACCCGGATCTAAGGTCAATCTTAGAAAACACTTGGGCTCCCCGAAGTTGATCAAACAAGTCATCTGTTCGGGGCAAAGGGTATTTGTTCTTGATAGTTACTTTATTCAATTCTCGGTAGTCTATACATAACCTCAAGGATCCATCTTTCTTTTTGACTAATAGGACGAAAGCACCCTAAGGTGAAGTACTCGAACGGATAAATTTCTTATCTAATAGTTCTTGGAGTTGAGTTTTCAATTCTTTCAATTCTGAGGTTGACATTCTGTAAGGGGTCTCAGAAATAGGCTGTGTTCCTGGAGTCATTTCAAATGCGAATTCAATTTCTCTATCAACTAAGTCCCTAGGCAAGTCATTCGGAAACACATCGGGAAATTCACAAGCAACAGGAATAGTTTCCACATTAGTACTATCAGATGATGTAGTCAGTATACAACACAAATAGCCCCTACATCCCTTCCTAAGCAATTTAACAGCTTTCATGGCCGAAACCAAGTACGGGGGAGGAACTACCCCATTTCCAGTAAAACTAAATTCAAGCATACCGGTGGTCTAAACACAACAGATTTACTTGCACAGTCAATGGTAGCACAGTATTTAGTCAACCAATCCATACCCAAGATGCAATCAAAGTGGTCAATACTCAAAGGCAGTAAATCAACGTATAATGTCATTTCACCAATCAAAACATCACATGCGGAATACATATGCACATATCATAGATTCCCTAGATAGCGTAGATACAGACAATAAATAATTCATGGGTTCTAAGGGTCTAGTTAGTTCCCGAGAAAAAGCATGCGATACAAATGAATGTGTGGAGCCAGAATCAATCAGCACATAGGCATTCTGAGTACAGATGGAAATTATACCTAACACCACAGATTCGGTGTTCTGCACATCACCAGGCACTAGTGCAAACACTCTCCCTTGCTTCAACATTTCATTGTTAGTGTCACATCTAGCATTGGTCCTTACGTTTGATCTTACTATAGAAACAGACCCGGCTGAACTTGCCACAGGATGGCTAACCTCATTAGATCTCATCGGGCAATCCCTAACCATGTGGCCAGTCTTGCCACATCATAAACACGCACCTGATGTTCGGTAACAAGCACCTTTGTGCTTCCTTCCTCAGTCAGGGCAGTTTGGAGTAGATCGGTTCTTTGACTAGAGCTATTGGAAGATCCTATATTTTGTTTCTTCGAAAATGACCGGCCCTTCTTGAAATTAAACCCGGTTCTCTTTTCTTTCCATTCGATTGTTGGAGTTGTAGTTTGTTTCTTAGCTGTTATTATGGCTTCTACCATCAATGCTCTATCGAGCACCTCTACATAAGTAGGCAATTCTAGGACACCCACTCGATCAAATACCTCCAAGTCCAGTCCTCCCTCAAACTTCTATGCTTTCTTGTAATCAGTGTCTACCATGTGCGGAGCAAAATGAGCTAGTTCAGTAAACTTAGCTTCATACTCAGCCACAGACATTTTGCCTTGTTTGAGTTCTTGGAATTCATAAACTTTTCGATCCCTGAAGCATTAGGGAAAGTACTTGTTCTAGAATATCTCATTGAATTGTGCCCATGTCATGTCCCCATTGTTATTTTGAACCAACAGCCACCATCTCTGGGCTTCATCCTTTAGGGTGTGAGTAGCCAAAAGGACCTTCTGAGTTACAGAGCAAGGGAACACTTCAAATAACTTTTCCATTTCCAATAACCAGGTTTCGGCCTTCAATGGTTCAATACCACCCAAAAATGACGGCGGCTTCATTTTCATAAATTTCTGAGTCAAATTGATGATGTCATTATTGTCCAGTTCGGCTAGTACTGGTGGAGGCGGAGGAGGTAAAGGTTGTTGTCTTTGTTGTTGCATCATAGCTTCAGTCAATGCCACAAGCATCTGTTCCATTCGGCTCATTCGAGCCTCGGATGATTCAGCCGTTCCGTCACTTCTTGCATTGTCCATTTGCTATAGGTAAACAGAACATTATGAACATAGGCAAATAGTCCTTTTTATATCATTCAGATTGTTTGTTCCCATATCACATGATTATAATCGGATTCATGCTTTCACCGTTAAACACACACACTTTTACATGCAGATGGAATGCCCCTACTTCTTACTACGACATCCTAAGCTCATATGGACTTGTGTGTGTGATAGAACTCGTGCTCTAATACCACTCTGTCACGACCCAAACTCGCCCCTAAGGGTTTAGCACCGTAACCGGCTACTAATCCTTGGATCACCAAAGGCCTCTAAACAGAATAATATATATAACAGGGGCTGCAGAAACAAATATACAAACATACATAGTCCATGGAGCTGTGTAGACATACATGGGATAGGAAATTTTAAACTCTTCATATACATATATACATACATACAGATGTGGCGTCAAAATATAATAGCCTTACATCACCCAAACCACTAATACGAGATTTCAAACGTGTTCAGACCAGTCATAAGCATTTAGAAAGTACAAAAGTCCCAAAGACACAAAACTTGGGTAGATCTCAAAAGGGAACCTCCACGGGAGGCGTGATGGCTGCCTGACACCAAAACTCGCCAGGCAACATCTCAGGCCTGGTCACGTGCCTGCTCACCTACATATATACAAATAATACAATGAGCTAGAGCTCAGTAAATAATAACCAAGTAGAGGGGTTTTAATGAATGATGTCCAGCACAGAGTTAGAATTCAGAGTTTATGTCCAAAAACGTATTCTTATCAGAAACGGAGCATTAAGCATATTCAGATTTTGCATAAGATCATACGCGGTACACCCATTAGCTAACATATCAACTTGGTCTTGAGACCCACATGCATAGTCGATACCGACGACCATAAAGGTCCATATCTTGCGCGCAAGTAGCCACGGTATTGTTACCCCCGGACACGGGCCACGTGAATATAAGCCACGGTATTGTTACCCCCGAGCGAGGGCCACGTGCATACTGGCCATGGTATTGCTACCCCCGGGCGAGGGCCACGTGAACTATGGGTGCCACAAATACATTTCAGAAAAATGTACATTCATTCATAATTCATAAAATAGAATTTCAGAAAATAGATCGTATCACATCAGCCAGAAAATACTTGTAGTTAAACATAGCTTTACAGAGTTATTACTCACAGTTAACAGATGGCTCCAAGTAGACGAGTAGAGTAGGTGATTCACTTAACTCGTGGAGCGTGACTTAGGGTTCTCAATTCCTTATTGTTTAGAGATATTCTTGAGCAATCCTCCAAGTCCCCTAGCAACTCTTCCAAATCTCAAGCTTGATCTCAACTCTCACTCTCTACTTCTCTCTCTCTCTCTCTCTCTCTCTCTCTCTCTCTCATGTTTTTCTCTTGGAGGCTCAAAGATGATATGAAAACAAAAGGCTCAAATAAGGTGTATAAGCCTTATGTAGGCTTAAGTGGAAGAATAATTAAATAAGGTCAAATAAATGGACATTAAATTAAATTAATCTAATTTAATCGTTCCAAATCGAATTTCAATTAAACCTACCATAAAATTCTATAAATTCCCCATAACTCATATATCGAATCAATTTCTAAATCAGATGCCGATAAGGCCTTCAATTCGCAATCCGAAACTAAAACATGGACAGATCTTTCTACGCTAAACAAATATAAACATAATTAATGCAACACACACATGCAATTTAATTCAGAATTTCACCTTAACTACTAATTAGGCATAGTTAATCATGGATTAACATTAATCAGGGGTCGGGGTCGTTACACTCACACACACACACACACACACACACACAAACACATAGACACACACAATTAATTATCCAACAATTTTGTATAATATAGAGACAAAGTTAAGCCCAGCAAGTCTTTTTACCATCCTCTTTGGTAGAAACTATCCATTTTGCTGAAATTTTTACCAGAAATGAGAGAGAAATTGAACATAAATTTCCTTGATGTTCTTGCCACATTATTTTTATGCTTTATGATTGTAATTTTGTACTTGTACAAATAATTTTGCAAGATAAAGGTTTTTGTGTCACGACCCGAACCCGCCCCTATGGGTTAAGGCCATAACTGGCCAGTAATCACGAGATTACCTATGGCCTCAAACCAAATAAGACAAAACTCATCAGAGTAAAGGGGCCAAACGGAAGCAAATTTAAAACTTTGTCCATAGAGCCATGCTTATATGCACATCATAACATTCCACATTTACATATGTTAATAACTCACAACAAAAAGTATGGTAGCATAAGGTTCTGTACAGACAGGATCATTCAAATCTAAGTTAGCCAAACAAAACCATACACAGACGTATACCAAAGTCCTCGCCAACATGACGAAATACACAGAGTGGCAAAAGGGCGAAGACGTGTCTCGTGCGTGAGACGCAAGGGCTGACTCTTCAAAACTTTGGTTGTTCCATACAGACTTCACTGAGGCTGGGTTTGGACCTCTCTAGGCTCACCTACAAACACATGAATGAGCGTGAGCGAAAGCCCAGTGAATAATACCAAACAAAGAATATACATTGGAACAATATACTCCAAACGGCCTTGGGCCCAGTTTATATTTCTAACTAATACACACATACATAGACATATGTAAGTTAAGTAACTGCGGTTCCAAACACATCATACGGCCTCGGGCCCAATTCATTTGTATCATTCAGGTCAAATTGGCCTTTGGCCCATTCGTACTTTCATGTCAAACTGTTGTTCGTGTCAAACTGTCATTCGTGTCAAACTAACCTTCATTCATGTCAAAACGGCCTCTGGCCCATTCATTTATGTCAAAACGGCCTCTGGCCCATTCATTCGTGTCAAAACGGCCTCTGGCCCATTCATTCATGTCAAAATGGCCTCTGGCCCATTCATTCATGTCAAACGGCCTCTGGCCCATTCATTTACGTCAAAACGGCCTCTGGCCCATTCATTCATGTCAAAATGGCCTCTGCTCCATTCATTCATGTCAAAACGGCCTCTGGCCCATCCATTCATTCTTGTCAGAACGGCCTCTAGCCCATCCATTCGTTCTTGTCAAAATGGCCTCTGGCCCATTCATTCATGCTTGTCAAAACGGCCTCTGGCTCATTCATTCGTTCTTGTCAAAACGGCCTCTGGCCCATTCATTTGTTCTTGTCAAAACGGCCTCTGGCCCATTCATTCATTTGGTATAGCAAACATTGTCCACCAATCGAATCAACAAATCTTATAAAACTTACATAGACGTAAGCAATTGGACAAAAACATATTTCAGATATCTTTGTTAAGATATTACTCACAGTGATCGGTTGGTTGGTTTGCCCTGGAGCTTGACCCTACACATCACATAACATATATGGGTCACAAATAATTCAATCCATTCTTTAATTCACATATTCCTCTTTAGGCTTCATTCTTATCTCTTTAACTCAATTACAATGCTCAATGTATGCCTAAGAGTACTTAGAAGTGAAAGAGAATAGAAAACGAAACACAGAATGCCTTTTCAAAATTTCAGAAAACAGGGTCCCCGCTCGAGCGTGGACTTCCCCGCTCGAGCGGACCCATGAGGTCTGCCAAAGTACTGGATGCATCAAAATTACGCTCGAGCATGAAGTATGGCGCTCGAGCTGAAAGTCTGTCTACATAGCTCCCCGCTCGAGCGTGAACTTTCCCGTTCGAGCGGACATCCAAGTCTGCAAAAATACTAGGAGCACAAAATTCATGCTCGAGCGGTGGTTTCCCCGCTCTAGCGGACATCAAATTTTTTGGGTTTTCCAAAACATATTCTTGAGCTTCAACTCGACATTCAAAGGCTCCAAACACATAATTTCAGCTCAAACTTCACATATACATGTACTAACATGGTACAAACGCTAAATTACAACATTATGAAGTCCAATTTCACAAATTAATCACATGCATGTCCCAATTTACGTCAGTCTCAACTCCGACATAACAAACTCATACATTCAAACTCATACCAATTTCATAACCTCTTCGATCATGCATGCATGTCAAATTTTGACTTCATTTCTGTTACAAATGGTACAAACGATGCTCCAAATCATGAAGCTACACAAAACTACTCATGCATGTAAGGTTTGATGCTCCATTCTTCATATTTAACATGCTACATTTAACATGCTACATGCTAGAACACCCAAAATTGTAACAATTATGCACATGCATGTTCATTTTAACTTCAAATTCATTTCAATTCTTGCTCTTGATTACCCAACTAGCTTGAATACACAATTTACAACTTATACTCATAAGTTTATGCTCAAATGCTCACCTAGAGGTTCAATCTTCCAAATAGGAGCAAGTTCTTGAGCCTAGCCCTTCAAAGCTTGAGCTCCTTAGCAAAATCTTCAAAATTGAACCCTCTCTCTCTCTCTCTAAATCCGGTTCTCTCTCTCTCTCTCTAGAGAGGAATTTCGGAGGATGAGCTCAAAAAGGAACAAAGTGATGGTGTATAATGGCCTCTAAAAGCCCCCTTTCAAATACATTATTCTAATGTAAAATAATTGAGCACTAACCCATTAATTTAATCTAATTAATTTGATCCAAATCAATTTCCAATTAAATTTCACCGTAGGCTCCAAAAATTACGCTAATCACAACAGCGCAATCAATTTCAGGTTCTGTGGCCGATAAGGCCTTTAATTTAATTTCCACAGCAGACAATCAAACAGATATTCCTACGGTGAACAGATAGAAATTCAAAACCACATATTTTCACATAATGGCACACAAAATCATATCAAACACATAATCACATTCATAATAAGGACCAATTAGCTAAATACAAAACAGGGTTATCACAGTTTTTGTTGATCTTGTTGTTTGTTATGGTAGTAGTAACAAGTAGTCTTATGGTTTCTAACCTCCTTGAAACCTTGTAGGAGATTTTGTTTGAGTTTATCCAAAACCCACATTCCCGTGAAAGGGCAAGAATCACTTGGTCCTCTCTTTGTCTCTCTCCCCATGATTATTTATTGCATAATTTGAAATTAAATTTGTGCAAAGAATTTATAAAATGAAAATTCTATGTGTACCATTATAAGTTACAATCCGGTCACATTATTTTATGTTATTAACTTTTCTTTGCTATAGCATTACTCCAATAAAATGTGAGATTATTGTTACTTCATTCTACTTTGAAGTAAATTCATCAATCTATAAAAAAGAAATTAAATTGTTTGTTGCATCTACTTACGAGTTATCATTACAACTCAATCATAAAAATAGCATTTTCTATGTGTACATATCTATGTGTTTCATTGTCAGTATTAATCCAAAAGTATTGATTAGTATATCTTCCTTCTGTTTTACATGTACCTTCCCTTCACAAACCCAACCTTTGCAAATTTAGGATCAAGGTAAGGAATGAATTATATTTCATGCTACATTGAGCTATTATTTTGCTAGTTTGTGATTATTTCTTCTTAATCTTCTCTCAGTCTTTCGAGAAAGTACTTGATTCGGTAAAGCAAAACTTAAAAGCTATCAAGAAAGCACTGAGGTATATTCATAATTCACTTTTCTTCAACCTTACGTATTCAAATAGATTTATGGGAGTACATATTGTGTTAAATAATTAATTGTTTGGTTAAATATGTACGATATAATGTTCTTATAATTAGAAATAAATTAATTTAATCATTTCCTGATTTACATTTCATTTAATTCCTTTTTGATTTTTCTAATTTCTACCAACTTTTAAATGTTACTAAATGTACACAGGTACAAGCGCATGTGCCAAAATGGCAAAGAGACAACCATGTAATTGAGAGGCAATGAACGAACTCTCAAGTCATGCCTTTTGCACATCTGTTAAATGTGTTTGTTTATTGAGTACCAACAGAGTCATGTTATATGAGTCTGTGCAATCTATGTATTTAATGTGATGTAATTCATGAAAGGTTTTCACCAAAACTCTAAGTTGGTGCTTGGTATTAACAGCTCATTTGTTGTTTTGATTCCAAAAAATGATAATCCTTCTTGTCTTAGTGACTTTAGGCCTATTAGTCTCATAGGTTCACTATACAAAGTGCTTACAAAAGTATTATCTAGTAGGATTAAACCAGTATTGCCAAAGATTATTAGTGAATTTCAATCAACTTTCATAAGGGGAAGAAACATTTTGGATGGAGTGCTGGTTGCTAATGAAATTGTTAATGATTGGAAAAAAAAACAAAAGCAAGGCATTGTTTTAAAACTTGATTTTGAGAAAGCATACGATTCAATGAATTGGGAGTTTCTCTTCTCTATGCTCTCAAATTTTGGGTTTGGCTCAAAATGGATTTTCAAATCATTTCACAGAAGATTGAAGGAGTAGACCAGTGCTTGTTGGGGATTTCAAGAGTGTAAGGCTTAGTGATTCATTTCATATGCTTGAAGCAGAGTTTTCTGAAGTTCAAATCTAGGTAGTTGTTAAAGAATGCAATGGGAACAAAGCCCCAAGGCCAGATAGGTTTAATCTGATGTTTTTTCAAAAAAAAAATTGGAAGGTGACTAAAGATGACATGCTTAACTTTATGAAAGAGTTCCATGCCAGTGGTAGATTGGTTACAGTTTTGAATAGCACTTTTATCACTCTCATCCCAAAGATAGAGAAAGCTGTCAATCTAAATGAGTTTAGGTCTATAAGCCTGGTTGGGTCAGTGTACAAACCACTATCTAAAGTCCTTGCTACTAGACTAAAAAGAGTCATGCCCATGGTAATTAGTGATTCACAATCAGCTTTTCTGGGAGGAAGGAATATACTTGATAGAGTTTTGATTGCAAATGAAGTTGTGGATGGATGGCATAAAGCTAAGAAAAAAGCGCTGCTACTTAAATTAGATTTTGAAAAGGCATTTGACTCCATTAATTGGGATTTCCTATTCTTAATGTTAGCAAACTTTGGGTTTGGTACCAAATGGATTTCCTGGATTAAGGAATGTGTCTCTACTGCAAGGCTTTCAATACTTGTTAATAGCTCACCAACCAAGGAGTTTAGTCCTCAGAAAAGCCTTAGGCAAGGTGACCCCTTATCACCATTCCTATTTAATTTGGTTGCAGAAGCACTGAATATATTCCTTCAGAGAGCTAGGGAGTTGAGATTGCTAAAAGGGGTAATTATTGGGGACATCTATGTAGTGCTCTCTCATCTGCAATTTGCAGATGACTCTTTATTGTTCTGTGAAGCTGAGTTGTCAAAAGTTCTTAGCTTGAAAAGGATCCTAAGGTGTTTCGAAGTAGCTTTAGGGCTTAAAATCAACTATCATAAAAGTGTGGTTTGAGGGATTGGAATTTCTGATTTTGTCCTTGATGAATTTGCCTCTTTGCTGAATTGTAAGACTCAAAAACTACCACTTAATTATCTAGGATTGCCTTTGGGTGCTAGTCCAAGGAGAAATAAGACATGGAAACCTGTTATTGAAAAGTTTAAAATGAGGCTTACTGGTTAGAAAATGAAGTTTCTATCTTTTGCAGGCAGATTAACCCTGGTGAAAGCAATATTGTCCAGTCTACCAGTGTATTATTTGTCTCTGTTTAGGTTACCTGAAGGAATAACAAAGGAGATAGATAAAATTCAAGCTTCATTCTTATGGAGTGGCTCAAATTTGAAGAGGAAAATCCATCTAGTGAAATGGTTAGAGGTAACTAAGAGCATCAAGCAAGGTAGGTTGGGTATTAGAAGAATTAGAGATGTGAATATGTGTTTACTCCTCAAATGGTGGTGGAGGTTTGCTTCTGAACATGATTCATTATGGAAGACGGTCATTTGCAGCAAATACAGATTTCAAGAAGGAGAATGGTTACCAAATCTCAGCCCAGGCATCAATTTCTCTAGAATTTGAAGTGAGATTTTAGCTGCAGTTGAGCAAAAAGAAACTCTATTGATGTACTATGTTTCTAACCTAAAATTAAGAGTGGGTAATGGTAGTAGAATAAGGTTTTGGCATGATAAATGGTATGGAGATATTTGCCTTAAAGATGAGTTCCCAAGGTTCTTTCAATTGTCTAACAATAATGAGGGATCAATTACGGACTTACTGCATATCACAGGTTCCTCATAGAACTGGTTACTCACTTTTAGGAGGCCCCTATTTGAATGGGAAAATGAGGAACTACTCAGACTCAATGGAATCTTACGATCAGCACCTGCACTAAATTTGGAGATCAAGGACACAGCAGTGTGGATAGCAGCAAAACCAGGTCAGTCTCTTGTATCTGTTCTTTACAACCACACTAATCTCGATTTTGGAGGCAATGTTAGCTTTAGTAGAATGGTGTGGATCTCCCTCCCAAAGTGTAATTCTTTGGATGGCTTGCTTGGAAACATAAGGTTAAAACATCAGTGTTCTTACAACGACTTGGAATTTTGGATAGGAATGCATTTACCTTGTGTATTTTCTGTAAAGCTCAGCAGGAAACAATTGAACATGTGTTAATCCTTTGTCCTATAGTGTGGAGGGTTTGATCTAGGCTGCTGTAGTGATGGGCGACTATTTGGGTGGTACCTGGATCTATAGAATGCCTGTTACAATGGTGGGCAGGGAACTACTGCAGGAAAAATGAAAGGAGAATTTGGTGTGCCATACCTCTGGTGGCTCTTTGGTCTGTATGGAAGCACAGAAATAAGTGTCTCTTTGAAGGTTCTCAACCAAAGATGCAGGAGTTACAGGAGCTTATAGTCACCAGGCTTGCTATCTGGTTAAAGGCCACATCTAAGGGGACTCAATTCTCTATTAATGATTTCCTTTACAACATTTCACAAATTAGATATTGCTTAGGTGGAAGGGCCTAGGGAGTTTGTTATTGTATTGAGGTATGAGGTGTCTTGAAAATTTGTAATTGTATTGGAGGAGGTTTGTGGGGTGTTTGGAGTTAGAATCCGTCTAACTCCTTTTGGGGGCTTGGGGATACACATGATTAGTCTTGCTTTGGGTGCCAACCTAGTTGGGATGCTTAGCTAAGATAATGATGCACCTTCTTTCCAAGCTTTTGTATCTTTTACTATTTAATATAATTTTACTTGCTTGCTACTCAAAAAAAAGTTTATAAGTGTCCATCGTCAAGTATTTACTAAATGCAATCTAGTAAAATAAATTGTACAGTCATCGATCATGTTGAGAGTCACCATGTTTTTATGATCTTGGTGTTTGTATGAAGTGTGAACAATAATTTAGGTATAACATTGTGTGTGTGTGTGTTTGTGTGTGTGTAACTGAACAACCTTCAATGGACAATATACCATAGACTTATCACATCTCTCATAACAAACACACCATCCCTCAGAGAGAATAAAAGTAATGATTTCAATTGATAAATTGTCAATGCAAATATCACAATGAAATATCTTTTAGACGAATCTATGAATTCCATGGTCCAAAGTATCAAGGGAAAATTATATCTATTGTCCATATATTTTGCCTTTAATGTCAATTCGATTGTTGTAGTTCTAATTATACATCGATCTTTTTTTTATCAATAAAAAAAAAAAGAACTTTATTGATGAAAATCGAAGATTACAAAGATAAACATCAATAAGGAATGTGAGTGCAAAAAGTGTTAGAAATGGTTAAGAAAATTCTACACTAAAATAGAATTTTTTGTCAACTTTGGACTACAATATACATAGGACCCAAGTACCGATTATGGCGGGTATTGGTGGTAACGTGTTCTATGCCACGTTGTGATTCACGGAGTATATTTGGTTGTTCAAAACCATTATCAGGTGAATGAGAAATTGATGCTAAAGTAAGCTCCATGAAAATGGTGTTTTTGTGGGTTTCTCAAATTGAAGGAAAGCTTGTCCCACATTGCTTGGCTAGACTAACATTGTATGGGTTTGTAAGCTTTGAGTTTGGACTTTGAGGTAGGCCCCAAGGGGCACTCAAGTTTTGTAGTGGGGGAAGATTATGGGTAAAGTGGGTTAGACTTATTGGACCCAAAACAAACACATGGACGGGCTGGGCTTGGGCGCAGGTGTGTGGTGTGAGGTTAGGTTGGATCCGGTCCAATACTAATTATTTTTTACACAAAAACATTTGAATTTATTTTTTGGAAAATAAATTCTGACTGTTTTGAATTCAAATTTCAGTTGAAAAATTCAAATTTTGGCGGTTAGGCCTTTGCACCTCTTCAATCTTTTCTGTACAGGTTTCATGCCTATAGCTTCAAACCCAAACATACCTGTTTATTATTCACCTGAACAGGCACCTTCTACTTCTATAAATAGTCAGTCCCTCATTTGGATTTTGTAATAAAATTTTCATTCTTCTTTTCCTAAAAGTTTCTACATATTTCTGTATTTTTTTTCCTTGAGAGAGAATATATACACAGAGTGTGTTCGTTGTGTGAACAGTTTGTAGTGCTGCTACTGTTCGATGTAGATCATTTCATCCTAGAAGATAGACGTCCATAATCTATGAGTACCCTAGAGAGGACGAATCTGTCTTAAGGAGACAGTGTTGAACACTAGACTTGATCTAAATTTCTGAGAAAACAATACTATAAGTGATTTGTTTACTTTCCCCTTTTTATTAATTTTTCTTTTTCAGATTTTGTGTTTTGTTTCTGTAACAAAATAAGAATCTATTTTTCTTTTCTTTTTTTATTTTGTTATATTCTATTTTGATTTTTGTAATCAAACAAACTCTCCCATTTCTTAATCCTTTCTTCGAATACAATGAAGATTGGTTTACAATCTTAAGATAGATTATGCTTCTTCATTGTATTCACAATTCTGATTTTCGTTTCTAGTTTCTGTAACTAGAAAATTGTATTGCTTCTAATTTTTTTTTCTGATTTTTGTAATCAGATTTGATGGCTACTAAAACTGGTACACCAAATCCAGTTGTGACACCAACACCGGCGATTGCCCAGAACCCTGTTCAAATACCTATGGTACCTGTGAACCATGGAGAGAAACCGAAAAAAATTAACAGCACGGAGTTTAAGAGATGGCAGCAGAAAATTCTGTTCTATTTGACAACTCTTAATCTTGTCCGGTTTCTCCATAAAGATGCTTCAATACTAAAAGAGGTTGAAAGTGATTGGCAAGTTATTGCCGCTGTGGACGCCTGGAAGCTTTCTGACTTTCTTTGTAGAAACTATGTGTTAAATGGACAATATGTTATATAATGTCTACAGTCCTCTAAAAACAACAAAAGAGTTGTGGGAGTCCTTAGAAAAGAAATATAAAACAAAGGATGTCAGCACAAAGAAATTTATTGTCGGTAAATTTCTGGATTTTGTTATAGTAGACTCCCAAACGGTTATTTCTCAAGTTCAAAGTCTTCAATTAATTTTGCATGATATTACTGAGGATATGTCTCTTAGTGAGTCTTTCCAAGTCGTTGCTATAATGGAAAAATTACCACCGGCTTGGAAAGATTTCAAAAATTATTTAAAACATAAACGCAAAGAGATAATCATGGATGAACTTATTGTAAGATTGAGAATTGAGGAAGATAACCTTAAGGCTGAAAAGAGGAATGGTAAAAATCTCATTAAGTCCAAGGCTAATGTAGTGGAACAAGTGCCCAAACCACATAACAAGAAGAGGAAGTTTGCTGGAGATAGTCCTAAACAAGGAAACAACAATGGTAATAAAAAAATTCAAAGGAAAAAGTTATAACTTCGGCAAGACTGGGCATTATGCCTCTGATTGCCGACGCCCTAAGAAGGATCGCGGAAGTAAAGCAAAAAGACTATCAATCAAGCCAATGTGACAGAACTAGATTACATGACATCAATCTTTCTGCTATGGTTTCTGATGCTGATTTGGTTGGAAATCCCAAAGAATAGTGGGTTGACACAAGAGCAACTCGACATATTTGTGCAGACAGAAAGATGTTCACTACTTATAATGAGATTGCAAATGGTGAACAACTATTCATGGGAAATTCATTTACTTCTGTTGTGGCTGGACAAAAGAAAGTTATCTTGAAGATGACATCGGAGAAGAAACTTACCCTCAACAACATACTGCATGTACTAGACATCTGAAAGAATTTAGTTTCTGATTCTTTGTTAAGTAAAAATGGTTTTAGGCTTGTATTTGAGTCTAATAAATTTGTATTAATAAAGAGTGGTATGTATGTGGGTAAGGGATACATGAACGATGGTCTCTTCAAGTTGAATGTATTGATTGTTGTACCAAAATTTGTTATTAATAAGAATAATACATCTTTTGCTTATATTCTTGAGTCAAATTTATGGCATGGTATATTAGGACATGTGAATTTTGATGCTTTACGTAGACTAATTGGTTTGGATTGTATACCAAAATTTAAAATTGATTCTAATCACAAATATGAGATATGTGTAAAAGTAAAACTAACTAAGGCTCCATTTAAATCAGTTGAAAGAAAAATTGAACCTTTAGAATTAATTTATACTAATGTATGTGATCTTAAATTTGTTCAAACTAAAGGAAGGAAAAAGTATTTCATAGCATTTATCGATGATTGCACAAGATATTATTATATATATTTACTTAGAAATAAAGATGAAACCTTGGAAATGTTTAAACTCTATAAAACTGAAGTTGAAAATCCACTTGATAAAACCATTAAAATGGTTAAAAGTGATAGGGGTGGTGAATATAATGCATCTTTAAATGAATTTTGTGCACAACATGGTATTATTCACCAAACTACAGCACCCTATTCCCCACAGCAAAATGAAATTGCTAAAAGGAATAATAAAACCCTTAAAGAAATGATAAATTCCATGTTACTAAGTTCAAGCTTATCGCAGAACTTGTGGGGAGAAGCAATTTTGTCTGCTAATTATGTTCTCAATAGGATACCACACAAGAAAACTAACAGCACTCTGAATTGTGGAAAGGTCAACCATCTTCCTACAAATACTTGAAAGTGTGGGGGTGTTTAGCAAAGATAGAAGTTCCTATCCCAAAAAAGACTAAGATATGACCAAAAATAGTGGATTGTGTGTTTATTGGTTATGCGCATAATAGTAGTTCATATCGGTTTTTGACTTATAAATCAGAAATACCTAATATACATGTGAACACTATTATAGAGTCAAGGAATGTTGTTTTCTTTGAACATATTTTTCCTTACAAGAAAGGATAGGAATTAAGTTCACAGGAAAAAACTTATGATTATACACAAGTCAAGAGACTAATGACAATCAAACGCAAGAGACTAGTAATAGTCTCGAACAACAGGATTTAACTGATGATGAACTAAGATGAAGTAAGAGAGCAAGAACATCAAAATCCTTTGTTCTAGATTTTCTGACATACTTGTTAGAAAATGAGCCTCAGAGCTTTAAGAAAGCAATTCTAGGTCCTAAAGCACCTTTATGGAAAGAGACTGTTAATAATTAAATTGAATCCATCATGCAAAATCATACTTGGAAATTGGTGGATCTTCCACCCAGGTCGAAACCTTTTGGGTATAAATGGATATTCAAGAGAAAAATGAAAGCAGATGGTTCAATAAACAAGTATAAAGCAAGACTTGTGGTAAAAGGTTACAGACAAAAGGAAGGTCTGGACTATTTTGACACATATTCCCCTGTGACAATAATAACATCCATCTGCATGCTTATTGTTATAGCAGTAATGTATAATTTAGAGATACATCAAACGGATGTTAAGACAACTTTCTTAAATGGTGAACTAAATGAAGAGATCTATATAAAGCAACCCGAAGGGGTTGTAGTGCTAGGGCAAGAAAAAAAAGCTTGTTGGCTTGTAAAATCTTAAAACAAGCTCCTAAGCAATGGCATGAAAAAATTGATCATGATATGCTTACTGATGGGTTTAAGATAAACGAATGTGACAAGTGCATCTATGTTAAAAACACTGACAAAGGTTATGTCATCGTTTGTCTTTATGTGGATGATATGCTTATTATTAGAAGTAGTCAAAACATGATCAAATCAACCAAGCAAATGCTGAACAAAAGATTTGATATGAAAGATATAAGGGTCACAGATACTATATTAGAAATGAAAATTACTAAAACATCTAATGGATATGCATTATCTCAATCTCATTATATTGAGAAAATCATTGGTAAATATATCGAGGATGATGTGAATGTAACAAGAACACTAGTAGACATCAGTTTTTATTTATCGAAAAATAAAGGTGATACGGTGTTTCAATTAAAATACTCCCAAATCATTGAAAACCTAATGTACCTAATGAATTGCACATGTCCTGATATAGCTTATGCTGTTAGTAAATTGAGTAGATACACTAGTAACCCTGGAGAAGACCATTGGAAAGCGATCGTTCCAGTTCTTAGATATCTAAGATTTACCCATGATCATAGTTTGAACTTTACTCGATATCCTGCAATACTAGAAGGTTATTGTGATGCCAATTGGATATCCGATACTAAAGATTCAAAATTCACTGGTGGATGTGTCTTTACTCTAGGGGGCACTGCTGTTTCTTGGAAATCCACAAAACAAACATGCATTGCACGATCCGCAATGGAATCTTAGTTCATTGCTCTAGACAAAGTAGGAGAAGAAGCATTCCAATGTGGTCAAAACCCGTGCCAATTATTTGTATTCATTACGATAGTCAATCTGCAATAAGCAGGGCACAGAGTCATACGTATAATGATAAATCACAATATATTTGTCGTCGACATAATACCGTAAGGAAATTGCTCTCAAGTGGAATAATCTCAATAGATTATATAAATTCTGAAGAGAATATTATGGATCCATTAACGAAAGGTTTGGCAAAAGAGCAAGTGTATAGTTCATCAAAGGGGATAGGATTAAAGCCTATTACATAAAAGTCATCATAATGGTAACCCTACTTAAATGATTGGAGATCTCAAGAACTAAGTTCAAAGGAACAACTAAGTTATGTGTGGCTCGCCAGAAATCACCAAGGGATTAAAATTCCCTACCCATTCCTATGATGAGAGTGATATCTGCAACATGTGTTGTATGTAGGGGTTTGAGAATAAGCTTTGCTTTTAATGATTACTTATATCTTGATTTAGCTATAAAAATCAAGACAAGTATAAGAGATACTCACAATAAGAATCACATATATGAGTGTCGAACTGGGGCCAATTCTATGAGAATAAAGAGGCTAAATTCTCTAGAAGCAGTCACGAACAATCAAAAATGTTCGAGCACAAAATGAACACAACCGTGAGAAACACGATGTGTTAGAAGATATTCTGTGTGAAATCTATTGTCTTGGTTTACACAAACGGCTGAATAATTCAAGGTATTGTATCCATTGGTTAGCTAGTAAATCCGATAGGTTATCACTAGGGAGGGTTCAGAGCCAAAAGCTACCTATCCTGATACAGGATGTTGTCGTTTTATATTCTCTCGACAACTTTGCATGTTGTTGCATTTCCTCTGTCATCAAATTCCATTCATGTGGGGGATTATTAGAAATGATTAAGAAAATTCTACACTCAAATAAAATTTTTAGTCAACTTTGGACTATAATATAAATAGGACCCAAGTACCGGTTATTGGAAAATGGTTTTGTATGGTTTTGAAAAAACTTTATTTTTTGCTAACTTTGAGTATTAATTAAGGTGGGACCCAAGCGTTATTTTTAACATTACGAATTGGGTTCATGTTTAATGCCGCGTAGTGAATAACATCGTGTATTTGGTTGCTCAAAACCATTTTCAGATGAATGAGAATTCAACGCGTGTTTTTGGGTTCATGGAAATGGCTCTAGGTGGGTTTCCTACACATTTGTGAAATGTGCTTGTCCAGCGTTGGAAAGGTTTAAGGAGTTATATAGGTTTATATACTCTAGCTTGGGATACTTGGGATGGGCCCCAAGGGATACCCAAGTTTATGGAAAGGTGAAGTTATGGGTATAGTGGGCTAGACCCATTGGACCCAAAACAAAAACACACGCGCACGCCACCGTCTGTCCGTCCGTCCGTCCGGTCGGCCGGGCTGGGCTGGGATGGGCTGGGGAACAAGTGCGTAGTGTGAGATTGGGTTGAGCTTGTCCGGTCCAATACTTATCTTTTTGGGCCAAAAACATTTGTAATTTATTTATTTAATTTTAATTTTGGTTTCAAAATTCAAAATAAATTGGTCTAGTTTTTTTCCTTCACCCAAACAAATCCCAAATAGGTTCATACCCACTCGGACAAGTTCAAAACAGGTTCATACCTGTTGAATTCAAACCAAACAGATCTATATCTGTCCAAACAGGTTTTCTACCTGTTGAATCTGTCTGAACAATTTCCTACATGTTGGCATCTGTTCGAAAAAGCCACCAACTATCCTATATAAAGCCTGCCATACAGTAATTCATTCAATTGAAAAAAAATTCTCTAAGATTTGTGTCTTTCTTCTTCCCTTTCTATTTTCCTATTTTCTACATTTGTTCTGCATTCATTTTTAGGAAGTAAAAAAGAGAGTCACATCAGAGTTTTGGTTCACCAGACTTGATTTTGTAGTGCCGCAAATCAAGTGTTAGTTGTTGCATCCTTGGAAGTAGACGCCGGTAAATCTAAAAGTACTAGAGCGAGGGCGAAATCTACTTCAAGGAGATTATGTCCAACACAAGTATCGACTTGTAATTTATGTAAGCAATTAATTCAGAATTTAATTTATATAATTATTTTCTGAATTATTTTATTTTGTTGTTTATTTTATTTATACATTTAATTTACACACACACCACTGGGAGTAACTATCTTAAAGTAGATTTCTGTTTTTTTTTATATTATTTATGTGTTAGACAGACAAATATTTTGTTTCAGGAAATTAAATAGCAACCATATACTATTTAATTTCTTAAATAGTAGTAATATATTGTTAATAATTTCTTTGATAACATAGTAGTCATATACTGTTTATCACTGAAATTTTGTTACAAAATATTATTCTGTATATTTTGTGTGTAAATTCTATTCTGTATAAATTTGTGATTGGTGCATTTTTATTTCTTCAGAAATATGAATACTAAAACAAACAGTACTGAGACTGTTATTACTCCGACCCCCACACCCGTTGTGCCAGTGATGACTCCAGTAATATCGGTAAATCATGGGAAGAAGCCAGAAAAATTCAATGGAAATGATTTTAAAAGATAGTAACAAAAGATGATGTTTTATCTTACGACATTGAATTTGGCTCGTTTTACTCATGAAAAAGCTTTGGCACTGAACGAGGGAGAAACTGGTCGGCAAGTGGTTACCGCAATCGATGCATGGAAACATGGTGATTTTTTGTGTCAAAATTATATACTCAATGGTTGGACAATACACTATACAATGTGTATAGTGTCAAAAGCACTGCAAAAGAACCGTGAGAATCTCTAAATCATAAGTATAAGACAAAGGATGCCGGTACAAAGAAATTTGTTGTCGGTTGTTTTCTGGATTTTAAAATGATAGATTCCAAGACGGTTATTAGCTAGGTTTAAGATCTCCAATTAATTTTCCACGACATACATGCAAAAGGAACGGTTCTCAGTGAATCTTTCCAAATAGCAGCAATCATTGAAAATTTGCCACCATCCTGGGAAGAATTCAAGAATTATCTGAAGCATAAGCGCAAGGAAATGAAATTGGAGGAACTGATAGTACAGCTTAGAATTGAGAAGGACAACCGTGGTTTCGACAAGAAGTCAGGAAACTATGTCATGCAGGCTAAAGCAAATGTAGTGGAACATGGACAAGGGTCAAAGTTCAATAACAAGAAGCGAAAGCATGATGGCAATGGTCCCAAACAAGGATCCACTAGTAAGTTCAACGAAGGGATCAACAACGGGTTTAATAAGAGGTTCAAAGGCAAGTTTTTTGTGTGTGGCAAAGATGGACATCGCGTTAAGGATTGTTACATTCACAAGGACAGAGAGAGTTCTAGCAAAAAGCCAGCCCAAGCCAACATAGCCGAGGATCTTTATCTTTCAGATGGAGTGGCAAACATCAATCTTCTACAGTAGTCTCTGAAGCAAATTTGGCGCAAAATCCCAAGGAGTTGTAGGTGGATACTGGAGCAACCTATCATATTTGTGTAGATAAAAAGATGTTCACAACCTACAAAGTGGTAGAAAGTGGGGAACAATTTTTTTATTGGAAACTCCTTCACATCAACTGTAGAAGGACAAGGAAAGATCATCCTGAAAATGACCTTGGGAAGAGAACTCACTCTTAACAATGTACTCCGTGTGCCGGAGATTCGCAAGATTTGATTTCTGGGTCATTGTTAATCAAGAATGGGTTTAGATTAGTCTTTGAATCTGATAAGGTTGTACTCTCCAAAAGTGAAATGTATGTGGGTCGAGGTTACATGAGTGATGAACTCTTTAAGCTCAATAAAATAACTGTTGTACCTAATTTGGCTATTAATAATAAGAACACATCTTCTATTTATATTTATAAGTCTTCTTTTTTATGGCATTGTAGATTAGGACATGTTAATTTTAATTCTTTACGTAGACTTGTTTCTTTAGAATGTTTGCCAAACTTAGAGTTTGACCTTAATCATAAATGTGATATTTGTGTTGAGGCAAAACTCACTAAGGAATCATTTAATAAAGTAGAAAGAAGTATTGAACCTTTAAGTTTAATTCACACGGATATCTGTGATTTAAAATTTGTTCAAATTAGAGGAGGTAAAAAGTATTTTATTACTTTTATTAATGATTACACTCGATATTGCTATGTTTACTTATTGAGAAGTAAAGATGAAGCCTTAGAAGCTTTTAAGGCAAAACTATTAAGATAGTAAAGAGTGACAGAGGTGGTGAGTATGATGCACCATTTGAGAAATTTTGTTCTGAACATGGTATTATTCACAAAACCACTGCAACCTATTCTCCTCAGTCAAATGGAGTTGCTAAGAGAGAGAATTGAACTCTTAAAGAGATGATGAATGCCATGTTGATTAGTTCAAGGTTACCTCAAAACTTGTGGGGGGCGATTTTGTCTGCTAACTTTATCCTTAACAGGGTACCCCATAAGAAAATCAATCAAACACCTTATAAAGTATGGAAAGGTCAACGATCTACCTACAATTACCTCAAAGTATGGGGGTGTTTGGCCAAAGTGGCAATCCCTAGTCCTAAAACAACTAAGATAGGACCAAAAACCGTTAATTGCGTCTTCATTGGTTAAGCAAATCATAGTAGTGCATATAGATTTTTAGTTCATAGATTTGAAAATCTTCATATGCATGTAAACACTATTATTGAGTTAAGGAATGCATCATTTTTCGAACACATTTTTCCTTGCATGATATTGCTATTGATGGCAATGAAGACCAAAATAATAATGAAGCAGATGAACCTAGACGTAGCAAGAGGGCTAGGTTCTCTAAATCATTTGGTCCGGATTTTCTGACATGCCTGTTAGAAAATGAGCCTCAAAATTTCAAGGGAGCAACATCAATTCCTGAATCTCCATTATGGAAAGAGATTGTGAATAGTGAAATCGAATCAATACTCAAAATCATACTTGGGAACTAGTGGATCTTCCACCAGGGTATAAACCTCTTGGATACAAATGGATATTCAAGAGAAAAATAAAAGCAGGTGGTTCAATTGATAAATACAAGGCTAGACTTGTTGTTAAGGGATACAGGCAGAAGGAAGGCCTTGATTATTTTGACACCTATTCACCAGTGACAAGAATAACATCTATTCGCATGCTAATTACAATTGCAGCTTTGTATAACCTGGAGATACATCAAATGGATGTTAAAATAGCCTTTTTGAATGGCGAGTTAGATGAGGAAATCTTTATGGAACAATCGGAAGGGTTTCAAGTTCCCGACCAAGAGAAAAAGGTTTGTAAACTTGTCAAATCCTTTTATAGATTAAAACAAGCTCCGAAACAATAGCATGAAAAATTTGATCACGTTATGATTTTGGATGGTTTTAAGATAAACGAATGTGACAAATACGTCTATGTTAAAAGCACATACAAAGGTTATGTCATAGTTTGTCTTTATGTAGATGACATGCTCATTATTGGAAGCAATAATGACATGATTAAATCCACAAAGAAAATATTGAACAAAAAGTTTGACGTAAAAGATTTGGGAGTAGCAGATGTAATTCTAGGAATAAAAATTACTAGAACATCTGAAGGATATGCTTTATCTCAATCTCATTACGTTGAGAAGATTCTGAAGAAATTTGGAAAGCATGATAACCGTCCTACTAAAACACCTATTGACATTAGTCTTCATTTGTCAAAAAATACAGGTGCTAGCATATCACAATTAGAGTACTCTCGGATAATCGGAAACTTGATGTACTTAATGAATTGCACTAGGCCAAATATAGTCTATGTTGTAAACAAATTGAGTAGGTACACAAGTAATCCAGGATCTGATCATTGGAAAGTGATAATTAGGGTACTTAGGTATCTAAGACATACCCAGAATTATGGCTTACATTATACCAAATATCCAGCAGTACTCGAGGGGTACAGCGATGCAAATTGGATATCGGATACTAAAGACTCAAAATCCACTAGTGGATACGTCTTTTTCCTGGGAGGTGATGTAGTCTCTTGGAAATCCTCCAAGCAGACATACATAGCAAGGTCAACAATGGAATCTGAGTTTATCGCATTAGATAAAATAGGAGAAGAAGTCGAATGGCTTTGTAATTTTTTAGAAGACATTCCAATGTGGCCTAAACCTATGCCAGCTATATCCATTCACTGTGATAATGAAGCAGCAATATGATGGACAGAGAATCATATGTATAACGGTAAGTCTCGACACATTCGTCAAAGATATAATACCGTTAGGCATTTGCTCTCACATGGAATAATTTCCATAGAATATGTAAATTCAAGAGAGAATATTACAAATCCATTGACTGAAGGGCTAACCAGAGAGCGAGTATATCATTTATCGAGGGGAATGGGATTAAAGCCTATTACTTAAAAGTCATCATAATGGCAACCCAACCTAGTTGACTAGAGATCCCAACATCTAGGTTCAAAAGGACAACTGAGTTATGGATGACTTCACGTATCACTAAGAATGTTTTCTCCTACCCATTTCTATGATAAGAAGAGTGATACTTGCAGTGTTAGTAAGATAAACTTTGCTTTTAATGATTTTTATAGCTTAAACATCCAAGTAGGGTATAGCAGGATACTCTTAATAAGAAATCACCTATATGAGTGTGAACTGCGCCGGTTCTGTGAGAATTAAGAAGGCTAAATTCTCTAGAGCACTCATGAATTACCAAGTGTTGTTCAGGGCCAAATGAACACAATCGTAAGAACCAAACTGTATCTGCTAATACACTATATGTAGTCTATTGTCTTGGCTTACACAAATTGTTAAACAGTTCAGGGCATTACGTCCACTGGTTAGCCAGTAAGTCCAATAGGTTTTCACTAGATGAGATTCAAAGTTCAAAGCCAAAAGCTACCTATCTCGATATGATATATCTTCTTAATGTACTCTTTCTTTGTTTGCATCTTGTTGCATGTCCGTTATCGTGAATTCTATTCATGTAGGGGATTGTTGGAAAATGGCTTTGTACTGCTTTAAAAAAACCTTATTTTTTGCTAACTTTGAGCATCAATTAAGGTGAGACCTAAGCATTATGTTTAACATTACTAATTGGGTTTATATTTAATGTCGCGTAGTGAATAACATCGTGTATTTGATTACTCAAAACCATTTCCAGATACATGAGAATTCAACGCTCATTTTCGGGTTCATAGAAATGGCTCTAGGTGGGTTTCCTACACATTTATGAAATGTGCTTGTCCTATATTGAAAAGGCTTAAGGATTTGTACGGGTTTATATATTCTAGCTTGGGATACTTGGGATTGGCCCCAAGGGGTACCTAAGTTTGGGGAAGGGTGAGGTTATGGGCAAAGTGAGCTAGACCCATTGGACCCAAAACAAAAACACACGCGCGCGCTACCGCCGTTTGTCCGGTCGGGTGGGCTGGGCTGGGCTGGGCTTGGCTTGGATACGTGGTATAAAGTTGGGTTGGGCTCGCCCGGCCCAATATTTATCTTTTTTGGGCCAAAAACATTTGTAATTTATTTATTTATTTTTAATTTTGGTTTCAAAATTCAAAATAAATTGGTCCAATTTTTTTCCTTCACCCAAACAGATCCCAAACAGGTTCATACCCACCCGAATGGGTTCAAAACATGTTCATACCTGTTGAATTCAAACCGAACAAATCTGTATCTGTCCAAACAGGTTTTCTACCTATTGAATCTGTCCGAACAGTTATCCTATATAAAGCTTGTCATCCTGCAATTCATTCAATTGAAAAAATTTTCCTTAAGATTTTCGTCTTTCTTCTTCCCTTTTCGTCTTCCTATTTTCTGCATCTGTTCCGCATTTATTTTTAAAAAGTAAAAGAGAGAGTCACAACGGAGTTTTGGTTTGCCAGACTTGATTTTGTAGTGCTGTAAATCAAGTGTTAGTCGTTGCATCATGGGAAGTAGACGCTAGTAAATCTCGAAGCACCAGTGCAAGGGCGAAATCTACTTTAAGGAGATTGTGTCCAACCCAAACCTCGCCTTATAATTTCTGTAAGCAATTAATTTGGAATTTAATTTATATAATTATTTTCTAAATTATTTTATTTTGTTGTTTATTTTATTTATACATTTAATTTACACACACACACCACTAGGAATAACTCCAGTTAAGGCGGGTATTGGTAGTAATGCGTTCTATGCCGCGTTGTGATTCACATAGTATATTTGGTTGTTCAAAACCATTATCGGGTGAATAGGAAATTGATGCCAAAGTAAGCTCCATGAAAATGGTGTTTTGGTAGGTTTCCCAAATTGAATGAAGGAAAGCTTGTTCCACATTGCTTGGCTAAGCTAATATTGTATGGGTTTACAAACTTTGAGTTTGGACCTTGGGGTAGGTTTCAAGGGGCACTCAAGTTTTGTAGTGAGGGAAGATTATGAGCAAAGTGAGCTAGACCCATTGGACCAAAATAACTACGCGTGTGCGCGCCGCAGCTGCCATCCGTTCAATCAGGCGGGCAGGCTAGGCGCTGATACGTGGTGTGAGGTTGGATTGGGCTTGTCCGACCCAATACTAATTCTTTTTGAGCTAAAAACATTTGAATTTATTTCTTGAAAAATAAATTCTGACCGTTTTGAATGCAAATTTCGGTTGAAAAATTAAAATTTTGGCGGTTAAGCCTTTGCACCTCTTCAATCTTTTCTGTACAGGTTCCATACCTATAGCTTCAAACCTGAATAGGTTCATACCTGTTTATTATTCACCCCAAAAGCCACCTTCTACTTCTATAAATAGGCAGTCCCTCACGTGGATTTTGTAATAAAATTTTCGTTCTTCTTTTCCTAAAAGTTCCTACATATTTTTGCATTTCTTTTCCTTGAGAAAGAATATATACACAAAGTGTGTTTATTGTGCGAACAGCTACTGTTTGTTATAGATCATTTCATCTTGGAAGATAGACATTCATAATCTATGAGCACTCTAGAGAGGACGAATCTGTCTTAAGAAGACAATGTTGAACACTAGACTTGATCTAAATTTCTGAGAAAATAATACTGTATGTGATTAGTTTACTTTCTTGTTTTTATTAATTTTTCTCTTTCAGATTCTGTGTTTTGTTTCTGTAACAAAATAAGAATTTTTTTTTCTTTTTTCTTTTTTTTATTATATTCTGTTTTGATTTTTGTAATCAAACAGACTCTTCCCTTTCTTAATCCTTTCTTCGAATACAGTGAAGATTGGTTTACAAAAAGCATCAAAGCAAGCAAAACCATCGCCACTATGTTGGCACCGCAATGCAAGTCCAATTATTTGCTAGCAATATACCAAGTTGTTGAGGGGCTAACCCAAGGACAACTAACACCAAAAATGACAAATAAGCCTCACAGGAAACCAATTGCTAGCACTTCCCCTAGCTAAACAGGGAAACCATAACCTGCCAGAGTTCTCCCACCAACTGATAAGTTTTATCAACAGCAACATAACCCTCAACCTATGTAACAGAACCCTCAACGAGGAGACAGCAGATCAGCCTATATAGCTAAACAGATCAGCCACCACCAATACAGACTCTAATTCGCCAAAGATTGAACAAGAAATCATTGGCTGAGAAGTGAAGATCCTTGGATGACGGTTTAAGCCAAAGGGCAGTTCTGATTTTGATAAGCTCATTAAGTTGAGCTCAATCAAGTTGTATTCCCAAAGACACATTCATTTCTATGCTTCCAAACAGACTATAGCACTGATAAAGGAATAGCTCTCCATATCTTCCTTTCCAATCTCTTAAAGCGACTTCCTGCCTACCAATGAAGTAAATCTTCAATTGATCCTGGCATTGCCCACTAAATACCCCACCACGACATCACTTCTGACCAAACTCTCCAAGTAAAATGGCAAAATAATAGTGCATGGTGTACTCATTCATGATCAGACTTGCAGAAGACACAAACGGTAGAAACATTTCCTTGAAGAACTCCAATTCTATTCAGAAAAAAACAGCTATCTTGATTTTATGTTTCCATGCTAACCAACCAAAGAATTGAACTTTGAGGGGACATAATTATTCCATACCAATCTGGTAATTCTGAGGTTAGGGCCAATACAAGAATCGCAGAAATCATACAATAAGGAGATAGAAAATTGCCCAAAAGATGATGCTCCCACCTTGGGCAGTCAACAACTTCCAATCACAGAGGAGGAGCTGTGGACAAATGAGCTTCAAGCCTTGAAACCTCACTTACCTCCCTTTTCTAAGAGAGGCCTTCTAAATGCTAAATCCCATCCTTCAGAAGTTCCTTTTCTATCATAGAACAATCTCAGAGACCCCTCTTTATTAGTTGAAAATCTAAACAGTCTTAGGAAATCCTCTTTGAGACATACATTGCGAAACCATTTATCAGCCCAAAACATCATTCTTCTACCATCCCCAATTAAGATTTGACAGTTGTCCATAAAATAAAATAAAAAAATGATGCACATTAACACTCTGGGTAGCAGTAGGGGTAATGTCATACCAGATTCTTGAACACTTAGTCCTAGGATCAAGAAGAGGAAGCCAACTACCTTCCTTAAGCTTATTTGCAACACACTACCCTTTTGATGTTGTTTCCATTTAGTCCAATTGATAACATTCATTAAGAATTTTGATAGAAATCATGGATAAAATGGTCAATTCAAATGACAATAGACCATTTCAAATTAGACACCAACCTCTTAATCACTTTAGAAATAGTGAACGAACCATTTTGTTCTTTAATTTCCATCCAATTTCTAAAGGGGCATTACAAATTATACTATCTTGACACAATATGAAAAATTAAAGGGAAATATTGATACAACTAAAACAATAAGGACGAAATTGACACAAGGAACAAATTGAAGGGACTACCTATGTAATTTACCCAACTATCAACTGAATTATTTATATTAAAGGGATGCATGAGTGTTTTGGTAGCCCTGTGGATAATTTCTCTACAAGTAAAAAAATAAAAAATAAAAAATTGTTTCCCTTTTCTTTTTAATTTTTTTGAAAATTAATAACGTGTAAAACAAACTAAATAAAAACAAGCAATGGAAGAAAGATGAGGCATACTTTGCCATTTTGACTAAGACTCAAAGATAGATCAATCTCCGCGAGCTTAATTTACAGGTAGCTCATCTAGACACTTGCTCAAGATCATTCTGATATATACAGGAGCAATCAATCTCAAATTATTTTACTAGATGGTGTTTATGTTTTCACTAGAGCTCAATCGCACCTAAACAAGCTCATGAATTGACTAAAAAGCTATTTTTTAAGTATAACAAATGACAATCCATACAATTAAAGGTGTTAATTCCAACCAAAAAAAAAAAAAAAATAGGTGTGATAAATCACTATCGCACTATAGTCCAAGATCTTGAAAGAGGGGGGGGGGGGGGGGGGGTCAAGGCAAAAAAAACGCAACCAAGGGTGTTCAAAAAATATTTTTCAAGGGTAACAAATCACAAATTAAAAGATACATGAAAATAAGGAGGAGAACAATTTAGGGTGGTGTTCAAATAAACACTTCAATTGAATGTGGCGCTGCCCTAAGGTAAGAGAGAGAACAATGTAAACAACAATAAATTAGAACATTAAATTTTTTGTTTTGTCATCGTCTACATTTATATAATTCCTTAAGCTCGTGTCTAATAGGTACACAACTGTCTTCAAAACTTCCAAGATCAACCAAGCCTAATACCGTATAAGGTTCATTACTATTCTTCTCTCAGGCCCTAATTACAATGCCTCCTTGCACGGTTTGATTCATGACCGGAGAAAATTTAGTAGGACTATATTAACTTGATTCCACGTTAAGCTGGGGCAATTTGTTCTCAAAATTTCCATCTTCTTCATTAGATGGCACCTCTAGGCAAGTTGATGTGGCCTCGACTTGCTGATGATGTTGCTCCGCAGCTGCTATGTCTGGAGGACTAACCTCCATATCATTCTAGCAAGGTGAATGAAATTACAACAATAATTATTATTATTATTATTATTATTTGGTAAATAATTATTATTTTTTTAATTAATCATGTTTTGTTATTACTTTTATTTGTAATTCCTATCATAGAGAATGTAATTAACATTTTGGGGTCTAAGTGATTTATAACCATGTTGATTTGGCCTCATTTTTGTGGCTTGTCATGGTCATTGTCTGTGTTAGGTGTCTGTGCTATAGGTTAGGCCATGGCGGCTCTATTTTTTTTTTTGATAACTCAAGATATCCGGGCCAGTTTGCATACACCTCAATTAATTCTTGAGGGATCAATCCCACCGTCTACTAGTGAGGGACTTATTTAAAACCAGAGTAAAGTTCCGTATAGACTAGCCCAAACCAACGTGGTTATAACTATTGAGTTTTTAGAATGTGTTTTCTATAAATAAATAATTAATTAATTAAAAAATATCAAAAACTAATTTGGTGAATTTTTTTTTTTTTAAATGAAAACACCTAGTACTTTCATACAGTTGTATATTTTTTGAGGTGGAAATAATTTTCAATTTTTTTAAATATATTGTTTTTGTGTTTACTTTCTCAAACAAGTTTCTAATTTTTCAAAAAAAAAAAAATTTAGAAAACAAGTTCTCAAAACTTAAGCAAAAAGAGAAATAGCCAGATTTTAAATCGAGAATTGAGAGATAAACCGGTGTTGGTTGGAGTATATATCAGTAATATCGAGCAATTAATATATCAAAAATTGAGTGACACAATGGTCAATTTTTTGAAATCATCCGCAAAAACTAAAATAATAATAATAAAAAGAGATTTATAACAATTGAAAATTTTGTTTAACTATCAATTGGGTCATGAATCAGATATAAACTGATATGTTTCATGAACTGGTTGAAACAGATGTGATTTTCATTTCTATTCATATACCAAAGTGTATCAGTATCAACAGGCTAAAAATATATGCATCGGCAAATATTTAAAGCCATACTAGATAGTAGGATATTAAGATGTGTAGACCATTACTTGAGGGAAGGAGGTTGATGGCATAAGGGATGAGAAGAGGCTTGAAGTGCAGGCATGGTGCCATTGTGAAAGGCTGTGATCATCATTTGGGCTGTGAATGGGACACCCACTTATGCTGTTTGGCTCTCCATTTTCATCTGTTGCATGGGATAATGAATTGTAAATTGTTGTTGGTGAATCATTCCTGAAATTAAACACAAGAAATTCATCACTTTCAATGGACAATCCAATTAATTAAAAAAAGGAGGAACTAAAGAATACTATGCCCATAATCTGTGTTTACATCAATAAATTTCTTTTTGCTGATAAAAAATTAAAAAAAAAATTGAATTTAAGTAACAAAGTGGAAGATATTAATCATAGGAAGAGTAGAGGCTTGATCAAAATCACACATTCAATCATATCATTGTTCAAGCTATTGAGTCAAGTACTTTAAATCTTTGCCATAACTACCGTTCTTAATATTTTTGTCTATAGGTTAATAGATTTGATAGAGAAACATATTAAGGTTATTACATCCATATATACCTTAGAGGGATACAAGGATGATCATGAGAACTACCAAAAATATGGTTTTGATTGTCTCCATTCTGTGGCATCCAACTAACTAAATCATTTTGGAATGAGGTTGTTGGCATCCCCACTTGTGCTTCAAAGAACATTTGCCCCAATGAATTCATCTGCTTTTAAGAGAAAGAGATGATTGTTATTTCCTATACCTACAAAACTTGAAAACACAACACAAGCTAAAAATACACATTTAGTTTGATTACCTGCATACTTTGATGGTCGAAACTCGACAAATGATCACCCATTAAGTATTTCTGTAATATGAAAAAAATGAGGGATTAAAAATGAATAAATGAATTAATCAGGTTTTGAGATATTTCATTCCTAGTTACATTACCTTTCTTTGTATGACATGATTCATTGACTCCAAGAGGTTCTTTTCACATGACTCAAGTTCCTCCATTGATGTAAACCCTAGTATGTCCGGCTCAAATATACTTTGAATTGATTTGTGCATACGCAAAACAATTTACACATATTACTTTCAATAATCCATCAAAATTCATGGTAAATAAGACAACATCAATGAAATGTGTGTTTCATGCGTAGTTTTTTTTTTTTTTATCAGCAAAAAGGAACCTTTATAGATGCAAAAACCAAACAAGAAGAGAGATTACATCAACAAAGGAGGAGGAAGAGGAGTTTGGTGAGGAACCAAACCCAAGAAGAAGAAGAAAAACAAAGACGAGAACCGCAAAAGAAAACCAAAAGACCAAAAGCAAACCAACATCAAACCAATAGCAGAACAGAACAACAACCAGCCCACTGCAACTGACCTATACTGCAGCCAAATAACAACCAATGCATAGCAGCCAAAAAGAACCAGAATAACCCAACCCCAGCAATCAACCCAGCAATTCACCACAAACCTGAGCAATTCACCAAGGCTGAAGCTGCAATGCAGCAATTGGAGTGCTGCTGCAACAAATCAAAAGCCCCACCAACAGAACCAATGCAATAGCAACCAAATAGCAATCCCAGCAGTTTTAAACCAATGCAGTAGTAACCAAATATCAAACCCAGCAATTGGAGTGTGTTTCATGCATAGTTAACCTTTAATAGTTCATTTAAAAAAAAAAAAAATCTCTAACCTTAGTTGTTCCTCAGCCATTTGCAGCTGATGTTGTAAATTATTGATTTCTTGTTGAAGTTCCTATAAAAAAAATAAAAATAAAAAAACAAATTAATCATAAACAAACTCAAAAGTGATTTTATTCCATAAGAGAAGACTCTAATTGGGAAAAAATTTCATTTACCTCTGCATTTGAGTTAAGCTCTGTTGGACTGGTTCGGGAAAAAAAAATACATAGTTAGAAAACTCAATTCATAGGGATGTTGATATATATATAGAGAGAGAGTGAGGGAGGAAAACCTGGCAAATTCAAGGGCCATGTCATCTTCGTTTTTTAGTTTCTTTAGGGTGGTGATCAAGTACTGCATTCATATGGATACAATTTTTTGTTTCAATATTTCAATTTCTCAAAAAAATAAATCAATACAACGAGTACCAAGAGAGTATACCATCATACCTCTCTATTTTGAAGAATGCTGCAATTCACAAGAAATGTTGGAATCAATTTTTTGGTAAAAATTATTCATGAAGCAACACAATCAAATGACCAAAATTAACATCAAACTAGAAAAAGATCGTACCCTCCTCTATCATGATCCGCAAGATTTATGTACCGGCTAAGCACATCTTCAATTCTATAAAATAAAAACAAATAAATAAAAGTATCGTCACATAGTAAACCTTGGAAACAAAAATACTCATATACTTGACATTAGGTGGAAAATAAATAGCAACATACAACGATATGCATGTGGCTTCTTGATACTTGATAAATATGTACATCAAAGATATATGAAATATTGTACCTTCTCTTGCCAGAGAAGTGACTGAGACGACCAGATGGAGAGAACATGATGAGAGCGATATCAATGTCACAAAGAACCGATAGCTCATAGGCCTTCTTGATGAGTCCATTTCTACGTTTGGAAAAGGTAACTTGTCTACTTGTGTTGTTTTCAATTCTCTTTATTTGAAGTTTAACACGACCCATTTTGGTTAATCTATCAATCTATTACAAGACGGTAATGTATAGAAAACTCCAAACAATTTTGAAAACAAAATTACAATTTAAGCAAACTTGAGAAAGAGAGAGAGAATGGAAAAGAAGAGGTTGCGATTTGTGAGGTGGTTAATGGTAGAGATTTTGAAGCTCAACACCTTGAAGGGTGGAAGTTGGTTTGGTGAATGAGCGAGATTTACTCATTATCTTTGCACTTTCCAAGCCTTGAATTTTTTCTGATTGACTGGTTGCAAGGTCACAAGGTGTTCCGTACAGTATGGGACAAAGAATTGGAACAAAATCCCATGCACAAACAAGTATAATCCCTTGGATCTTGACCAATTAAGCAGGGGTTTGGAAAGTTGCTATTTTATTAAATTATTTTAGTTTTTAATTATTTTAGTAGGTTAAATTTTTTGTATTTAAGAAGGTAGTTTGATTTTTTTATACTTGGGTGATGTTTGTGAGAGAAAAAATAAAATGATTATGAATTTGATGTAATATTTTATCTTATTAATTATTTTAGCCTATTTTATCTTTTTATGAATTTTTATCCCAAAAAAAGACTAAAATCTAATTTGCCAAACACCTCCTAAATTACGCCAACCCCGCATTGGAAAGAATGAGAGGAAGTCGAAAGATGGATTGTGATCGTGACCATGTAATAAGAAGTAGATATTATGAATTCAAGTATTTCCATAGTTGTTAATTAGTTTCAGACAAACGAAAAAAAATAAAGTCGAATAAGTCAATAGGAAAATGAGTGGGAGCTTTAATTAGAATTACCACTAATGATGTGGCAGTAGGTTCCATCCACTGCCACAGTATGTGTTGTGTCTGTTTGTTTGTTTGTTTGTTTTTTTTTTTTTTTTTTTTGGCTTTTTCACCTCATTAGTGGTGGGTTTAGAGTCACCAAATTAGTGGTCTCTAGTATATAACATTTGTGATGATAAAAATTAAAAAAATAAAAGAAAAAAATACACGTTTGTGATATTGTCATCTTCTTATAATTAAATAATGATCTTTTTTTTTAGTTTGTAGACCTGCTGATAGAATATTATTATAATTTTTTTTAGATAGGAGAAATAATAGAATATTATGATGAGGGGAAAAACATCAAAAGCTGTTCTTCATGTTGATAGTTTTTGCCCAAATGTCTAAAAGCCCCACAGTGATGCACTTACACCAAACTAATTAAAAGTTGTTGAGAGGATAATTTATATGAAAATTGGGCCGAGCTGGGTAATGGGCCACAGTACGAAGGGTTGAGTAAAAAGGTCTTGAAGTTAGTCCGGTCCCAGAAGGCCTTAAAGTTAGTCCGGTCCCAGAGAGCCTATTGTTATCTCGGTCTAAGAGAGCACTGCGGATAGCTCGGTCGCCAGGTTGCCACACTCAGAGTTAGCCCGGTCGTGGCATAGTGCAACTAGCTCGGTCAGAACCATGCTAATTGTTAGCTCGGTCTAATTACGCCATGGTTTGTACAGGAGGAACCGAGGTAAGAACAGTAAAAGGAAGAACCAAACTAGCTATAGTTCGGTCTACTCTGTGATTCAGCATAGCCATGCTTACCTCGGTCATATTGGAATCTGACCATGGTAAGACCATCTCACTTGGTTTAAACAGTGAGGGTGGTGTTGAAGGATAAGCATTATCTTTCAGGAAGGCAACTCCTAGGAGGATTCTACATGGAGGAGTAAGAGTCCTACTAGGATTGTGCCACGCGGAACCTATAAAAGCTCATAACATCACTTATGGAGAGGTAACACAACTTTGATTCCCGAACACACAGAATTTTTTGTCTATTTGTCTATTTTGCTATTTTGCTGACTTAGGCATCGGAGAAGTATCCGGCACACACCCGCCGGCTAGCTCACGTTTGTGTTTTCAAGGAGTAAAGCGACGACGTACGGAGGAGCGCAAACTTGATCAACAGGATTATACGGGAAGAATATTTCGTGCCCGTACAATTGGCGCCGTCTGTGGAAACAAACAAAACAAACAGAACCTCTTGATTAAGTTTTCCTTGCTAATAAGAGTAATGGCGCACAACGAAGATTTACCGCAGTCCGCCATTGATGGACAAACCCCAGAAGGAGGTGGAAGGCGTGAAGGTTTGCCTCCTGTCCCTCCCATGGCGGACTTGGAGCCCCAACAACATAACCCCAGGAGGGATGCTAGGGGGAGGCGGAATAACAGCCCCCGTCACTCTCATTCACAAAGTCCTGACAGACAAAGGCGAAGGATTGATCCTCAAGTTCTGGAGGACCGCGTAAAGGAGCGGGACGAATTGATATGACGGATGGCGGCGGACATGGAGATTATGAAACGCCAGATGAAGGGAAAAGGAGCGGCGACAGGAGAGGGGCGCAAAAGCAAGACGCCCCCTTGCCACTCAGAAGACCGTGGTAGGCATACCACACCATTACAAGCAGACAGTAGAAGCCTCAGGACAGGTGATACTCAATCCAGAACCTCCAGGACTCGTTACTCCAGGTCTGAGAGAACGAGGACTGAGATTTCGTATACTGAGGGAAGCATCTATCGGCCCTCGCGCACGCACCAGACATCATCCAGGAAAACGGAGTTGCCAAGATCATCCGACTTACGGACCGTACTGGAAGAAAGGGCACGATGGAAGGAGGATAATAGGGCGCGCGACCCTCGCAGGGTATCTGCCCTTCAGCGGTTGGCTCCTCGGACACATGGAAGCGTCGAGGTTGGAATGCCATTACCACGCCCTGCCTACGAACCAACGGACAAAGCATTAGCGAGGCTGCAGACCTCGCCGTTCGTTCCAGCAATCGAAAACGCGCCCCTACCTTCAGGCTTCCTCCAGCCCAAATTCACCACGTACGAGGGAAAGACAGATCCCTATATGCACCTGAGCCACTTCCGCCAGGTTATGGCGGTATACCATCGAAACGAGGCTTTGATGTGCATCCTCTTCCCATCAAGCCTTGGCGACCTAGGCTTGACTTGGTTCGAAAAACTTCCAGAAGACAGCATAGCCTCCTGGGCACAATTGGCGGAGGCGTTCATAACAAGGTTTAGAACGAACACCAAAACGCCAGTAGAGATCGACCAGCTTCTCTCCATTAACATGGGCGACAAGGAGACACTTAGATCCTACAATAGTCGCTACTGGGAGACCTACAACCAGATTGGGGACTGTCCTACCAATCTCGCCATCGCACAATACAAAAGGGGCCTTCCAGTTAGGAACAGACTAAGGGACTCAATCACTATGATGCCACCTCTAACGATGGAAGCCTTGATGGAAAGAGTGCACCAGCACATTAGGGTGGAAGAGGATGGCGCCCGTGCTAAAGCAAAGTCTGACACGACCGCAGTACCAGATAAAAAGGCCTCAGCAAAGGTCAACGCAGTAGACCGTCCGAGCAGAAACAGACGAGGCAGGCGAGACAACGGAGAGGACCAGGATAAAAGATGGTTGAGAGTCCGCACTGCCATAACCACGATATTCAAGAAACTGATCTATCGGATTCTAAGCGAAATACGCAATGAGCCTTTCGTCAGATGGCCAGCTAAGCTAGGAGAAGCTCAGAAAGACTATGACGAAAGATCACGGTGCACCTTCCACAAGGAAAAGGGGCACCGCACTGAAAATTGCACGCCATTGAGACAACACCTGGAGGAGTTGGTGGCAGCAGGTCACCTGGACAAATACATTGAAGGAGGAACGCAACCAGCCCTCTAGGACTACAATAACTCCAACAGGATGCCAATCGATGCCCCACCTCAAGGCGTAATCAATGTGATACATGAAATCTTTGAACCTGAGCGTGTATACGAGCTCAGAGGGTCAATCAAGAAAGCCGAACACTTAAAGGAGGTATTAAGTGCACAACCTACCATCAAAAATGGGAAGACAGAGGCCACGAACATCATGTCTTTTTCAGATAGAGACTTGGCGAGGATATATTGTCCCCACAATGATGCCCTGGTTGTCACTCTCCGAGTCAAGGATTTTGACGCCAAGCGGATTTTGATCGACCAGGGTAGTTCATATGAGATAATGTATTACGAAACATTCAAACAATTGAAGCTACAAGACAAAGACTTGGCACCTGCCGTATCTCCCCTGATTGGATTCAACTCAATGCCAGAATAGCCAATCGGCAAAATAATCCTCCCAGTCAGAGCGGGAAGCGTAATGAAACAAGTGGAATTCTGGGTGTTGAAAGTCCCTTCCACTTACAACATAATCTTGGGAAGAACATGGCTGCATGCCATGCGATCAGTAGCGTCATCCTACCACCAAGTAATGCGGTTCCCCAATGAAACCGGGGTAATTGAAGAGGTTTTTGGAGACCAAATTATGTCCAAGCAATGCTTTGTCACAGTAAACGGCAGCCGCGCTGCCAAGGGATATGTTCATTCAATGGAAGAACCTGAGAGCAATGAACTGTTCGCAGATGTCGGCAAAGCCGCTGAACAAAAAGCGGTGGAAGACTTGGTAAAGGTAAGAATAGATGAAAAGAACCCGGATAAGTTCTTTTTGCTCGGTTCATCGTTGCCCAACACTGAGAGATTAGAGGTCTTGGAATTCTTGACCTCTAACATCGAAGTGTTCGCCTGGACACCCTACGACATGCCAGGCATTGATCCAAACTTCATCTGTCACCAGCTCAATGTCCACCCATTCGCCAGACCAATCATTCAGCGCACTCGCAGATCGGCACTCCACTACGCCGAGATAGTAGCGGAAGAAGTGGGAAATCTGCTAGAGGCAGGAGCTATCAGAAATGTGCACTACCCCAGATGGATTTCCAACACAGTCATGGTGCCAAAAAAGAATGGCAAATGGCGTGTCTGCGTCGACTATAAGACAGTCAACAAAGCATGCCCAAAGGACAGCTTCCCCCTACCACGAATAGTTCAACTGGTAGACCTAACGGCGGGGCACAACCGACTTAGCTTTCTTGATGCGTACAGAGGCTACCATCAGATTGCCATGTACGAACCAGACCAGGAGGTCACGTCCTTTACTACTCCAAGAGGACTGTATTGCTACAAGGTCATGCCCTTTGGCCTAAAGAACGCAGGGGCAACATTCCAGAGAATGGTCACCAAGATGTTTGAGCCGTTGTTAGGCAGAACAATGGAGGCTTACATCGACGACATGGTGGTCAAAAGTAAGGATAAGAACGACCATCTAAGGGACCTAGGTGAGATGTTCCAGATTCTGAAGAGGCACAAGTTGCGCCTTAATGCATCTAAGTGCGCGTTCGGTATAGGATCTGGCAAATTCCTGGGCTTCCTGGTGACCAACCAGGGTATAGAGGCAGACCCCTCCCAGATCAAAGCTATTCAAGATCTGGAGAGGCCTAACTCAGTAAAAGAAGTGCAGCATCTCACCGGCATGGCAGCTGCACTCAACCGATTCATTAGCTGGTCGTCAGACAAACTACGACCATTTTTCCATGCCTTAAAGGCCAAATTTGAGTGGAACGAAGAATGTGACCGCGCTCTGGAAAGCCTAAAAGAATACATGTCTTCCCCACCACTGCTTGTCACCCCAATACCTGGAGAAGAACTCTTCCTGTACCTGGCAGTCTCACAGCACGCAATTAGCGCAGTGTTGGTCCGTGCGGAAGGAACCCAACATCTGCCTATCTTTTATGTCAGCAAGACATTGCTGGGCGCCGAAACAAGGTACTTGCCACTAGAAAAACTGGCCTTGGCCTTGATGATGGCCTTAAGGAAATTGTCGCACTACTTTCACGCCCACACCATAGTCGTCCTCACAGCCTTCCCATTAAAAGCTTTATTTCAGAGGGCGAACTTTTCTGGGCGAATCTTGAAGTGGGCAGTAGAGTTGGGACAATTTGACATCAAGTTTCAACCCAGAACCGCAATAAAAGCTCAAGCCTTGGCAAACTTCATCGTTGAATTTACCCCAGGAAGTCATCATATCTGCCCAGTCGACCTAACTGACACAACCGAACTAGGGATGGAAGTTGACGCCGGAATAGTGCAACCCCTGGTACAGGATACTCAGTCAGACCCCAAGGCAGACCAGAATAAAGAAAGCAAGGAAGAAGCAAACCATACTACACCAAGCCAAGGCTCACCAACAAATAAAGACTTGGTACAATCAGATAGCGAGGGGCAAACAGCAAGCATGGACCTTGAAGAAAACACCAGTAACATTCTGGACCCCAAGGCATCATCTGATCCCTCCACTTGCTGGAAGTTATTCGTTGGAGAGATGTGGAAGCTCTTCGTGGATGGAGCATCCAACCGGCATGGAGCAGGACTCGGCATAGTCCTCATCTCTCCAGACGGCCTAGTAGTGGAGCAAGCAGTCAACCTTGGCTTCCCAGCATCAAACAACGAAGCGGAGTATGAAGCGCTTCTTGCAGGCCTCAAATCAGCATTCTACATGAAGGCCACTGAGCTAATGGTTTACAGCGACTCACAGCTGGTGGTAAACCAAATTTCAGGCGACTACGAAGCAAAGGACGACAGGATGGCTAAGTACCAAGAGTTGGTCAGAACAGAAATCAAGAAATTTGAAGTAGTCAGGATAGAACAAATCGGCAGGGAGGAAAACAGCAGAGCAGATGAATTAGCAGGCTTTGCTTCAATGGCAGATACTTCCATCCCTCATCCATTGCTGATCGACTACCTACCTAGACCAAGCATTGAAGACCCCGAAGCAGAAGAGGTATGTTGCGCCGAGCTAGGCCCTTCTTGGATGGATCTCATCATACTGTTCTTAAAAGATGGCACCCTACCGAAAGAAAAGAAAGCGGCCAACAGAATAAGAGCAAAGTCACAACGATTTTGGCTCTCCCCATCTTTGGCATTGTACAAGAAATCGTTCTCAGGACCCTACCTAAAGTGTGTTCATCCCAGCAAAGTTGAAGCATTTTTGTTCGAAATACACGAAGGCATGTGCAGAAGCCATCAAGGGGGAAGGTCACTAGCATACGGAGCAATCTCGCAAGGATATTGGTGGCCTTACATGCAAGCAGACTCAGAGAAGTATGTGAAGAAGTGCGAGAAATGTCAGAAGTTCGCACACCAAATACATCAACCTGCCAGAGAGCTTCTACCCTTAACCAGCCCATGGCCCTTCGCAATGTGGGGCCTGGACATTGTAGGACCACTTCCAACAGCACCAGGCAACAAGATGTTCTTTCTCGCAGCAACCGACTACTTCACAAAGTGGGTGGAAGCAGAAGCCTTGGCATCAATCAAGGAAAAAGACGTGAAGAAGTTCGTCTGGCAGAATATCATCACTCGGTTTGGCATACCAAAAGCCCTAGTATCAGACAGTGGCACTCAGTTTGACGGCAGAATCTTTAGAGGCTTTTGTGAAGAGTACAAGATAGAGTTCTACAATTCTACACCGGCATATCTCCAAGCAAATGGTCAGGCAGAAGCATCAAACAAGGTCGTCTTAGATGGATTGAAGAAGAGATTAGAACAAGCAAAAGGCAAATGGGCGGAAGAGCTCCCTCATGTTTTATGGGCCTACCATACCACACCTCGACGGTCAATAGGAGAAACTCCATTCTCCTTAGCCTATGGTATAGAAGCAGTAATCCCACTAGAAGTTGGCCTCCCCACAATTCGAAGTGAAAATTTTGATCCAGACTTAAATGGCGAAGCCATAGCATTGGAGCTCGACCTTGCAGAAGAAAGAAGAGAAAGAGCACTGGTTCACATTGCCTCATACAAAAAAGAGTTATCCAGGAAATATAACAAAACAGTGCATCCAAGGCAATTCAAGATTGGTGATTGGGTGCTGCGCAAAGTGATGGGAAACACCATGGTACCGGGAGATGGCAAGTTATGGCCCAATTGGGAAGGACCTTACAAAGTGGTTGGATTAGCAAGAAAATGGGCATACCACTTAGAAGACGAGGATGGCAAAGCCATTCCCAGGCCATGGAACACTGCCAATCTCAAACTATTTTATTTTTAGCTTTTTTTTAGAATTCCTGTAATTTTTCTTTCCCCAATAAAACAAGTAGATTTCTTTTCAGCATAAGTGTTTTATTCTGTAAAAGTTGTTTTAGTGAGTTAGCGGCATTAAAAACATAGTTGGCCGGAATAACCAACTGTGAACCTTCCTAAGCCCAGGATAAAGGATCCAGGCTGCAGGACGTTTGGTCGGAATAACCAAACACTTTACTCTAGGTTGGTTGGAAAAACCAACTTAGAGGTTAGCTGGATTAAACCAACACTTCTCCTAAGTCCAGGATAAGGATCCAGGCTGCAGGACATTTGGTCGGAATAACCAAACACTTTACTTTAGGTTGGCTGGAAAAACCAACTTAGAGGTTGGCTGGATTAAACCAATACCCCTCCTATGCCCAGGATAAGGATCCAGGCTGCAGGACGTTTGGTCGGAATAACCAAACACTTTACTCTAGGTTGGCTGGAAAAACCAATTTAGAAGTTGGCTAGACAAACCAACACCCCTCCTAAGCCTAGGATAAGGATCCAGGCTGCAGGACGTTTGGTCGGAATAACCAAACACTTTACTCTAGGTTGGCTGGAAAAACTAATCTAGAAGTTGGCTGGACAAACCAACACCCTTCCTAAGCCCAAGATAAGGATCCAGGCTGCAGGACGTTTGGCAGGAAGAACCAAACATTTTTCTAAATTGACAGGAATAACCAATTTAGAGGTTGGCTGGATTAAACCAACTCTTAGTACTCTTCAGCCGAGGTAGGTATCTCGGCTAAAGAGTGGTTGGCTGGACTGATCCAACTCTTAGTACTCTTCAGCCGAGGTAGGTATCTCGGCTAAAGAGTGGTTGGCAACTATAATTATATTACAAGATTAAGACCAAGATAATTATCTCGGCAAGAAAATGTTAGTCTGTATACAAAGTGAATGCAGGTATGCCACAAACCGAACAGAAAGATGAAAGGTTTTTCATTCAAAAGCAAAACAGAGCTACAATAGTTGGGGACTCACTCCGGTTACAAACTTTTTTGTCCAACAAAAAGAAGAAAATACTAAAATCAAGCAACAAGAAGAGAAGTACAAAATCAAGCAAATAGATCATCAAGATCAGCATCAAGGTCAACTCAGAGCCCGGTTTCATTTGGTAGCACGGTCTCGGTTGGAGGCACGGTTTCAGTAGGCAGCTCGTTGGTCAAGTCTTCCACCATTGGCTCCAACCGAACTGACTGATTGACAGGGTCATTGACAACCGGGGTATCATTGGGCACGGTTTCTTCATCATCATCTGAATCCTCGAGAAATTGTTGCTGAAGGGCAGCAGCATATTTCGCCATGGAGCTCGGTATGAAGTATGCAGGAGCGTTGAAGACCTCGGTCTCTGGACCGTGACCGAGCTGCACTACAGCCGCCCTCCACCCACATTTGAAGAAGAGATCCTTGGCAGCTTCACATTGTTTAATGTAAGTCGCCTCTCCCTCCTTGTAACCCCAGAGCTCGGCGTCATCCGCACTCTTCTTCAGTTTCTCAATCTCGGCGTTCTTCTTTCCTTCAAGCTTGGCTAGCTCCCGCAGGTATTTGTCTTTTATCACGGCCGCAGCCTTTTGCTTGTCTGTTTCGGCCGAGCTAACCAATCCGGTCAGACGGCCATTCTCGGATTGAAGCTCGGCTATCTGCTTCCTGGCTTGTTCTAGCTCGGCAGTTTTTTCAGTCACTTCGGCCATGGCTTGCCTTGTAGTCTTGCGAAGTTCCAGCACACGCTTATGAGCGATGTGGTTCTTCTGCATGGCCTGCAAAAGAATGGGAAAACTTGTAATCAAACCGAGATAAAAGTTGTGCAAATTAGAAAGATTAACAGAAGAAGCTACTTATAAGCACCATGGATTTCGTGGCCGAGCGGATGGCCTTCAGCTCGGTCAAATGATTGTGGTGCTCCATATCTGCTGGAAGGCAAACACTCTTGGCAAGATTGAATGCCATTAAGTGATCTTTCTCAGTAACCACCGAATCAGTGTCCTGAATAGCTCGGTTCTGGAAAGTGATTTTTGGAGCCCATTTAGAAGAGCTAGCTCGATCTGAGTGCGCAGGTGGTGAGCTCGGTGGAGTGGTTTGGGGAAGGATGGTTTCTTCTTCATCAACGAGGCTTTGCTCGACAGTTGTAGTTCGGGCGCGCTTGCTCGCTCGAGATGACGAAGGTTGTTGGCTTGGAAGAGCTACCACGGCCTCAGTAGATTGACCGGTTTGTGGTACCTTGGCTTGGTATGTTTCAGTTAGGAGGGCCCTTACTCTATTCCTCTTCGCCATTTCTTGTTCAGCAGTAGTACGGACCAGGTTGATTTGAGGCAAATTTGGGTCCGGTTCAAGAGAGGCTTCTAGCAAAAAGTCAGTTACCTTTGCTTTTCGTCGACTGCTATATCTGTATGTCGGTTCAAAGTTCAGTAGCTTGGCCCAACTTCTTTCAGGATATCGCAATGCGGCGCGAAGTGTGTCCAAATTGGGGTAACTATACAGCGACTTGAGGTGGGCTGAATCTGCATAATGAAGACAAAAGTTAGACCGGTTCAGGAATTGGAGACCGAAATGAAGAGAAGTAGGCAAAGAAGCCGAAGTAATTATACCGGGGGTTCCTTTATTCCAGTTTATTCTACGACCAGGGATCTGGGCTTGGTGATCTTCAAAATTCCCAGATACCTAGAAGAAATCATCATCGTTTAAATCTTTGTCCGGGGTATCTTTGATTATTTTCTCTCGGCGGCGTCGTATTCTCAAATAGTAGACCCAGCCATCTTCTTTTGATCCTATGGAATATTGATGGAAAAGTTCAGCTAAACCGAGGTTAATACCAGCCCGGCGGTTTAGCTCGGCTATGCCATTTATTATACGGTATGAATTTGTGGAGAGCTGGGTAGGACATATCCTAGTTTGTCTAAGGAATTCACAGAGTAGAGGCTGTACAGGGAATCTTAGGCCGGTTTCTACGATAGAAAGGGGGGTAAAGGGAACAAAATCAGGGTTTCCCCAAGTTGTGACATCTAGCTCGGCTAAGGTGAGATGAACGTCGTCGGGGATGTCATAATCCTTTCGGAATTCAGCCATTGCACCAGGTGAATTAACTAAAAACCTATACTTTCCCATTTGTGTTTTAAGTTATAAATAAGTTAAACTGGAGTTAACTCGGTCAAAGAAAGGTGCTGTGTAGCTCAGTTGAGCACTCAAGGGAGTGCCTGGGCAACCTAATTCTGCAAAGTGAAAAACAAAGGTGTTAAGCACAGACCGTTGGATCGTGCTAAAAGCAATAAAGGCAAGATAAATAAAGTCCTAGCTCGGTTGTATGAGATGCTACAAGTCTTAGCTCGGTTTGAGCTAGGGTTTTGATAGCCCGGTTTGAGCATGGGGTTTGTTAGCTCGGTTTGAGCAAGGGATTTGTTGGCCCGGTCGGGCCTCTAGGGGCAGCGTTCTTAGTTCGGTCTGAACTGAGAAGGCTGGTTTGGCCCCGAGTTGTAGCCCGGTCGTGGTTAAGGCTTGCAGATCTGCTGTTACAGAGACCCAGTACGGTTTGATAGTTCGGCTAATTGACTCAAAGGGTGGTATTACTTGTTGAAACTATTGGAATAGCGTGAAGTATTAGTTCGGTTGGTTAGTCTAGCTAGAGTGTTATCAACTACAAACAACTTTTTGGTTCGGTTACATCGTGATTTTGGATCAAAATCAGTGTTTCTGAGATTATTCGTGGAAACTAGAGGTTTTACTTACATGGTTCTTCAAAGAAAGATGAAGCAGAAATGGAAAATATGTTTTGAAAAACTTACGAGTATGCAAGATGTATATTACAAAATAGGTGCTAAAACTACAAAGAGGAGGTAGAGATTGCGTTACCTACCAGATCAAGGTAGAGATGCTAAGGATGGATACAACAGCAGCAAGAGCACGATCTTATGCAGTGTTGAAATGGGGGTTTCAGAGGCTTGCAAGAGAGAGAAGGTGAATAGTAAAGTGAATGATTCAAAGCATTAGGGTTTGTTTCATGGAAAGAGAAGGGAAAAAGGCGGGAACTGTTCAAAAAAACACGAGGTACGAAGACGGCATGATAGCTGCCTTCAGCCAATAAGAGCATGCCACGTGTCCTTAGAATGAGAAGCGATTCAGTTGCTGTGATTAAAGAGACGTTTTGACCGAACAGGTACAGCCCGGTGTGAATTTAGCTCGGCTGGAAAGGCCAAAGAGTTTTAGCTCGGCTGGAAAGGCTTAAGAGTTTAGCTCGGTCGTAAGACTAAAGTTTTTAGCTCGGCTAATAGACAGGTAATCCCTATCATGCTGCAGAGATGGAATTAAGGGGTAATTGAGAGGGTAATTTATATGAAAATTAGGCCGAGCTGGGTAATGGGCCGTTATGGGCCACAGTACGGAGGGCTGAGTAAAAAGGCCTTGAAGTTAGTCCGGTCCCAGAAGGCCTTAAAGTTAGTCCGGTCCCAAAGAGCCTATTGTTATCTCGGTCCAGGAGAGCACTGCGGCTAGCTCGGTCGCCAGGTTGCCACACTCAGAGTTAGCCCGGTCGTGGCATAGTGCAGCTAGCTGTAACAAGGCCCGCGGGGGGCCTCGCTACAGCTCGGACTCGATTTTTGTTGCGGTTCCAAATCTCGAACCAAAGAGTCCAAATCCGGCAAATCGTTTTGAGAAAACTGATTTTTTGAAAGAAGTGCCAAACATGGACTGCTTTGCCAGATAACAGAGTCGCCACCTAAATATTTTAAAATGGGAAACTTAGGAAACCCTGACTCGGTGCCAAAGGCCACGTGTCCGTCATCACCAAAGTTGCCTCGGCTCGGGAACTTGGGTACGATTAGGGAAGGTCACATCGTGAGCACCCCCTCTCGCCCGGTCAAAGACCGGCCTCTACTAACCATGATATCTGTTTTTGAAAACATTGTGAGCTCTTATTCCGATTATTAGCCTAGGATTACTATGTGATGATCGCGGCAAACAAGTATAGACTGGGCCGTCTGAATTGGAACAAAACATTTCATGTTTGTTTGCTTGAAAATGGTTTGATGGTGCTACCCGCAGGTAGGCTAAAATGCGGATTTGCCACCCTCAGGTGGGCTTAGGAAAACAACGATTTTGCCACTATCTAGTGGGCTTAAAACAAACAGTCAATGAATTGTCCCAATTCAGATAACTCAACCTCCACCCACAGGCATTCAAGGCAGTTATATCACATAAGCACATAGCCTCATGGTAAGCATGCTATCATGGCAACACTCACACGCATGCAAGAATGCTAAAGCATAAAACTCACCGAGTACTCCAAGCCAAAACAGAAAACTGATTAGAAATCAATGCATGATCCTAAGTATACTGTAATGCCTAATGCAACACATGCAAAATGCAACTATAGCAGGCTCGGCTATTCTAAACATGGTATGTGAAATGCAACAACTAACATGTATTCATCTTGTAATTGAAATACAATGCAGTTTGTATGATGCGCCGAGCCCGGTGCGTGCAAAACAGATGAATGATGTAAACATGCTGTCATACTGTATGCTAATTGAAATATGCCCTATATCTAACCATCCAAAGCGGGTAAATAAAAGGGAGAAAGAAATGGGGGTTGGAAGACATACATCACACTCACACACCCTTATTACAGTTGTGCCCTCGCGCGGAGGGTCCGAATAAAATAATAATACAATCCGAATAAAAGAATATACAGTCCGAATAAAAGAATATACAGTCCGAATAAATATACAGATTTCTAATTAATTAACAAATTAATTACAGAAAAGAAGTAAAACTGGCATGCAAGCCAGGGACTGCTTTGCTTCTGATGGATGATGTATGCTGGGCTGCTTGGCGCGGAAATCCACTGGGATGCCCTGATTAGCCTCTGTTTGCAATTTTCTCGAAATGCGTGCCAGCCTCCGAAAAGTTGTTGATTGTTGATTTTGCTGCAACAGAGAGCAGGAAAAGGGCATAGCAATGTATTTCACAAATATATGCATGCCTCGATCCTCGTGCCACCAATCACGCATCTCGATGCATGATGGCCGAAGAACCGAAATGCACAACTCAATATGGGATGAATGCAGATGAATGCTACAACAAAAACCTAACTCCATCATGGGTAATCCGGAGTGTCGGTGACTTGGGAATTGAGACACGTTCCGGTACTCGGAGTACAGAATGCGCCTCGTTTCCCGTGCAATATGCATGATATGCATGAAATGCAACTAACATACAATCCTAGCATACGCAATGCCATGAAAATGAGATGCCTCGAAATGCGTACCCACGGGCACGCAAACCGAGGTGATGGCATACAGGCGCGAGATGCAATAATGGGCTTACACCAATATGAGAGGGCCTCAGCCACACTCACGCGGGATGCCGGAATGATAAGAATGAGGTGCCTCGAAATGCGTGCCCACTGGCACGCAAACCGAGGCAATGATGAAATGCAAATCGGTTAAAATAGAAGTGCCTCGAAATGCGCGCCCACAGGCACACGAACCGAGGCAATGATGAAATGAGAAAATCGGATAAAACCGAAGTGCCTCGAAATGCGTGTCACACGGGCACGCGAACCGAGGCAATGATAAAATGAGAAAATCGGATAAAACCGAAGTGCCTCGAAATGCGCGCCCACAGGCACACAAACCGAGGCGATGATAAAAAAGAGAAAATCGGATAAAACCGAAGTGCCTCGAAATGCGTGTCACACGGGCACGCGAACCGAGACAATGATAAAATGAGAAAATCGGATAAAACCGAAGTGTCTCGAAATGCGTGTCACACGGGCACGCGAACCGAGGCAATGATAAAATGAGAAAATCAGATAAAACCGAAGTGCCTCGAAATACGTGCCCACGGGCACGCAAACCGAGGCAATGATGAAATGATAAAATCGGATACAACCGAAGTGCCTCGAAATACGTGCCCACAGGCACGCAAACCGAGACGATGATAAAATGAGAAAATCGGATAAAACCGAAGTGCCTCGAAATACGCGCCCACAGGCACGCAAACCGAGGCGATGATATGTGATGAAATGGCATACGGAATGCAACGATGGGCTTACACCTACATGGGAGAGCCTCAGCTCACTCACACAGGCTGCCGTCGGGTAAAAACAAAGTGCCTCGAAATGCGCGCCCACGGGCACACAAACCGAGGCGATGGCATACAAGCATGAAAATGCAAATTGGGCTTACGCCAACATGAGAGGGCCTCAGCTCACTCACATAGGCTGCCGGAATGATAAAAATGAGGTGCCTCGAAGTGCGTGCCCCTTGGCACGCAAACCGAGGCAATGCAAAAAATGATACAAATGGCGTGAGAAATGATATGCAAGCATGGCAATGGAATTTCAGCACCTAACTAAAGGGGGAAACAGCCCCGAGACAATTCGAAAAGACATTTGAAGCATGCATTCATCCCGAAAATGTGAAATTAAGCCCCGAAATGGCCTATAGTCATGCTATACATGCAAAATATGATCATGGCAGCAAGAACAGTAGCAAGACAGTCCCAAAAATGGCATTTTTTCAGTAGTAAACATGGCCTAAATGCAAGCATAGATAGATCAAACAAAGCATGCAAGGTTAGTGGCCAAAAGAGGGGTATTGAGACAAGTGATATATGCAAACCCCAAATGGATAAACTTTCTTCTACAACATTGAAGATTAGCTAAAAATAAGCATATATGAAGAAGATGACATTCTCAAAATCAGAACACAATCATGCTAAAAGATCCATGCAAAATAGGCTCCAAATAGGCTATAACATGAGACATGCAATGCACACACCAAATGACAAAACTTTCTTCATAGAATATGTAAAGGGGGTCAAAATAAGACCAAAGTCAGTAGGGGTCGAAGCCCCAAAAACAAATAGAGATAGGTCAAAATTGCATGCAAAAAAGTGGCACACTTGATGAATATTGAAGGAGGTGGTATATACAAGCACCAAATGGGGTTGAGCCTCTCTACAATGTTGTAGAGGGGCTCAAAATAAGAACAAAAGCAGTAGGGGTCGGACCCCTAGAAACAAAAACAAATAGACCAAAACTAGCATGCAAGAAAATGGCATAAAAGCTAGGTATTGAAACAAGTGTATCATAGAAGCATCAAATGAAGTTTAGCCCTTCTACAAAGTTGTAGAGGGGCTCAAAACAAGCACAAAAGCAGTAGGGGTCGGAGCCCCAATTCTCAACCAATTAGAGTATAAAAATGAACCAAGAAAAAGCCCTAAAAGTTGGTTTTGAAGACTTACCCTTGAAGACTTGTCTTTCTTTGATTCTTGGCTTTGATTTGTAGCTTCTCAACCTCTGAAATTCACTTCCTAGCTGCTGGAGTGGTAGTAGGGATGGTGGAGCTAAGGGTTGATGAAGGAATGGCCTTGACACTTGAAGCTTTTTTGGAGTTTTAAGCTTTGGAAATGGAGGATTTTGGAGAGGTTTTCTTGAGACCAATTTTTCCAACCTTGAAGAAGGAGAGGGAGGGCCCTTTAAATAGACAAGAAATGGGGTGTAAAAGGGGAGGGAAAGCACCCAATCTTTCCCTCCCGAAATATCCCCCGGATGCCCCGGGATATGCTGGAAAATATCCGGACAGCTGGGACAGGCTGGAAAGCAAGAATCTGGCCGGCCAGGTATTTTTCTTCAAGGTGGCCGGCCAGCCACCCTCCATGGCCGGCCAGCCACCCTACATGGCCGGCCAGCCAGGTGAAAAAATGAAGTTTTGAATTAGTGGCCGACCACCATGCAAAGGTGTCCTCCTAGGTGTGTAGAACAAGGATCCAAGGTTGGAATTTGGCAACACTGAAGCAGGAGCCACAACATAGAGCTTGAAGGAGAGGCTCAAAAATGAAACTCAAATTTTCTGGCCGACCACCAACTTTTAGGGTCCTCCAAGATGTGTAGAACAAGGTTCTAGGGTTGGAAATTGGCAACACTGAAGCAGGAGCCACAACATAGAGCTTGAAGGAGAGGCTCAAAAATGAAACTCAAATTTTCTGGCCGACCACCAACTTTTAGGGTCCTCCTATGTCCCCTGATCACAGATATGTGGCTTTGGTTGGAAGAAAATACCCCCAGGGTGTTCAACATTGGCCCGGAAGTGAGAAAAACGGGCTCCGGATGAGCGAAACTGGCTATCTGGGATAATTGCTGGCTTCTCACCCCCCAGTGATCTTCCTGATGTTGAAACAGAGGTACCTGCCAAGTTTGAACAAAAACTAATGAGAAATGAATGCTCGGGACCAAAACCGAGCGATTCGGGATCCCGAAAATGAGCATCTGATGCCGGAAGTGGTGTTCAGCAGCGAAGTGGGTATCTGCGACCCCAGTGTCCCTCGGAATGACAAAACAGAGATACCTGCCAAAAACCGGAGAAAATGGATGCGAAATGAATGCTCGGGACCAAAACCGCGCAGTTTGGGGTCCCGAAAACCGGCTACAGGTACCGGAAGTGGTGTTCGGCTGCGAAGTGGGTTTCTGAGACCCCAGGGTTCCTCGGAATATTAAAACAGAGGTCTCCGCCAAAAACCGGAGAAGGCTGATGCAAAATGAATGCTCGGGGCCCAAATCACGCAGTTCGGGGTCCCGAAAATGGGTCGCCGGGCACCGGAAGTGGTGTTCGGCTGCGAAGTGGGCATCAGGGGCCCCAGTGTTCCTCGGAACATTAAAATAGAGGTCTCCGCCAAAAATCGGGGAAAGCGGAGATGGTTGGGCGGTCCCGAGCCGAGGCACACGGCCTAACGGCCCCGAAAACCGGGAACCGGGCTCCGAAATGGGCAAAATGGCCTACGGCCACGAAAAGTAGCTCACGGCCACCGGGAGATAATCTGCGGGACCACTCCCTTCCCTTAGGGAAGAAAACAGAGAAAACCGAGCCTGGTTCGCAAACCGAGACAAGGTAGGGAAGATAGTTCGGAGGTCCGGAGGCAGGGCACGCGGCCGCGACTCTGAGACTTCTGAACGAGCACAGTATGCAACATCACCGAGCGCTCAACCGATGACGTCTGAGTCTTAAGGTCGGTCAAAAATGGGGTGTCTACAGTTGCCCCTCTTTGACAGAACTCGAAAGTCAAGAAGTGACGGGAGTGAATGTCAAAGCCCAGAGACGACCCATTTTTGACAAGGCCGAAGACTTAGACAATCATACAAGATAAACAAAGATATGTATGTGCCCGCAGGCGGGGGGCGAAATGCAAAATGATAGGCGCGGAGCCGGATGATCATGCAAATGCAGCAAGCTGTAATGAAGCAGGAATTGACAAATAGATGCAACAGTTTTAAGCAAGAATGCAAAGCAACAACTACATCTCATGCAGTTAGGAATGCGGAGAATTATTCAATTCTCGTCGCGTCTCACACGGAGAAGATACGATACCTGCGCGATTCGTCCGGTCGAATGATACAGTGCACAAGACAGTGCGATACGCAAAACAGCGCGATTGATTTGAAATGCACAAGACAGTGCGATACGCAAAACAGCGCGATTGATTATCTGCACAAAACAGTGCGATGCGCAAAACAGCGCGATCGATTTGAAATGCACAAGACAGTGCGATACGCAAAACAGCGCGATTGATTATCTGCACAAAACAGTGCGATGCGCAAAACAGCGCGATCGATTTGAAATGCACAAGACAGTGCGATTGAGGTGCGCAAAATAGCGCGATTGATTAACTGCACAAAACAGTGCGATGCGCAAAATAGCGCGATTGATTTGAAATGCACAAGACAGTGCGATTGAGGTGCGCAAAATAGCGCGATTGATAAACTGCACAAAACAGTGCGATGCGCAAAACAGCGCGATCGATTTGAAATGCACAAGACAGTGCGATTGAGGTGCGCAAAATAGCGCGATTGATAAACTGCACAAAACAGTGCGATACGCTAAACAGCGCGATTGAAATGTAATGCACTAACAAGTGCAGGTGAAGTGTGCATAACAATGCAAGTAATGAGCATAACAATGATAGGCAAATGTGCATAACAATGCAACGAATGAGCATAGAGTGATTGATACACAAAATGAGCAGAGTATGATAGACATACTAAAGGTGAACACAAAGTGTGATAGATGCACTACATGAACAAGTGTGATTGATACACTAAGTGAGAATGTGTGATAGATACACAAAAGTGAATGAAGTGTGATTGATACACTAAAATGAGAGAAGTGTGATCGATACACTAAGTGAAATGAGAAAGAAACTTGATAGGTACAATGCAATACAATGCATGATGCTTACGGAAAGCAATAAATGGACAAAGCGACGCTTTTAGAAAGCACCTCATGAGGTGAGTGGCGGTGAACCGCTCTACTCTGATGGGGATCTCCCATCGTGCTCTTCGAACACTTACCTTCAACTCACAGTACAAAGGCTCTGGAATGCTGACAAGGGACAACATCTGGATGTAGGAGCCACGGCTGCTGCTTGTTTTCCTGATCATATTCACAACTTTCCCTATTCTCCAACGGGGTGACAGACTAGGTTGGTTCAGTATCCAGGATTGAGGTGCATACACGTGCTATCTCAATCTATGGGGCTGCCATACAGATTTCAAGCCGAGGGCACGCCTCTGGGTATTTAAACCAGACTTTAGTCTCGGAAATCCCGAACCTTTGCGTTCTAGGCCACGGCCATTCGAACTCTAGTTTCCACCGTCGCAGTTGGTCTCCTAGGAACTCATCGCAAACACGGTCAAGATGACCCTGGCAAGGAACTGGTACTCAGAGAGACCGCTTCTGATCGCCATTCTGGCTTGAAGTAGACTTGATCTTGAGCTTGAGGTAGAGGCACACTCATACTTCGGAACATTGGCGAGACCTAAAGAGGTACACACGGAATATAGTCTCGGAACTTACTGATGTTGGAACAAACTCAGATGCCCGACATTTCCCTCTTTTGCTTTTGCTTTGCAGTCCGGAACCATTATAGCTTCAGATAGGTCCTGGTTTTACTGTTTTCACATGACCTGGGTTGAACCCTGCGGCTTTATGAAAGAACAAATTCTGTTTTGCACAAATGTGGAGAACGGCACGGCACTCGGAGTACAAAAATGATTTTATTTTTGAAATTGAGAGATGAATTTCAACCGGGTATTGAGCCTACAACTGAACACAGCAAAACGACTCAACAAGGAAATAAAAGGCACACAACCTAGACACATCGAGTAACACTCGAAACGACCCAAAACAAAATCGAGATAAAACAAAAAGACACGACACTCAGACGTGCACAGGGAGCCTGTTTCACCGGGTATATGTCCCACCCTTTCTTATTTGTGATTCTCACATCACTCGGCCCTCAAGCTCGGTTTTTCTGAAAAAGCCCTTTTCTCACTTTTCCTCTCATCGCACATCTCTCTATTCTTAAATCTCTCATTTTTCATCCCTCCCCTGGGTGGTTGATGGATAAACAGCAAGTTGTGGGCTCTTGCCCCTAGCATTCTGCTCGATTCTCTTTCTGCCACTCACGGCTAGTGAATTCCTCCCACAGAGGGGTTGCGCTACAATTGGGTGTGTAGCAAATCTGCAGCTGACATCAGTCGATGATGCTCTGCTGGGGAGTTTGGACGTGATCAGATCTGTCCAGATGATGGAGTGGAATATCTTGATCCATTCCAGTTCGTGCTTCGCACTTGGCTTGATACCTCGTTGCTTGGAGGATGTGAGAGAGCTTTCAGCCCTTTGTTGTGCCCTTTCTTGGCGAATACAGTGCCCTTTCTGGCAAGTGCGTTGATAAATGGAGAAAGACAGAGAACCTGACTCAACTGTGCCCCTAGTTCATCATTTTGACCATTTTTTATTTTGGTTTTCTCCTAAAAAAATTTGACCAAAATGAGAGTTAGATTAACATGCTTGTTCGATTTTTGATTTGAAATCATGTAAGTCAGGCTATGAGTACTGAAAATTTTCCCATTTTTTGAGTCCAGGGAAAAGGTCCAGTCTTGGAAAAATAGGATAATTTTCGAGAGAATTAGTCAGCCTCAGTAAAAATTCTCAAAAACTATTTTTGCACACGGCCATTGCTCAACGAGCATAGAACCCACTCTCGAGATGCACAACCTCGGATCCGGAGGAAAATTGCCCTTTGCTTGGAGAGAGCTGCATGGCAACGGAAAGTTGCCCCTTGTTTGAACGGCACTGTGGCGCATTGAATGGCAATGGAAAGTTGCCCCTTGTTTGACTGGCGCCGCAGCACACTGAATGGCAACAGAAAGTTGCCCCTTGTTTGAATGCCACCGCAGCGCATTGTAGTCAGTCCTCAAAGCGATGATTGAAATCGAACTCTCGGATACAGAGAAGGCAAGGATGGTCAAAACCATTACATGGACACACTTGATTTGGAAGTGTTTATGGCTGGACTTCAGAATGAAGTTGCCTACGTATCCCAAACATGGGAATCAAGCCTTACGTAGTTCGGGGTCAAGGTACACTCGGGTATTTAACCTCTCCTTTTTATGCTCTAACTTTTGCCAAGGCGCCTGTTGCAGGTTTTCAACCTTGCGAGCTTTGTTTTTCTTTTTTTCATTTTCATTTCTTTTCTTCTTCTTTTCTTTTCTTTTTTCTTTTCTTTTTTTTGCATTTCTTTTATATTTTTGCTTTCTTTTTTTGTATTTTTCTCTTGCTCTAACTTTTGCCTGGGTCGCCCTTCCGGGTTTTCGGCCCAGCGAGCCTCTCAAAGGGTAAAAGTGTATCTTTGTCCATGCCAAATGGTTGTAAGATCTCGAAGCCATCCGTATCCAGGGGAATGACTACTGTATTGACTTGCAGAAGGATTCATCTTCGGCTCTTCGAGCACATCTGACACATTTTGCCCCTAGTTCGAAGGGTACTACTGTTCTAGCTTTGCAAGCTTCTTCTGATGAGGTCTGACCTTCTTGATCTGACTTTGGTGCCTCTTGTTCGAGGGTTGCTTCAAATCTGGCCACACAGGCCTTGCATTGTGGTTAACCGTTGAACATTCTGAATGCACGTTCAAGGTTTGAAAGCAATGGGGGGTCGAGTCTTGAGGCTGAGAGAGATCCTAAGCTGCACAATCTCAAGAGCGATTCCACACATGTCTTTGCAGGACCGCGCAAAACATTTTTTTTTTTTTGAAAGTTTTTAAGAAAGCGACAAATCGCTCGCGCTGAAGACAGTGTAGGACCAATCTGGATCAAAGCTAGGGTCCTTCGCAGTACTCACACTAACAAGCATGATTTCATTCATTAAGGGCTTAGTATGCCTCTCTTTCTCTCATTTGATCAAAGTTTTGCAAATCCCGAGGAATTCCTCCCTCTTTGTTTTCACCGCAGTGTTCAAAAGGTTTTGAAAAACTTAGGTCAATACAATGACTTCAAGGCACAAGAGAGCAGGTGGAATGCACTGCCATTTCATTCAAATCCCGGCACAACTAGCACACGGCAGAAGCAAATGTGAGAGCGTGAAAATCACTGCTGTTTCATTCAAAATCTGTTGGCATAACTGGCTCCCTGGCAGAAACAGACTCAAAACAAAACAAAAAGACAAACGCAAAACAAAATGGTGACGCCCGAGGTAACACCCCCAGAATCACCCGACTCCTATACAACAGGACTGACTCGATACAACAAGACAGACCCAAAACAAAAGAGACTGACTCAAAACACAACAACAAGACTGACTCAATACCCAAGTCAGAATGCAAAAATTAACAGCACTTGTACATTGCTCAAAACAGTGCATGCCATTCACCACAGCTGGAGTAATCTGAGTGCCGCTCGCAGGTGGTTCATCCCCTGATCTCATCACATTATCCCCCACAAGTTCACTGATCAAGTGCCGATAGACTTTGCAAGACTGGTACGGTGATGATCTTGTTGTCGATCAGATTTTGTATTTCGTGACAAAGACGAAGGCACTTGTCAGTGTCATGGCCAGCTCGTTGATGGAAGGCACAGTAGGCAGTTGGGTTATGTGAGGGAGGGGGTTTCTTTGGTAATGGTTGTGGCTCCAGGGGCTTCAGATACCCCTTTCTAATCAGGACCCTCAAGGCCGCTGATAGAGACATGTACAGTGGGGTGAATACCCTCTGCCCCCGAGGTAGATAGTCCGAAGTTCGGGGGTTTGAAGAAGATGCGCCAACAAAGAGGTCGGCAGGCGCTGGCCGGGTTTGCTGATCTCTTCCGAGCACAGGATTAGAGTTAAAAGGAACATTCCTGGTACAATGGCTCTTCTCCCGGCTTGCCCTTTGATTCAAACTGCCCCCAACTTGAGCGGCAAAAGTGTCATCCACAGTTTTTGCAACAACTGCGAGGACTTGCTCTTTGTTCAGTCCTTCAGCTTTCAAGGCCTCAACAGCCAACAGAAGATACTCATGGGGATCCAGGCCTACCCCTAGCTTGTTCTTCCCACTCGCTTCCACTTTGCCACAGGATTGGCCTTCCTCTAATGTAGCCTGCCCCACGACTGGTGAGCTTTTTGACATGAAACTCCCAGTATGTGGTGTAATTGATGGTGGAGCTAAAACTCCAAAGGTTAAATCTGCCACAGTTCTCTGAAGATCTTCGATCATTCTTTTCAGCTCAGGAGTAGTGGGTTCATGGGTTTGAGATGATTGGGATTCAGGTGCATCCATCATGCATATGTCCATGCTTTCCGGGATAAACACCTCAGGCTTGGGTAGGTGGGCCGGGGTGATGTATATGCTGGGGTCATAGGTGGGTGGCAGTATATGGATGAGATTGAGGTAGGCAGGAGATGTTTGGTCATTGGGGTCTGAAGGTGGAGCTATCGTTCGGTTATCGATGAGATTTTGGACCTCATGACGAAGGCGGTAGCAACGGTCGGTGCCATGACCGCGCTGCTGATGGTACATACAGTACTTGGAGGGGTTATGTCTGGCTGGGAGTGGGTTGGGAAGAGGTTGAGGATCGAGAGGTTTGAGATGCCCTCTTTCCATTAGGACTTTTAGTGCGCTAGTCAGGCTCATATGGAGAGGGGTGAAAGTTCTGCCCTGAGCTCGGGCTGGGTCGGCTATTTGCGGGCCTGGATTGGCAAAAGGGTTGGCTGCAGTAACTGTATTGATTTCAGTGCGTTCGGGAATAGTGCTACTTCCGACATTGGTACTCCTTGAAATCACCCTCTTTGTCGGTTCGCTTGTTCTAGGAATGATCCCGCTGTTGAACGCATTCTCGACCTGAACCCCCAGTTCATGCAAACTTTTGAAAGTGAATACCGGAGCGACTATCAATTTCTGCAACATATCATGCTCGAGGTTCCGCACCATCATCTGCACTTGATCCCTCTCAGAAGGGCGGCGATCTGTCATCTGTGCTGCCTTTGCTCTCCATCTCGCAACAAATTTTACAAAAGACTCTGTTGGGTCCTGGCGGGTTGCTTCAAGCTCTTGGATGGTTATTTCAACCTGGGTATTGTAGGAATATTGATCGACAAAGGCCTCAGCTAATTCTTCCCAGTTTTGCTTCACTTTGTCCTCCAACCTAGTGTACCAAGTGGCTGCTACACCCGACAAGGTTCTTCCATACAGAGAGAGTTTTTGTGGCTTAGTCAGACCCATCGGCTTTAGGACATCCAAGAAAAGTCGGATATGTATCATTGGATCCCCAGACCCGTCGAAACGGTCAATATATGGCATTTTGAATCCGTCTGGGAGCTGTACAGCAGACTCGGTGTGCCCATCCTCAATGTCGGGAATGGAGTTAAGGCCATGTGCCCTTTTGAATTGCTTCTCGAGGTTCGCAATTTTCACTGCGGTCAGATCGAGGTCATTAGCATCAAGGGGATAACGCCTCTTATTAGGCTGCACCAAGGGTCTGAAAACTTGGGCTTGAGTCAACCCTTCTCGAGGACTTGGACACTGCAAATTTTCAGCTGGCGGAATTGGGTCAAAGTTCGGTTGGGGTCCCAAAGCTGGATGTGAGGCAGACGCCCCAGATGGGCGCTGCGTTTCAATGCTGGTCTCAACCTGCATGGCAGTTTCCTGATTTAACGATGCTACCATGGTCACAAATTCTTCCGAACCCTGTGCCATCACGGGCTGCTGATTCTAAACAAGGGTGATGTGACTGGTGACTGACGGATCAGATGCACAAATGAACCCTGTCTGGCCCCTTTTTTGCCTTATCTCAGCGAAAGAACACTGGTTTCCCCTGAATCGAATCTCTGACCTCACAAAGTCTATCAGCACTAGTCCAATGTACCCGGGGGATAGTGGAGCCTTCTGAAGCTATGGTTCCAGGACTACTTAGCAAAAGAGAAAACGGACAGCATCTCAGCCCAATTTCACCAGAACAGATACGAACAAAACCGAATGAGTGTGCTCTCTACTGAATCCTACTCAAATCTGCCTGTAAACTGATACCCTCAGGTAAAACTGATTCCACCAAATACTGATGCCCGCAGGCCTGATACCCAAAATGCTGAATTGGTGCCCGCGGGTCTGATGCCCAAACTCATACTGATACATGCATTCCCTGTAGAGGCACACTCTAACAAGCACATAACAGATAAGTGAGAGCCAAAACACCCCTATGTTGGGGTAGGGTTTCCCTGTCCTATTTTGTCAGGAACTAGGGTTTCACTACGCACGCAGCGGCTTCAAACAACCTATAAACGGGTAAGCAACCTGTCCTAGTTTGGAATGGTCACTATGGATCCGAATATGCACTAGGTCGAATGGTCAAAATGGGTGCCCCGGTAAAACCGGGGTTTGTGTTCCCATGCTGGCAGAGCCCGTAACCGATCAGCCTTATGGACATGCCTTGACAAGACAAGCCTCCGGCAAACCGCTCAGGAATAGCAGATGGCAAACACGGTGTCCTAGGCGCACCAATGCAAATGCAATGCAAAGAAACACACAAGTGTGGTCAAAAACAGATATCATGAGTTCGAGTCAAGTTCTCTAAATCCCCAGCAGAGTCGCCAGAAACTGTAACAAGGCCCGCGGGGGGCCTCGCTACAGCTCGGACTCGATTTTTGTTGCGGTTCCAAATCTCGAACCAAAGAGTCCAAATCCGGCAAATCGTTTTGAGAAAACTGATTTTTTGAAAGAAGTGCCAAACATGGACTGCTTTGCCAGATAACAGAGTCGCCACCTAAATATTTTAAAATGGGAAACTTAGGAAACCCTGACTCGGTGCCAAAGGCCACGTGTCCGTCATCACCAAAGTTGCCTCGGCTCGGGAACTTGGGTACGATTAGGGAAGGTCACATCGTGAGCACCCCCTCTCGCCCGGTCAAAGACCGGCCTCTACTAACCATGATATCTGTTTTTGAAAACATTGTGAGCTCTTATTCCGATTATTAGCCTAGGATTACTATGTGATGCTCGCGGCAAACAAGTATAGACTGGGCCGTCTGAATTGGAACAAAACATTTCATGTTTGTTTGCTTGAAAATGGTTTGATGGTGCTACCCGCAGGTAGGCTAAAATGCGGATTTGCCACCCTCAGGTGGGCTTAGGAAAACAACGATTTTGCCACTATCTAGTGGGCTTAAAACAAACAGTCAATGAATTGTCCCAATTCAGATAACTCAACCTCCACCCACAGGCATTCAAGGCAGTTATATCACATAAGCACATAGCCTCATGGTAAGCATGCTATCATGGCAACACTCACACGCATGCAAGAATGCTAAAGCATAAAACTCACCGAGTACTCCAAGCCAAAACAGAAAACTGATTAGAAATCAATGCATGATCCTAAGTATACTGTAATGCCTAATGCAACACATGCAAAATGCAACTATAGCAGGCTCGGCTATTCTAAACATGGTATGTGAAATGCAACAACTAACATGTATTCATCTTGTAATTGAAATACAATGCAGTTTGTATGATGCGCCGAGCCCGGTGCGTGCAAAACAGATGAATGATGTAAACATGCTGTCATACTGTATGCTAATTGAAATATGCCCTATATCTAACCATCCAAAGCGGGTAAATAAAAGGGAGAAAGAAATGGGGGTTGGAAGACATACATCACACTCACACACCCTTATTACAGTTGTGCCCTCGCGCGGAGGGTCCGAATAAAATAATAATACAATCCGAATAAAAGAATATACAGTCCGAATAAATATACAGATTTCTAATTAATTAACAAATTAATTACAGAAAAGAAGTAAAACTGGCATGCAAGCCAGGGACTGCTTTGCTTCTGATGGATGATGTATGCTGGGCTGCTTGGCGCGGAAATCCACTGGGATGCCCTGATTAGCCTCTGTTTGCAATTTTCTCGAAATGCGTGCCAGCCTCCGAAAAGTTGTTGATTGTTGATTTTGCTGCAACAGAGAGCAGGAAAAGGGCATAGCAATGTATTTCACAAATATATGCATGCCTCGATCCTCGTGCCACCAATCACGCATCTCGATGCATGATGGCCGAAGAACCGAAATGCACAACTCAATATGGGATGAATGCAGATGAATGCTACAACAAAAACCTAACTCCATCATGGGTAATCCGGAGTGTCGGTGACTTGGGAATTGAGACACGTTCCGGTACTCGGAGTACAGAATGCGCCTCGTTTCCCGTGCAATATGCATGATATGCATGAAATGCAACTAACATACAATCCTAGCATACGCAATGCCATGAAAATGAGATGCCTCGAAATGCGTACCCACGGGCACGCAAACCGAGGTGATGGCATACAGGCGCGAGATGCAATAATGGGCTTACACCAATATGAGAGGGCCTCAGCCACACTCACGCGGGATGCCGGAATGATAAGAATGAGGTGCCTCGAAATGCGTGCCCACTGGCACGCAAACCGAGGCAATGATGAAATGCAAATCGGTTAAAATAGAAGTGCCTCGAAATGCGCGCCCACAGGCACACGAACCGAGGCAATGATGAAATGAGAAAATCGGATAAAACCGAAGTGCCTCGAAATGCGTGTCACACGGGCACGCGAACCGAGGCAATGATAAAATGAGAAAATCGGATAAAACCGAAGTGCCTCGAAATGCGCGCCCACAGGCACACAAACCGAGGCGATGATAAAAAAGAGAAAATCGGATAAAACCGAAGTGCCTCGAAATGCGTGTCACACGGGCACGCGAACCGAGACAATGATAAAATGAGAAAATCGGATAAAATTGAAGTGCCTCGAAATGCGGGTCACACGGGCACGCGAACCGAGGCAATGATAAAATGAGAAAATCAGATAAAACCGAAGTGCCTCGAAATACGTGCCCACGGGCACGCAAACCGAGGCAATGATGAAATGATAAAATCGGATACAACCGAAGTGCCTCGAAATACGTACCCACAGGCACGCAAACCGAGACGATGATAAAATGAGAAAATCGGATAAAACCGAAGTGCCTCGAAATACGCGCCCACAGGCACGCAAACCGAGGCGATGATATGCGATGAAATGGCATACGGAATGCAACGATGGGCTTACACCTACATGGGAGAGCCTCAGCTCACTCACACAGGCTGCCGTCGGGTAAAAACAAAGTGCCTCGAAATGCGCGCCCACGGGCACACAAACCGAGGCGATGGCATACAAGCATGAAAATGCAAATTGGGCTTACGCCAACATGAGAGGGCCTCAGCTCACTCACATAGGCTGCCGGAATGATAAAAATGAGGTGCCTCGAAGTGCGTGCCCCTTGGCACGCAAACCGAGGCAATGCAAAAAATGATACAAATGGCGTGAGAAATGATATGCAAGCATGGCAATGGAATTTCAGCACCTAACTAAAGGGGGAAACAGCCCTGAGACAATTCGAAAAGACATTTGAAGCATGCATTCATCCCGAAAATGTGAAATTAAGCCCCGAAATGGCCTATAGTCATGCTATACATGCAAAATATGATCATGGCAGCAAGAACAGTAGCAAGACAGTCCCAAAAATGGCATTTTTTCAGTAGTAAACATGGCCTAAATGCAAGCATAGATAGATCAAACAAAGCATGCAAGGTTAGTGGCCAAAAGAGGGGTATTGAGACAAGTGATATATGAAAACCCCAAATGGATAAACTTTCTTCTACAACATTGAAGATTAGCTAAAAATAAGCATATATGCAGAAGATGACATTCTCAAAATCAGAACACAATCATGCTAAAAGATCCATGCAAAATAGGCTCCAAATAGGCTATAACATGAGACATGCAATGCACACACCAAATGACAAAACTTTATTCATAGAATATGTAAAGGGGGTCAAAATAAGACCAAAGTCAGTATGGGTCGAAGCCCCAAAAACAAATAGAGATAGGTCAAAATTGCATGCAAAAAAGTGGCACACTTGATGAATATTGAAGGAGGTGGTATATACAAGCACCAAATGGGGTTGAGCCTCTCTACAATGTTGTAGAGGGGCTCAAAATAAGAACAAAAGCAGTAGGGGTCGGACCCCTAGAAACAAAAACAAATAGACCAAAACTAGCATGCAAGAAAATGGCATAAAAGCTAGGTATTGAAACAAGTGTATCATAGAAGCATCAAATGAAGTTTAGCCCTTCTACAAAGTTGTAGAGGGGCTCAAAACAAGCACAAAAGCAGTAGGGGTCGGAGCCCCAATTCTCAACCAATTAGAGTATAAAAATGAACCAAGAAAAAGCCCTAAAAGTTGGTTTTGAAGACTTACCCTTGAAGACTTGTCTTTCTTTGATTCTTGGCTTTGATTTGTAGCTTCTCAACCTCTGAAATTCACTTCCTAGCTGCTGGAGTGGTAGTAGGGATGGTGGAGCTAAGGGTTGATGAAGGAATGGCCTTGACACTTGAAGCTTTTTTGGAGTTTTAAGCTTTGGAAATGGAGGATTTTGGAGAGGTTTTCTTGAGACCAATTTTTCCAACCTTGAAGAAGGAGAGGGAGGGCCCTTTAAATAGACAAGAAATGGGGTGTAAAAGGGGAGGGAAAGCACCCAATCTTTCCCTCCCGAAATATCCCCCGGATGCCCCGGGATATGCTGGAAAATATCCGGACAGCTGGGACAGGCTGGAAAGCAAGAATCTGGCCGGCCAGGTATTTTTCTTCAAGGTGGCCGGCCAGCCACCCTCCATGGCCGGCCAGCCACCCTACATGGCCGGCCAGCCAGGTGAAAAAATGAAGTTTTGAATTAGTGGCCGACCACCATGCAAAGGTGTCCTCCTAGGTGTGTAGAACAAGGATCCAAGGTTGGAATTTGGCAACACTGAAGCAGGAGCCACAACATAGAGCTTGAAGGAGAGGCTCAAAAATGAAACTCAAATTTTCTGGCCGACCACCAACTTTTAGGGTCCTCCAAGATGTGTAGAACAAGGTTCTAGGGTTGGAAATTGGCAACACTGAAGCAGGAGCCACAACATAGAGCTTGAAGGAGAGGCTCAAAAATGAAACTCAAATTTTCTGGCCGACCACCAACTTTTAGGGTCCTCCTATGTCCCCTGATCACAGATATGTGGCTTTGGTTGGAAGAAAATACCCCCAGGGTGTTCAACATTGGCCCGGAAGTGAGAAAAACGGGCTCCGGAGGAGCGAAACTGGCTATCTGGGATAATTGCTGGCTTCTCACCCCCAGTGATCTTCCTGATGTTGAAACAGAGGTACCTGCCAAGTTTGAACAAAAACTAATGAGAAATGAATGCTCGGGACCAAAACCGAGCGATTCGGGATCCCGAAAATGAGCATCTGATGCCGGAAGTGGTGTTCAGCAGCGAAGTGGGTATCTGCGACCCCAGTGTCCCTCGGAATGACAAAACAGAGATACCTGCCAAAAACCGGAGAAAATGGATGCGAAATGAATGCTCGGGACCAAAACCGCGCAGTTTGGGGTCCCGAAAACCGGCTACAGGTACCGGAAGTGGTGTTCGGCTGCGAAGTGGGTTTCTGAGACCCCAGGGTTCCTCGGAATATTAAAACAGAGGTCTCCGCCAAAAACCGGAGAAGGCTGATGCAAAATGAATGCTCGGGGCCCAAATCACGCAGTTCGGGGTCCCGAAAATGGGTCGCCGGGCACCGGAAGTGGTGTTCGGCTGCGAAGTGGGCATCAGGGGCCCCAGTGTTCCTCGGAACATTAAAACAGAGGTCTCCGCCAAAAATCGGGGAAAGCGGAGATGGTTGGGCGGTCCCGAGCCGAGGCACACGGCCTAACGGCCCCGAAAACCGGGAACCGGGCTCCGAAATGGGCAAAATGGCCTACGGCCACGAAAAGTAGCTCACGGCCACCGGGAGATAATCTGCGGGACCACTCCCTTCCCTTAGGGAAGAAAACAGAGAAAACCGAGCCTGGTTCGCAAACCGAGACAAGGTAGGGAAGATAGTTCGGAGGTCCGGAGGCAGGGCACGCGGCCGCGACTCTGAGACTTCTGAACGAGCACAGTATGCAACATCACCGAGCGCTCAACCGGTGACGTCTGAGTCTTAAGGTCGGTCAAAAATGGGGTGTCTACACTAGCTCGGTCAGAACCATGCTAATTGTTAGCTCGGTCTAATTACGCCATGGTTTGTACAGGAGGAACCGAGGTAAGTGCAGTAAAAGGAAGAACCAAACTAGCTATAGTTCGGTCTACTCTGCGGCTCAGCATAGCCATGCTTACCTCGGTCATATTGGAATCTGACCATGGTAAGACCATCTCACTTGGTTTAAACAGTGAGGGGGGTGTTGAAAGATAAGCATTATCTTTTAGGAAGGCAACTCCTAGGAGGACTCTACATGGAGGAGTAAGAGTCCTACTAGGATTGTGCCACGCGGAACCTATAAAAGCTCATAACATCACCTATGGAGAGGTAACACAACTTTGATTCCCGAACACACAGAGCTTTTTGTCTATTTGTCTATTTTGCTGACTTAGGCATCGGAGAGGTATCCAGCACACACCCGCCGGCTAGCTCACGTTTGTGTTTTTAGGGAGTAAAGCGACGACGTACGGAGGAGCGCAAACTTGATCAACAAGATTATACGGGAAGAATATTTCGTGCCCGTACAGTTGTGATGATAAATTTGTGAAGCTGTGTTAGGTAATTGTAATATGGAATTTCCTTGACTATATAATATTTTTATAGATATTTTTAAGGGCAAATTATAGAAATGGTCCCTATAGTTTATCCGTGTTTTTATTTTGGTCCTTGTACTTCTAATTGCATCAATTTTGTCCCATGCAGTTTGGTTTTTGGCTCAAAATAGTCCAATAGTTAACGGTGGTTAGACACTTGGATGGAAAAGCAGACCAATTTTGACTTTCTTGAACAATTTTGACTTTTTTGAGTGTTTTTTGATCAATTCAATTTGTTCTCTAATATCATCACTCAAATTTAACTCATTTAATAGATGTTTTATTTAATTTTATTATTTAATTATTATTTTTTAAAAAAATAAATTTATTTAAAATTTTAATTAAAAAAATAACATATATTTTTATTGATATTTTATTTATTTAATTTTTAAAAATAAATTTATTTAATTGTGTAAAAAATAAAATAAAATAAAATTTTATTTAGTCTAACTAAAAATAATTAAAATATTAAAGATGTGTTTAATATTGCTATTACTTAGTAAATAATTGAAAAATGATAAAATAATCTTTTTCACATTTATCCTTATCCAGTTCGTCCAACCAACTATTAGATTCACTAAAAATAGACATTTCACATATTAGTTTCATGAAATACCAATCTCATGAAAATAATTCCCCCCTAGGATTGTTTAGTCCCTCATATAAAGGATATGGAGTCCCTCATATAAATTATAAATTATAAATTTTAATTTTAATATAATTTAATTATATTTCTAAATTAAATTTAATTTAATTTAATTATAATTTTAATTTAATTATATTTCTAAATTAAATTAAATTAAATTTAAATTAAATTTAAAAAAATAATATTTTATAATATAATATTTTATATTTAAAATTTATTTAATTTAATATAATATTTTTTTAATTTAATTTAAATTTTATTTAATTTAATATAATATATTTTTAAAATTTAATTTAATTTAAAATTAATTTTAATTTTAAAAAATATATTTTTTATTAATATATAAATTAAATTAAATAAAAAATAGAAATTATAAATTTAATTTAATTAAAAATAAAAAATATAAATTATAAATTATAAGGCCATAATTTTTAATTTATTATTTTTAATTAAATTAAAGGGAAAATTATTTATAAGTCCTATTAGGAAAACTTATGTAATATAAAGTCTTGTGAAATTTCTTATAAAGTTTGAAATCCTATTTAAATTAGAAAGTGCTCCACAAGATCCTATAAATTGTGTTTAAATGGTATTAGTGTACTATTATACGCTTTATATATGTTTCCATTTTATAAGTTATTAACCGTATTGTTTCCAAATTGTTTGGTGTCGTGATCTGTGCCATGATCGCGGAGGTTGGTGGGTTTTCAAAATGTTATTGGTTTGGATGGTTTTGTTGTTTGATCTTGCCGATCTGGACTCAGATTGTTTGAGGGAAGGAGATAAAGTTGTTTGCTTCTTCAATTGGTGAGTGTTGCTCTGTGTTTTTCCCGATTGTTTTGTTTTCTAAAGCAGATTCAAGAAAATGAAGAAGAGTCAAAACAGATTTTTTTATTCATTAAACCATTCCATCATATCTAGATCATGTACAGTATTTATAATCTGATATACTCTACCCAACTATAGTTACACTTAACTATAGTTCTAACAACTTTACAACTGCTATAGTTAATACTAACTAGTGTTGACTAAGCTAACTGACTTCGGAGTTAATACAAACTAGTGCTGACTAATTTCAGATGTGGTGGAGTTGGTTTTCTTATGCTGATGCAACTGCTTCGGCAGTATTGCAGTTGAAGTCTGCTTAACATTCCCCGGCAAGCTGACAGGAGAAGAATGAGCCAGAAGCTTGTGTTGAAGAAAGTTAAACCGAGAAACTGAAAGGGGTTTGGTGAGGATATCAGCAAGCTGGTCGACAGTAGCAAGATGTTTGATAAGCAACTGTTTGGAAGCAACACGCTCACGGACAAAATGATAGTCCACTTCAATATGTTTAGACCGAGCATGAAAAACTGGATTACTAGACAGGGCAATGGCAGAGAGATTGTCACACCATAGAGTAGGTGGGTCAAAAGGAATGTGAAGATCTCGAAGAAGCATGCCAAGCCAGCTAAGCTCGGCCGAAGTCTGAGCAAGGGCGCGATATTCGACTTCAGTGGAGGAGCGAGAAACAGTAGGTTGTTTCTTTGCAGACCAAGAAACCAAGTTGGGACCCAGAAAAATACAAAATCCAGTAGTGGACCTGCGGTCAATGGCGTTCCCAGCCCAGTCGGAATCCGAATAGGCAGTGAGAACAAGAGGACCGGGCTGAAACTGAAGTCCCTTATGAAGAGTACCCTTCAAATAACGCAATAAACGTTTGACAGCATTAAAATGACTAACCAAAGGAGCGTGCATATGTTGACAGGCAGAGTTAACAGCAAAAGCAATGTCGGGGCGAGTAATGGTCAGATATTGAAGAGCCCCAACAATACTGCGATACAAAGCAGGCTGAGCAAAAGGAAGATCAGAGTTGGTGAAGCTGGAGGATTTAGTAGCCATGGGAGAGGCATAGGGCTTGCAGTTGGACATCCCAGCTTTGGCTAATATCTCAGTGGCATACTTAGATTGGTGCAAAAAGAAACCAGCAGCAGAAGTGTGAACAGAGATGCCCAAGAAATAATTCAGAAAACCCAACTCTTTCATGGAAAAAACTTTATGCATTTGAGCAAGCAACGAGGTAATATAAGAAACATCACTCCCAGTTAGCAAAATATCATCAACATATATAAGGAGAATGGTGATGGCAGATGCAGTCTTCTTAATAAACAAAGAAGAGTCACAGTGACTAGCAATGAAACCTTGGGACAAGAGAAAAGTGGAGAATGTAGAAAACCATGCCCGAGGAGCTTGCTTAAGCCCATACAAGGCTTTGTGCAGTTTACACACCTTATGAGGATGAGAAGAATCAATAAAACCTGAGGGTTGAGTCATATAAACCTCCTCATGAAGGACACCATGCAAGAAAGCATTAGATATATCCAATTGTTTGATAGACCAACCAAAATGAAGGGCAAGACACAATAAAATGCGAATAGTGGGCTGCTTTGCAACAGGACTAAAGGTTTCTTGATAGTCAATGCCTTCCTCCTGGAGATAACCTTTAGCCACTAACCGGGCTTTATAACGAGCAAAGGAACCATCAGAGTTCTTTTTCAATCGATAAACCCACGTACACCCAATGACATTCTTGTTGGGAGGAAGGTCAACTAAGGACCAAGTGTGTTGAAGTTGAAGAGCATGAAATTCTTCATGCATAGCCTGAGTCCAATCTGAAGATTGAGAGGCTTCCTTATAGGAAGAAGGTTCAATGGGAACATGAGCCAGATGAGCAGTGGGAGAAAGATAAGTAGATTTGGACCGAGTGACCATAGAATGAGTGTTGGAGCTGAGAGGAGGAGAAATATGAGTAGAAACTGGAGCAGAGAGAGGTAAATCAATAGAAATTGAAGATATAGGAATAGGACAAGAGGAGAAAGGAACTGTAGAACTAGGAATAGACAGAGGAAGATCAGTAGAAGAAATAGGGTGATTAACAGAACTAGGAACAGAAAGAGGAACAATTGGAGGTACAGATGAGGAAAGAGAAACAGAAGAAGAAGAGCTGACAGAAGAAGTGGAGGGCCAGAAAAAGGAATGTAATTGAGTAACTGATGGAACTTGTGAAGAAGAAGAACAAGATGAAAAAGGAAAACAAGTTTCATCAAACACAACATGCCTAGAAAGATAGATATGACCTGTAGAGGGATCAAGACAGCGATACCCTTTCACTGATGGATGATAACCAATGAAAACACAGGGGATGGACTTAGGTTGAAGCTTGTGGTTGGTGTAGGGCCTTAACCAAGGATAACACCTGCAACCAAAAACTCTTAGAAAAGAATAATCTGGAGGTTTATCAAACAGCATTTCAAAAGGAGTAAGATTGTGAAGCTTAGCAGTAGGTAATCTATTAATAAGCAAGACAGCTGTAGCTAGTGCCTCAAACCAAAGATTTAAAGGCAAAGAGGCATGATGCATTAGAGCAATAGTTGTTTCAATTAGATGTCTGTGTTTTCGCTCAGCCACTCCATTTTGAGAAGGAGTGTGAGGACAAGTAAGATGATGTAGAATACCTTTTTGTTTAAGAAAATGTTGAAATTCAGTAGATAAGTATTCACCACCATTGTCACTGCGAAGAATTTTAAGAGATGTAGAAAATTGAGTTTCAACTAAAGCTTTGAATTCAAGAAATTTAGAAAATACTTCACTCTTGTAATGAAGCGGAAACAACCAAGTAAATTTGCTGAAATCATCAATGAAAACAACATAATACTTGTAGCCTGATACAGAGGCAGAAAATGGGCCCCAAACATCGGAATGAATGAGAGCTAAAGGTTTATTAACAGTTGAATTGGACAAACTAAAAGGAAGCCTATGTGTCTTAGAGACACAACAATGAGGACATAAACCAGACGAAGTGTGAGAAGGCAAATGAAAAGTGTTAATGATGTGATGAAGCTTGGTGGCTGAAGGATGTCCAAGTCTGAGATGCCAATTTGGAGCAGAAGCAGCAGTTGAAGAAGCAGTAGTGGGAGAATTGGTACTCTTGAAACAGGCCTGTGGAGAAGATGAAGAGAACATGGAAACTGATTGAGGAGCATGATAAAGACCCTGAGAATTAAGGCCTTTATACAGAATGCTCTTGGTATCCTTGTCCTGAACAACAAACTTATCAGCATCAAAGATAACAGAACAGTTATTATCAGATGCTAGTCTATGAACAGATAACAGATTAGAAGAAATGGAAGGAACATGAAGAACTTTTTGGAGTTTAAGTGGAAAAGAAGGAGTTGGAAGCAAACCATTACCAATGTGATGTATAGGTAGAGAAGAACCGTCACCTATTGTGACTTGATCAGTGCCTTGATAAGGCTGATAATCAGAAAGTTGATTCAAGTCATTGGTAATATGGCTGGTTGCAGCAGAATCAACATACCAAGTAGGTGGAACAGAGGAGGACTGAAATTGAGATGGAGAAGCAGAAGCCACATATGCTGCTTTAGGTGTACCAGAGGTCATGAAAACTATGATCCATGCGATGCCAACACTCCAAGGCTGTATGATTGTATTTGCCACAGATCTGACAAACAACTGTAGAACCAGTGTGATTGTGAAGATTATATGATTGTGGTGGAGAATTTTGAAAAGATGCACTAGACTGAGACTGCTGAAACTGTGGATGTGGAGACTGAAAATTTTGTTTTCCTCTTCTACGGGAGCTGGAACCTCTGAAATAGCGACTGCTACCTCGGTTAGAGAAATTACCTCTGTAGCCTCTAGTAGAACCATGAGAACCACCTCTATTAGAAAAGGATTTGGTAGTTGTAGCATAGGCAAAAGGAATTTCAGATGCATGAGAAATTTTGCTTGTAGCTTCAATATGAATCTCCTCAGAACAAAGTAAAGAACTCAGAGTTGCAAGAGAAATGGAATCAGATCTGGTGCGGATGGAAGTTTTAAAAGCATTATACTCAGCCGGCAATCCATTCAAGATTAAGAGAACTATATCCTCATCATCAACAGGTGCACATGCTAGAGCTAACTGATCAGCTATGGTTTTGAACTCAGTCAGATACGCATCCATGCTTAATCCTTTCTTGGTGAGATGATTCATCTTGTTCTTGAGTTGATGAACATGAGATCTAGAAAGAGAAGTGAACCGTGATTGAAGAACAGTCCATACCTCATAGCTAGTCTTGCAATGAAAAACAGAGGAAAAAATTGCAAGAGATAGAGTAGCGGTTATGCAGCTAAGAAGATGAACATCGATATTCATCCATTGAAGATACTCAGGAGAAACTTCTTTGTTGCTTGCATCGCTGAGAGTAGATGATGGACATTCCTTGGATCCATCGACAAATCCGATCAATTTGGTTGCTCGCAATATATTTTGCATCTGATTTTTCCAGACGATGTAGTTAGTTGAATCTAACTTTACTGTGACAAAGGAACTAAGATTTGATATCAGGAGTGCGAGATTGGCAGGTATTGATGGAGATGCAGAACTAGATGAATCTGCCATTGGAGAGAAGCGTTAAGAAGCTTCGAAGAAGAAAGAGCAAGACTCGTTGGAGCTAGGGCTCTGATACCATAAAGCAGATTCAAGAAAATGAAGAAGAGTCAAAACAGATTTTTTTATTCATTAAACCATTCCATCATATCTAGATCATGTACAGTATTTATAATCTGATATACTCTACCCAACTATAGTTACACTTAACTATAGTTCTAACAACTTTACAACTGCTATAGTTAATACTAACTAGTGCTGACTAAGCTAACTGACTTTGGAGTTAATACAAACTAGTGCTGACTAATTTCAGATGTGGTGGAGTTGGTTTTCTCATGCTAATGCAACTGCTTCGGCAGTATTGCAGTTGAAGTCTGCTTAACACAATGTCCTCATATATCAGATGGATTTTGCAATCTGGTATTGCTGATCTGTGTTTTTCACGCATCAACTTCTGTGGTAACGTTATTATATTGTAATGTTTACATACGTGTCACATTACGTTTCGTAAAAGTACATTACGTTCGCTTATTAAATTAGAAAGTGAGAATGTGAGAATGTTGCTAGGATGTACGAAATAGTACGACCATACATTGGCACAATTCCATTAGCCTCGAAGGGCATTACGTTTAGGTTGTAATGTTTAACCATACATGCGATGTTTGTCATTTTTGGTCTGTGTTACGTTCGTTTGTATTTAGTTTGTGTTTTGCAATTGTTGTACTTTTTGAAAACATATGTGTCACATTACGGATTACAAACTTATTGGGTTTCTATTTTTTCCATTTCAATGTCACAATGTTGCTTGTTTGTGGAAAGTATTGGAATGTATGTGAATGTAACTCACATACACATGAATATGAGCATGGTTTTTATATTGTGTTGTCCCATTGTTGTATTTACTGTGGACATATGTGTCACATTACGTTTTGCAAACTCTCTGGTTTCTATTTTTTTCCAATTGAATGTGACAATGTTGTTGGTTGATAGAAAGTATTAGAATGTATTTTAATGTTACTCTTACTTTTCATTATATATTATTCAATTTGGGTTGTTATTGTTCAGCTGTAAAATTTCTTATGATTGATTGTGATTGAATATGGGTTGAACCACGTTATACGATGTCGATGTTACTGCACTCATATTTGATTACATATCACATATCTTCCATGCCTTGTTTTTTTGATTTTTTGTAGAATGTCGTGACACGGTTAATGTTTCATTTATTTTGTTGCGCAGGATATGGACATCATGCTATTTTGCACCTTCGGTTCATGCACTGTTGCTGTTAGGGGTGTTAGTGGATTAACATTCAAACAATTGGTAGAAAATTTGTGTGACAGGTGAAACAATGTGACACCATCATCGATTTCTATATCTTACAAACTACCATGTCACGAGAACCAATTCATGATGAGTATTGATGTGGACATGGAAAACAAGTTTTCCATTGCAAGGTCCATTGGCGTTACCCATATCAATGTTGCGATTGACTCGCAAAATGAGGTAGATGATTTGATTTGAGGTAATCAATTCGGTGGAACTATATCCGCAAATCAAATGGATCCTAACATTGAACAATTACCGGGTCCCGAAACTAACGTAGATTTGTTGCCCAATTATTGTCGCCACAGTGAGAAAATGTTCATGACAGTTGATTGGTTACACGGCATTAGTCACGTAGGCCAATGTTTCGAAGGGGGTGTTGCTGCTTTCCGTTTGGTTCTGTCCAAATATTCTATTGAGTGTGGGTTTGACTTCAAATTCGTGAAAAAGATTCAGTGCAGGTCACGGCTGTGTGCACCTTGTGAGAGCAAAAAGGGTATACATGGTTAATACATCGAAGGGTTCAAACATGCAATGGATACTTTTACTTGAAGAGGTTGAACAACTTGCATAATTGTGGTGCTGTTGTTCGCACTGGGAAGAATAGTAGACTCAACTCTGAATTGGTTTGCAATGTTATTGGTGTTCGGTTACGTGATAAGCCGCTTACACGTCCTACTGACGTCGTGTTTGACCTAAAAAAGGAGTACGAACTGAATATTAGTTACCACATAGCCTGGTTAGGTTGAGAAGGCAAGAGGCGAAGTATATGGTGACTATCATGTTTCATTCGATCAACTTAGGTGGTACGAGGATGTGGTTATGCAGTACAACCTTGCGAGTTATGTCAACTTGGATTTCGAGCAGTCAACTGGCCGATTTAAGCAGTTCTTCATATCATTCAAATCTTGTATTGACGGATTCAACCATATTTGCCCATTATTGTTTCTTGATAAGACTTTTTTGAAAGGGAGATTTAAAGGCAATTTGCTTGCAACGACGGGGAAGGATGGCAACAAAGGTACGTGTCTTACGATGATTACTTGAAAATTCCATATACTAATGTACAATCCAACATACATGTGCTTCCACTCACATTAAACAGTAATTTAACATTAAGTCACAATCACATTCATTAACTATACAACACATAACACAAAGACGTGGCACCATTCACATCCAACAACTTATTTTTTAAAGTTAATGCGCATAACCAAACGACATTGTACCATAACGAGAAACCCCCAAAAACAATCTACCAAACACGATACTTTGCATGGTTTGAAAAAAAATAAAAACAAATAGACCACGTACCAGGTAATACAATAACAAATCAAGCACAAAACACCCATACTGGACAACCCGCCGAACCCTTATCCTACAACCCCCAAATACATACTATTTTCAAATCGGAAACTATAAAATCATTTATTCCTCACAAAACTGACAAAACATACAACTAACATTACATATTATGATTGAAGTTAACCGAAAATATCAAAAACCCCATATTCACATAAACCCTAGTTCTAGGTTCTTAATCAAAATCAAATGAATGAACATTGCAAAACAGGAGGCAAATCCACACTTACGTTTTGGAGCCATCATTCCTCCTCGTTCACCAGAAACGGTATTTCGTTAGCACCTTCCCGTCGAACGTGTCGGTCGAATCGCGCCCCTTCTCCTGTTCGTGGTGGGTTTCGAAATGTTATCAACTGAATCAGCCGTTCATATTAGCGTAGAGCCACAAAACATATCTACTTTTTTTTGTTTCCTAAAATTTTGCCTAATTGAACCTGTAATTTCCACATATCACGTGTATTTTAAATTTCAAATTCACATTCGTATGGATATGATCTATAGTAACATTCAATTTCTTATATATTGTTTTTATATTATTTATGAAATTAACAACTACTATTAAGGATAAATGTGTCAAATAACTTCCTACAGAACTTATGGGAATATAAGTTTTTACTTAGGACCATATGTAACATGAGTCTCTAAAATAGAACTTATAAATAATTCTCCCTAAATTAAATTTATAATTTATAATTTCTATTTTTTATTTTTAATTAAATTAAATTTTTAATTTTTAATTTATATTTTTAATTTAAAATTAAATTTAATTTTAAAATTATATTTTTAGAAAAATATATTTTGTAAAATTAAATGTAATTTAATTAAAAACTATATTTTTTAAAACTATATTTTTTTAATTAAATTACATATATTTTTTAAAACTATATTTTTTAAAATTAAATTTAAAACTATATTTATATATTTTTTTAAAACTATATTTTTTTAATTAAATTGCATTTAATTTTACAAAATATATTTTTCTAAAAATATATTTTTTTAAATTAAATTAAATTTTAAATTAAATTAAAAATATAATTTAAATTAAATTATATTAAATCAAATAAAATTTAAATTAAAAATATAATATAATTTAAATTAAATTAAAAAAATATTATATTAAATTAAATAAATTTTAAATTAAAAAATTAATTTAATTTAATTAGTATAAAAAAATATTATAATTTAATTATAATTTAATTTAATTTAATTTAAAAATATAATTAAATTAGATTATATTATATTAAAATTAAAATTAAAATTTATAATTTATATGAGGGACTCCATATCTCTCATATTCGGGGTGAGCAGTAGATGTACCGATCCACCAAAACCGATCGAACCGAACCGATCCGCCGTATTTTGGACTGATGCGTGATGACGAGCGGACAGTTGCGGATTGATTTTCTCCAATCTGCCAATCTGGCGGACGGATTGCGGATTTGAGATTCCGTTGGCCGCAATCGAACCGTCAAACCGCGAGCACCCCTAGTAATTTATAAGACTTTGTTTTTTTAGTTTGTTTAAATATTCTGTTTGTGTTTTGAAAAAAAGTTTTCAACTGGAATATCTTTTTTGAATTAAAAAAAATAAACGTATTATTTATCTATATTTTTTGGTTTTTAAATCTATCTCTAAAATAATAAATAAAAAATATGATATATACTGGTTGATTTTTGTTTTCAAAAACAGATATAAATGTAACAATACAAAGACATACAATCTCTACTACTACTCTGTTCATGGTTTTGGTGGTTTCAATTGTTTTTATATTTTAAGAACCGCAGATTGTAATACTTTATGTGGATGAGGCATGCTGTGATTGTAATATGTGGATGAAGCATGCAGTGATTGTGATATTCTAAAGTTTCAAACTTTTTTGCTTTGGATGAGGCATGCAATGATTGTAATATTTTTTTAAGTCATTGACGGTAATACTTTCTTCTTTTTCTTTTTCTTTTTCTTTTTTGAGGAAGTGCACAAGTTGAATTATGTTAAAAATTTATAAAATTTTAAACTACCAAACCGATTTGCATCCATCCGCCAAATTGCCAATCCGCTCAATCCACATCCGCCGAATTGGCGGACGGATGCGGATTGATTTTCTCTAATCCGCCAATCTGGCGGACGGATGGTGGATTGGAGGTTCCATGGTCGCAATCGACCCGCGCCCACCCTTACCTCATATGAGTGACTAAACAATCCTGGGGGGATTATTTCCATGGGATTGGTATTCCATGAAACTAATGTGTGAAATGTCTATTTTTAGTGAATCTAATGTTTGGTTGGACGAACTGGACAAGGATAAATGTACAAATGACTATTTTATCATTTTTCGATTGTTTATTAAGTAATAGTAATATTAAACATATCTTTAATATTTTAATTATTTTTAGCTAGATTAAATAAAATTTTATTTTATTTTATTTTTTACACAATTAAATAAATTTATTTTTAAAAATTAAATAAATAAAATATCAATAAAAATATATGTTATTTTTAATTAAAATTTTAAATAAATTTATTTTAAAAAATAATAATAATGAAATAATAAAATTAAATAAAATATCTATTAAATGAGTTAAATTTCAGTGATGATATTAGAGAACAATTGATCCAAAAATACTCAAGAAAGTCAAGAAAGTCAAAATTGGCCCGCTTTTCCGTCCAAATGTCTAACCCCCATTAACTATTGGACCATTTCGAGCCAAAAACCAAACTACAGGGGCAAAATTGATGCAATTGAAAATACAGGGACCAAAATGAAAACACAGGTAAACTATAAGGACTATATCTGTAATTTGGCTTATTTTTAAATATATGCTTTTGTGAAAGCAATTTGTACAAATTGAGTTAAAAGTATATTTAAAAATACACCATTTTCTCTTCTTCTTTTTTTTTAATAACAAACGCGATAAATTAAATATGTTACAATCATCGAATCGATTTAATTTTTTTATATAAATGATATATATAAAAGGCCTAACAAAATAAACAATTTCGATAATTGACGCTGGCTCATGGTGAGCCCCACAAGCCTGGATAACTCTCTACACTTTTCTTTTTCTTTTTTTTTTTTTTCTTTTTTTTTAAATCTCAGGAAAGTTAAGTGTAATTTATCCATTTAAATATTAGATAAAATTTCACAATTTATATGTATCAACATTTCTACATAATTTACGAATTAAAAGTTATATATATAAGGAAAATTCCTTCCCTACACACTTTTTGCACATTATTATCTATTTTTGTGGTTTATTTTTTTTTATTTTTTTACCAGCCAAAAGAAAAAGAATATATTATTAAGATAAGGAAACTAGAGTACGTTAAGGATGGATGCATCATTGTGAAGCCCCGCATAGCACCTCTGCATTTTTGTAATTTATATTACGGATTATAGTAAATGTTATATAATTTTTTGATAAATTATGATAATTTGTCGTTAAGAATGCAATTACACATTGTTTATTATTTCATTCGTCTCAAAATATTAATTCTTTTTGGAAATTTAACTTTTTTTGATTTGATTTTTTTTTTTAAATATCAATTGTCATAAATATACTTTTTGTATATGGATTTTTTTTTTTTAAAAAAAAAGTAAAATAAGAAATTTATGTTATTTTAATCATTAATTTTTTAAAATAAACTAATATTTTAAAATAATAAAAAATAAAATAAGAAACTAAGGTTGCGTTTGGTTGTGTTTTGTAAATGTGATTTAAGAGTATGAGTTGTATTTTGAGTTTGTATGTTGTAGAATTATGATTTGAGTGTAGAAAATTTGTTTGGTAAAGAGTTTTAAAAATAGTTTTGGAAAAGAGATTTGATTTGAGTGAGAAATTGTTGATGTGATATTTGATATGTGATACAAAAATTTACAACTCATAACTAAACATACAATTCAAAATTATTTTAAAGCACATTAAAAATTAAAAAAATTTCAGAAAATATTTTTTCCAATTATATAAATCAATTACAAAAAAAAAAAAATTCTGTATAGAGGAGGACATCCGGGTGGATGTCCCCAAGGACGTCCGGGCGGTCTTCCCTGGCCAAAATTTTCACAAAAAACGCGACTGTGATACAGAGCTCTCTGCAGAGGTTTTGAAAGTTGATTTCAAACACACAACCAAACATCATACTAAAACACACCTGTGGAATTACGTTTTGAATTCACAACCAAACAGACCCTAATATTTTAAAATATATGAAGTACATATTTTTTTCGATAAATTACAAATACATCCCTGATGTTTGCTTAAAATACAGATTACCTCCTGTAATTTGAAAAATTACAATGACCCCTTTATTAGAATTTTTTACTTAAAAAATTAACTAAAAAAATGAAATTCATAATTATTCTCCTATACAATAATAAAATTACCTAAATTATTAATTGAAATATATTTTTAATATCATTAAAAACTGTTAATTAACTTGATGATTTGTTAATAAAATGAGCGATTTGTTATTAAATTAGAAATCTCATGAGGTGAAATATAATTTTCAAAACCAGAACGACGATTCATATTTTAATCAAACCTCAAAAGGTGTATTTGTAATTTATCCTATTTTTTCATCAAAATATTTTTAAACCACAAAAAATAATATAAATAATATGACAAAAATTCGTAATTTAATATTTTGTCCATAGAAAATTATGCATCATTGATAAGGGAATGGAGGGAGTTGGTTCCCGGGGAATAGTAAACTGCAGATATACAAAAGAGTTTGGATAGAGAAATGGCGGTGTCTGCGCTATCCATTGTCGTAACACCAAAACCTCACGCCCTCCAAACCTTCAATCCCAAACCCTCTCTCACCTTCAAACACTCCAATTCTACCAATTCTTCTTCTTCTTCTGGTTCGTCTTTTCGTTGTTCTTCCTCTCTCAACTCGAATCCTCAACCCAACAATGTGAGGCGAGTATCGGATATAGTAGGCCTTGGTCTTTTGGCCTCTTCTGTGGTGGCTTTTTCGCCGTTGGATGCCTCCGCCACCCGAATAGAGTACTATGCCACGGTGGCTGAGCCGCCCTGTGAGCTCAACTTCGCTCGCTCCGGCCTTGGTTACTGCGATCTTGCTGTTGGTTCCGGTGAGGTCGCTCCTCTCGGTGAGCTTGTCAATGTCAGTAATTTTACTCACCAGGACACCCTCAATTTTAACTATTCTTATTTGCAATTGGAATTTGTGATATTCATACTCTTTTTCTTTCTTTCTTTCTTTCTTTCTTTCTTTTTTTTTTTTATTGCAAGACGATTATCTTTTCAGATTCATTTGCTTGCCTATGCATTTTATTAGCAACTATTATTGTTTAATAGGGGTGAATTTATTAATAAATTTTTTGTATTTTATATACACTTCTATCTAAATGTATTCACCTGATATTGGAAACTCTGCTGCTACTAATTTGTATTGATTCACGAACACCGTGACTTCAATCAACCTGAATTTAAGTTGTCATTATTAGTCTTCATTTCACGGTTCCAAGCCATCCAATGCCTACCCTTTCTTACCTTGGCTTGTTGACTCTTTTGAATTGGCTAATTGCAACATTACTGACCTTCACTATATGAACTTAGACTCTGACAGGTAATACCTCCACATTTCAAGGCAATGTGCCACTCGCTAGAAACTCCTCTTGAGTGGTGTATCTTCTCACAATGGGTGGCCCTCTTAGAGAAGCACTCCCCCTAGGGTGAAGTTTGAAGCATCCGTTTCAACCTCAGAAAACTTGAATAAATCAGGCAAGATGAGGATAATATCACTCATAATGGCCCACTTCTAATCATCAATGGTTCCCATGCAATCCTCCAACCAATTCCACGCCTTGGTTTCCTTTAGCAAATCTCCAGTAGTACCTGACCAATCCTAAAAAAGAGCATAGCTGTAACACGTTAATTGGCCTTGTCATTCTTTAATTACTTTTACCTTGCCTATATTAGATCATTGTCAGTCCCAAAAGCTTACAATGTTTGGAACGGCGTCAAACAATCCTTATACCTTTTCCCACACGCAACTTTACCTTGCACGTGGAGATGCAATCATCTAAATAGAGATAAACAAAATGAAAAAAGGAAATAAATGCTGATAGGGAGACTTAAACCCAAGATCTCCTCCAATCTAAACTTTGATACCATGTTAAATCACGACTAGTGTCAAAAGTTTAAGTGCCTATGAAATGGGTTAAACAATGCATATCAAGTTGTCTAACATCCTCCCTCACGTGTAACGCTATCTTGCACATGAAAATGCAATCATTCAAACATAGAGAAACACGAAATGATAATAGGGAACAAATGTAGACAAAGAAACTTGAACTCTAGGCCTCTCCCAAATCTAAGTTTTGATATCATGTTAAATCACCATTAGTTCCATGAGCTTAAGTTGTTAAGAAAGAGGCAAACAATACATATCAAACTCTCCAACAATCTATGTCCATGTCAATTCACCCACGCTTGATGATGTTCCCAAGGAACTTAATGCGCTTTTGTGCAAAAGAGCACCTTTCTTCCTTGACATTTAGGTGATTCTCTAGCAAATTTTAGAACACTAATCTCAAGTGCTCAATGTGCTTGTCTAAACTAGAGTTATTCGTCACTATGTCATCAAGATTAACTACAACAAATTTATCAAGGTAGCCATAGTCATGAAACACTTGATTCTTCAAGGTACAAAATGTGGGGCATTGGTTAGGCCAAACATCACAAGAAACTCAAATGCCCCTAGCGAGTCACACAAGTAGTTGTCACTTTGACCCCCTCCGCTGTGCAAACTTGATAGTAGCCCAATCAAAAATTGAGCTTGGTGAACTACTCGGTACGTAATGATGATCATCGAGGTTTGCGATGAGTAGAATGGGGTACTTGTTCTTCACTGTCACCTTATTGAGAGTCCTATAGCCTACACATGGCAACTGCAAGCTAAGATGCACTAATACTCCAAGATGGGTGTTGTTCCATCCATGTCTAACACACCACGTGGCATGTAAATTTTTTAATTATTATTTTTTTTGTTGGACACATTGGGAACACTTCACGGATAGTCATATCCTATGTTTGGACACGTCTCAGGACACCTTTGTAGAGGGTTTTTTCTTATAATTTTAGAAAATTGATTTGGGGTAACGTGAAATATATAGAAATTAAGAGGGAATAAGTAAAAATAAATAAATAAAAATACATCACACATACATCATTGCCTCTCTCATATCTATGTATCCTAAATTTATATTCATATACAAAGTAAATAAAAATCTTTTTGTTATTGTATTCCCGCTGTATCTGAGAGAATTGCTATCAATAAAGATATATTCATATACATAGTAAATAAAATTATATAAAAATATTTTTTACCGTATTCCCACCATGTCCATATCCTAATTTTTTTGTAAATCAGTTTGCCCCTTGCCTGTGTCCATGTCCATGTCCGTGTCCGTGTCCGTGTCCGTGCTTCTTTGGCTGCAAGCTACCGTCATGCTTCTTTTGGGAATAAACACAAGGGCTCCAACGGTCAAATAAAGCCTGACTCAATTAGCTGCTTCCTCAGCTCCGAGTTTAGGAGGATACATTCTATAAGCCCCCCAAACAAGTGGTTTCAACCTTGGAAACAACTCGATCTCATGGTCCACTGTCTCTTGTGGAGGTAGTGTTTTGGTTAGTTCTTTGGTAAGAAAACAAACTTAATCAATCCTTATCAAAATTGGTTTACGGATGTCACGGTCTTCTTTCCAAAACAAGATAGGGAGAATTCCATCACTTACATTAAAATAAACACCAACAAAGAACCGTAGTGGGCCTTCCTTTTTCGTATCACATTGCTCTGCTAAGAACATCATTTATTTGTTCTAACAAAGAACCGTAGTGGGCCTTTCTTTGTTCTAACATTATTCTCTTCTTATTCTTTTTCATTTGAATGATATTCGGCCTTATTAGTTATTGAATATTAATGGTTGGTTTTAAATTGGGAACGCTAACAGACTATAGTTTTATTATTATCATTGCTTTGTTATGTGTTATTTTGTTTTGTTTATTTGGATCATGGCATGTTTTTAAATTATTAATATGATATGTAGACATTGGGACACAAGCTTTGGTCTGGTTGTAAGATATGTAAACAGATTACTTCTTGATAAAGTATTCAATTCTTCTGAAATTTTGATAGCTTTTATATGTTGAAAGTTGTCCGATACTTCAGTAAGTTGAATTTTAGGTCGAGATGAATCCTTTGATATTTAAAAACCAGTATTGTAGCAGTAAACATTAGACAAAATGCAATGAATAACATTATATTGCCAGTTGCAATTTTGTGAGAGGTACTCTGTTTTTGTCCATACAGATTCACTACACTGCAAGGTTTGCTGATGGGATAGTTTTTGACAGCAGCTACAAACGAGGTCGACCTCTCACTATGCGTATCGGTCTTCGCAAAGTAAGAGTTCTTTTAAAACTAAACTATTGTCTTCTATACATCATGCCAGTTATTAGAATGGTCGTATTGCTATTCACATCCTAAATTTTTAAAGTTAACCTGAGATCAAAACCACTTGAAGTCTTAAAACACTCTGAATACTCTTCTAGGAAGATTCTCCAAAATTATTAATATCTTCATTCCCTATGTAACATCACCAACATGTTTTATCTGACTACGATATGTGAAATACCTATCCTCTATAGCATAAGAGAACATGGCCTGTGACAATTAAGTTCCATCTTGCTAAGCTGTTTTGACTCTTGCATAAATTCCCACTGCTATATCAATAGTTTTATTTTAGTGCTCAAAACACATTTAAATCACTCTAGATCCAAACCAATTCTATTATCTTCATTTTCATAACGTGTATGTTTAAGTATATGCAAGTATTGTATAATAAATGCTTGCTTGTGAAGTTTTTAGGTGTACAAAACAGCTACAAGACCAACTTTGTTATTTGAACAGAATGATAGGTAGTTAAAATGCAGGTAAACAAATTCATAAAGCTGACCCCAAGTATTTTGGAGAAAGGCTTGTTGAGTTGACTTGAGTTATAAGATGAGTGTAGCAAAACTATGTGTTACTTCCCTATCACCAATTGTTTTAAGCAAGATGGTGGAACTCGGTTCACAATATGGATATCGGCATGCATGTGTAGCTAGACAAGAATGGCAAGTTTTAGAAATTAATACATCTGTGGGATGCTGAAGTGGCACAGAATTGGAGATTAAATGGAAAACATCAACCAAATGGTTTGGCCAACTATAACATAGATTATTAATTACTAAAAATGAATGGTGTGGTCCACATTGAGGGTATGAAAAGGATAATGGGGAGCAAAATGGCTTTAATCAAGGTAGTATGGAAAGACACAGTAGCATTAAAAGGATGAAAATAATTGTTTTGGTTTACCTATGAATGAGGTAGAGCCTTGTATTTATAATGAAAAAATATTACAAAATAGGAAACGAAGATAACAAAGGCATTAAATCTGTGATTGATACAATCACAGATTTTATACACACTACCATAATTACAATATTCACTATTTCCTAATTTAACACTACCATAATTATAATATCACTATTTCCTAATTCCAACACTCCCCCTCAAGCTGGTGTGAAGATATTCAATAAACGCAGCTTGCCGATAGACGACTGGAGTAATGTTGGGCCTACTGACTTGGTGAACATATCTGCTAATTGCTGAGAAGAAGTGACAAAGGATGGTCTCACAATACCAATCCGAACCTTCTCTCGAATGAAATGTATATCAACCTCTATATGCTTAGTACGCTCATGTAGGACAGAATCAGAACACAGCATAATGGCAGACTTATTGTCACAAAACAAAGACGCAGGAGCAGTCTCCTCAAATCCCAACTCTGCCAAAATAGAACGTAGCCATAGAATCTCACAAGTGCCTTGTGCCACCCTATACTCAACTTCTGCAAAAGACCTAAAAACAACTGTTTACTTCTTACTTTTCCATGATATAAGATGATCACCATAGCAGGTATAGAAGCCAGAAGTAGAACGCCTATCTGTTCTAGATCCTGCATAGTCAACATCAGTAAAACAGGAGAGTCCAGATTGAGGATCAACTGTGAAGAACAATCCCAAGGCAGGAGAGGTCTTCAAATATCTCAAGATGTGATGAACCACATCAAGATATTCTATACGAGGTGCATGCATGAATTGGCTAACCACACTAACTGCAAATGTCAAGTCAGGTCCAGTATTAGTCAGATAGATGAAACGCCCAACAAGACGCTAATACATGCCTAGGTTCTCTAGTAATTCGCCAGATTCTGATGTGAACTTGACATTGGGATCCATAGGAGTAGAAGCAGGTTTACACCCCAACATACCAATATCCTTAAGTAAGTCAAGAGTGTACTTCCTTTGAGATAAAGAGATCCCTTGCCATAAGCGAGCGACCTCAATCCCTAGAAAATACTTGAGATTTCCTAAATCCTTAATATCAAAGGTGTGTCCCAAATCCCATTTTACTTGATCAATGCCTATAGGGTCATCACCGGTGAGAATAATATCATCCACATAAACTAACAAGACTATACACTGACCTGCGAAATTACGACGGATGAAGCACGTATGGTTTGAATGGCACTGAACAAAGCCCATAGAGATGATGACTGAGCTAAAACGACCAAACCAAGCTCGTACAGACTGCTTCAAGCCATACAAAGACTTGCACAGTCAACATACTTTCCCCGAATACTCCCCCTTAGCGCGAAAACCAGGAGGAGGGGCCATATAAATCGTCTCAAGAAGATCCCCATAGAGAAAGGCATTCTTGACATCAAGTTGATGAAGGGGCCAAGAATGGGGATGCGGTAAGGGAGATGAGTAGACGAACAGATGTAAACTTGACAACAGGGGCAAAGGTAGCACCAAAATCCTTACTTGAGTGAAGCCCTTGGCCACTAAGTGGGCCTTATAACGGTCAATGGAACCATCAGGTAGGTACTTAATAGCAAAGACCCATTTGCAACCCACGGAACTCTCGCTAGAAGGTAAAGGAACCAAATCCCAAGTATGATTCTGTTCTAAGGCTGCCATTTCAATCTGCATGGCCACCACCTATTTTGAATTTTGAAGGGCCTTGGACACAGGCCGAGGAATAGACTCGAACTCAAGCTTGCCAAGGAAAGAATGATATGAGTTTGAAACCCTGGCATATGAGAGAAACTGGGAAATGGAATGATCAGTATTGCACGGATAACCCCAACGGTTGGGGGGATGTTGATCCTGAGGAGGATTACGACGAGAAAGGAAAGGAGATGTATGTAAAGGGGAAGAATTACCTGACCCAAGAGCCGGAGAGGTAGCAGGAGAGGGTTGAGCAGGAGGGCGGCGAGAGTAGACTTGCAAGGGAGGGGAAGAAGGCAAAGGTGGAGGATGAGAGGCCAGGGGGGAGGGGGACAACCTCATTTACAACCTTGTCTACAATGGGGACCAGGCGAACACTCGGAGTATCTGAAGGGGAAACCTGCAAAGAGGGGTTAGGACTAAAAAAAGGAAGATCCTCATAAAAAGTAACATCCAGAGTATGGTGAAAGTGATGAGACACAGGATCAAAACATCTATACCCTTTAGATATGGAAGAATACCCCAGAAAGATACAATGAATAGACTTGTCATCTAACTTAGTGCGAGTGGGACGACGGTCTTGAACAAAACATGTACACCCAAAATACAAGGTAAAAGAGGAAAAAGGATAGTGTTAGGCGTAAGAATATGGAATGGAGTAAGGCTATGTAACACACGACTAGGAGTTCTATTAATGAGATAGACAGCAGTAAGAACAACCATATGCCAATAAGGCTTGGTCACACGCATACAACGAAGAAGACAACGTACGACAGACATAATATGACGGTTTTTACGTTCAGCCACACCATTTTGTTCAGGGGTCCGAGGATATGTAAGTTGTTAAATAATACCCGTTCGATTAAGATGGGAACGAAACACGTTGGAGATGTATTCCCCACCATTATCAGAGCGGATGTTCCTAACAACTTTATGAAATTGTGTCTTAACGAATATGGGAAACACATCAGATTTGTGGCGAAGTAAATAGACCCAAGTGCACCTAGTGTGATCATCAATAAAAGTCACATAATAACGATGACCCGAAAAAACAGAAACAGGAGAGGGGCCCCAAACATCAGAATGAATAAGGTCAAAAGCACTAGGGGGCCCGTGTCATTTGTGGTATATAACTAGTACGGATATGTTTAGACAACTCACAAGTAACACAATAAAACGTAGAATCCTTGCAAGCTTTATTTAATAGAGGGAAAAATTGACATAAATATTGAAAGTTAACATGACCCATACGGGTGTGCCATAACTCTAAAGTTTGAACAGAAAAACCACAAGATATAGAAGTAGGCAAAATAGATGCCTGAAAACTGGCTAAAGTTGAAGGCTGGTCTGGTGTATCCCCAAAATAGTCGCGCCTCATATCCCTTGCCAAAAATCCTCTTTGAACTCAGGTCCTGTAAAAGATATGGAGAAGGGAAGAAGATAACAGCGCAGTTAAAGGTTTTGGCAAGACGACTAACAGATAAAAGATTATAAGCAAACTTGGGAACATGCAACACAAAAGATAAAAGTGATAGCATGGGATAAAGACACAATACCCTTATGTTGGATAGAAGAGCAAGAACCATCTGCAAGACACACAGATGGGGCAACAATGGTGGGTTCAGGAGAGGAAAGAAAAGAAAACTCACCAGTCATATAATTAGTAGCCCCAGAATCCAGAATCCATGAAGGACTAGCAGACCGAACATGGAAAACAGTAGAAGTACCTGTAGCAAGGGTGGCAGTAGAGGATGATGGACCAAGAGAACCAGTGGTGAGAGACCCAAGTTGAGTATGAAGCTGACCAATCTGAGTCTGTAACTGCTGTAGATTAGGGACATTAGGAGGCTCAGAAGCAGGAGTAACTTCCACTAAAGTAGCAGTGCGAGCAGAGCCAGAACCACGTGGAGCAAGACTATGAGGACGGGAAGGACATTGCCTCAACTCAGGATGAAGTTTGAAGCAACGGGTTTTGACATGTCCAGGTGCACCACAATGATGACAAGTAACAAAACTGGTGGAACTTCGAGAACCAGAACTCGCAGCAAGAGCCATCTGATTTGCTAAAACTGGAGGGACTGAAGGAACACTAGGCTGAACCAATCGCCGGCGACGCTCATCACTGTCAATAGTGGCAAAAGCCTCATAAAGAGATGGCATGGGTGATGTGTTTTGAATTCGAAGAGATTTAAATTTAGAGTTTAAATCCATGAGAAACTGATAAATGTGCTGTCGGGCAAGCCTCTTGGATACAAGGGAGGCGGCTGTTGGTGGAAGGTCAGTCAAAGGCTCATATTGAGCAAGTTCCTCCCAATAAACCTGAAGATGTCCAAAGAATTTAGCGACAGAAAGGCCAAGAGAGAACTGAGAGGCCCGGGCTATATCCTGGTAAAGCTTGAAGATACGGGCATCATTGTGAGCATGAGCGTACATTTGTGACAATGCCTACCACAAACTCAGAACTGTATCCCAATAAAGAAACATATGATAAATTTGATTTTCCATGGAATTAAACATCCATCTAATAAAGTGCAGTTATCGATATCCCACTGAGCACATATAGGGTCTGTCGCAGCTAGCGGGGTAATAGTAGATAAAAGCCAATGGGCCTTTCTCTTTTCCCTAAGATAGAGTTTAAGGGAACGGCTCCAAGTAGTAAAATTTTTCCCATTCAACACCACACTCGTAATACGATGAACAGGAGTATGATGAGAAAGAGAAAAATCAGAACCAACAAGAATAGGTTTGGTGGGTACATCAGAAAAGACAATAAGAGATGGCTCAGTCATGGTGGAAGAATAGGACTGAAAAACACAAAAAATCACAACAAAATAATGCAAGAAGCCAGAAAAAACTCAACGGCTTATCTAAATAATTGCTACCGAACAAATCCGGTAGCCCAATGAATCAAGAGAACAAAAAAAAAGTGCCCAAAACATCAGCACAACACCCCGAGTAGGGGAAAAAGGACCCCGGACCACCCTAGAGGGGTAGCCGAAGCACATAGGACTAGAACAAAGTCTAGTAAGCAGAAAACACAACCTTGGCAGGAGTGTAGGAGACTTGCCGAGGGGAAAACAGGGAAGAAAAAGCACTGTTGGGTGGTCTAGAAGGTGTGGGTAGGGCTGTCGGTGGCTGAGAGAGGAAAAAAAAGGCTAGCGGTGGTGAGAGGTGGGACTGGGTGGTGCTGACAGAGGAAGAGGAGGGCTAGGGTGGCTAATCTTTGGCTCTGATACCAAAAAGAATGAAAATAATTGTTTTGCCTTACCTATGAATGAGGTAGAGCCTTATATTTATAATGAAACAATATTACAAAATAGGAAACGAACAAAATAGGAAACGAAAATAAAAAAGGCATCAAATTTGTGATTGACACAATCACAGATTTTATACACACTACCATAATTACAATATTCACTATTTCCTAATTTAACACTACCATAATTATAGTATCACTATTTCCTAATTCCAACAGCATTTAGTCTAACCAACATCCAAAAACATGTCTTTATAATTTAGATAGAACTAAATGGAAAACAAGATCCCAAAAGTCAATTCTAGATGGTTCCAAGAAGGATTTTTTCTATTTTATTATTATATTTATGTTTATTTTCTTTATATGGGCAAGAAGATGCAATTGGGTTGAATTGAGATAACAAAGAGGCCTTTATGATTGTTTGTCATGGTAATTGGAGTTTTTTGAGATGGAATAACAGTTGTTTCAGGTAGCATTGAATTGAGTTTATTTACCTTTCTGTATCATTTAGAATGACTATATTTTCTTGCAGTGGTCCACCATTTTAAAATTTAAGGAAATGATAAAGTTCCAACTATTTATTTTTGTAATTGAGGTAACCATCCTCTGTAATGGCTCTATAATGGATGGTGTTATGCCTTAAATGAGATGCCAAACAAAGTGAAATGACTTAATTTTCCATGTATTTTAGAGATTTCTAATAGAATGAGTCTACCGGGGTAAAGAAAAATAAAGAGCAAGATTGATTGGCTTATAACCTTAATCAACCAATTATCTGTTTAAGCCACTGTCTCTTTATATAAGGATCATGAAGAGGAAAACAGAAAAATTTTGGTTGCAAATCATAATTGGCATTCCTCCCTATACTATTCATTGTAATTTATTTTTTTATTTTTTTTTCTGAGTAGGTGATAAAGGGATTGGATCAAGGAATCTTAGGGGGTGACGGCGTACCCCCAATGCTAGTTGGTAGGACTACGACTATAATACATATGCTTCTGTTGTTGCTTCTTATTGTACTTCAGATTGCACTTTGTTATTTTTATGCAGGTGGAAGACGGAAACTTCAAATTCCACCAGAGTTGGCATATGGGCCAGAACCTGCTGGCTGCTTTTCAGGTGGGTCACCAATGACGGTTTTAGAATAACTGAACTATTTGGCTGGCTCATTTTGACAAGGGTAAATTATACTAATAGTCCCTATAATTTGGAGCTTATGTCATTTTGGTTCCTAACTTTTCAGTTGTGACACATTTGATCCTGAATTTTGAATCTTGTTCCAAATAAAGACAATTGAAGATACCATTGCTCAATTTCAAAAGCAAAGTTGTCAATTTAATAAAATATAAACTAATTTGACAAAAATAGATGTCAATTTTTTTTTTTTTGAATTTTTAAAAATTATTTATACTCACCAAAGATAAAATTTTGTAAAATTGACAAATTTTTTACATATTTATTTATAATTTTTTTTACCAAATTATTTTTTATTATGTGTTTGGATGATGATCATTTAATGGGTGGTTGTTAAACTTTTAATATGTAATTGATATATTTAATATATAAAATGACTAGTGCACACTTTCACCACGCTGCTTAAAGCATTAATGCTCTGTTGGGTTCACTAGAATAAAGTGGAATGGAATGAACATTCCATCATAATATCCAATCTCATGTTTGGTTCAACAACAAAATGATGAAAATTGTATTACAAATGGAATCATCATTCCACTATTACAAGGGATAATCATTCCATAAGGAGACTAAGGAATGTACCTTCCATTCCATTCTATTTTATTTCAAAAAACCAAGCATCACATTAGTGTGTTTTTATTTCTTTGTGGAAGAAACATAATGTACTAGTCAGTTATTACTGCTACAGTTATAAGTTCTCTCTCTCTGTCATTACATAGGGGACTGCAACATACCTGCGAATGCAACTCTTGTGTACGACATCAACTTTGTTGACATCTACAAGGGAAATAGGAAGTGAAGGATGTCCAATTCATATGATAGCGAATATATGACAAACCTGGGGCAATGTGTTCCAAGTAAGTCTCCTGACTGCTTATCCTGGGAATAAATTTTCAAATTGTCAGAGAGAACTTGAGATTGGATCTGACTAGTTAAACTTCTATAACCACCTTGCCCATTGTGCACTCATTTGCAAATAGAAAGATCAGGACCTCATAATAAGTTGGTCCAAGATATCTACATACTGGAGAGGGTAAGCATCAAAAACCCGAGGCCTCAATATTTTAAACGTATGACTAATCTTCCCCAAAATTTTGATGAGGAATAGCTTAATCCTTGTCAGACAACATTTAAATGGGAGGTGAAATTGACTATTCAACAACACAAAGCAACCAATTTCAAAGCAAGATCAATGGATGGTCCTTCAAAAATTAAATGGAACCTTAGATTAGATGTGATGGTGAAACTTCAACCTAAAAAGAGGTCCATGTCTTTTCTGGGAACAATGGCGAAGGTTTTTATAATATTCGGTGGCAATAGAAAATTTGTTTTGCTGATCATTTGATATCAGGACGAGGGTAATTAATTGTTTCTTGCGTTAGTGGCCAGTCTTGAATATCTGATTTATAAAATATCATAATTCATGACCGTTATTGATATTCACTCTACTTTATTTAGCACGTTTTCTGTTGTGTGATTTTCACCACCCAACATGTGCCACATCTTGTTGTACAATGCTGAAAACCTCATGCTTCTGTTGAGTACCCAGATTACATCACTTCCATGTGAAATCCACATCACGCAGATATGACTGTAGCATGGCATACCCACCCAAAAAAGACTGTAGCATGGCACACATGCTACAAATATGCATGCAGTATAGAACGGTTTTACAGTGGTCCACTTGAGAGATCTCTTATGTTAGAATGACCTACATACACAAGTACTCTTGTTTGGTTGTGTTTTCATTTTCATTTTTCTGTTTTTATTTTCCACAAAAACGGAAATCTTGTTTGGCTGACTGTTTCCAACACAGTTTCTGGGAAAATTTTGTGAAACACAAGACCACCTTTTAGGAGACACCAAAAAGTTTTCACGAATTTCTAAAAACTATTTTTGCACAAATATGAAAACAATGGGGTGTTTTCAAAGTTTTTATTGTTTTGTTTCCAAAAAAAAAAAATGAAAAGCGAAAACAAAGAAAATGAAAACATTACCACCAAATAGACCCATAGTTTTGGTCCCAGTATCATGTAGGACACATTCAAAGATTGCCTCTCAAATACATGATGATTATGTTAGATAGCAGCCTTGTAATGATATTTTGCTAGTATTGCATTGTGTGATAGAATTTGCCTGAACTTGGTTTGGTATTGAAGGTCTGTGGAGCAAAAGAGTGAAGAATAGTTTCCAAGTATAGATTGCAAGGTAAGCCAGAATATCATGGCTGACAGAGCAAGTCACCTTTTGTAAGAAGAATGAGAGAAGTGGTTGCTTGTCAACTCAGCTTGATTGCTTGGAACAACCATCCTCAATTATGTGTTAGAATTTAGCACATCATCATCTTTTGTATTTTGTAATCGTGGATCCTCCCAAATTTGATTATGCTACAAGTTCTTTGATTTTCTTCAAAATTATTTAATGATCTTGGACTTGCATGTCATTTTTTTATTTCAACCACTTATGATCGGTCATTTCGAATAAAGTTTGACTCAAAATCCCACCTTTCAAACTAAATACCTTTAAAGTACGTGAATCTTTCCGCTCTATTTTATTCGAGTACTACTACAAACCCACCCTTAGCAACCTAGAAATTACTCAGAAATTAATCTTTACCACACCTCGTATAGACTTCACATCGGCTCTACACTACACAAATTAATTTTCACCACACAATCATCCACTTACAAAATTCTAAGTAAGTCTGGATTACCAAATTTTCCTATTTTATTCTATGTGACCTACCATAAGGGGTCATGATCAAAATGAGGTGGTGATCCAGATCACTAAATAATATTTAACTTTTAGATAGTTATAGGTGAAATTCACAATTTTCAATAGAAAAAATCAATAAACAGGGTGGGATCTGTTTGCACCTGGTCTAAGAGTTTTGTTCTTACATTATAATGTCTTGCATAACCAACCATTGAATTACATCTCCTTCTTGTGATTATTATGCTTTCCACTTTTCAAATTTATGGGAGATGGAGAACTATTTCATCCGTATAGCTCTCAAAAAATATAATTAATACTAGATATTGAAATGTAATATTATGAATGGCAAAACTCTCCATCTCTTATCTTCCTGAGATTTGGAGTTATGAATGTTAATAAGAAGTGAGATGTACAAGAAGTCATAGAGATATGTAAGAACAAAAATTAGTATCACACATTCTTTCCTACTTGATCTTTGTAATTCTTATTGTATCAATTTTACCTTTCAATTTTTTATTATGTAACAATTCGGTCTAATTGATAACATTTCTTTATAAATTGGACTCTCAATGAGAAAAATGACCTATCCATTATTCTCAAAAAGATTTATGGGTAAGTCTTCAATTTGAAATAGTTCATTCCATTTTAAAATGGATTATTTTACTCTTAATTTTTATCTAATTTCTTAATGAAGGTTATCAATTGAATTAAATTGACAAAATATAAAGTAAAAAAAAAAAATTAAATTAGATTAAAATTGTCACAATTGGAACTATTAGAACTAAATTGATACCACCTAAATTAAATTGATACCATCCAAATTAAAATTGTCAAAATATCTATTTTATTTTGAGAAGGATTATATCAAATTAAACGATTAAAATCCAACAATAGCTAAAAAAAAACTAATAGGAACCAAGCCAACCAGCACCACCAACTTAAATTTGGAAAAAATAGATTACTTATAACTCTTATTACAGAAGAAAAATAAACTTCATCAAACATCTCAAATGTATGCGATCTATTACAGTCTAGTTCATTTTTAGAGTGTTTTTCTCATATTAAGCCTCTTTTGCATCTTATTTCTCAAACTAGGCCTAGTTTGGACGGATTTCTCAAACTAGGCTAAAGCACTATTACAAATCGCGTCTTCACTATTTGGAACCCAAAATTTGATAAATAGTGAAAGCGCTATTGCAAAACGCGCTTTTAATTAAGAAATCGCTGTTTCAAATCGCACTTTTAACATAAATTTTTTTTGTGAAGAAAACGCTATTTGAAATCGCGCTTTCACTGCGCATATAAATTTTTTTTTTTTTTAGAAAACGTTATTGCAAATAGCGTTTCTTTTGTTGACCACAACCAACCCACACTCTGACACACACACACCCACACACACCCACAACACTTAAGCATTGAAATAATATAATTTTTATATATAATAATAATTTATAATAATCAATTATATAATTTTTATAATTTTCGTAAATATAAATCATTTTTAGGTTATAGATGGTTTGATTTATAATACGTATGTAAGGGTAAAAATTTTTATAATCAAAAATAATTTTTACAATTTTTATAATCAAAAATAATTTATAAATTATCAAAAATAATTTATAATACGTATGTATTATAAAATTTTTTATAATAATTTATAATACATATGTATTTACTTTAAATAAATTATTTTTGATACTTATGCCTTATATATAATACGTATGTATTATATATATAATTTTTATATATTTATATATTTACTTTAAATAAATTATTAATAAATATATAATAATTATGTTATAAAATAAATTATTAATAAAAATTATTGATTGTAAAATAAATTGATTACTTTATAAAATTAATTGATTATAATTTTTATTAATAATTATTTATTATATATTTTTAAATAATTTTTAAATAATTTATAAAGATTATAATCAATTTATAAATAATTTTTGCAATTTTTATAATCAATTTTTACATACGTATGGCAATAATTTTTATAAATTATTTAAACCATACGTATGTAAGGGTAAAAAATCTTAAATTATGGATGATTTGATTTATCATTTATCAAAATTTTTACCCTTAAACCATACGTATGTAAATGTGAAGATGGGTTCACTGTAAATGTAAATGTGAAGATACGCATTAAATTATTTACATACGTATTAATTATAAATTTTTATAAATTATTTTTGAATAATACATACGTATTATAAAATGTGAAGATGGGTTTACTGTAAAAAATTTTAAATAAAAAATGTAAAGATTTAAATAATACATATGTATTATAAATTATTATAAAATTTTTTATAATACATACGTATTATAAAATTTTATTAACAATTTATTTTATAAAATAATTATTATATATTTATTAATAATTTATTTAAAGTAAATATATAAATATATAAAAATTATATATATAATACATACGTATCAAAAATAATTTATTTAAAGTAAATATATAAAAATTATATATATAATACATACGTATTATATATAATTTATTTAAAGTAAATACATACGTATTATAAATTATTATAAAAAATTTTATAATACATATGTAATATAAATTATTTTTGATAATTTATAAATTATTTTTGATTATAAAAATTGCAAAAATTATTTTTGATTATAAAAATTTTTACCCTTACATACGTATTATAAATCAAACCATCTATAACCTAAAAATGATTTATATTTACGAAAATTATAAAAATTATATAATTGATTATTATAAATTATTATTATATATATAAATACGTATTATAAATTATTATAAAAAATTTTATAATACATATGTAATATAAATTATTTTTGATAATTTATAAATTATTTTTGATTATAAAAATTGCAAAAATTATTTTTGATTATAAAAATTTTTACCCTTACATACGTATTATAAATCAAACCATCTATAACCTAAAAATGATTTATATTTACGAAAATTATAAAAATTATATAATTGATTATTATAAATTATTATTATATATATAAATTTTATTAGAAACTAAAGTGAATAATTTTGGTCAACATAATTTTTATATATTTAGAAACTAAAAATTATTGTGGGTTGGTTTTGGTCAACAAAAGAAACTTGCCAAAATAGGCTAAATTATTTTTGATACGTATGTATTATATATATAATACGTATGTATTATATATATAATTTTTATATATTTATATATTTATTTTAAATAAATTATTAATAAATATATAATAATTATGTTATAAAATAAATTATTAATAAAAATTATTGATTGTAAAATAAATTGATTACTTTATAAAATTAATTGATTATAATTTTTATTGATTTGTAATAGCGCTTTAGCCTAGTTTGGGAAATCCGTCCAAACTAGGCCTAGTTTGAGAAATAAGATGCAAAAGAGGCTTAATATGGGAAAAGCTCCCATTTTTAGCCCTTAACAGTCGTGTCATTTTAAATCAATAACGGAAAAATAGATAATAACGTTTAAATTATTAATAAATATATAATAATTATGTTATAAAATAAATTATTAATAAAAATTATTGATTGTAAAATAAATTGATTACTTTATAAAATTAATTGATTATAATTTTTATTGATTTGTAATAGCGCTTTAGCCTAGTTTGGGAAATCCGTCCAAACTAGGCCTAGTTTGGGAAATAAGATGCAAAAGAGGCTTTAATATGGGAAAAGCCCCCATTTTTAGCACTTAACAGTCGTGTCATTTGAAATCAATAACGGAAAAATAGATATTTTAACATGGAGTTAAAAAGCTTGGTTTGGAAAGTTTTTTTGATTTTTTTGATTTTTCTGTGAGAGAAAGAATGTAATGATTATGAGTTAGATGTGATGTTTTGTCTTTTTTAAACTAAAAAACCTATTTTGTTTTTTGTAACTATTTTAGTCCCAAACCCACCCAAACCCACTTCTCAAACAACGGCTAAATACACACTATTCCAAAATATGCATTTTGGTCTCTAATTCGTAAATTTTGTTCATTTTTTGTTTGTGAAGTTCTAAAAATACATCTCTTCCCTTTATCAATTTCAAACGGTGTTGACGTGAAGAATTAAAAAATAACAAATGGGGTACGTTACTTTAGAAACTAAAGTGAAATTTTTATAAAATAAAAATAAATAAATAAAAATTAAGTATAACGAATCCCATGTATTGGGATCATTAATATTATTAACCCTAAATAAAACCATCAAAATAATTGCCACGAATAATTGCGACGAAAGGTTTTGTTTGAAAAGAATGGTTGGGTTGGGTTTGGGATTATTTTAATTACAAAAAGACAAAAAAAAAATTTTAGCCCAATAAGATAAGACATCACATTCAATTCATAATCATTACATTCTTTCTCTCACAAAGTCAAAAGAACTAAAAAGTCATTCCCAAACGAGACTTTTTAACCCCAAGCTAATTTAGTCAAAAAGTCAAAAATTCAACCAACTTTCCAAACGATCCCAAAGTGGGTCATAAGTATCCTATCTAATTAGAAGAAGGGAATTACAGGCTTGATTGGTTTGTATCTGAAAATATAATTTTTAGAGAAAAATTTTCAAAATTTTGTCTACTCAAATTTTTTGAAAAAATTTTCTAAAATCACTTTCACTCTGTTTGGTTTCAGTTTTTAGAATTCACTTTTCAGAAAATTCTACTTTTTTATTTTTTTTTATTTTTTTGTTTTCACTGAATTTTTTTAATATTTTAAGTAATTTTTTTAATTTTTTGACACACCTACCATAAATACACTTCAAAGTATAATATTTGTAAAAAAAATCTTTAAAAAATTCACTAAATACCAAAAATATAAAAAAAAAATGAAAATGAAAATTCACTAGATTTTTAGTATTTTTGTGTATTTATTAATTTTTTAAAAAAAATTTCACAAATATTTTACTATTTAAATACATCTAAGTAAAGTATATCTTTAAAAAATGCCTAAAATTTTAAAAATATTCACTAAAAATAAAAAAAAACAAGAAAAATAAAAAACTCAATTTTCAAAAAATTGAAACCAAACACACTGTTTCTTTCTCCTATACATCAATCAATCGCTTTTTCTCTCTCCTCTCTCCTTTTCAATCACTTTTTTTTTCTCACACATCTACTCAATTATAACAAAATATCAAATCATTTCAAACTCCCAAACTCTAAAAAACTATTTTCAAAATATACAACCAAATAAACTAAAAAAAATTCTAAACTCTCCCCAAAAAAAAAATTTAAAAATTTATCTCAAAATACAAACCAAACACACCCAATTCTGGGCTGGTTTAGAAATTAATTTTTTTAATAATTTTTTAATATTTTACAAAAAAAGGTGTAAATATATAAAAGAATAAATTGATAATTTATAATAAATTTTTGACTTATTAATTAAAATGTTTGCTTCCGAAACGTATCAGTGTAAGTAATTACTGTGGGTGGAGGGTGCAACTCTTTCCGTGGGTTTCTTGTACAAAGAAAGTTGCACCTTTCATATTTGTATAATTATTTTTAACCTGTTACACTGAATTGTAATTCCTCCTAAAAAAATAAAAAATAAAAATAAAAATGCGCCTTTGATAGGCGACCTTCATCTTCTTATATTTTTCCACTAATAATTTTAAAACAAAAATATCATTTTGCTCTCTAAACTATCACTCAAAAATAAATTTAACCATTGTTCTTTTAATAATATAAATTTTATACTTAAATTATCCAATTTTGCATCAATTTTACTTTCACCGTCAATTGTCGTTTATAATCAAACAAAAGTTGTTAATGTAGCTTTCGAACTTCATTTGAATTTCATTTCATCAATTAGACCCTAAATAAAATGAAGTTTTGGGATCTAATTAATATTTTGGGCTAAAATAAAATTTTAAACAAAATTCCGGTATCACATCAGCAATTTTTGTTTGATTGTGAATAGCACTAACGCGAGAGTAAAATTGATTTAAAATTAAATAATTTTGGTGTAAAATTAATAGGACGAATTACATTAACAGTCCCTGTAGTTTAAGGCTTATATTACTTTGGTCCCTAACTTTTCAATAGTGATACATTTGACCTTAAATTTTGAATCTCGTTTCAAATAAGGATAATTAAATATAGTATTTCATTTGCAAACAAAAATGCTACATTTCAATAGCAAAGTCATCAATTTGATAAAATATAAACTAGTTTGACAAAAATAAATGTTAAAAAGTTAATTTTTAATTTTGAAAAATTATTTTTACACACCAAATATAAAATTATATAAAAATGATAATTTTTTTACTAAATTAATTTTTAGTATGTGTTTGAATGATGATTATGTAAAAGGTGATTGTTTTTGTTGATTTTTTTTTTTTTTTTTATGGTTATTATGGAACAGATGGTTGTTTTTGTTGTTAACAAAATTTTTAGATGATTATCACGTAATGGATGGTTATTAAGCTTTTAATGTATAAGCGATATGTTTAATATATGAAATATTTTTAGGTTTGAATTTTTTGATTTAATGGACTAGTTTAATAATGTCATCAAAGTTGTCGCTATGTTTGACTTTTGAAAAAATAAAAACTAATTTAAAGAAAATAAATATAAAAAAAATATTTAAAAAATTATTTCTACCCACTCAAAAAATAAAATTATATAAAAATGATATTCTTTTAATTTTTTTCACCAAATTAATTTTTAGTTTCTTAGAAAAAAATTTCTGAAAATAGATTAAGAAAATCAAACCAAACAAAACTTTATAACCAAAAAAGTGACACATTATTTATTAAAAAAAATGTCATTACATTTCAAATAACATACAAGTTAACCAACACAAAATAAGTTGTATGACGACTTTGTTCTTAAAATTGACCATTTGCAAAAGAAATATCTTTGATTGTCCTTCTTTGGAACAAGATTCAAAATTCAAAATTCAAGATCAAACGTATCACACACAGTTGGAAATAGGGGTTTTAGCAGCAGTTAAAAAACGCCGCTATAGGTCCCAAAAACGCCGTCAAATCCTTTTGTGACGTTTAGCACCAAACATCGAAGATGTGGCCGTCGCTATAAATTTATGGCGCTTTAGAAACATCGCTATATTGCAATACGCGACGTTTTCTGAAAACGCCGCTAAAAGTTCTACTAACGGCAACATGACGTCACTATGCTATTTAGCAACATTTTTAAAACGCTGTCGTATCTCTTTTTTCAAAAAAAATCCAACCGTTGGTATGATATTTAGATACGTTTTTAGAAACGCCATAATCGCCTCTTTTTTTAAAAAAAAAAAATTGTGCTAATTTTTTGGAATTGAACTAAAAAAACTTGTAATAAAATTGAAAAATAGCACTTATATGAAATAATAACTCCCATTCAAATAGAAAATACAACATTAGTTCACTTTCCCATTCAATTTAATATCCAATCACCATTACTCACAAAATAACATATCTACAAATGATATTTTAACACCACCCACAAAATACGTCAGACATGTGTCCATTGTCTGCTTTCCAATGTCCTAAAAGGTTGTGAACTCCATGAGCTTCTTGCTTGTTCACCATGACCTTATCTACCCACTCACCTAAGCCTATTTCTCTATCGTCCTCCCCATAATTCTGACTAGGACTAGTGACAGGAGGCCAGGGAGATGAACTTCCTAATAGCTCATCAAGATCAAAACTCTGCCTCTTTTGCCTCAATCCTGAGTTGTTCCGTACCTACAAAAAAAAATTACATCATACATGACCCCTCTAGATTTACAAATATCAGAATTAAAATGACTAAATAGAAAAATAAGGAAAATAACTAAAAGACTACATGAGAATTAATGATTATATAGCTACCCTCATCTGACCTAACTTTGCCTCTTTTGCCTCAATCCTGAGTTGTTCCATACCCACATCTGCCTCTTTTGCCTCAATCTTGAGTTGTCATTAATGATGTTGAAATATACTTTTAATTGACATATATATATATATATACTTTTGATTGAGTAGGTGCCACGTGCTTTCCGGTTAGTAGCCGGTAAAATAGAGATTGGTAGTGCTAGTTATGCCTACTTATAGACACCAGCCTAGGAATTTCTAGTGTCGTATTTACCGCCCCTTGTTCTATGAAATGGATGATTGAATTGGTTATGCTTTTAAACAAATGCATGGCATGAGAATTTCAAAATGAGAAAACCTATGATTTTTGGCATTGGCATCTCATATGCACTGCACCTCATGATATTGTTAAAATGCGTGCACTTTATTTAGATTATCTCTGCTGGGCTTTATGCTCATCCCTTAGTGGAAACCATTTTTCAGGTGATTGTGGTGTGCCTCCACCAAAGTGAAGGCATGGAGGATCTTTTGGAGCATAAGGCTCAATTATTTATTTGTTTTGTTTTCTTTACAAGCCAAAGGCTATCTATATATGGGTTTGAAAACCATTTTGTTGTAACCGGTCAAAGCCTTGGAACTTGTAGCCGTTAAGGCATAAGTTTGTATTTTGTTGCTTTAATTTGTTATTATCACATGCTATAAACTCATATCTTAAGGATGATGAATGTATTAATGCAAGTGGTCTCTCTTTTGTGAAATCTCATGTTGGATATCGCTAATAGAAAAATGGTGATTTAGTATGAATGTTCACTATTGAAATGGCTATGTTATTCAATGTTCTTGCATGTAATAATGAGAAGTAATGAGATTTAGATTATGCCTATAAGTTAATCTAGATATATCAGATATCAACATTTTTTGGGGCGTTACAACTTGGTATCAGAGCTACCGGGTTTGAATACTTGGGGCTCGTGGGAAATGGTTTTTACCACAGTGGGTTCATTTCGCTAGTCAGAAATGTTGTATATCTTATATGCTATGTGATAACATGTTTATGTGACTATGTGGGTATATGGTTAAACTTCTGAGATGTGATTTGCGTCCATGAAATTCTTTGAAGTCCTTTTAGAAAAGCACCTGATCAATGCTATATCTATTTGGAAGTCTTTGAATGTTTGTGGGACGAGCCAATATCTTGGAGGGGTAACTCGTATGTGCTCTATGTGACTATGTGCTTACATGGTTTGCCTTATGTGATGTAGATACATGTATAGGTTTATGTTAATCCGTATGCGGCGTGTGAGAACTAGTGTGGAGTACTTACTTCTTAGCTTAATTTTGTCTCTTATATAAGATGTCATAAAGTGGAAAGGCCGTAACAGAGGCACTCGGGGTGCCTGGGGGTGTTCTCATGCAGGAGGATACCTTTTCCCCAGGAAGAAGGTGTAAGCTAGAGTAATATGGCCGGGATGATTGGTCAAGATGTTGTGGAATTAGCATTGAAGCATAGGTTAACTGATTTGTGGGTGTACATGTGACCTTAAAATACTAGAGATTGTGTTGTGTAGAAACTGGTTTGTTGTTATGAGGAGTCAATTATTTTTTTCAATTTTATATCAAGTTTGTGGAAGTGGACTAGATGAAAAATCTTACAAGTAGCATGAGTTAGAAATTAACCTTATTGTAATAGTATGGTTTGGTTGTGACTTTAATGATGATTGAAGTAATCTATGATGGGCCTTAGGCCAATTATTTTGTTTGTGTTTGGGAATAAGCGTAGTCTTAGCATGATAGAAATTATAGCGTGTAGTAAGAGATGTGTTTCTTAGAGAGTTTGTTTTATTCATAATTTTGCTACAAATCCTAAGAGGGCAAATGAGATAAATAATTTTGAGATAGATTGGAATGAGATTAAATTTGATTTGGTTTGCGCCATTTGATGAGATTTTTAGTAGTAACAATATTGACTTGTGAGTCGATATTTTAGAATATGTAAGTGAGTTCCGAGTGCCTTCGAGATTGGTCGAGTCCATTGTCTCAGAGTTAGTTGTTGATGTTCTCAAGTGCAATAAATGAGTGTTGAGGGACATGATGTGATGGATGTTGTGGAGTTGTGTTAGCAACCTATGTTCTTAGAGAAAAATTTTAAGATTACTTTGTGAGGATATTATAATTCTAAACTAGGTGCTTTAAGATAATTAGTATGGTGGTAATTTGAGTTTTCGATTGAAATTTATGCTTGACCCATCGAGAGTGATTGATGTTAACTTTTACAGTTACTTTTATGTATGAGTTATTAATTGTGAAGATGGAAGGTATAGGAGAGTATTTTGGGTTAAATTCGGTGTGTGTCCTGATGGCGTGGTTCATGTAATGAAAATAGAGATTATCTTGTATCCCTTGTCCTTTAGCTATAAGATTGCTTTGTATCCTTGGTGTAAGAGTTGTAAATCCCTTATATTGATCCTTCGTTATGCTACAAGTGTGGTGAAAATTCGTGTTGTTGGTATGTTGGTCTAATATTACCACTGAGTTCAATTTGAGTGTATTTGACCATAAGTGGTAAGTGTTTTCTTAATTAAAATGTATTTAGTTTTGCCTAATAAATGATGATTCCTTATTTTAATTTTGTTTCATCGTGTTTTGTGGTGATATTACCTTAGAAGAAGTTATTCGACAGACCCCTCATCGGGGAATAAATTGGTATGAAGTACTTTCATTATTTTGTTAGTCTTGGAAATTGTTATGGGATAACTATTGTTGACATAAAAAAAAAAAAAAATTAGAGTGAATGAGTGGCATCATAGCTTGTGGTTATATCTTTTAAAATTTGGGTAGAAACGAGCTGACTAGAGACTTCAAAGGAGATTTCAAAGTCACTACAACAATGAGTATTTGTTGGGGTAACCTTTCGTCTTGAGTTGTGTAGGCCTTTCATGGTGGATTTGATATGGTGGTTGGTGTCGTTATTTTGGGACGAGAGTAGTTATGAGGATTATATTTTATTTTCTTTGCATTTTAGTAGGTTATGGCAGATTACTTTCCGAGTTAAATTGTTTTTCAGTTAGAGCAGATTTCATAGTGATTGGATTGAAGGGCTGAAAAGATTATTTTCTTTAGAATTCTGAATCAGAAATGTAAAATTATTTCTTTTGACAAGGGATGTACATTGAATTTCCTTTGGAGAGATTTTATTATAATTTAAGGTTAATCTATTTATTAACTATTTGGGAATTCTAGAACTGTTTCAGTGTTAATCTTTGTATGTGTATTATTGTGATTGGTTTTGCATACTTCTAAGGTGAGAGGTAGACTATTCTGTTAACTGGCCTCAAGTGCAATATTAATACTTGTCAATAAGTGAGTTAGTATAGTAAGAGTTGTTTAATTTGGGTTTGATCTCGTGGGTTATCGTAATATTAGTGTGATGTAGAATCGTGTTGTAACTTTAGAGTTAGTGTCATGGCTTGGGTTTTAAAGAATGAGAGTGGCTTCAAGTTAACTTTTGTTGGGAGTACCTTAGTATTGTTAGAATGTGTATCTAGTCTTGATGAATTCTATGTGGACTCAAAGTGCATTGTGTGAACGTTTGGGTAAATTCTATGTTGGAGTGAAATTGTATGGGTGGATGTAGACAAGTTTGCATAAACTATTAGTTAATTCGTCAAGTGAAAGAATAGAGTGGATCGGTAAAAATAATACAGAAATTTCTTGGTTGGGGAATTAAAGTTGTGGCTGAGAATTTTCGAGTAGTGTGTTTGGCGTGATTGCATTATGTTTCATAAGGGTTGGTGTTTCTTGTTGTTCAAGTGAAACATTTGAGGCTAAAGTGATCTGTGAATTTTTTTTTATGGAATAATTTAGGGAAGAATATGATTGTACTAGGGGATGAATGGAGGTTCTCATGGAATGAAATATTTGAAGTCATTATTTGTGTTAGTTTTATTCAATTGGGTAACCGAGTATGAATTCATTTTAATATTGAGATGTCGTGTGATGGTTGCGATTACAAAATATATCATTGAATTGTGTCTTTAAAGTGAGGGTGTTCTCATTGGTTAAGAGTCTTGAGATAATCACTTTGGATGGATATTAAGTAAATTGTTGCACTAGATTATGGAAAAGATTGTTTGTGGTAAGTCATCTTTAATAGTGTGTAATATTTGAATACTTTTTTGAGTGCTCTTCAAAGTAGTGAGATTCTTTTGTTGCTGTGACTTGTTGAGTTAGTTGTGTAGAGCAAGCAAATTTTGTAGGTGTGTTTGAACGTGTTCGAGTAAGGTTGTATTCCAATTGCGAGTTCGACAGATTTTAATTAACCCCTTATATGTTGCAAGAATCACCTACATTTTTTCCCTTCTATTATAACTGTTTGTCGAAATCCTAGTATGAGTGGTTTTAAGTTGAATGGTGGCTTCTATGGAACAATGTATCTTAATATCATGGATGGCTGGTGGGTGCAGAAATTTTGTTTTTGGAGTCTATTGAAAATTTGTTACTTCACATTAGTAAAATAATTTTACGGATGTAATTAGAATGAGATGTTATCATGATTGTAGGGCTGATTGGATTAGACCGTTCGTCATTCTTGTTTGATTCACGCTATATACCATCATTGAGGAAATATTGTTGTGTTTACAGCTCTCTAATTAAAGTGAGTTTGAGAGTTTTGATTTTGGTTACAGTGTCTTTTATTATGGGAGGTAAGAGAGCGTTAAATTCTTGAGAGTGAGCTTAGTACGTGTTTGGGGTATTGAAAGAATATCTCAATGTGAAAATGGTTATTGAGAGTTTAAGGCTCAAGTGATTATGCTAAGAGTAAATCCCACTATTCTTTTTATCAAGGCAAATTTTGGAGGCAAAATTCCTTAAGAGGGGAAGATTATAACGAGTTGAATCAAATTGAATTTATTTATTTATTATTCTTTTCAATATTTGTGTAGTATTTTTTTTTTTTTTAATATGTTTGTGGGTTCGGGTGTTGATTGGAGTTGGATTTGTATAGATTTTCAAATCGTTTGATTGTTTAGTTATTATTATAGTTGTGGTGTTGTAGACCATTCTATTTAAATTGGTGAAAATAAATTATATTACTTCTTGATTTCGACTTCGTAAGGCCCGCTTGGCAAATTTTTTAGTTTTAGTTATAGTAATTCTTGGGTCTTGAGTAATAAATGAGATATAAATTTAATTTTTGAGACTTATTTGATTAGCCCATACTTAATCATTTTGGTTCATATTTAATTATATGAATGGTGGGGACCACCTTAAGTCTTAAAATTTATTTTATACTTTAATCTCAGTTGGAGATTTATTTTAAATTATTAAACTCCATTCATTTTGGACCTAATTGATTGAATCATGACTCATTTGTAACCATGTATTATTGTTGTTATTATTATTATTATTATTTATTTTATAACCTTGAGAGAGTTACAAATATTTATGGTATGCACCATCAAACGAAATATATTTTGTGGTAAGAAAATATTATATCTTTTTTGTCATTAATGATGTTGAAATATACTTTTAATTGACATATATATATATGTACGTATAGATAGATATTTGTATTGATTTGAAAAAAGAAAAAAAAAAATTAAAAGCAACACGTGAGCCCTCTCTCTCCTCCCTCATTTTGTTTCTTTTTCTTTTGTTCTTGCAGAACACTTCCCCTATTTTCTTCTTTCTCTCTCTGAATTTTTTTTTTTTTTTTTGGGGTTACATTTATCGTATAAAATCTTTGATCTACCTAAATCTATTGGGTTTTAGACCATGGTTCTTAAGATCAAAGTGAAGAGCTTGACGAGAGCAACGTTTTGACTGGTGGAGATTGAAATCCAACAAAGTCGAAAATTGGGATTTTTGCTTGTTTTCTCTTCTAGCTTTTGAGGTAGGGATTTTCTAAACATTTTGTATGTGTTTTAGCTTTATTATGTGTTATTTTGATAGTGTGATATTTGAAAAGATTAGGGTTTTATTAATGGTATATTAAATATATAAAAAGGGGGAAGTTCTCAACTTGTTTTTAAAATCCATTGCTAGTTGAGTTTGGTTTTTGTATGACTCATGAATGTTGAGGAATGTATTTATTTTATTTTTGAGAAATCTCCAAATTTTAATAAAACCTAAAAATTTAAATGTTAAGATTTAGATTTTTGGGATGAGTTTGTGAAAAGCTTACAAGAGTTAAAAATATATGTTTATTTGAACAAATGAGAACTTGAAAGTGAATGTTTATAGGGATGAGATTGATGAGAATGTTGTTGGGAATATTGAAAACCATTGAGGTTTCTTTTGAAAATTGTTAAATTTGAAAATATTGAACTTTTAAGAAAGAAGAGAATATTTGTTATGTTGAGGTATTGAGAATTGTTGAAAGAAAGTATGTTATTTTTGGCATTACAAAAATTCTTGATGAATTCTTGAGTTTGAATAAAAAGGGAAGATTGATGATTTTTTTTAAAGAATATTATGATTCTTGATTGAGTTGGGAAAGAGGAGATTGAACATGTGATTATTACTCCTATGTTGAAATGATTGAAAATATGAGATTATGAGTTATGTTTGTCTCTTGAAATTTATATTTTGTATAGAGATAATTGTTTGAGCAACCATGGAAAGTTGTGTTGATTATTGTAGAAATTGCATGTGTAATAGGTAAATTCAAATATTTGTAAATTCATGCATGGCATTAAACATTGCATAATTTCATGATTTAATTATTGCATTAGATTTGAGAAATTGATTTTTAAATTGATTCATTGAGAATATTTGAAATATGTTGAGTTATGGGGTAAATAAGTTTGGTAAATCCGGATAGGAGGTGTAGATTGGTATTGTGTAAGTTGGCCTGAGTGTCCAGGGTGAAAAATCGAAAACACGCGCGGAGTAGGTGCCACGTGCCTTCCGGTTAGAAGCCAATAAAGTAGAGATTGGTAGTGCTAGTTATGCCTTCTTGTAGACACCAGTTTAGGGATTTCCAGTGTCGTATTTACCGCCATTTGTTCCATGAAATGGATGATTGAATTGGTTATGCTTTTAAACAAATGCATGGCATGAGAATTTTGAAATGAGAAAACCTATGATTTTTGGCATTGGCATCTCATATGCATTGCACCTCATGATATTGTTAAATTGCGTGCACTTTATTAGATTATCTCTGCTGGGCTTTATACTCATTCCTTAGTGGAAACCATTTTTCAGGTGATTGTGGTGTGCCTCCGCCAAAGTGAAGGCGTGGAGGATCTTTTGGAGCACAAGGCTCAATTATTTATTTGTTTTGTTTTCTTTGCAAGCCAAAGGCTATCTATGTATAGGTTTGAAAACCATTTTGTTGTAACCGGTCAAAGCCTTGGAACTTGTAGCCGTTAAGGCATAAATTTGTATTTTGTTGCTTTAATTTGTTATTATCACATGCTATAAACTCATATCTTAAGGATGATGAATGTATTAATGCAAGTGGTCTCTCTTTTGTGAAATCTCATGTTGGATATCGTTAATAGAAAATTGTGATTTAGTATGAATGTTGACTGTTGAAATGGCTATATTATTCAATGTTCTTGCATGTAATAATGAGAAGTAATGAGATTTAGATTATGCCTATGAGTTAATCTAGATATATCAAATGTCAATATTTTTGGGGGCGTTACAGTAAATGAAGTTTATGACATGTATTTTAGCTCATTGAGAACCAAAAACAAATGTAACGTTAACTCAATCACCTCACTGTCAGATTCAGAACACTCCTTTTACACAGAATCAGCCCCCAAGCTAACATCATCATCTTGAATGTCATCATTTTCATCCTCACAAGGATCGAGCACACTCTTAACTTGCACAAATTCCCAGTTGCAAACATTAACTTAAAATTTTCGAACAAGGGACCAAGTGTTCCTGCAATATTCTATCCTTACCTTGAGAGCTAATACAAATTGCTTGTTGTTGACATTCCCAACCTCCATTTTCGGAGGATTTTTTATCCATGGATTATGAGCTTCTTGTTCTGAGCAGCTTCAGAAGAATGGAGGCTCGTAATCCACAGGCTGCAAGATCAATGTGTGAGTGACTATACTTTTCTGTGGTCAAATAATACAGGGAGAGGAGAAGGATTTTTAGATGCATTATTGGGATAATGACAAGCCAAAATACCCAACATCTGCAAGATTCAAATGTCCCTATCTTTACCAGAATTTCTCATTCCAACAAAATTGCAGTTTAAAAAGAACACAATTCTAACAGCATAGAGATAATTTATAATTAGATAATATCATTGGACAACTAATAGAACAAACCACAAAAGATGCAAATTGATGGAGATCATATGCAGACACTAGTGCTTATGAGTTGCATTAGTTATTTCCTCAGCCTTTTCATGGGAACAATATCAAATTTTGGATTTTCTATACCTTGACTAGCAAATCAAGGATATCCAATGAACTAAAAGATGAAGTACACAAAAATATAATTAAGTGAAACGCATACCATGACATCATCATAGTAGAGGAGTTTCATCACAATAGTGCATTGAAACACAAATCAAATAAAAATCTGACAATCAAAAGCAAAGCTTTTAAATTGTATCAAAATTCGAGCTGTTGGGTTAATTATATCAAAATTTTATTAATTATTGGTGAATATCGACTTATTCCCTACATGAATGACGTCACGACCCAAACCCGCCCCTTCAGGTTTAGCGACATAACCGGCCAGTAATCCTGGGATTACCAAAGGCCTCTTAGCAGAATAACAAAATATAAGGGCCTATGGAAGCAATTATACAAAATTCAAGGTCCATAGAACTATGTAGACATACATGAGACAAATAAGTTTTAAACTTATATAATGTCAAACTTCCATAAAACTTATATCACAATTTATATAATGTCATGAGGGACTAAGCCCAGCGTACAGACAAGCAAAAATAATCAACAAAACATCTTCAACAGGCTCACAAAACTTGACTTCTCAAAAAAGGAACCTCCCCGGGAGGTGCAGTAGTTGGCTAACTCAAAACACTCTAGGCAGCAACTTAGGTCTGGTCACGCGCCTATTCACCTACATACATAATATAAATAGCGAACGGAAGCCTAGTGAATAATAACAGTGTCATGACCCAAACCCGCCTCTATAGAGGTTAGGATCATAACCGGCCAGTAATCATTAGATTACCTATGGTCTCAGACAGAAAACAAATTTGAAATAATCATATGGGGCCAAAAGCGGAAGCAAAAAGATGATAATTGTCCAATGAGTTTGTGCATAAACGGAATAAACAAAAACATTTCTTATATTAATAAATCACACCAAACATACCCACATAAAAGACATTCTATGTCTAGATCCATGTAATACCATATTTATACAAAACCATAGCTTATATACAGATAAGGTCAAACATGACCATCAAAAGAAGACAAAAGGGTCAAAACGATAGTTCTGAAACTAAGGCCTCATTCGTGAGGCGTGTCATGGTTGACTCCACAAACTTGACATTCTTTCTTGGGTTCATTACAGTTAGGGTTGGTCATCCTGCTGCTTACCAACATACATATATACAAAGAGTGAGTGAAAGCCTAATGAATAATACCATAGTAAAGAGGATATACGAATGAGCTTCATATTAAGTGCATCGAACCCATAAATTTCATATACAAACGGCCTTAGGCCCATTCCAGGTTTTCTTGTACATGTCAAACAGCTTCGAGCCCAATTTAGATCCTTATCAAACCTATCAAATGGCCTCGGGCCCATTGCATCAAACATGTTAGACAGCCTCAGGCCCATTACATAACTTGGCGGACTCATCAAACGGCCTCGAGCCCAATTCAAACACTTCAACGTATCAAACGACCTCAGGCCCATTATTTCCATATCCGCATCTATGCGCATTTCATATTCATGATCATGATCACTTTTCATTCAAACGGCCTTTGGCCCGTTATTTCCATATTAGTATCTATGCGCATTTCATATTCATAATCATGATCACTTTTCATTCAAACGGCCTTTGGCCCGTTATTTCCATAATCGTATCTATGTGTATTTCATATTCATGATCATGATCACTTTTCATTCAAACAGCCTTTGGCCCGTTATTTCCATATCCGTATCTATGCGCATTTCATATTCATGATCATGATCACTTTTCATTCAAATGGCCTTTAGCCCATTACATTCATATTCAAACGGCCTTTGGCCCATCAAGATATTTAAACGGCCTTTGGCTTATCAAAATATTCAAACGGCCTTGGGCCCATCAAAATATTCAAACGGCCTTTGGCCCAACAAAATATTCGAACGGCCTTTGGCCCATCTAAATATTCAAACATTTCAAACGGATAGAATTCTCATTCATAATTCAAATTCACAAGTCCAGAAAACCTATATATGAGTAGCATTTAGAAAATAATATACATGAAAATATCTTTACTAAAATATTACTCACAATGTTCCGATGCTCAATTCGTCCTTACACTTGACCCTACACAATTCGTAATACATATAGAAATTGGGTCACAATACAATTCATTCCGTTCTTTAATTCGTTTAATTCTCTTAGGCTCTTTCCGACTCTATATTTCATTTATAATGCTCAGTACGTGCCTAAGAGTGCTTAGAAGTGAAAGAGAACGGAAATCGAAATATGAACTAGCTTTTCAAAATTTTCTAAAACAGGGGACTCTGCTCGATCGCAGCTTTAGTCGCTTGAGCGGACTGCAAAATTTACGAAATTTCTGGAAGCTTGATTTCTCCACTTGAGCAGACAGGTCAAATTCTGGAATTTCCAAAATTCTGTTTGAAGCTCAAAGCACATTTCTAAAGGTCCACTCCATGTATAATATATTCAAATATGCAATGACACTCCCAAAAACATATATATTTAAAGTCATTTCTAACTCTTAGCTCAAATCTCCATGAATTTAACGATTTTAATACTTTTCTTCCTTTCTTACAAAATATAAAATTGATTCTTAATCCCTTTTTTCTATTTTCCTATAAATCATGAAATTGGAGTTATGAAACTTTGCATGTATGAAATTCAAATCAAAATCAAGTCAATTCTTGATTGTCAAATTCTAAATCATAATTAATTTCTTGATTTATCCAATTTAATTTTCTTCATATCGAACCCAATTCAAACTCATAAATTCTAAAATATGAATTAAACTTTCAAAAACTTGGATTCATACATGACTTGTCTAAAAACACACAAACTCTTAATTAATCAAGAAAATATGATCAATTTTAGATCATTTACATTAAAACTCCTTTAATTTAAAAATTGAACTCATTTGTTCATAAACCCATAATTTTCCAAGGCTTAATTCTTATCGCACCAAAACATGAAATCAATTATTATAAATCCATGATGCATGTACAATTAGAGTATTAAAACTTGTAGAACCATGCATGTAGAAATTAGACCCAAACTCATGCAAGATATTCCAAAATCAAACCCAAAATAATTAATTCCAAATTTAACTTCCATAAATTTGAACCTAACTTTATTTCCTCATCATCTTGCTAATTTCTTTTTAATTGCATGGAATTGAATCTACTTACTTCTTAACTTCAACTTCTAGATAATTTATCTACAAGATTTGAGCTTTGATTCCTTAGCTAGAGTTCTTGATTAATGAGTTTCTTATGCATGCAATTTCCAAAATTTAAATTAAAATGATGAAACTTAACATAATTTTCCATGATCATGTATGTAACTCATTTCTTGCTAAAAACCCAATTTCTTTCTAATTTCATGAACATGATTCCAAACTCTTCTCAATCTCAAGCAAAAAAAGAATATCCTACATAAATCAAGCTTGAATTTCATACCTCAAATTTTAATTTCAGCAATTAGATTTGATTTCCCCTTTAAATTTTCTTCTTCTCTAGCTTCCGTAATTCTCTTCAAAATTTCCAACAAGGTCTAAAGTATTGAACTCTCTCTCTCTCTCTCTCTCTCTCTCTCTCTCTCTCTCTACACTCTCTAATTCACTCTCTTCCCTTTCAAATGCTCCCAGCAGAGCACCAAGCACAAAACCCCTTTAACATACACACACATGCACACCCTCTTCTTGTTGATAACACATAGCACACGTGCACACACTCAGATTTCTCTGCACACACACCCACATATATTCTCAAACTCTAAATCATTCTACAATGTAATTTATGCTTAAGATTAATTTAATTAAATAACTCTTATTCTTAATAAATATTTATTAACACATAATTAAATTAATCATAACTAATCATAAACCCCACATAATTTAATTTATCTAATTTGACTTTCTTTAGAGCCCAATTAATTATATTTAAATTTATCAATCTGAATCAGATTTTTAATCAATCTCCCAAAAGGCTCCAAATATTAAATTAAACTTATTTTCATCATCAATTTGGATTTCCCAAACCATTTAGGCCTTCAATTTCTAATCAGACTCCAAATTTTCGTCAATAAATTACATATTCAAATTGGACACCCCATAAACAAATTTAATTCGTAATAATCACAATTCTCGATCCTCATAATTTAATTAACTTAATTAACTACAATTCGGACCTAATTAATCGAATCTCAATTTTATTAAATCAAATCAAATATTTAATTAACTCCCAAATGAGTCTGTAATTAAAATTAAATTGATTCAACTTCTTAATCTCACTTCCTTAAGCCATTTGGACCCTTAATTTCTAATTCCAAAATAAATTTTCAATAGAATCATATATGAATCAGATTCCACAATTCTCGTAGATCCCAAATTAAATTACGATAACGACTAATTAAAATCCCAAATCTCCCTAATTAACCAAATATAAAATATTATACATGGCGGGGTGGTCACAAACAGAGTAAAGGGTCTACATGAATGATGTCCATAACAGATTCAGAAATCAAAGTTCATATCAAAAATATATTTATATTCATATTCTTGTTCAAACTACATATAGAAATCAGAGTTCATACTTCATCATACATGATACATCCAGTAGCGTTATCATGCTTGTCAGTTCTATAAGAAACCTTCGGTACCGGGAAACTTGTAACATACTTGAGCCACGGTATTATTACCCCCGGGGAAAGGGCCTTGAGACCACAGTATTATTACCCTCGGGCAAGGGCCTTGTGCTAAGGATGTCACGAATACATTTTAGAAATTTGGACAATCATTCATTCATACAAAACATTGCATTTCAGAAAATTGATCATTTCATAGTATCAGAAAATAATTAAAGTTAAACATAACTTTACAGAGTTATTACTCATAGATGGCTCCACTTGCAGAACAGACAAATCAGATAACTTGTGGCACGTGACCTACACACATATTGCAGAAACACATAATGAAACACACACTTGGTTGGTACTTAACTTCTTTCATTTCGTTCTTAGTGTGTTTCTAGGTCTAAACCTCTTATTGTGTCTTAATCATGGTGTAGACGTGCCCTTGCGCTTCATGCTTTTCCACAGTTCGGACCCAAATTGTCACGGTTCTTAATCTGATCTCACAATGTGCGATGTGAGATTGATAAATCACCAAAGAGTCCAAATCCGGAAAATCGTTTTGGAAAATTGATTTTTAAGAAAGAAGTGTCAAACATGGACTGCTTTGTCAGATACAGAGTCCCCACCTAAATATTTTATTTTGGGAAAATTTAGGAAACCCTGACTCGTTGCCTAAGGCCACGTGTTCGTCATCACCAAAGTTACCTAGGCTCGGGAACTTGGGTACGATTGGGGAAGGTCCTCTATGAGCACCCCCGCTCGCCCGATCAAAGATCGGCCACTACTAAACATGATATTTTGTTTTTGAAAACACATATGTTCTTATTCCGGTTAATTAGCTAATCTTACTACGTGAGGCGTACAGCAAAACAAGTATAAACTAGATCGCCTAATTTGGAACAAAGCATCGCATATCTGTCTGTTTGGAAAACGGTTTAAGGTTTGCTACTCGCAAGTAGGCTAAAACACGGATTTCGATAAACTGTTCCAATTCAAGCAACCCAACCTTCACCCACAGGCATTCAGGTAGTTATATCACATAAGCAATTAGCCTCATGGTAAGCATGCTATCATGTTAACACTCACATACATGCAAGATGCTAAAGCATAAACATTCACAGTGTACTCCGAGTCAAAATAAAGAACTAGTTAGTAATCAAATGCATGATCCTAGCTCATGTTAAGATGGCTAATGCAACATATGCAAAATGCAACTAGAAATAGGCTCGACTATTCTAAAATGACATGTGAGATGCAATACTTGATACATATATTCAAGTAGAAATTGGAGTACAATGCAGTTAGTATGATGCGTCGAGCCCTGTGCATGCAATACAGATGAATGGATGCAAACATGCGAGCATAAGGAATGCTAATCGAAATATACCCTAACTCTAACCATCGTAAACGGTTAAATAAAAGAGAGAAAGAAATGGAGGTTGGAAGACATGCATCACACACACGCACGCTTATTACACAATTGTGCCTCTCTCGACGGAGGGACCGAAAGAATAATACAAATTAACTAACTAACAAGCTAATTAATTATTACACAACACTTAACTAATTAAGCAAATTAATTAAGCTACTAAAGTAGTAAAACAGCCTCGGGAAGAGAGGCGCATGCATGCTTGGTCGGCTTCGCTCGGAAATCCATCGCCATGTCATATTGCCTCTGTTTGCACTGCTCTGCACCTCTGAAGGCTGCACGAGTCTCAAGGATGCTTCTGAACCATTCCCTGAACATTGTGGGAGGTCATCGACCAAGTGGAAAGACCATCGGCCATGAGGAACTGGTCATCGACCATTTGTGGGGCTCTCGGCCAACAATGCATAGCCGGCCGGCACTGAAGATGGCCGATCGGTCATATCTTCCTGCAGAATGCTGTGTTGCTGCAGTAGAGGACAAACAGAGCATGACAATACATTTACAAGACAATGTTTGCACGACCACTCTCCCTATCATGTTATGAACTCAAGGGAGTATAGTCCTCGACCCTCGGACCACCAATCACACATTTCAATGCATGATGGCCAAAGAAGCCAAGTGTGCAACTTCAATATCAAATGAAATGCACACAAAACGCATAAAGGGGCCCCCAACCTCTATCATGGTTGATCAAGAGGCAAGGGATGCATGCACAATGCTATGAGACCTAAGCATGCAAGCAAACTAATGCAACATGAGCATGCAAGCAACAATGCCATACAAGGCTAAGCATGCCAAATGCAATGCAACTTAGACAACCATGCAAAATGCAACATGGACATTCAAGCATGCAAGGCAAACATGTGACAACATGTAAAGGGACAAGATATGCAAACATGCAAAGCTACTTAACAAAAGCATGCCAAATGCAATACCACTTAAATATGCAACAACATGTTATGGACTAAGTATGCAACAAGGCACAATTGAACTAGCATGTTACAACATGCAATTTACCAAATATGCAACAAGCATGCGACAACATGCAAGGCAAGCATGCAACAACATGTGATAATGGTCTTAAACCAAAATGGGACAGCTTTCAAATAGGTCCAAATCAGTGGCCAAAATGATGCGACAAGGGCATAAAATACACATACAAACATGCATGCTAATGGTCTATTACTTTAAGCATTGAAAGGCAACTTTTAAGCACACTTAAAAGAGGATAAACATGGACATGTGACAAATATGTTAAGCTCTGAAATCATTGTTAGTAGAGGTGCCAAACCAACTAAAACACACAAGCAAAGCATACTAGAGGGCTTAAAGTTTGAAACTAGTGAAGGGGCTTGGACCATGGCTACATGAAGCAAGCCCCAAAGGGCCAAGGGGACTTAAAATAGTCCCAAGGCAGAATAACATTACAAGTGATGCCAAACCACTGAAATGATCCAAATGGAGCATGCTAATGACTCGAATACTTAAAGCTAACAAGCTAAAATGCATGGTAGCTATACAAAGCATGGCATAAATGGTTGAAACAACTCAAATCAGAGCTCTAGCATGGCAAAACAAGACTAGAAGCTTCATGAAGTTAGGCCAAAATCATGCTAAAAAGACACGTTACAACATGGTGTATGTTAAGGCAAATAATGGGATTACAAGACAAGTATACAAAGCATGCATGGTATGTCTAAACCAAGTCAAAACAGTGCTATATCATGGCAAAATAAAGCCTAATATCTACTGAAACGAAGCTAAAACAAGCTAGGCACACAAGCCACCAACATAAGCCATTTATGCAAACATTCATGACAACAAGGAGAGGGGATGACCCTCTCCTATTTGGGACACCAAAACCACCTCTCCACCACTGAAAATCCTCTGGATTTCAGTGGTAGAGAGGCTATGCAAAGCTAATAACAAAGGCCAAAATGGATGGCCAAAAACAAGGCCTAACAAGGCCTTGGAGGGGGGAAACAGCCCCAAATCTCAAAATGACCTTAAACAAAGTTCTAAAGTAAGAAAAATCAAAACTTTTACCAGTTATAAACTAAGCTCAAAACAATAAGCAAGAAGGGTTAAAAGCTTAAGCAAGAAAGGGGTATCTAAAGCAAGGAACTCACCCTTGTAGAACCTCTTCAAGAATAAAGCTCCAGCAAGTTTTATGAATTCAAACCAACCCAAGAGCACTGAAATCAACCTCCTAGCACCTCAGCAAGCAAGGATGGTGTTCTAGTGTGTGTTTGTGTACAATAGTAATACAATACTACTATTTTGAGCACAAAACAAGGCTAAACAAGGAAGTATAGATACAATTCTATATCTATCCTCTCAAGAACAAATTTTCTGAACCTTTAAGAAGGGAGGAGGAGCTCCCTCTTTATAGAGGTTCAAATTCTAAGGCTTCCAAGAGAAGCCAAGCAAAGAGCAAATCCCTCCATACACGTGTATAGAAGGGGTGAATTGTGGATGCCAGCTACACCAGCTAGCATAAAATATCTACATAAAGCAGATGAACAGGGTTCGGCCACCAAAAATGGCCGATCGACCAACACAAGTGCCGGCCGACCAAATATAGTGCCGACCAGCCAACACTCTTGGCCGGTGGCAAGAAAAAGGGGCCGATAGCCTCATGCCATGGCCGGTGGGTTGAGAGGGATGGCAAACAAGCCACCCTCTTCCCTTAGAAGCAAAAACACAAGTGTTTGGTCCATGACCAAGCACAAAACAGACAAGTTGAGAGATCTTGAGGCAAGGCGTGTAGTCAAGACCTCCGAGAACTCAAAACGAACACGAGCATGGATGATCATCGAGTGTTCAAACGATGACGTCCAAGTCTTGAGGACGGTCAAAAATAGGGTGTCTACACATGGCTTAGGAATGCCTAGGATGCAATATGGATGCCAAAATGCACTTTGGAACTCTTAACTAAACTTGCTAAATACAGGGGTCACGCTCGAGCGTAACTTCCCTCGCTCGAGCCGACATGCAAACATATGAGGGGCCGCTCGAGCCAACTTCCTTCGCTCAAGCGGTCTGCAAACTCCGAAAAGTACTGGTTATGTGAACTCTCCGTTTGATGGTTGCTCGACAGTCGCTTGAGCATGAGACTAAGGTCCCCGCTCGAGCGCAACTTCTGTCGCTTGAGCGATCTGCAAAATGTGTAAACTTCTGGGGGGCTTGCATTTCTCGCTCGAGCGAACTTATGGTTGCTCAAGCGGAAGTGCAAGATCACAAAATCGTCGCTCGAGCGCAACTTCTGCCGCTCAAGCGGAAGTGCAGAATCTAGAATATCCAGATTGCACTTCCAGGCTCCAAACTCGATTCACACTTCAAAACTCATCTTTTTGGGGCCAAAATTCTAGAAAACTTTTAGAAACTTGTAAAATACGATGATTTGAAGATCATTTCACTAAATCAAGGCCCAAAAGTGTGCCAATTGATCAAAACTCCAACTTGAAATTTATGAATATGCCATAAACATGACATGCATGAATTACTTTGAACTTAAGCTTTCCAAAACATGATCAATTAAGGTCAAATGGTAAGAAATATGATGAATTCTCAAAACCAAGTCAAGATATACACATGCATGTGAAAATTCTTTAGAAACATACTCAAAATGCTATGATATATGCATGCATGCATAATATAGTTCAATTCTCTTCATTTCTAACTCAATTCTTGTATCATCCAACTTAATTCTCTAGAGTTCATGTCTTACACATCTTAATTATACAATCTAAAGGTTGAATTTTTACCTAGGCTTGTCAATGAGAGAGTTAGAAGCTTAATCCTTGTGTTTCTAAGTCCAATTCCTTCAATTCCTAGCAAATTCTTTGGTTGAGCTCAAATCTTTCCGTTCTCTCCCTCTCTTACGTTGTTTGCTTGTGTAGGCTCAAAAGTGTTGAAGAAAAGAGGTGAAATACTTATGGGAGGCTTATATAGGCTTAGGAAATAGTGCAATTAAATTGTTAATCAAACTAATCAAGTAGACATTAAATTATTCTAATTTAACCGTTCCGAATCGAATTTCAATCAAACCTACCATAAAATTCTAAAAATTCCAAATGACACATATACCAAGTCAATTTCATGATCAGATGCCGATAAGGCCTTCAATTCGCAGAACTAAACAGAAACACAAACAGATATTCCTACCGCAGACAGATATAAACTCAAATAATGCAATGCATATGTGATTAACTTAGGATTTCACCTTAATTACTTATTAGGTATAATTAGTCATGGTTACTCAGCTAATCAACTTTCACCAATGGAATTTCCTTGTTCCTCAATCTCTTGATTCTTTGGTTAACAATTTGAATTGGCCGTTCTTCATACGTATAATCATCCTTCAAAAGTACATGTATCGGCTCAATAACATGGAATGGATCCCTCAAATAGTCCTGGAGCATTGAAACATGAAAGACTTTGTGTAAATTTTCCATGACTAGAGGCAAGGCCACCCGATACGTCACCGGGTTAATTTTCTCTAAGATTTCATAAGGCCCAACATATCTCGGTGCCAACTTACCCTTCACTCCAAAACGTGTCTGGCCTTTCATTGGAGTCACTTTGATAAACACATGATCTCTGACTTCATATTCTCTATCACGCCTTTGAACATCGGCATAACTCTTTTGGCGGCTCTGTACAATTTTTATACGTTGATGTATCAATTTCACTTTTTCAGTTGTTTCTTACACAAGTTCTGGCCCTAACAACGGTCTTTCACCAACCTCAGCCTAACAAATCGACGAACGACACTTCCTATCGTACAAAGCTTCATATGGAGCCATATCGATACTCGAATGGTAGTTTTTGTTATACACAAACTCGACCAACGGTAAATAGGTTTCCCAATTTCCTTGGAAATCTAGGGCACACATCCATAACATATCCTCCAAAGTCAGATTGGTTCGTTCAGATTGGCCGTCTGTCTGTGGGTGATAGGCAATACTTAGTCACAATTCCGTTCCCAAAGCCTGTTGTAAACTTTGCCAAAACCTTGACGTAAACTTCGAATCTCTGTCAGATATAATAAATACTGGCACACCATGCAATCTCACAATCTCATTTATATAAATATTAGCCAACTTATCTGTATTATAAATAGTTTTAACAAGCAGAAAATGAGCAGACTTAGTCAATCGGTTGACAATGACCCAAATAGAATCCATACCTCAAGAAGAGCGAGGCAAACTCACAATGAAGTCCATGGTGATATGCTCCCATTTCCATTCTGGTATTGGGAGCGGCTGAAGCAATCCAGTAGGTCGTTAATGTTCAGCTTTAACTTGTTGGCAATGCAAACATCTAGCTACAAAATCAGCAATGCTCTTCTTCATTCCAGGCCACCAGAAATTATGTTTCATGTCATGGTACATCTTTGTATTTCCCGGATGCATAGCAAATTTTGAATTGTGAGCCTCGGTCATAACACGTTTCCTTAAATCAAAACAATCTGGTACACAAAGTCTATTCTAAAATTTTAACACTTCATTTTCAATCACGAACCCAAGCCTCGGTTTTGAGTCAATTTCATGAAAAATTTTCTTCAAGAATTCATCTTCATGTTGTTTCTCTTTAATCTCTTCAATGATTACAGGTTAAGCAGAAATGACAGCTAAGATCCTGCCTCGTTCATGCAGTACAATTTCAATCTCATTCCTTTCTAGATCACATATTAATTCTTCTTGACCGGTGAGTAAACATGATAAATTACCCATAGATTTTCAGCTCAGTGCATCTGCAACGGTATTTGTCTTCCCTGGATGATACAAAATTTGTAAATCATAGTCCTTGATCAGTTCCAACCATCTTCTCTGTCTCATGTTCAGCTCTTTTTGAGTGAAGAAATATTTTAAACTTTTATGATTTGTATACACTCACAAGTCACACCGTATAGATAATGTCGCCAAATTTTCAAAGCAAATACCACAGCTGCTAATTCAAGGTCATGGGTTGGATAGTTCTTTTCATGAGGGTGAAGTTGTCGAGAAGCATAAGCAATCACTTTTCCCTTTTGCATCAACACACACCCCAAGCCTTTGTAAGAAGCATCACTGTAAATTTAAAACCCATCAGTACCATTAAGCAAAGTCAAAATTGGTGCAATTACTAACATGGTCTTTAACTCTTGGAATGCGATATCTCTTTAATTAGTCCAATCAAATGGTGTGGTTTTCTATGTCAATTGAGTGAGTGGCAAACAAGTTTGGAAAAATCTTTCACAAATCTGCGATAATAGCCTACAAGTCCTAGAAAACTTTGAACTTCTGATACATTAATTGGTCTAGGCTAGTCCACAATAGCTTCGATTTTCTGTAGGTCAATAGAGATACCATCCTTATTGATTACATGTCCCAAAAATGCCACACTGTCAAGCCAAAATTCGCATGTGGAAAATTTTGCATATAACTTCTTTTCTTTTAGAATCTGTAAGACAGTTCTCAAATAATTTTCATGTTCTTCCCTGCTTTTCGAGTAAATCAGAATATCATCAATAAACACAACGATAAATTCATCAAGGAATTGTTTGAAAACCCTATTCATTAGGTCCATAAACGCTGTAGGTGCGTGTGATAACCCTGTCCCTTATTATGTTAATTGGTCCTTAATACGAATGTGATTATGTGTTTTGATATGATTTTGTGTGCCATTAGGTGAAAATATGTGGTTTTGAATTTCTATCTGTTCACCGTAGGAATATCTGTTTAATTGTCTGCTTTGGAAATTAAATTGAAGGTCTTATCGGCCACAAAACCCGGAATTAATTGCGTCATTGTGATTGGCATAATTTTTAGAATCTACGGTGAAATTTAATTGAAAACTGATTCGGATCAAATTAAATTGATTTAATTAGTGACTTAGTACTCTATTAGTTGATATTAAAATAATATAACAAGAGGGGCTTTTAATATGGGCACTACATATCCAATTTCTCTCCTTCAAGCTTTACTTGGCTGATCATAAACACTAAGAAAATGAGAGGGTCGGCTATTGGGCAAAATTTAATGCTAGAGGACGAAGCAAGAAGATGGTGGATATTAATGCGTAAGAATTACAGAGATGCCAATTGGGCAAAATTTCTGGAAATTTTCTATGACAAGTACTTCCCGAAATGTGTTCGGGACAAGAAAGTAGCAGAATTCATGGAACTAAGGCAAGACAGTATGACCGTAGCTGAGTATGAGGCCAAATTCACCGAATTGGCCAGGTTTGCACCACATGTAATTGATACTAACTATAAGAAGGCGAGACACTTTGAAGGTGGGCTCCGAAGTGACATTTTAGAAAGAGTGAATGTCTTGAAGCTGGAGACTTACATTGGGGTGCTAGACAAGGCCATCATATCAGAGGCTAACATAGCTAGATAGGCTAAGCCACCAACAGAGTGGAAGGGCAATAAAAGACAAGGCTTCTTTTCAAAGAAGAAATTTTCGAAAAAGCAAAATACGGGCTCCTCAAATACTTCAAATTCTTCCCGAGACACAGCTCCCATGTGCAACATTTGTAGCAGAAAGCACCAAGGGGTTTGTTACGGTGTATCAGGGGCCTGTTTCAAGTGTGGTAAACAGGGGCACATGGCCCGAGATTGTAATCAAAATAGTGGAAAGATAGCTGATAGTTCCACTGCATCGATCCCAAAGCTAGGAAATATATTAAGATATGTTACCACCGGGGATACCGTAAGACAGGGGAGAGTTTTTGCGCTTGTTCCGGGTGATACACGGAATGCCAACGCAGTTGTCTCATGTACTATTTCTATATGTAATTAGGATGCTTTTGTATTAATTGATTCCGGATCCACACACTCTTTTGTGACATATGCATTTGCATATAGACTGAATAGACCTTTAGAAGTACTGCCATATCTGCTATGTGTGTCGGCTCCATCTGGGGAATCTGTATTGTGTGAATCTATATACCGGTTTTGTGATATGCGTGTTGAGGATGCTATCCTATATGTAGATTTGCTACCCTTAAACTTTAGGCATTTTGATGTAATTTTGGGCATGGATTGGTTGACCAAGTATTGTGCCACCATTGATTGTGTGACAAAACGAGTTGTATTTAAACCACCAGAACATAAAGAGATTGTGTTTGTGGGTAATGGGGTAGTGCCTCCACCGTACTTGATATCTGCAATGAAAGCATGTAAACTGATCAGGAAGGGGTGCCAGGGTTATTTGTGCTATGTGTCGTCTGAACAATCTGTGAATATTGAATTGAAAGATATCCCTATTGTTAGAGAATTTCCAGATGTGTTTCCAAATGAATTACTAGGGGAATTGGTAGACAGGGAGATAGAGTTCACTATTGAGACTGTGCCAGGCATCTAGCCCATTTCTAAAACTCCCTATAGAATGGCTACTGCTGAAATGAAAGAACTAAAAGAACAGTTACAAGACCTGCTTGACAAGGGGTTTATCCGACCTAGCACTTCACCTTGGGTGCACCGGTACTGTTTGTGAAAAAGAAAGATGGAACCCTATGCCTGTGCATCGATTATCGGGAATTGAACAAGGTAACAATAAAGAACAAATATCCCCTACCCCGTATTGATGACTTATTTGACCAGTTGCAGGGATCACAGGTGTTTTCTAAGATTGATTTGAGATCCAGGTATCACCAACTAAAAGTTAAGGCAGAGGATGTTGAGAAAACCGCATTCAGAATGAGGTATGGACATTTGAGTTTCTTGTTATGCCATTTGGAGTGACTAATGCTCCGGTAGCATTTATGGACTTAATGAATCGAATTTTTAAAACCTACCTTGACGAATTCGTTGTGGTTTTTATTGATGACATTTTGATATATTCTAACGATAGACTTGAACATGAACATCATTTGAGAACTGTCCTACAAATACTTCGGGAAAGGAAATTATTTGCTAAACTAAAGAAATGTGAGTTTTGGTTGGATGAAGTTATTTTCTTAGGGCATGTGATCAACAAGGAAGGAATTTCAGTGGACCCACAGAAAATAGAAGCAATTATGAATTGGCCCACACTGATGAATGTAACAAAGGTCCGCAGTTTCATGGGCTTGGCCGGGTACTACATGAGGTTTGTGAAGGACTTTGCGAAATTAGTTGTGCCTCTTACCTAATTGACACGAAAAAGGCAACCGTTTGAATGGAACGACGAAAGAGAAGCCGTCTTTCATGAATTGAAAACAAGATTGACTACTGCACTAATTTTGACACTACCTACAGGTACGGAGAATTTTGTAATTTTCAGTGATGCGTCTTATAAAGGTTTGGGTTGTGTGTTAATGCAGAACGGAAAGGTTATTGCTTACGCCTCTCGACAGTTGAGGCCACACGAGAAGAATTATCCAACACATGACCTAGAATTGGCCGCAGTTGTTTTTGCTTTGAAAATCTGGCAGCATTATCTGTATGGAGCAAGGTGTGAAGTCTACATGGATCACAAAAGTTTGAAATACTTCTTCACACAGAAGGAGTTGAATATGCGACAGAGGAGATGGCTCGAACTGATAAAAGACTATGATCTTGAGATTCAGTATCACCCCGGGAAAGCTAATACAGTTGTTGATGCCTTGAGTAGAAAGTCAACGGGGAGTATGGCCTGTTTGCTTACTGAACAGAAAGAGATCTTGCAAGATTTTGAGAAGTCTGAAATTGAAGTGGTAATGTGTGAACAGGGTGGATTGATAGCCGCTATTACAGTCGAGCCGGCAATCATGGAGGAAATTAAATAGAAACAAAAAGAGGATGAATTCCTCAAGAAGGTGATTGATGAATCTGAAACAAGTCCGAAAGCAGAATGCAATCAAAATGATCAATACTCAAGGGCAGCAAATCAACATACAATGTAATATCACCAATCATAATATCACATGCCGAATAAACATAAGCACGTATCATAGAACCTCCAGACGGTGTAGTCACAGATAGTAAACAGTTCATAAGTTCTAACGGTCTAGTTAATTTTCGAGAAAAAGCATGCGATAGAAATAAATGCATAGAACTAGAATCAATCAGCACATAGACATTCTAAGCACAGATAAAAATTATACCTGACACCACTGACTCAGTATTCTATATATCCCCAGGTACTAATGCAAAAACCCGACATTGTCTCAAAGTTTCTCCCCCAGTATTGGCTCTCACATTCGTTCTTGGTGCATGAGCAGATCCGGTTGAACTTACCGCAGGACGTGTAGTCGTGTCAAGTCTCATCGGGCAATCTTTAATCATGTGGCCCATCTTGCCGCATCAAAAACAAGCACCAGATGCACGGTGACACGTGCCCTTATGCTTCCTTCCACATTCTGGACAAACTAGCACAGACTCACTACTTTGGCTTGACCTACTTGACGATCTAGTATTTTGCCTTTTGCTTGTAAATGATGAGCAGCCATTCTGAAAATTGGATCCAAATCTTTTGCCTCTCCATTTAGTTGTTGGAGCATTAGTCTGTTTCTTTGCTGCTAGTATGGCCACTGCCATCAATTCCCTATCAATTACTTCCACATAAGTAGGCAATTTCAAGATGCCTACTCGATCAAACACTTCTAGATTTAGTCCTCCCTCAAACTTTTGTGTTTTCTTATAATCCGTGTCCACCATATGTGGAGCAAACCCAGCCAATTCAGTCAATTTGGCTTCATACTCAACTACGGACATTCTGTCTTGTTTAAGTTCTTGAAATGCTAACACTTTTCGATCTCTGAAACATTGGGAAAAATACTTGTTGTAGAAAATTTTACTAGTTCGAATCAGTAACCACCATTTCCGAGCTTCGTCTTTTAACGTGCAGGTGGCCAAAAGAACTTTTTATGTTTCGGAGTAAGGAAACACTTCAAATAATTTCTCCATTTCGAGCAACCAGGTTTCTGCCTTTAAGGGTTCGATACCACCTAAGAAAGTTGGCAGTTTCATCTTCATGAACTTCCGAGTTAGGTTGATAGTGTCATTGTTATCTGGTTCAACTTGTACTAGCAGGGGTGGGGGAGGTAAAGGTTGTTGCCTCTGTTGCTATGTCATTACTTCAATTAAAGCTGCGAGCATTTGTTTCATTCGGCTCATTCAAGCCTCAGAGAACCCTGCTTTATCATCACTTCTTGTATTTCTCATTGCTATAGGGAAACAGGAGAACAATAAACATAGGCAAATGGTTCTCTTCACAGTGTTCGTAACATTCAATCCCAGTTCAGTCATTTCAATTTCATGTGTTCATGTTCGAGTGCAGTTTTCTCATGTACAGATATTAATGCACACTAACACATGTAGATAGAATGCCCCTAACTCTTACTAGGATATCCTATAGCTCATATGGACTGGTGTGCTTGGTATAATACGTGCTCTGATACCACTCTGGCACGACCCAAACCTGCCCCTTTAGGTTTAGCGACGTAACCGGCCAGTAATCCTGGGATTACCAAAGGCCTCTTAGAAGAATAACAAAATATAAGGGGTTGTGGAAGCAATTATACAAAATTCAAGGTCTATAGAGCTGTGTAGACATACACGAAACAGATAAGTTTTAGACTTATATAATGTCAAACTTCCATAAAACTTATATCATCATTCATATAATGTCATAAGGGACTAAGCCCAGCATATAGACAAGCAAAAACGATCAACAAAACATCTTCAACAGGTTCACAAAACTTGACTTCTCAAAAAGAAACCTACCCGGGAGGTGCAGTGGTTGGCTGACTCAAAACACTCCAGGCAGCATCATAGGCCTGGTCACGCGCCTGCTCACCTACATATATAATATAAATAGTGAGCGAAAGCCTAATGAATAATAACAAAGTAAAGGGTTTACATGAATGATGTCCATAACATATTCAGAAATCAGAGTTCATATCAGAAATATATTTATATTCATATTCTTGTTCAAACTACATACAGAAATCAGAGTTCATACTTCATCATACATGGTACATCCATTAGCGTTATCATGCTTGTCAATTCCATAAGGAACCTCCGACATCGGGAAACTTGTAACATACTTGAGCCACGGTATTATTACCCCCGGGAAAGGACCTTGAGACCACGGTATTATTATCCCCGGGCAAGGGCCTTGTGCTAAAGATGTCACAAATACATTTCAGAAATTTGGACAATCATTCATTCATACAAAACATCGCATTTCAGAAAACTGATCATTTCATAGCATCAGAAAATAATTAAAGTTAAACATAACTTTACAGAGTTATTACTCATAGATGGCTCCACTTGCAGAACAGACAAATCAGATAACTTGTGACGCGTGACCTACACACACAAAGCAGAAACATATAATGAAACACACACTCAATTGGTACTTAACTTCTTTCGTTTCGTTCTTAGCGTGTTTCTAGGTCTAAACCTCTTATTGTGTCTTAATCATGGCCTAGGAATGCCTAGGATGCAATATGGATGCCAAAATACACTTTGAAACTCTTAACTAAACTTGCTGACAACAAGGGTCACGCTCGAGTGCAACTTCCTTTGCTCGAGCGGTCTGCAAACTCCGAAAAAGTATTGGTTGTATGAATTCTCCGCTCGATGGCTGTTCGACAGTCACTCGAGCATAAGACTAAAATCCCCGTTCACGGGCAACTTCTGTCGCTTAAGCAGTCTGCAAAATGTGTAAACTTCTGGGAGCTTGCATTGCTCGCTCGAACGAACTTATGGTTGCTCGAGCGGAAGTGCAAGATCACAAAATCGTCACTCAAGCGCAACTTCTGCCACTCGAGTGAAAGTGCAGAATCTGGAATATCCAGATTGCACTTCCAAGCTCCAAACTCGATTCACACTTCAAAACTCATCTTTTTGGGGCCAAAATTCTAGAAAACTTTTAGAAACTTGTAAAATACCATGATTTGAAGATCATTTCACTAAATCAAGGCCCAAAAACATGCCAATTGATCAAAACTCCAACTTGAAATTTATGAATATGCCATAAACGTGACATACATGAATTACTTTGAACTTAAGCTTTCCAAAACATGATCAATTAAGGTCAAATGGTAAGAAATGTGATGAATTCTCAAAACCAAGTCAAGATAGACACATGCATGTGAAAATTCTTTAGAAACATATTCAAAATGCTATGATATATGCATGCATGCATGATATAGTTCAATTCTCTTCATTTCTAACTCAATTCTTGTATCATCCAACTTAATTCTCTAGAGTTCATGTCTTACACATCTTAATTGTACAATCTAAAGTTTGAATTTTTACCTAGGCTTGTCAATGAGAGAGTTAGAAGCTTGATCATTGTGTTTCTAAGTCCAATTCCTTCAATTCCTAGCAAATTCTTTGGTTGAGCACAAATCTCTCATTTCTCTCCCTCTCTTACAGGCTCAAAAGTGTTTAAGAAAAGAGGTGAAATACATATGGGAGCCTTATATAAGCTTAGGTGATAATGCAATTAAATTGTTGATCAAACTAATCAAGTAGACATTAAATTGTTCTAATTTAATCGTTCTGAATCGAATTTCAATCAAACCTACCATAAAATTCTAAAAATTCCAAATGACACATATACCAAGTCAATTTCATGATCAGATGCCAATAAGGCCTTCAATTCGCAAAACTAAACAGAAACACAAACAGATATTCCTACCGCAAACAGATATAAACTCAAATAATGCAATGCACATGTAATTAACTTAGGATTTCACCTTAATTGCTTATTAGGTATAATTAATCATGGTTAGTCAGCTCACAAGTCGGGGTTGTTACAAATGAACATGTATATTTTAATTATTTTAACTATAAAAATGTAAGAAAAATACTTTTACACTCAAAAACCACCATTAGAATAGGGCATTAGTATAATTTTTATAGATGAGAAAGGGTCAATACATATAGGTTGATAAATGAGGGATATGACAGGATCGTTTCAAATCAAATATCGAAACCATTCATAGAATTTCACAGGATTGATTTCACCTTAAGAGAGAGAGAGAGAGAGAGAGAGAGAGAGAGAGAGAGAGAGAGAGAGTAGAGCTCACTGATTGGAATCGTTGAGATGAACTTCGATTTCAATTTCAATTTCGAGAGAGAACTTCAAAATCTCTGATGAATCACCGATCTGAATCGCTGAGACTGATCTGAATCTCTGAATCACCGAGCTGAATCTCTGTAATAATCAAGGTTTAGACAGTAGAGCGAGAGAGAGAGAGTGGAGCTCACTGATCTGAATCGCCGAGATGAACTTCGATTTCGATTTCGAGATATGAATCCCCGAGACTGATTTGAATCGCTGAGATCTGAATCGCGATCTGAATCGAAATCCAAGTGATATGAACTCAAATCTGAATCGCAATATGAAATCGAAGTGATATGAACTCAGAATTTTTAAATTTCGAGATATGAACTTCGATTTCAAGATCTGAATCGCTAAGACCGATCTGAATCAATTTTGAGAGAGAATTTCGAAATGGCTCTGATGAATCACTGATGTGAGATCTTTGAAATGGCTCTGACTTCGGTTTTGAAAGATCTTAGACAACACACACACACACACACAGAGAGTGAGAGCGCTCGAGATTTTCGATTTTGCTTATTAGATTCAAAATAAAGGTGAAAAAGAGGGAGAGAAGGAGCGAGTAGGACATAACCCATTTCAAGGCGTTTATAAACATCTTCTATTCATGAAACGGCGCCGTTTTAATTAAAGAAAATTGCGACGTTTATGAAACGTCGTTAATACTAGGAACAGTGACGTTTTAAAAAACGCCGTTAAAAATACGCCTCCAAAATAGATATTTCCTGTAGTGACAATTGAAAACTCATGAATAAGTGGCACCAAATTACAAGAACTGTTAGTGTAATTTGCCCAAATTAATATTATTTAAAAAAAGAATTGAATTAATTTTTAAGTGATAATTTGAAAGGTAAAATGAAATTTTCTTGAATCTTTAAGGTTAAGTTTGGTTAGGTTCAAACTAGTGAAAAAATAATAATAAATAAATAAATAACATAAAATAAAAATTAATAATAATTTTTTGGAGGTCATTTGAAATGAGGGTAGCAGAAGTTATAAGAAAATTAAATTTCTTTATACAACTCATATTAGCATAACAATTAAGCTTGTAATTTCTTGCAAAAATTACAACCAAAAAAAAAAACCGAATTTGTTCATAAAAGTGGCTAAATATAATTAGAATTTCTAAGTTATCTCTCTTTTCTTGAAAATTATTCATCCTAATCAAACGAATGCAAAAAGAATATATTATTTTCTTTCACTTTAACTTTCTATTATTATTTCTTTTTAATCAAACAAATCAAAGGCAATTAAATTTTAGCTATAATGATGTGTCAATAATATAAGAAATGAAATGTGAGCCTTTATTTCATCAACATTAGTTATTAAACTAGTTTTAGATATTTGAAAGTTTTTTTTTTTTTTTTATAGAATATTTGAAGCTTTTATTAAAGGATTTTATTATCGTGTATATATTAAGAAGCTTAAGGTTCTACATGAATTGTAATGAAGCACATACAATATTTTTAAACTTATTCATCATATGTCTTAAAAACACACTTTAACAAAATTCTTTACTAAATAAATTTTGAAAAATAAACCAACATATTGTTTGTGTCATTTATGAAATTTTTTAGATTTCTTTATAAATATTTGTTTTAAAAAAATCATTAAAAATAAAAAGAATATAAAGAACAATAAAAATAAAATCAATTTTTCAAAAACTAAACCAAATATTCCAACGTCACAATTTAACAATTTTCTATAAGGGTGATTGTGACCGCCAAGTTTAAGAGGTCCCCCCACCCCGGGAGCTTCTATTTGCACATCCCTCATCCTCTTTTTACACACACTAAATAAAAATTATTTTTATTTTAATTTTATTTTTAAGTGAAATTACTATTTTGGACATAAAATAAACACATTCGGAAGTTGATTGTCGAAAAATTGAAAAACATTCGGAACTCAACTTCCGAACAAGTTATTTAGTTTCGGAAATCAACTTCCGAACCAATTATTTATTTTCGGAAATCAACTTCCGAACCAATAAAAGATGTGTAAAGAGGGGAAGGTGTGTGTGCAAATAGAAGCTCCCCCCACCCCGGGTCCTAGAAGGACTTTTAAATGTACCCCTAGAAAGATGGTCTCAATTTTTGAAAACCTAATTTTTATTTTTTGCAAAACTAATGTATAATAGTAGGAAAATTATACAATAGTCTCGGAGTATATATGATTATATTCTCTCACCAATCATTATTTATTATGTCTCTCCACATTCTTCAATCACCCAACACAAATATTTATTATTACACATTCTCCACTAATTATACTATCATAGAGTACTACGTAATCATACTTTCGGATTACTGAATAATCAACCTAATAAGAGATGGTGGAGAAATTATTCAATATTTCTATACTAATGTGGTATTTTAAAGGATTAATTGGTGAAAAGTCTATTTTTACAAAACCATATGCATTTGGTCTAAACTTTAATCTGTTTTGGTAATACTAATAAGAACATGAGTTGAAATGTCAATGATCGGCAACTGGTGGCAATGAGGTAGATAGATAGGTGATACTCATATAAATAGGTAACATTTGAACAGATAGGCAACACCTATACAAATAGGTGACATTTTGGACAAATAAATGACATTGAATCGATGGGCAAGTAGGTTTTGAACAGATATGTTCCCTTTGAACAGATAATATCTTTTTGGTCCAAAAAAATTTAAGATTGGGCCTTGACTCAAAAGTTTAAGAAAGAAATTTTTAGACTGAGTGCTCTAGTTTAAATTAGTAGTTATTGATTTAAATTATGAAATTTATTATTTTTGTATTAAAATTTTAAAAGAGAAAAAGTGATAATTATCAGCCTATGATGGATGATTGCTCCACCAGCATTGAATAATTTTCTGGAGATGGTGACCTTAACGTTGTGTTACAAACTCTAGTCATTGAAAGAGTCCTACTCCCTCTAAATAATGCCCTAAGATTTGATGTGAAACTAATAAGAGATGTTGATGCTAATCCATATTTTTAGCTTGGGAATTGTTTATGCACTATTTTTTTTTTTTTTTTTTTTTTTTTTTAAAAATTCCTGTCATTTTCACTCTTGATCCGTTAAATCTTGCTTGCATCTTTAACCTCAAAATTTGATCATGTTGTTCTGGAGAAAATTTTGTTTTATCTCTCAAGACTATCACTTAAAAATCAATTCAATACATATCTTTTTAATTATATTAATTTTATATCTAAACTATTCGATTTTAAATCAATTTTATCCTTTTCATTAGATGTTGTCCAAATCAGACGAAATTGCTAGCGTGGCATTAAAATTTTATCTCAAATTTTATTTTATTTCCTAAACTATCTCCAAATATCAATTATAATATATTAGAAAAATTAAATTTAGGTATTTAATAATAATTTTTCAATTAAAAAAGTGTAAAAAATATATATAATTTTAAGTAAAAAGATAGTCTTGACCTTGTTCAGCACTTTTTTTTTTTTCTTTTTTAAATTTTTTTTTTTTTTTTTTTCAGAGCTTGGAATCGACTAATATATGTAGAGCAACATTATACTTATCATTTTTTATATCACTTTTAGTTAATCATTTCATGTGCCATTATTAATGTAATGAATCTCAAGACTCATATTGATCAGCACATTATTGATGTCAGCACTCGTTTTAATCTCCAATTTAATGTTGACAAATGAGATGGTATAGTAAAGGTGATATAAAAACGAGATGGATTCCTTCCCATCCATAGCGTTGTCTAGGCCTGTGAGATCCACCACTAATCCTATTTCGATAATTCAAATCATTATTTTGTCGAGCACTTCGTGTATAATATTCGTACAAAAAATTAGATCAATCCAATAATTATAACTTATTCAATTTAATCACGTTTGTCACTACACAAAAATAGTAATAATAATAAATTGTCTACTTTTAAAAACACAATTACCATCTATTTTTTGTGACAAATGCGATAAATTAAATAGATTATGATATAACTGTTGGATCAACTTAACCTTTTTGTAAATGACATATAATGAATAGTGTGAATCATTCAAACAAAACTTATGATAAAGCCCCCATAAACTCAAACAGTGCCCATAATCTATACTAGAAGGAATTGACCTCCATGTAAAAATGTGATTAGCATTACTCGAATATATATAGTCCCCTTGTGTCCTAGATACAGTCTTTGACCAAATCATCCAAACAAATCCCTGATGATCTTCCGGGTCTGAACCGTACCTTCTAATTCACATACTGGAAAGAAGTACCTTTTTCACAATGCAATTGTACACTCTCCTGAGAAAGGCAATTATTGTTTTGTTAGAATTTATTTCTCATTATGCAGCTTTTTTCTTTTTGGTAATATAGGTTTAAAACACCAGTTACCTGATATGGAATGGAAGTCTATCCTCTCTCAATCATCTAACAGCGGCTAGCTTGCATTCTTCTTGAGATATTTTTATGGGAAGGAACAGCTGTGTAGCAGGCAAGGGCCATGCCATCCCAATTTCAAACATAAATACATACCACCATAACATCATCATGCATTGCATGAATAGTATAATACAATATTCAAATACTATAATAAAGTAGTAGTAGGTGTGTATCCTAAAAAAATAACCCATTCTCTTTCATTTCACAGCTTAAGATTCACCAAAACCATTCACAGCACAAAGTCTTCCATACTACCCTTTACAAAAGTACCCTTCAAAACAAAGAAAGATTTTTTTTTTTTTTTTTTTTTTTTTGGATAAAAAAAAAAAAAAAAAAAGCCCTGGAATCTAGATTACATGAGGAAACAAAAATACCTTCAGTAGCACTATTCTTCATAACAACGTTACATATCCAGAAAAACACTCTAAATTCAAAATGTATAGATCAGATACATCATGGCCTACACGATACCAAGTTTAAATCTACCCCTTACATTTAAATTCTAGACACTTCTCTCTCTGGATATATATTTTAATATTGAAGTATTTGAAGATTGATGCTGATGAGTTGAGGCGGAGCTACATGATAGCGCAGGCATTTGGGTTGTCATCACTGAACATGGAGATGTAGGGATCTTCATATCTGGTAACAGTGGCACTGGTTGGGTTCTCAACCTTTCTGACATAGCCAGGAGGTGCCTTCTTGTCATAAGTTTGGGCTGCGTAGGGCTGAGTCACTAGGTTGTAAGGTATATAGGGCCATATCTCAGCCCTTTTCCCTGTTGACTTTGCCTTCTTCAACACCTTGTTTGCCTCAACATATCCATTCACTGTCACCTTCTGTTGCTTCCTGTTTATATCCACTGATTTCACTCCTACATAACAAAATAATAATCACCCAACAATTAATTCATCACCCTTCAAATTCCATTCATCATCACTTATACATCATTTAAAAATAATAATAATAGAAAATGAGACACAACACACATCAACGGACAAGATTTGACAGTGTTTGTTAGCAAAATTCTTGAAAAATTTTATCTGTTGAAAAATTCAAAGAACATAGAACTAGGCACAAACTTCTAATTTAGTAAGAAAATTGTGTCAGATTTGTGATAATTTTTGTGTTTCCAAAAACAATATATATTTTGTGTCCGATTTTGTAACTGATTTTTATGTTCATAGGCTTGTTCAATTTTATTTTTTTTTCTACCTAAAGAAAAAATGTTTTTTGTTGAAAGAAGAGAGTATACCACTTAATGAAGAGAGAGCTTTCTTGACTTTGAGCTCACAACCATCACAGTCCATCCTGACTTTGAGCTCCACGGTCTGTAATTGCTTCCTCTTCTTCTTGTGTTTATGGCCACTGCTCATCAGCTCAGAAATGTACTCCAAAGTTCCTCCCACTCCCATTTTTTGTATTGTTAAATTCTTTTTTAAGCAAATGGGTCCAAGAAAAAAGAGCTCAAAACATGACAGCAAAACCTTCAATATTTGCTTTGTTTCAAAATAACAAAAACCCAAAAGAGAAAATTGTTTTGGGACCAAGTTTTGAAGGAGAGATGGCAAATGAGAGACACCAAAGGGAAAGGGAAATTAATACTTGGGTTATGAGGAGATATGAGAAGTGAATATATAATACCCAAAAAAAAGAGAGAGCAAAGAAAGGAAGGTTTTGAAATGAGGACTCCCAAGACTTTGCAAGAAACTTCCCTCCAAGAATGGATTCCTTCCTTGCCTTACAACAAAGTTAAGAGGGGAAAAGGCTCCAAAGGCTGCACGCTCCTTAAATAACTTTCTTTCTTTTGCTACACCTTCCTCTCCTCTGAGATATTTCTTTGACACAGGCCTACTTCTTATATAGGCATTTCCCTCATAAGTTCAAACATAGGGGGAAAATAAAGGTAGTGGCCCCCCCACCCCCCAAAAACAACACGTACCAAAAGCTTTAGCAAACCTGATTGTTTTTTTGCTACTACTTTGTCCTTAAGCCCACAATATAATATGGTTTAATATGGTTTTGTTTTTATCCTTTTTTTTTTTTTTTTTTTTTTTTTGGACAAAATTTAGTTTACTTGTTTGTGGTTTGACTACAGTGTACTTTATTCCCTTAACATTCAAATATATGGAGAGACCTCTCCTATAGTTTTAAATTAAAGTGTTATGATTAATTATTTTGTTAAAAATGACGGACAGTGTGATACACTCTCCCAAATTAAGAGTGAATAATGTAAAAATTCTAGGTTAAAATAAAAAATTTAATCAAATGTCAAAAATACCCTCATATTCATTTTATTTTTCAAATTAAATCTTAATCCTAACCAGGGCCCCCTCTATTGTTGTGTTATCTAAAAAATATTCTAATGAAAATGTTGATGTTTGCCATTGTCCTCCCACGAAGGCCATTCCGATTTTGATACGGACTAAGTCAGTGGGTTTATCGGAGAGGCGAAGAGATTTGTTGTTGGGAGGTTTTGCGGAAAGTGGTTCAGTTATTCATGAACGCAGAGGTCGTCTGAGTTTGTTTGAGATTGATGTATGCAGAGGTAGTGATGGCACTAGTGATGTTGATCTTGATCCGTCGATTTCGGAGGTTGATGTTAGCAAAGAGAAAGTTGATCGTAGAGGATCAGTCGTTATGGACCCCACAGAATTTTCTAATGTTTTACAAAATGTAATCATCAGTGTAAAAAATAGTGATATGACTCAAGATGTAATAGTTGATGATAAGGAAAATGTAGTATAAGTAAATAAAACTTTGAGTGGTTTCATAAATAAAATTAACAAAAATTTTCATTAATCATAACAGTGATTACATTAACATCAAATCATTCTCTCATTTTTGGGGATCTTGCATCTAATCAACTACTGTCCCCATTAGTTAATATAATATAAAGAATTCATTCTCTAATAGTGAGATCTAGTTGGAATTTAACAAATACGTAGAAATCTCTCTAGCAGCCTAGTAAATTTTTCATTAATTCGATGGGGACTGTCGAGTATTTGATGTCGTCTATAACGTTGTAGATAGCATCTTAGTCGTAGTTCTTGAAGCTTATTCTACAAGAGAAGTAATTGTGTCGTCCGAGACTTCTGACCCAAGCGGTTTTGCTTATTCTTGAGAGTCCTTCGAGATAGAGGGAGATTGGGCGTATGGGCCGCTGTTCTGGTTCCTGTTATCAGAGGAGGATGAAAGTTCTTCGTCAGTATATAAATTATTGATATTATTTTTATGTATCCCTAATCTAAGGAAGTCGTCTTCCCTCTAAATGGAGAGACAAGAATTTTGACATAACTCGTATTGAACGAAATTTCGACTTAGAAACAAAATATTTTTTCTGTCTATTTTTTTACTTCTTCATTTAAGAAAGGAAATGAATTAAAGGGGCTAGTATATGGGGGCCTCTCTCTTTTGTAATGATCCCTCGAAAATGTTTTAATTGGAGATATTTTGTGACGTTATCGGTGGGATATCTTTCTTTACAGAGTGTAAAGAATTGTTCCTTAATTTCTGTTTCTGCAAGTATTCCCCTCCAGAGTTTGTCTCTGTTTTTCGAAGGACTTTTCCCCTTAGATGAAAATTCTCCACATTCGACGAACTCGCCCCCTTTCTGTATATACTGTCGACTTGCTGTTGGCTAGTGGAGTTTTCTATATTTGGATGATAGATTCTGCCGTTGGTTCCAGTGAGATCGAAAAATCTCGGGTTGGAGGTTTGGATCTTCTTCGTGCATTCAACCATGGCATGAAGATGAAGGTTTCCATCTTCATAGAGCTCACTTGCGACAAGTATGTAGTATGGCTGACAGGGTAGTTGGAGAAGGGATTAGAAAAGTTCTAAGAGTTGTTCTTTTGGGCATGGACATTGTGGGTAGGTAAGGAAAATATTCTTGGCATAGAAACGGAAAAGAGGCTTGGCGAGGCATTTTGTAATGGAGAATAGTGAACTCACACCGGCTGTACAGTCACACTAGCCGTACAAGGCCTCTCTATATAATAAAAAACCTGGTGTGAATGGTGTGAGTAGTGTGACGGGGGAGGCGTTGTATTAATATTACCAACGCCCCCTCTCCCGCTAATCTGGGCCGTCCATTGTTATACTTATGAACACGTGTATGGATGAGGTTAAAAGGAAGTCACACCCGGGCTCAGGTTTGAGTGGTATGAATACTTTTGATTCCTTTTCTAGATAGTGCTATACACGTGTCGCTTTCCGAAATCATAAAGGGGTTCTCTGCCTATATTTGAATTATGGGGGGGATAAAGTGCTCCAAAACCGAACCACAAGAAGGTAAAATAGATTTTGGCCCTCTTTTTTTTATTAGGAATTGCTAATGACCATTCAAATTATTTATTTTTTTTAGGGTAAATTACAATGACCACTTTTAGGTTTGAAAAAAAATATAGTAAGTCCTCTAATTTTGACATGATTATACTGATTGAAATTAATACAGATGTTATAAAAATACAAAAATAAATTGTAACATAAACTATACATTTTTGTATAATAGATATGACAATATCATCTTTTCATCTATATAACTAACAAATTATTGATAAAAATTAAAGTAAGTATTATATAAATTAAAATCACAATGGAACTAATGCAATTATATTAAATCTGTAAGGCTTACTATATTTTTTTCTAAATTTCAATGGACGTTGATTAATGTATGAAATCTGTGAGGCTTACTCCTTATATTTTTTCCAAAATTGATCCAACTTCAATGGACTAAATTACACTAATGTAATTATATCAAATCTGTGAGTTAAAATTGATCTAACTAAAATTATAAGAACGAAAATGACATAAGGACCAAAATACAAAGATTACCATCGTAATTTATCCTAAAAAAATTAATAAAATAAAATTATCCGAATATGCAAAAAGAACTAATTTTTTTGCTATTCATTTTTTTAAAATTTACTTTTAACCAATAAGCTAACCTTTTATCTAATTTTCAATTGAAACTTAAGATCAAGGTAGGCGTAATAGCTTCGAACCACACCAATAATTCTTTTGACCAAAGAACTATGATTAATTTGTGCGAAAATAGTACAAGATTGCAAAATTAAAATAGAGTCTTGTTAATTAAGTTTCATAAGGGAATTGGTTACCAAAATGAAAAATAATGGTTTATATTTTGGAGGAGGATTCCTTTCAGTCTATAATCTAAATTGGAGAGACTTGTTTAGACTCATGGGATCTACTACGAGTCTCGTTTTGACAATTTAAATCATTTATTTTGTTAGACAACTAGGTCGATCTAAACGGTTACTTCTCTAATTTTCCATATTTTTCACTAAAACAATAGACAATAGTTGTGTTTTTTAAAAATATATCATACATTTTTTTTATGACAAAAATAATAAATTAAACAAAGCAATTATCGGGTCAACTTAATTTTTTTTATGGATGAAATACATGAAGTACCCGATAAAATAAACGATTCGAATTATCAAAACGAGTCCCGTGGTAGGCCTCATGAGCCCAACCAACTCCCTCCAGTCTAGATTTTGAACCGGAGGAAATCCTCCTCTTTATATTTTTATAGCTTGCACCTTTTAGGAAAATTCTCTAGTGTATGTAGTCTTACTACAAAATTACGCAAATTTTTACAAATTTACATAAGTAATCTTACAAAAATGAATAAATTAAACACAAATTCACATAAGTTCATAAAAATTTACATGATATGAATTTGTATTCAATTTACGTATTATTATAAAATCACTTGTGTAAATCTGTAAAAAGTTACATAATTTTATGATAAAATTACATAAATATACACTACACTGAAATATTTCCCTATGATGTATAATTATTTTAAGTTTGTCAATAAGCTAAGCTGAAATATTTTCCTATGATGTATAATTATTTTAAGTTTGTCAATAAGTTCTAAGATATTTGTTAACAAAATTTTTAAAAAATGCTTACAATTAGGTACCTCGAAATTCACACTCGTTATCATTTTTACTTGGCATAACCTTTTCCTCTTCTGTTTTTATCCCTGCAGAGCAGCTGAACCTTTTCATTTGGTTATTTTTAAGACAAACTTAGTGGGAATTGATACTATATACACCTAAAAAAGGTGTTTACTTTATCATATGCATTTCTATTTTTAATCGTTGGATCTAAAAAAAAAATGAATTTGAGCTGTTGATCATTATCACATTTAGCAATAACCAATATTACTTGGAACATAGTGAAAGACCACTTTGGCCCTAATTATCACAATTAATTTTAATTTGATAGCTTGTTAGTTCTAATAATTGTTTTGTTTTGACTATAAAGTCATGATTAATGAAATATAAGTACAAATCATTATTTTAAAGATTTTTTTTTTTTTTTTTTTTTTTTGACCTTTCTGCTTTTTCTATCTTTATTTATGTATTTATTTTTAGTATTCTAACTTTATCCTTGGCGTCGAAAAAGTCAATGGTGAGCTGTAGCAGTGTACAAGTGGATACCTGAATAAATAAACAAATAGGTAAGAGAAATGTGATTTTTCAATAAAATAAAATTTAAAACAATTACTCAAAAATTTCAAATGTTGATTATATATGGTAGGGTAAATTACAGTCACCTCCCTTGAAGTGCCTGAAAATTACACTGGTCTTTCCTTTTTCTGAAATTACATTGACTTCCACGGTGACTAACGATGTTAATAACCATTAAATGTGAGATTATTATTTTGGTTATACATGGTTATGACTGAAAAATATATATATATATATTGTTATGATATGTAAGATGTAACTTGTATATAGTACACATAAAATAGCGTGTGTTCTAGAAAAACCTAGTGTTATGACAAAATTGATAATGAAATAAATTAAAAAATTAATTACATAAATATACAATAAGTTATCTGGTAGTTCTTAATCAATATTTGACATCACACAGTCCAGTTGTTTTAGAAAAATAAGATAAAATTGATAAGTCTCACTATCTAAATTGACAAAAAAAAAAAAAAAAAAAATTAATTGGGACACCACATGTATTTATTTAAATAGTATTAAATAATATTTCTCACATGGTTTGACTACAAATATATATATATATATATATTTTATTGCATTATATCCATACAGGTTTTTGTATTTTTCATTTGATTTCAATAATTTATACTTAATTTGTTTATCTAAAAAATGATTAATTAATTTCTTTTCTTTTAATTACCGACAATCATTTCAAATGTTATACAAACCAAATTAAAATCATCATACGTACTAATCTAACAATTAATCATTAACTTTTGTCCAAAATTTAAAAATTTAAAAAAATTAAAAAAAGAAGAAGAAAGAACTGTTAGTTAAACTAAGGATCAACTAACGGAACAGGTAATCTGCAAATTAAAATAAATCTCAAAAGAAGTTAATATAATTTTAAGAAAGAAAAGAAAAAACAATCAATATAATTATCAGAAATCTAAAGGAGATGAGTATAATTTACCTTATACGATAACATAACCGAACTTTAACAGTGGTAAGTGCGAAACATTGAAATATTGGGGCAATGGAGCAAGGATCCTCTAGAGTTTTTTTTTCCTAAAATTTCCTAGAGTAGTGTATTGTGTTGTTGAGATTTAATGACAAGTCACATTAATTTTTCAGCATTAATTCTTAACCACACAATACACCACTTTAAGAAATTTTAAAAAAAAAACACTCTAAAAGATCCTTAGCGGGGGCAATGCACATAGAAAAAGACTTGGGGAGGGTGAAACCTCAAAGACAGCAAACATCTTTGGTTTGTGTTTCAAAATATATTTTTAAAGAAAAAAATTTTAAAATATGTTTGATTGAAATTTTTTTTAAAAAAATTTAAATCATTTTTCTCTTTAGTACACATTAATTAATTATTTTTTCTCTCTTCTTTTATTTTTAATCATTTTTTCTCTCACACTTATCTATTCAAATTACAAAAAAAAAAAATCAGATCATCCTAAACTTCAAAACTCTAAAATTATTTTCAAAATATCATCAAACAAATTTTTAAAATTTTTAAACTCTCTGTAAAAAATTATTTTTAAAATAATATCCCCCAATTGTTTAACATATGAATAAAATCATCTCAATAATGGAGTGAGAGTAGCTGCCACGTTTCGATGCACAAGTGGTACACGTGTCAAGCAAACATAGTTTGGGGAAGAATCAAACGGTGGAGATGGAAGGGGATGAAGTGCTGTGCTGTTGTTGGCTCTGCTCCTAATTGTGGGGTCGGTGAGGTGGGTTGTCTGTCTGTCGGTTTGTGAGTTGTTTTTTGGGCCTTGTTTTGGGGGCCCAACGGAGCGTAGAATAAAGCGATGGACGACTCAACATTTCTGCCACGCTCCTCAATTAGAGCGTGGATGTCACCATCACATAAGCCGAAAAGCAGGGGTCAACATAGTCCAGATTGAAATAAAATCATAATCAATCCATTATCTACAGGAATGGGGTCACTGCTGTCCTTTTGGCACAACAGTCACTGTTATGGCTTATTTTGTTGTACATTATGAATTTATTTTTATAATCTGAACCATTCATGTTGTAGGGTTTGTTGAGTACTTCATGTCTACCAAAAATCATATTAATCGGATATCAATAACTATATGATCGAATTGCATATTTTTATATTATTTTTCAAAAGAAAAACTTCTTGTTTATTTTTTTGGTTATCAATCATGTAGTTATTGATATCCGATTAATATGATTTTTGGTAGACATGAAGTACTCAACAAACCCTACAACATTAACGGTTCAGATTATAAAAATAAATTCATAATGTACAACAAAATGAACCACAACAGTGACTGCTGTGCCTTTGGCATAGCAGTGACCCCAGTTCCTTATCTACAGTTTTTAAAAAATTGAAACTAATTCAATCTGTTTAAATCATAAAATTAATCCGAACTAATTCATTTAAACACGAATTGAATTGGTTTAGAATCATGAATTCACATAATAAAATAACAAAAATATATATATATATAAAACATTTTAGTTTCATAAAAACATAAACATAACATCATATTAATTTCACAATAACAATAAAATAAGATAATATGCAAATTTAGGTTTGGATTTAGTTTTTATATGGAATAAGAGAAGATACTATTTGGGAAGGTATATAATATAAATATAGACTATTTATATACGGTTCGAATTGGTTCCAATCCGGAACCGTGGGGTTCAATTTGAAATTAATCCGTGGATTACGAATTTTTAATTTTTCAATCAGAAACTGAACTACAAATTCAAAAAATAAATCCAAACCTATGAAATTTGATTAGACCGGATTAAATTACGAATTTCACGGATACGTTATACAACCCTACCAAAAAAAGATCGCTCAACTTTGGAGCTCTATCAATTTTCCCACCATTATTTATTTATTTATTAACTTTTTTATTGTTATTATTATTTTTTAAGTAATGAGTATCCTAGTGCTTCTTTATGATAGCTAATCTTAGACCAACATGTCAAATCTTATGTGGTACATTAATAACTCAATTTCGACATAAAAAATAAAATTCGTTTAACATGTCAAATGTTGAGTTAATATTTAGCATTATCTCAACATGTCAGATTTTACATGCTCTAAATTGCTGCCAAATTTTTTTTTTTTTTTAAATCTCAATTGTACCATGACGTATAGAGTGTTCTTTTAAATAGAATAATAGATTTAACATATCAAGTAAAGAGTTTCTGTATCAAATTAATATATATCAATTTATCACCTAAATCTTCAAAAAAAAATTTGAGACACACCAAATTTTAAATATTTAGATGGAGATGCTCTTAGCACCATGCACAAGTTACTAATTTCCCCCATTTGGCAAGATAATGATTAAATTTCTATTTCGTTCTAGCTATAGCATGCATTCAAATGTAAATATTTTTTAAATTTTTGTGTGAAAAATATTTAATGAAGTTTTTTTTATTGTTTGTAGGTCCAAAATGACTTAAATAAACTCACAAAACTAATAATTTTTAATTTTCTAGAAATTACACCAAATAGATCTAATAGAATTGTTCTCTTAAACTAGTGATAGTTGGGGACTTGTGTGAAGTAAACACAAGTGTTTCCTATCGCATCACGAATCAAGAAAAAGGGGAAATGAAACATGTTCGTGCATAAAATCGCACCAACAATAGGACAAGGGGTGGCTGCCGTGCACCCCGCACAGCAGTTACTGTTGTGCATTTAAACGAATCTATTATGGGACTCATTTCGATAATACAAACCATTCACATTTTAGAATACATCAATTAGAATATATTTGTAAAATTAGATATCGTTTACTCTTTCATTCACTTATATTTGTATCCAAAAAAATAAATAACAATTTGATTTAAAATGTTAAAATGAATACAAATGTGAGTGGATAAAAAGGTAAATAATATCTGATTAATTAGATTTTTTGTGGATATGTTTTCCTTGATGTATTCTAAAATGTGAAAGATTCGGATTGTCAAAGTAGGCCTCAAAATCGGCCTATTTAAATGCACAACTGTGACTGGTGTGTACCCCACACAGCAGCCAAAAAATATATAGACTATGTGGAAAAAAAATGTGCATATTAAATTGTTGGAACTTGGTAATGTTGATAACGAATACTATACTTGAATATAGTGCACGCGCAGATGGCAATGAATAGTAATCTATCTGTTTGGCTTCAGTTTTAAAATTTACTTTTTAGAAAATTTTATTTTTTATTTTTTCGTATTTTTTTCACTGAATTTTTTTAATATTTTAATCAATTTTTTTAAAAAATTTTAGACACACTTAACATAAATATACTTAAAAAGTATAATATTTGTGAAAAAAAATCTTTAAAAAATTCACTAAATACAAAAAATATTTTTAAAATATGAAAATTGAGTACATTTATTGTATTTTTGTGTATTTATTAATTTTTAAAATATTTTTTCACAAATATTTTTGTTATTTAGATATATCTAAGTAAAATGCATCTAAAAAAGTAAAAAAAAAAAAATGCTTAAAATTTTAAAAATATTCACTAAAAACCAAAAAAATACGAAAAACAAAAAATTTAATTTTTAAAAAACTGAAACCAAACACACTGAATAATGGTGAAGTTTGTAGGTGCTAAAAGTGAAATTTATGCATGAGATGTGTAAGTTACTACAACATATAAGGGTTTTAGAGACTAAATATTTTAGTCTTTGAAAGTAAAAATTTTGTTGCAAAAAATATTTATAGATCAATTTCCATCGTCACGAGAATAGTCGCTAAAAGGTCGTTCCGAAAAGTAAAAAACAAGGTTTTTAACGACAAAATTTTGAAAATGTCACCAACAAATAGACTTTTAAGAACAAAATAATTTGATCTCAAAATGATTTATTTTTTGAGACAAAATTTGGTTCCAAAATGATAATAATTCATCACTAATGTCTAATTTTCGTTGATAAAAATATAATAACAACACTTTTCGTAATAAAAATATTTGGTGTCAAAAAATAATTTTATCTCTAAATTTTAATTTCTAAAACTTTATTTTTTTTATTTTTTTTGTAGTGAATGATTAGTGGGGGGTAATAATGTGTGTTATTTTGGCTCAGGAGAACAAAAATGTTTCCTACCCCCAGTGATTGGGCACCCCCACCACCCCAGTGCCATGTGGCACTGTGGGATTGGAAGGAAAGAAAAAAAAATAAAAAATAAAACTGGCCAATCACTGCGCGTCACGTAGATCGACCCCAGTGGGTGTATGTAGCGGGATTGCTCGTGAGAATGTGTTTACCACCCTCCACTCGCCCAAGGAGAGAGTAGGCTCGCAGGGCTCAAGGATCCACAGTGACGTGTTTGGCTGCAGGGACACATACAGCTGGAGCAAAAATACTATTACTAAAGCAACCGCCTCTCTGTTTCTCAAATTTGAAGCTTCCGAGCTCCACCCCATCCCATCCCTCCCAATGTTTTTTTTTTCTCTTTTTTGGTCAAACTCTCCCAATATTCAAGGTTATATATAGTTCCATGTTTCCATTCTATATTCTTTAGTTTTACTACCCATGTATATAAGAGAGAGAGAGAGAGAGAGAGAGAAGGATTGACTGTTCAACGAGTTTGTTCATGTTCATTGTCTCCTATAACAACCATGTTTATATGTGAATATTTTAATGACCAAGGGTTTTTGATGGGCACGTAAGACGATTGTTTAATGTAGTTGGTTTTAATTTCATCTATTAATTTAATCAGCAATGTTAAGTATTATGAAAAGTCTTTCATGAAAATGATTATGAAATATTTGTGACTTTTAAATTACACTTAGAATAAAGCATCACACACTAATCAAGATAATCTAAGGGTCATAAATTTTCATGATCAGTTTCATAAAAAAAATTTCTTGATCTCTAACATTTCTCTTAATTTAATCACATCAGTGTTTGGTGTGGTTTATCATCCTACAACATAATGTTCCTTCATTAATATCTATTATCTCACCATACTAATGATTATAAGAAAGGTTAGGGATCATGAAATTTTTTTTATGAAAATGATCATAAAAGATTTGTGACCTTTAGATTACCTTGATTAGTATGTAGTGTTTTATTTTAAGTGTAATCCAAAGGTCACAAATCTTTTATAATCATTTTCATGAAAGACTTTTCATGATACCTAGAGATATGGATATTCATATATATATATATACACTTACTATTATACATATATATATATATATTTATCTATTAATTATTTGGAGTTGTTATAAATACAATGGTTTCACCTTATAAAAACGTTACTGCATCTCATTATGAAGCTGCCATAATATTAAATAAGCCCTCAGTCTTTGAAGTTATAATTCATCTTTCTCATTTTGTATCTTCTATATCCATTATTTTTTGTATTCTTAAACTTTTTCATTAATTTTTTTAAAATAAATTGTGATAGTAGTCCTTGTACTTTAATCCTTATATCATTTTGGTCTCTGTAATTCTAATTGATTCGATTTTGATCATGAATTCATGATTTTGTTATAATTTTATTCAATTGATTACAACTTTTGACATTGTTTTTTATAAAAATGCATATAAGTGGCATATGTTATATTTTTTAGAGTAAAATTATAAATTTACTAATGTCAGTAAATTAATCTCAACCAATTCAGTAATTATTCTTAGTCAAAAATACTGACAGCATTATTAATTAGACTAAATTGACACAAAATTTAAAATTAAATTTTAAAATTGTATCAATTGAAAGTGTAAGAATCAAAATAATACAATGAACAAAATATAGAAATTACCAGTATAATTTATCTTTTTTTTTATAACAAATGAGTGGCTGTCTATTAGGAGTAATGCAATATTTGTTAATATATCACTTCTATTTTGATCTTTAATAAGACGAAAAAGAAAGAGTAGGAAGAGATAAAGAACGAAAGGATGAAAAGTAAAAGATGGAGTCCATTCTATATTATTAAAAATAAATTAAATTATAACCCTTAAACATTTTTCGTTTGTCATGATAGGAGAATTATATAGAAACATATGTTATCGTCACATAGCTTTCTTGGTTGGCCCCCGCCACTCTCTCTCCATGCAAAATATTCATTGTCATATATAGTACAATATAATATAATAATACCGCCACCACCCTTGCCAGCAAATGGGATTTCATTCAACAACTGGCAGCATGACACCTAGTATTTAGGATTCAGATGTTCTCCCAACACTTCTTTTTAGTAGATGATTTAGAGGTCACAATTTAACTGCCACAATTTCACTACTTATCATTATTACTAATTAAGTCCTGGTTTGGTTATTATTTTAGGATTAAAAAAAAATACAAAATAATAAAATAAGTTAAATAAGTTAATAAAATAAAATATCACATTCAACTTATAATTATTATACTTTTTCTCACAGAAGTCAAAAAATCAAAAAATCAAAACTAAATGAGACTAAAAAAGTCCCTAACACAAAAAAGTTGACTATATTAACCAATGCCAAACGAAGCTTTAAGGTATTTGGATCAAATATTAGAGAAGGAATAGATTAAGAAAATATTTGAAAAGGAAGAGGTTTCTCTCGGATCTACATAATAGATTAAAATGTACTGTTAGGTCCGTAGGACCCATCACGGATCTTGTTTCGATAATTAAAATTGTTTAATATGTAGAGCTCATCAAGTACTTTATGACTACAGAAATTCACGTTAATCGGATATCAGTAACCCTTTAATCGAAGCACATTTTTGTCAATAGTAAATATGATTTTAAAAATAAATTGTTAACAAAAATATGTTCCGATCAAGGAGCTACCGATATCTGGTCAATGTAATTTTTTACAAACATAAAATCCTTAACTAACTTTATATATTGAACAATTCGAATCATCAAAATAAAACCCGTGATGAACCCCATGAATCTAATAGTACGCTCCAATCCATCTCATTTGAAAGAGAATCCTCTTCCTCTAATTAGATTCCACCTAAAAAAATATCATCAATATGTGGGGTATATTTGCATTATATATACTTTGTGGGGTAAGTATTTTATCTTTAAAAAGAAAATATTCTGTCTTCTCGCCTTAATATATTTCTAGTTATTAGATTATGGGATAATTTCAAAATACGTAATTTTCAAAGTATGATCCAAAGTTGAGAAGGCATTGGAATAAAAAATAATATATTTTATTAATTGAAAATATTTGTGACCTTAACTAAAAAAAAAAAAGGAAATAATATAATTTTCTACCTTAAAAGTTAAAATAAAATTATACAATGGGGTCACTTTCTATATCTTTCATTTTCACCATGAATAAAGTGTGGACCTTCTTTTCAACAATATTATACACATTCAAAATAATTAATCAGAAAAGTATTCAGAAAATTATATCAATGGATCACAATTATTTTAGGTAAAATATACATCTTATTAACTTTAAATTTATATCATACATTTCATTTCAAAATAAAATTTGTGATTCATAGCACTCGTTTGGAAAGTTGGGTTGGGGTGGGTTAGGACTAAAATAGCCACAAAAAAACAAAATAAACATTTTAGTCCAAGCTAAAAATTATCGCATCCAAACCATAATCATTTCATTTTTTCTCTTACAAAAGTAAAAAAGCTAAAAAGCCAAAAAAGTCTATCCCAAAAGAAACTTTTTAGCCTTAGGCTAAAATAGGCAAAAAGTCAACCCACATCCCAAACAAAACCTTGCACTTTGATTGAATCTAAACTACAAATCATTTAAATATATATTTTTTTGGGAATAAAGCTTAAGACCCCCGACCCCAGTGACCCCCAGTGCCACGTGACACCGTGGTGATTGGAAAAAAAAAAAAAATTTTTGGCCCTACTAGGGGTACTGGGGGTCCCTAGCACCATTGTTTTTTTGGTCTAAATTTTTTATTCTTAACATTACAATTTTATTTTTTACCTTTCCTTTCTTTCACTTAATCCATAATCCAAACAAAACTTAAGTCCCACAACATAAGTGTTGAATTTAGATTACATATTATTTTTCTTAATTTTTTTCATATATAGTTCTGTAGCATTACTCAAAGAAAAATCATTTTTTTGAACGTTAACAAAAAAAAATTCAAAGATAGAAAGAAAGTTGTGAAAGGTAAGGCTTCCCTTCATTTTGGTTCGTTCAATATGCCCATGATTGGGTCTACCACCGGCCTTACATTGATGATTTAGTTTAATTTTCGAAGTCCAAATGTATAAATATAGCTTCAATAATATAAGTATATGATTTTGTTATTATTATTATTTTCAAAAAAACATAGTCTTAAAGTCATATTTATAGTCCCCCCCTTTTTATAAGTCATATTTATAGTCCCCCCCCTTTTTTTAAAATAAATAAATATGATGCATCAGATGACAATGATTATTCAATAATTTGATTATTTTTTTTAATGATTTACCAACTAAAAAAAAACTAAACAAATCATTAAAATAAGGTCATCGGAGGTGTGGAGAGGAGTTTTTTTTTTTTTAATCGAAAATTGTATAGTCCACAATTTTTTTAGGCCTTGTTTGAAAATAAATTATTTTAATAATTTTTTAATTTTTTATGAGAAGGTATACAGAAAAGTAGAAAGCGATGTGACAACTTATTACAACATATAAGATTTTTAGAGATCAAATTTTTTTAGTCTCTAAAAATGAAAATTTTGTTGCAAAAGACATTTAGTGACCAATTTCGATCGTCATAAGGATAGTCGTTAAAAGATCATCCGGAAAGGTCAAAAACAAGACTTTTAGTGATAAAATTTTGAAAATATCACTAATAAATAGATTTTTAAGAACAAAATAATTTGGTCTCAAAATGATTTATTTTTTGAGACAAAATATTCGGTCCCAAAAGGATAATAATTTATCACTAATATTCAATTTTCGTTGCTAAAAATATAATAACAATACTTTTTACAATAAAAATATTTGATCCCTAAAAATAATTTTATCTCTAAATTTTAAACTCTAAAACTTTAATTTTTTATAGAGACGTATAGTTACTTTTTAATTTTTTAACTAAACCTTTAGAATCAAAACAAAGTATCAAGTTGAGCTTAAATGCATGTGGGTTCAAAAACTTTACCCTATGGAGAGGATTTGGGTCATCGAATATTCGAATGGTCTAAATTTGCTTTTTTGGTTTTGACAACCTAAGTGGTGATAAGTTCTTTTATGATGCAAAAGGAAGCAAATTTTATTTATTTATTTATATATTTAATTACGAAAAAAATATTGTGTATATATGTGAGATCATTTTATCGAATCTATTTTTTAAAAAATAAATAGTATATTTTTAAAAATATATTTATCGTTATTTTTTGAAAGACAAATGTGATAACATGAAAAAGTTATTATTATTAGATCAAACTAATTTTTTTTCATAAATGATATACACTAAGGGTTGTATAAAATGAACGATTCGAATTACCGAAATAAGATTTGTAGTGAGTCTAATGAGCTCTCAAATTCTCGCATGTTAAGATGTGAATACAAGAGACACCCAACTCAATTTATATATAAAGTAAATGAAATTTGAGAATATTGGTTGTGTTTGGTTTGTAATTTAAACCATGATTTCACACCTATTATCAACTGTTTGCTTACACTTTTCAAATCATGATTTCAAATCAATTTCAAAACACATTTTGAAAACATATTTGGTAAACAAGAGAGTTTTTGAATTTTTTGTCTAATCGGTCGTCCGCCTGAACATCTGCCTAGATAGTTTTTGAATTTTTGGGTCTATCTGGTCGTCCGGCGGGCTGACCGGAACAACTTTTTTTTTTTTAGCAATTGGACCTGTTATCAAGAAAAAAAAAATTATATTTGTTTTTGATATTTTTTAAATATAGAAAATATTTTTTTGAGACCAAAATGACAAATTATTTGGATATTTATTTAAAATTAACAAAAAAATTGAAATAAAAATTAATTTGTCATAGTAATTTTTTAAAAATAAAAAAATAATAATATTTTTTTAATATTTTAAATAAACAAATATTTTTGGAATTCTTTTAATTTTTTAAATAAAAAATTTTATTTTTGTTAATGATTCTAGTTTTTAATTGAATTTTGAAAAGAGTTTGATTACAAATTTTGATAGAATTTTTAATAGAATTTTAAATTATGTGTTTCGTTATGAGTTATTAGTTTTAAAATTAAGTTTTAAAAACTCTTTTTCAAAACTTATACTCAAATTACTTTTTATAAACTCAACACTCATTTTAAAAATTCAACATTCAATTCAAAATTTAAATCAAAATTATTTTCAAAACTTATAATCAAATAATTTTTTTCTTTTTAAATTAAAATTTAAAATTTTACAAACTTCAAATATAATTTCACGCTTAAATCATAATTCGCATAAAAGAAACGTTACCTTATGCTTGCATTTAAAAGTTACTTTGAATTTGATGTAACGTGCGCACTTGTGTGTGTCGGAGTGTGTGCGAGAGAGAGATTGCCTGTTGAGAACCTTCAACGCATCAACATTGCTGCAACACTTGCGAAAAGATTCTTCCTCACAGAGAAGATTTTTGTTGGGAAAAAGTAGTTTTGGCCTTTTTTTTTTTTTACAACAATGTATTTGATAAAAAAAAAAATCATCTAATGTTTTATCAGTTATACAAATTAATAAATTTTGTTTAAAAAAAATTAATTAATAATGCCATTCAATAAAAAACATAGTTCACTTTAATAATGTAAGGTGCAACATTAATAAATAAATAATGAATTGTAAGATTTGTTACATATTGTTAATTTAAATGTATCATATTTTTTAGACCTTATTTATATAGTGGTGACCCCACACCATATTAATTTTGATATGTGTATTTTTTATGCAACTTTTACGTTGAGTTTGAATTTTGAAATTGTGAATTAAAAAAATTAAAAAAGGATAAGTGAATTAAATATGAAAAAATTGATGACAAATTTGAAAGGGGGAGTACATGGGCTTCAAGAATAAAGTTGGATCTTTTGAAGTCAAAATGACAAGTTTTTTTTATACATATTGAATGGAAAAAAAAATTAAAAAAAAAAACTTTTATTACCATTTTACCATTATATATATTTGGGAATTTCTCTCTCTATTCTCAAATATCACCAACTACATTAGTCAATTATCGCTACTGGCCACCAAAAATTACATCAACACTGGAAAGTCACTGAAAAGCCGTCGACAGTGAGTAAGGATCCCCTCTTTGCGTCATTTCCTACTTGCAGGGTCATTGGACTCACTTTTAGGTCCCATTTTGATAATCCGAACCGTTCATATTTTAAGATTTGTTCAGTTTATCATAACTGTGAAAAATCAAGTTGATCAGATATCAGAAAGCATGTGTTCGGAAAAATCGAACTAAAAACTATTTTTTTTTAAAATTTAATAAATAGTTTTCCGAACACATACTTTCTGATATCCGATCAACTTGATTTTTTACAGGTATGATATACTGAACAAATCTTAAAATATGAACAGTTCAGATTATCAAAATTGGGCCTAAACGTGGGCCCAATGACCCTATAAATAGAAAATGCAATACAGAAGTACAAGGAGGGGATCTTGACTCGTCGACAGTAGCGATGGACACATAGATTGGGATAATATGGTCTTACAAACTATTTTTGTTCTCATAGCTCAAAAATAATAGAGTTTGAGACGATTGTCCTAAAAGTTTCAAAATTGAACCTTTGACCCAAATGTCCAAAAATAATTTCTATTTTATTAACTTTTTTCTCTACAAATTTAAGATATTAACATAAATATAATAAGTTAACCTATTTGCACAAAAATTAATCATAGAATCAAATACAACCTTTTTACATTGGCATGAAACCTACAAAAAAAAAGAAAAAATTAGGACCCACCTCTCGGGAGAAAATTATATCCAATTCTATAATAATTTTAAAACTTCTCCCATAACATTTGTGCATTGTTTTTATTGAGGGTTGGATTTCTCTCAAGTTTCAATTTAAGTTTAATTGTCAATGTTAGGGCTAGTGAAGCCCATTATTTTGTTTTCGATGATCTAAACCATTCATCTTATAGATCCCTCCATATATGTCATTCATAAAAAATAAAAAATAAAAATAAGTCGATTCAATAATCGTAGTATTTTTATTTTATTATTTTTGTCTCTGAAAAAATTGATGACAAGTGTTTTCTTAAAAAAAATCATCAAATTTTTTAAAAACAAACGTGATAAAATGACAATATTATGATTATCATATTAGTTTAATTTTTTTCATGAATATCAAATAATTTTAATCATCAAAATAGGATCCATAATAAATTCCATAAATCCTCACATAAAAGATGAAGTTCAAATTTAAATTAGAGTCTAACCTCAAATCTACTTCAATAATAGCCGACCTATGAAAACAACTTGCCATCAACCTAGAGGCTTCCTTTTAATTGTCATCAACCCCTTTACCCATTTAACAATGAAACTGAAGTGGAGACCAAAAGGAAGAGTTGTCCCTTTTGGTGAATATTTTTTTTAAGTGAACCTCATGCCTAAAGGGCCAAAAAGATAAAAGCAAAGCACCATCTCCTCTTTTAGATGTCAAAAAGGTATAGCTTTTGGGAATGAAAGAAGGTGCCATGCACCATAGTTTACTAACCCAATAAACTGTTGCGAAATGCTAGTGAGCATGTAGAGTTACAAGATATGCACAAATAAAATAAAATAAAAATAAAAATAATATTGAGAATTGAGCTAACTTGACCTCAATTGGTTGGGTTAGTTTGGTATTTTTAGTACATTAATTTGGTTCTGAATTTTAAAATCATCAATTTTATAGAATTGTATTGAGTTTCGGTTTAGACTATACCTAAACTGAAACAATCAAAAACTCAAACCTATACATATTGTATAAATTCTTTTTATATACGTTGATATGTCTTCATGTAAGTAGTCTACAATATTGCACCTGATCATTTCATATATAAGACAAGTTAAGGTTAATTAAAGTTCATTTCCTACCTCATGCAGACAACTCATTAGCAGAAACTAGATAAATCTACTTATATATATATATATATATATATTTTTCACATTTGCTCATTAAGAGTAAACATAACATTTTTTTTTAAATTTTCACATTGGCTCATTCACATAAACCTCTTTTTGTGTAATCTACTTACATAATGTACTTAACATAACATGATTATTTGTGGTTATTGGCTTGTAATAAATTTTAAAATAATATTTATTTTTGTTTGTTTGTATTATGTTAAAAAATATTCTAAACTTGTTTATTTTAATTATTTATTATTAATTAATTTATTTATTTTTAATATATTAAAACCATAATCTTAACCCAAACCAAACCTGAGTTACATTGAATTAGTTTGATTCAGTTCTAAATGGTTGTTTAGAATGTTCTAAACAAGTACACTTTTTAATTTTTTGGCTAAAAAAGTATTGACAAAAAAATTGTATATTTGGAATAATTTTTTTAATTTTTTTAAAAAAATATGTAATAAAATATTGTAGATGCAAAGCGCACTGACCTGCAGCACTATGTCGGGATATGCATTTCAAATTTTTTTAATGGAAATTGGTGGCTTGCATTGTGTCACATGGTATGGACTTGGAAAATGTAAATGCAAAGTACACTGAGCTGCACTGTTGAGTTGACTAATTCAAAAGCCAAAATTACAATTTTATCCTCTAACTCCCCCCCCCCCCCTCCAAAAAAAAAAAAAAAAAAACAACCCCAACTTCTCCCAAATATATGAATTTTTTTAACTTTTTTTATAACTTTCTTAGTACATCCGAAACCATTCCTAAATGTATAATTGGTTCCATTCTAATTTAATGTTTAACTTGTACTAAACCGACACATGCACCCCCAATGAGCGTGTAAAAATATATGAAAATTATATAGAAATAAAGAAAGTTTTATGTCAAAGACTTGTCCTGTACGGTCTCTAGAAGTTTTGGGTAGTCTTGCTGCTAGCCAAGTCTTCATCCTGGATCTGTTTGCTGTTGTGTTTCATCATTTTGTCACTTCCATATTGCCATCAAACCACATGTGCAGAGAAAAAGTTAGATACTTGTCTCCAATTATTCAATTATATGAAAAGTGCAACTGACATTTTAATTATTTTCGCATGCATTATTATCACTTTAACAACAAAGTTCATTAAGCTATTTTAAGCACCCCCCAGGTTTCCCCTTCTTTCTCATTGTATTTACACGTCCGTTATGCATGTATATATATAACAATAATAATATATATAATAGTCCAAAATCCTTCAAACCACCCACTAAAAAATATTAATAAAGAAAAGAGTTAGAATATTATAGACATTGCTGCACTAGATTTGGCCGCGGCGAGAAGACGACAATATATATATATATATATATTATTATCAATGTGTGAAGAGTTTATCGTATTTTTTATTTTTTTCAAATTTTAATTTTATTTTTTAAATTTATTATATTTTTAAAAGTCATAAAGAATTTTATACAAATCAATTATATCTTTATTTTTAGAGTTGAACACTCAAAAACAATATATCTATTTCTATTTCTAAGAATTCTATATAAATATAAGTAAACTGTCTCTCTTCTTATAAATAAATAATAAAACAAATTATCTCCCTATTTTTTATGTTAATGATGATTGAACAATAAAAAATAATTATTTTTTCTTATTTCCTGTGTCTGCATCTATACTGGTGTACATAATATTTACGATTGAATATCATGGATCAAATCAGTATAAATAATTTTGATTAAATCTTAAAATTGTTTGCATTCATTTAGATCTAGATTGAAGAAATAGCATGAATTTTTAAAGCAGAGATTTGTGTTGCATCTCAAATTTTCGTCAGTTATCTTCATATATATTTTTTTGTTTAAATTATATTTTATGAATTGTAATATTTTACATAGTGCTTTAATAACTAAGGTATGATGTTAAAATTTTAAACAAGAACCACTTTCGTTAGTTTTATTTTTTAAATCTACTTTTCAATTATTGGTTTTTCATATTTTCTTAATTTTGGTGATTAAATATATTAGAATTTCTTCATATTTTATATTTAAATTATACTTCTACGTGAAAATCTAATATCTAATATCTAATAATCTAAATAGAATTAAAAAGTATAATATTGGTAAAAAAAATTATAAATTCAAACATGTTCTAATTATTATTATTATTATTATTATTATTATTATTATTATTAATTATTTTTTCAAAAAGAATACACAACAAATTATTTTTGAAGTGTATTTAGATTAAGTAAATCTAAATCTAAAAGTAAAATTAAAAAAATAAAAAAAAATATTAAATTAAGTGAATTTAAAAAGAAAATAAAAAATTTATTAAAAAAACAGTGTCAAAAACAAAAAATATAAAAATTCAAAAATTCAAAACAAAAGTTTGAAAAAACAAACTACCAATATATACTTCTTTTTAAAAAAAAAAAAACTTTCTTCACTAATATAATTTTACACAAATTATTCACAAATTCCTTTCAATTTTTATGTAAATTTAATAATCTAATTAAAAAATGGTGCATACACACAAAAATGTAACACTAAACATCTACATTATGATCAACTATTTAATTATGAATAATTAACTTTTCATTGTTACTTATATTACATGGTTACAAAAGATTTCATATATTACTTTTTTGATATCTTATATATGTCAATGTTTGCATATATAAATACTAGCGGCTGAGGCACACGCTATGCGTGTGCAAATTCTGCAAAAAAATTATATTATTCTTTTATTATATTTTTTAATAATAATATACCAATGTATTATAAGTGTAATGTAATGCAAGCTTAATATTTTTAACTATGTGTAATATAATATACACAAATCTTTTAAAAATATACAATATTTCCTAATTTTCACCACCAAAAAATATATATATCTATTCTATTATTAAAAGCCTAGAAGCCAACTTTTGTCTCCGCTTTTGCCACCTGTAATTAGATAATAAAAATAAAAAAATTAATAAATACATCCACATCCTCCCCCACCCACGTTCCCTCACATATCTCAACCAACTCAATTGATAAAAATTTTAATCCATCCTCATTCAATTTTTTTTTTTAATTTATATATTCAATTGTATATTTTTTTTTTCCTGTATTTATATGATACATATACACACATTCTCATATCCTTCTGCATTATCTCAAATCTCAAATAAAATAAAAATATACTGACAAAGAGATTTTATTGAAAACATACAAAAAAAAAAAAAATTAAACACACCCACACAAAAGTAGTGAACCAAACAAACCAATTGAGAACAGCATTTTAGAAAAAAAAAATGATATATGAACTGAATAACCACCATAACCCATATTAAAAATTAAAAATAAATATTAAATAAATAAATAAATGAAGCAGAAGAATTTTGTACAATCAAAACCTTTAACAACTTACCTTGGACGACCCATGAAAGAACCCAAAGCCCAGGGCGTTTTTATTTCCAACTGCTTCAGAACCTCTGCTTCTTCTGTAAAATAAAATAAAAATATACTGACAAAGAGATTTTATTGAAAACATACCAAAAAAAAAAAAAAAAATTAAACACACCCACACAAAATTAATCAACCAAACAAACCAATTGAGAACATTATTTAAAAAAAAAAAAAAAAAAATACACTCACAAAATTAAACAAACAAACAAACCAACTTTTTTTAAAACTGAAGTTTGCAACCTTCTTGTATATATGAACTGAATAACCACCATAACCCATATTAAAATTAAAAATGAAATAATAAAAAAAAAATGAAGCAGAAGGATTTTGTACAATCAAAACCTTTACCAACTTACCTTGGACGACCCATGAAAGAACACAAAGCCTAGGGCGTTTTTATTTCCAACTGCTTCAGAACCTCTGCTTCTTCTGTAAAATAAAATAAAAATATACTGATAAAGAGATTTTATTGAAAACATACCAAAAAAAAAAAAATTAAACACACCCACACAAAATTAATCAACCAAACAAACCAATTGAGAACACTATTTTAAAAAAAAAAATACACTCACAAAATTAAACAAACAAACAAATCAACTTTTTTAAAACTGAAGTTTGCAACCTTCTTGATATATGAACTGAATAACCACACAAAAACAAATAATAATAATAAATAAATAAAAAATACACAGTAATACATATTCTATCTGTTCCATTTCGTCCCCACAAAGATGTGATTTTATTTTATTTTTTCCCAGGGAAAAAAAAAAGAAAGAGAAAAGGATTCTAGGAAACCAAACATGTGTTCACGCCAAACCTCCTCAATCTTTCGCAAGAGCCCTTCTTTTCTCTACAATTCTGACCGAAACCTTCGTGATTCGATGAGATTCCGGTGCGTTTTGGATCAAATTGTGCCCAAATTTGCGGTCTCCTCGTCACTGAGCTCTGTGTTTACGACAGGGAACGTGATCGCCGCCGCGGCAGCGTCTGGCTCCGGTTCGGTCCACGGTGCTGTGACGTCGGCCATCACTCATGTGGCGGTGACCGCCTTGGCGATTGCGTCGGGGGCTTGTCTTTCTACTAAGGTCGATTTCTTGTGGCCCAAAGTGGAGGAGCAACATGGTTAGAGAGCTCTTACTTTTGTCTTTTCTTGCATTGTGTTCTTAAAACAAAAAAACTGCAAGCAATTCTCAGTTTTGGAAGACGTTGAAACTGATTTAAAACTGCTATGCAGTTTGGAAACGTGGGGGAACGTGGGTTGGGGAGGATGTATTTATTTATTTATTTATTTTTATTATCTAATTACAGGTGGCAAAACCTGCTGGAGATAAAAGTTGGACTTTTAGGCTTCAAGACACCAAAATTAGTGTTGGCTTTTAATAATAGAATAGATAGATTTATAAACTTGCATACACTACTGTTCAGGAATTACCAAAAAGAAAAATAGAATTTATATCCAAAAAAATTGAGAATATTTAAAACATAAACAAACATATTAATTGTAGTTATTTTTTTAGAACAGAATTTATACACAAAAGATTAATAAGAAGGATAATTTATAGTTTAGCTTGAAGAATGTTTAAAACATAACCGAAACCCTATCATTCTGCAAAAATTTCAATGCCAAAAATTATAAATTGAAGACTCTTAAACACTTATAAAAAAAAAAAAAAATAACTAAACAAAAATTTCAATCACTCAAAAAAATAGAACAACATTTAGCAATGCCAAGGCCTAAGGGCGATCCAAGGAACAGCAACAAAGTAGACAGTAATAGCCGTAAAAAGTAAAATGTGCCCACTAATGTCAACCATGGCTTACACTTTTGTAGAAGCTTCATATGCAGCAGTTAATCCATGCAGGGTCTCCAAATTGTAAAAAAAATACCTTTAAAAAAATGTCAAAACTCTGAATCATCTACTGGAATACATCTACTGGAAATTGAAGGCAGTGTTGTAAGAAATTTGCTAAAAAAAAAAAAAAATTTAATAAGAAACAAAAATCCTTGACCTATCACACCAATATTCATATATCTGCTCCACCAAAATTGTTTGCCTCTACCTAGATTGCTATCTTGATACATGCTTACGCACAGAAATAACACATATGTATATTTATTAAACCCTACGTAACCCATTAAAATACCACAATACTCACCAACCACAATGAGGCTCAAAATTGAAACACCATTGCAAATAATTTTTTTGAAAAACTATAACCAATTAACCACTAAGGCTCATGTACATACCCATAATCCGAGAAAAAATAAAAATCACAGAAAACCATCTTTTAGTTGAGAGAGAGAGATTGAGAGATGGATGGTTGGTTGTTGGTTGGTGGGCAAAAACTGCAGGAACGTGGCAGGTTTTTTTTTTTTTTAAATCAACAAAAATCCACATGGCAGAAGTTTTAAGAAGTCATACATGCTTATAAACACCACTATGGACAATTGAGCACCCAATAACAGATTATCAGTACATCCATATGACCAAAAGCTAAAAACTTTAATTTAACAAAATAATGATATTTCAAATTAAAACCAAACAATTAGTTGCAAACTGTGAATTCAATGACAGGAAAGATATTTAACTTTTGTTATTTTTTAGAGAAACAAAAACAGAGCATAGTTTTTGGATATAGAAATGCTTACCAAATTAAAAAGGGAACATCAGATACACACTGCAACTGCAAGAAACCGTTCCTATGTATACCATCCAAAACAAAACTACATCAGGTTGATAATGTGGGTGGTTGGGGAGAGCAAGCGAGGCAGAAGAACACTGCAGAGATCATGATATTCACAGAGGATACTGAGGAGGATAGGGCCGATTCTTGGGCTGATTGGGCTGTTGGAAAGTCATCCCCGTGAGCAACCTCGTTCGATATATGTTACTGTTCTATGTTACTGTTCGATATATGTTAGTGGGAGACGGGTGGTGAGAGTAGATAGCACTGGGAAATCTGAAGATACAACCAAATACAAAAGATAGTTACCAAATACAGTGAAGTTTGAGAAGAGAACTTTCAGAAGAGAACTTACGAAGGAAGATGCATAATGCAATTGAAGGAAGATGGTCTAACTGCTCCAGACGTGGAGAGTGAGAAGTGGGAGGTGAATTTAGTGTTTTAATTTATCATTTTAACCCTAATTGAAATTGATGTAAGTGTAAGAAGTTAAGGTCATTTTAGGGAGAATTGAGAAAAAAATTTTAGGAATGGCTTCATGACACCAAAGTTGGTGTTGGCTTTTAATAATAGAATAGATATATAAAATATATAAATGTAAATTTATATATGTTACTGTATTCATACATTATCAATCTGTAATACTATATTATCATTAGATATTTTAATTTTCTAATATGTATCGATTTAGTAATATAGTTATATTTCTTAGGAAAAAATTGTAGAATTGTATATTATTCTCCTATCAACTTATGTTCAATACATATATACATACATGTCATGCAAACAAATGTTCACAACAAACACTTTTAATAACAAATCACGACTTTACAAAATACTTTCATCACGACAATAATTGTATTTTTTTCCCCTCACAGAAAAAATCACATCATTGAGAGAGAATGGATTTTGAAATTTAAAATAATATAATATCACTTCAAACTCTTACTCATTAAAATATTTTCATTACGATGAGTTATAATAATAAGCAAGAAGAAAAATAAGAATATAGTGAAACAAAAATTACAGAAGATCTATTGCAACATCTTCTCCAAGCAAAGTTAGACGTGCTGAAACATAAATTGTCTTATCTGTTGTGAAGTTCAAGAAAAACAATGTACCTCATGCACATATTTTAGTCAAATTACAAGGAAAAAATCTAATGATACCCAAACATTATTGAAGCAACTCAATGATACAGAAAGTAAGTGTATCAAATGAAAAGTTTTAATCAATTTTTCTTATATGCTAATTACTTACAAATACCATAATAAATTGTGTAACTTGAGAGTTTCATTAAAGTGACACTTATAAGTATAGATCTATAAATATCGTAAAAATAATTATGAAATTCCTATATCGATCTAAATATTAAGTTACAATATCAATTCATTTTCTTAAAAAAAATATTCTACATTTTCTACATAAATAAAAATATATTAATGACTAATGTTATAGTTTTTACCATACAAAATATTCATGACACAGGAAACGAGACTTAACAACTCTTGATATATAAAAATATATTATATATTGATATTAATGTATTATTATACCAATAGTAAACAAATATATGCAATAGTAAGTTCAATGATTTTTTATTATAATATAAAACAAAATTGTGTAGTAGGAAGTTGATAGAAAAAGATTTATGTAATGCTAAAGGACTTGCTTATTGTTTATTATTTAAGATAAGATTGCGATCACAACAATCTAGTTATAAATTAATATTTATGTTTATAAATTTTCTCATTTATCATTTAAATTCTTTAGCCAAGTATGTATTCCTTTCTTACTTAGTTGTGTATTGTGGATACAAATCAATTTATCCATATAAATTGTCATACTTTGTATACATATCACATTTCAATTTAAAAGACACATAATTATAATATTAACAGTTAATGAAAAATCGCGTGTCACGTGCCACCCACATACTCAATCACTAATATACATAAGAGAATGGGGTTACTGATATGCCTTTGACACAGCAGTAACTGTTGTGTCTCAATTAGAGATTTATTATGGGTTTATTTTTATTATCCGCACCATCATTCTGTAGGGTTCGTTGAGTACTTCATTCTTATCAAAAATCATATTAATCAGATATCAATAACTATATGATTGATTGCATATTTTTCATGCTATTTCTGAAAAGAAAAATTTATTATTATTTTTTTTAATAATAAATGTAATTCAATTATATAATTTTTGATATCTGATTAATATAATTTTTAGTAGACATAAAATACAATTGAGGCACAACAGGCACAGCCATAACCCATTCCCTATACATAAACCTGCACACGTACGTAAATTGTAACTAATAGTACGGTACAAGCATGCATGCTTTTACAATATTTATGCATATTATTTATTTAGGTCAAGTTTGGCATATACAAAATAATTTATTTTTTTTATTTTTTTTTCTATCATATCACCTCTCTACTTTTCTATATATCTTTTTGTAAACAGATAAAAAATACATTTATTTAGGTCATCCCAAACAACCTCTTATTTTTATTGATATTTATGCAGATTATTGAGTGCATACTTTTTGTTTGGAATTACTTTAAAATTTTAATAACCATACCCACTAAAACTTCCTCCACAAAGCATCCATCTTTTCCCAAACAAAATTAAAAATTTGGTTGCGGGATGAAACGATTGCCACTCAACAAAATTGGTGCTTCGAAAAATATTTAGAACAAAGTAGTGTTATATATATATATATATATTTGTCACAAAATACAAAGGTAGTCAAATGCAAATTGATAAACTAACTGTTGCTAGTGCAATTCAAGTAGATAAAAAAAATTGACAAATGTATTAATATCACAATATGTAGTCGCTGATACATGTATAATTTACCTAAGTAAAAATAATAAATAAATAAATAAAAACTGACAAATATATATATATATATATGTATTGTGTATTGGTCAAACTACCAGCATTCTTTACCAAATCAAAGGTATTTTGAGTCTCATCTTCCTCTATATGTAATTTTATTTTTTAAATATATAAATATCATGAAAAACATTCACTTTATAATAATATAGATGTATGTGAAACTCATTTTTATGTATAAAAACCTGAAAGAAAAAGCTTTATGCATAGCATTTTAAAATGTGCTATGATATTAGATGATTATGCACATTGGGGGGAAAAGAACAAATAAGAAGCATTAAATCGGTAGAAGTTTGTTTTCTTGAAGAAGATATAAAACACCATGAACATGTTTGAAATTCATGACTTTGTTTTTTTGTTTTTTGTTTTTTTTGGATCAGCAAAGAAGAAATTCATGACTTTGTTAACTATGTCTATGTGGGAATTTGATTTTTTTTAGTGATTTTTGAATTTCTAACTATGTTATAAGGTGAAAAAAGAGTTAATGTGTGTTGAATAATTCTATGAATTTGTCAAATGAAAGTTATCAAATTTAAATAATAATAATAACTTATTTATATGCATCTCAACTTTTAAACAAATAAAGACATTTGGATTGAGAAACAACACGTAAGTAATGTCGAATAGTCAGAATGTCTGATATATATAATTTATTATAAACTAAAAGACGATAATAAAAATAAGAGTTAAAGATATTTTTATTTTTATTTTTATTTTTAGAGAATTAATCTTTTTAACTTATTTAATTAATTTATAAACAGAAATTGCACTAAATAATCCTAGTCAAATTCTCATAATAAAATAATAAAATAAACTATAAATAATTGAGATAAGTTGTACAAAATATCAAACTCTCAAAACACAGGCCTTGTTTGGTTTGTTTTTGAGAGAGTAGTTTTGGAGAAAAAATTTCAAAATTTTGTATGATTTAGTGATTTGGTCATGTTACGTAGCTCGAAAAGAGCGGCCCCCGAATCCCCCTAATCTAAAAACGACGTCATTTCGATGTTTGAATTTTTTTTTTTTTTTTTTTTTTTGTGCAGATTAGAAAAAGGGAGAAGAAGGAGAAGGAGGGAGAGGAGGAGGAGGAGGAGGAGGAGGAGAAAGGAGGAGGATGAGGGACTGGAGGGGGCCCAACAAATGGGGCTGGAGGCGGAGGCGGGGGGCGGAGGCGACGAGCTGACGATCGGCAGAGGCGACGAGCTGCTGCTGCTGCGACGATCGGCAGCGGCGAGCTGACGATTGGCGGTGGCGGAGGCACAGGCGATGATTGGCGAGCTTTCTCCCTCTCTCCTCCTCTTCCCCTCTCTTCTCTTTCTCTCCCTCTGCAGACTCGAAGGAAAATGGAAGGAAGAAGACTCGAAAATGGAGGGAAAAAAAAAAAAGGTTAATGCCCAAAACGACGTCGTTTTGGGCATTAAGGGGATTCGGGGGGGCAGTCTCTCGAGCTACCAAACATTATTCTTAGTGATTTTAGAAAAAAATTTCCAAAATCGCTTTCTCTCTCCTACACATCAATCAATCACTTTTTCTCTCTCATCTCTCCTTCTCAATCACTTTTTCTCTCACACATATTACTCAACTACAACAAAATATTAAGGCCTTGTTTGGGAAGACTAAATAAGTGCATTTTTTGTCTTTTTTGACTAAAAAATTGAGGTTGAAAATATGGATGTTTTGGTTAACTTTTTGACTTTTTATGGAAAAATGTGTAATAAAAAATTGTGAAAATTGGTTTTTAGAGGAAAATTTGAATTGGGAGTTGTGCAGCCGTAATTGTTGACTTTTGGTAAATAGTGTTAACTTTTTAACTTTTTGAGTAACTTTTTGGCTTTTTGGCTTTTTTGAAAGATCCCAAACAAGGCCTAAATCATCCCAAACTCTCATACTCCAAAACTATTTTCAAAATATACAACCAAACAAATCAAAAAAAAATTCTAAACTCTCTCCCTAAATTTTTTTTTTTGAAAGTTTATCTCCCAAAATCAAACCAAACACACCCACAATTTTTGAAAAAAAAAATTCAAAATTTTGTTTGGTTGGAAATTTTTTGAAATTTTTTTCTAAAATCACTTTCTCTCTCCTACACATCAATCAATCATTTTTTCTCTCTCATCTCTCATTCTCAATTATTTTTTCTCTCACACACATCTACTCAACTATAACAAAATATTAAATAATTTCAAACTCTCATACTCTAAAACTATTTCCAAAATATACAATTAAACAAATCAAAAAAACTTTTAAACTCGTTCTCTAAATTTTTTTTTTGAAAATTTATTTTTCAAAACCAAACAAGCACACCCTTGTCTCTTATCAATTTGCCCAAAAATTTTTCTAAAAAAAAAAAATTAAAACCTAAAGTTATGATGAAATGATTGCCTTGCTACAATCCCCAAGAATTTTTACCCATATTTATCCAACGTGTTTAATGAGGGACTAATAACCACTTTTGTGTGGGATCCACATACTCCTTTCTCCCATCAAATTTCCTCCGAAAAAGATTTTGGGTGGTTTAATATGATTTAAATAAATATATTTTTAAATTTTTTATAAAAATAAGTTGAGTTTGAAGTAATGTATTAGAGAGATTATGTGACTTAAATAAAATGATATAACCTAAATAGAATAGTGACTTTTTAACTTTTTAAAGTTATGACAAACAAAATTTTTGTATTTATAAAATTTATGAATATAAAAATTAATTACAAAAAATAATCTTAATTATGCATCACGGCGGCAGACCTCACTTTTAAAGAGATTGTTTCACTTAAATTTTATATCTAATATTTTTCAATAACTAATAATGTATCCTTAAACTACGCTTTTTCATTACGTAGTCATTATAGTATTACCAAATTGCAAATTGTAATCGAAAAAAAGGAAAATACAGTTTTTCATTTTATTTATTTTTTTTTGTGATAAATATCCAGTTTTGCAATTTTTAATTTTTTTTTTTAAGCTTTCTAAATGCACCTAGTCAAGTAAAATATTTTACGAAGAAATTTTTTATGAAAGATAATTCAATTAAAACAAAAAAAAAGAAGAAGATATAAATGTATTAAATTTTATATTTTTCGTTTTGGTGAATTTTTTTAAATTCAAATATTTACTTTTTAAATATATCTAAAAGTTCAAAAACTATATCTAAAATTTTAAAACCAAACATTGTAATGATTCAACTTCAATTCCTTGGCAATTTGGCAAGGTTTTGCTCTTTTTTGAGTTCGAAAGCAGAGCAGCAGTTGGTAGCAAATGACAACCACAGCTGTCCTAGCATCCAAATCCACTCCCAACACCAATTTGCTCGTTAAGAAGTACACTCTACTCAACTCACTCACATTAAGGGTGTTTACAGTTCGATTTTAACGGTTTGATTTGTGATTTGAACCCATTTGCATATATGTAGTTTGAAAAAAATTAAATCCACGACCACTTGTGATATGAATTGTGCTTTGTACGGAGGGTTCACTGATGTGGGAGCCATTATAGAAAGTTTACAGATTAGACTTTTTTTTAAAAAAATAAAATTTTGAAGCCTTTTTTTTTGTCGTTTTGTAAATATTTATTTTGGGCTAACCCCCCCCCTCTTTTTAAAAATGCTCAACATTAATAATTAATATATTAAAAATTATAAAATTAATAATAAAACAAAATCAATTCCTAACACAAGCAAATAATTCAAAATCCTAAACTTTTAAATAAAATCATAAACTAACACAAACACATTTTTCAAAATTCTAAACTAAATCATCAAAATCATTCACTACCCAACAATAAGATTAAAGTAAAATCATTCAAAATCCTAAACTGACCTAAAAGTAATTATTCATTAACTTTTACATTCATTCAAAATGCAATAATAAAATAACAATAAATTGTTGTCAAATTTTATCTAATTCAAACCCATTAAATAAAATAAAAATATTTGCAAACTCGCAAACTCCATCTAAGATAGGATGAATAAAATCAACGATCCATGTTTAAAATAAAAAAATAAACTCTAATTGCAGACGGATTCTTGCGAGTGTGGGTAAAACCCGCGACCCACCCGCAACCCGCAATAATACCATATTTGAAACTGTATCCATCTGCATTGTGTCTGTGAAACTACCAATTTGTATGCAGATAAGTTCGGATTGAGCGGGTTATGCGGTTCGGATAATTCTATACCCAGTCCTACCCACATCTACATATAAGGGCCATTTGGGAACATGTCAAAAGTTAATTTTTAACTTATTTTAAGTCACATTACCTCTCACATAAAAAAAAATTAAAAATTCAAAAAATTAACTTTTAACTATCTTTTGAACACACTCCATAAACATTTTGGAGAATGGACTGCAAATAAGAGTGTTCGCGGATCGGTTTTGTGCGGTTTGCGGTTCGGTTTTGACTCGCCTGCATCTATGCGGTTTGGGAAAAAGTCAACCCGCAACCGCCCGCAGTGCGGTTTGCAGTTTGTGCGGGTAGGGTTTGCAGATGTATGGACGGTTGCGGGCGATTTGCGGTTTACACTTTTTTCTTTAAAAATTAATTTTTGAATTTTTTTTTCCCATCGAATTTAGGCATCAGATTCATTTTATATATTTGTGATCATTTGACAACAATTTTCTGATGAGTTTACAAATAAAAATTAAATATCAATGCATTAAATGAAAGTACCCAACACAAAGGGACCATACACTATCATTTTTGTCATGAAAAAAATGTATATCAATGCATTAAAGGTTGTACTCAATTAGAATTGCCAGTTAATAATCAATAATCAAACTAAAAGTTCCATCGACCACCAGAAAGAAAATTTTATTAGGAAAAAGTGGATGAGTCACCAATGAAAATCATATAAGAAACTAAGTTTAGAACTTGACAATGGGAAAAGTTGAGAAATACTTAACAATAAGGATCCTAGTGTCATAGAGAACATAATGGTGCTCCTGTTAAAATTACAAAGTTGGTATATAAAAAATAATAATAATAATTAAAGTGCGGACGGTTTTTAGGGGTTGCGAGTTTAACCCGCGACCCGCCCGCAACTCGCAAATTTATCATATTTCAAACTGCATCCGTTCGTATTATATTTATGAAATTGTTCATTTATATGTGGGTTGGACGGATTTGGCGATTTGAACGATTCGGATAAACTGTTGCTCAGCCTGACTGCAAATAAGAATCAATCTTTAGGTGGTCAATTACATCACAGATCAATCATTGCTCTCAAATTGTTCACTGACAAAAAGTCTTGTATATTGGAGAATTTGATTATACATAGGGGTATTTTAGATTTTAACTTGCTTTATTTCTTAAAAAAAAAAATCAAAAAATTAAAAAAAAATTAAAAAATCAAATTTTAACCATCTTTTCAAAACATCTCACACTTTATATTATATGTATTTTTAATTATGTTATTTTTTTAAATTATGATATTATTTTAAAATTTTAGTTATAATTTTTTTATGTTTAGTTATGATTTTTTATACTTATAACTCAAAATATAAAATTATTCTTTCCGTCTCAAAATATTAGTCCTTTATTCCATTTTTCATTATTCTAAAATATTAGTCCCTCTTTAAAAATTAAGTACAAAAATAATGTAAATTTTCTATTATGCCCTTCTTTTAAATTTATAAATAATATAAAAAATACAATTATAATATTGATATTCTCTAAAAAAAATGTACTATCAAAGAATAATTTTGAAAAATTAACTTTTTTAAAATGTAATAATTATTCTATTAAAAAAAATTTAATTCCTCAAAAAAAATTATTATTTTAAAACGGAGAGAGCATATTATTTTATTTTATAATTATAAAATATATATGATGTATACCTTCCGAGAGGTGTAATCTTTCCTATATTAATCAGAGATAAGACTATGGTTTAGACATGACAACATATTATACAATTTTCCCATGTCCTCTGCTTCAACAGATTCCCCCCTAAACCCAGGTCCCAGGCTGTCTCTTTTGGACTATCCATGCAATAATTTAACTATCTTTACAATCATCAATTATGTTGTCCTCAGAGAAAGGGAGAACTAATGAAAACTCTATAGATTCTCTATCAAAGCCAACACAAAAAATCTTTAGGTGGCCAATTATTTCTTGCCGTTTGTTTTGAGGGATAAAGAAGGAATTAAGATTAAAATAAAGATAGAATTTATTAATATTATATTTATTTTAAGAGATAGAGAAGAGATTTATAATCTTTTCCAGATTAGGATAGACTTTAAGAAGGGAATTAAGATGGAGGTTTAAGACTTGGTATTAAAAAATAATCTGTTAAACTATTTTTTATTTTATTTTTTATTTTTTACATGTTAGGCATTTTTTTTAACATTAATGTTTAATATTTTTTGTATTCTTTTATTTGTTTTATTATTTTATATAAAAATAATTTAACAATTCTTATACAAATAACTATCATTAAAATAAATATAAGGAAAATGCCTTGGAACCCCAGTAGGGGTGCTGGGGTCCTGCGTGAAGGCTCATGATTGGCCCAAAATTTTTTTTATTATTATTATTATTTTTTTTCGGCGAATGAAAAAGCTCCATGTCACTGGGGTGCCACCCCCAGTGGGGTCTGAAGCAGCACTCTAAATATAATTTTATCCAATTCCCTCACTATTAATTTTTTCATTACGTATACCCTCTGGTCTACCTCTAAAAAGTCCCTAAGGCCTTCCCCCTCTGACTGGCAAGATACAACTGGATCCATGACATCACTGGTCTACCTCTAAAAAGTCCCTAAGGCCTTCCCCCCTCTGACTGGCAGGATACAACTAGATCCATGACATCATTGACTATCCCTTTGGCAAAACTTATTTACAGCTAAAAGAGAACCAGCTTTTTATTTTTACTTTTATTTATATATATATATATATATATAATAGAAGAACAAGAAGAAAAACTACCCTCTAGCTTCCACCTAAATTTCAATTTCATCCTTCATCTTACAATTGTAACAATTAAGACCTTAAACTTCAATATGAATTTCAATATAATCCTTCCGCCATTATAAAATTTTAATTGAGTGAAAAGTGAAAATTCAAAGATGAAAGTGTAAGGCTCTGTTTGGTAAGCCTGTCAAATATTAGTTTCATTCATTGATTTGAGTGTGATGTTTGTTTTGAGCTCTCAAATCATAATTTTATATCTATTTTTCAAAACTCAATTCAAAACATAATCATTATTTTTCAAAACTCATAACCAAACACATAATTCAAATCTTTTTTCAAAACTCAATTCAAATCAATATTTTAATTTTTTTAAATATTTTAAATATTTTAAAATATTTAATTTTGTTAAGATTTTAAATATTTTAATATTTAAATATGTTACGATTTTTTCAATTTTTTAATTTTTGAATATTTTTAAATATTTTAATTTTTAAATATTGCGATTTTAATTTTTTAAATTTTAAAATATTTTATAAAAATAAATTCAAACTCTATTTTATAAAAATATTTTTAAATATTTTAATTTTTTTTTGTTATGTATTTAGTTACGATTTGAGTGTAAAATTATGAAAGTAGTATGGAGTTTCGAATTATGTGTTTGCTTATCAGTTTTAAAAATAATTTCTTAATTGAGTTTTGTTTATGTGTTTGGTTACGATTTGAGTGTAGAATTGTTTTTAAATTTAAAATATTAAAATTTTAAATTATTTAAATTTTTTGAATATTTATTTTAATTTTTTACTTATTAAATTTTTTAGATTATTTAAATTATTTAAATATTTATGATTTAAATTTTTTGAATATTTATTTTGAAAAAAAATTATTTCCTTTGTAGTATTTTCAATTAAAAAATTGATTAATGTTATTTTCTGTTAATAATAAAATTTTTTAATTAAATTTTAAAAAGAGTTTGGTTATGAGTGTTGATCAAAATTTTCAATAGTGTGAAAGTAGTATGTTTTGTTATGAGTTATAACAATTTGAATTAAGTTTTGAAAACTCTTTCCAAAACTCATGACCAAACAAATTTTCTTACTTCATATGTCAAATCAAACTTTCAAAACTCAATTCCACACTCAATTTAACACTGTATTCAAAAACCATAAGCAAACAAATTTTCTATACTCAAATCATAATTCCACAATTCACAAACTCAAAATACAACTCATACTCTCAAATCATATTTACAAAATTCTACCACACACAACCTAATTTTTTCTCTAATTATTTGTTTTAATGTCCTTCAAAGGTGCTCCTGTCTATGTGGTCATCACGTGAACGCAATGTTCATTTTTCACGGTGAGTGATTTGGTGGAGATTATTTTAAATTAAAATTTTGATAATCAAAAAATAAAAATTAAAAACATCCCTCACTCAATTTTTGAAAAATTAAGATTGTATTTGATTAGATGTTAAACTGTGATTCTACCGTTTGATTTCAATATGATGTTTATTTAGAATTTTTAAAAGTTAGGGTTGGTTTGGCATAAACTAAATAATACAAAAAGTCAAAAAATCACTATCCTATTTAAGTCACATCATCTTATTTAAATCACATCACCTCTCTAACACATCACATCAAATCCAACTCAAATCCAACCCATATAAGCCAATAAGTCAAAAAGTGCACTTTTTAAGAACATCCCAAACCAACCCTCACACCTACTTTTAAAAATTCTTTCTAAGGCGAGAAAATTTAGACTAACTGATCGTCCTCCCAAATGTTCGGCCAATTATCCTCCCAGACATCCGGCCGCTTGACTGGTACGGTGTAAAAAAATCTGTTATTTTTTTTTATTTTTACAATTGACACCTGTTATTTTTTATATTTGAAATAAAAGAAATTTTGAATTTTTTTTAAATTTTTTATAAATTTTGAATAGAATTTTAAATTGTGTTTAGTTATAAATTATAAGTTTTTTATCAAATATTATATGTCACATCAAAAACTTCCCACTTAGTTCAAACTCTTTTCAAAACTCATTCACCAAACAAATTTTCCATGCTCAAATTATAGTTCTAAAACTCACAAACTCAAAATACAACTCTATTCTCAAATCATATTTAAAAAACTCTACCAAACGCTACCTAATTTTTTCCAACGTTATTTCTACTTAATAAGTTACAAACAAAAACTTAACTAAATAATCTGATATAAACTCCCCTATTAAAATAAGCTATTAGCTAATTTCATAATCCTCACCAAACACCCCCCAAAAAAAAATACATCGAAACAACAGTTGATGCCTGGAGACTTGGTTACTACAATTAAAAGAGGAAGGATCCAATTAAAAGTAAAATTCAAACGAAAATTGGAGGGTGAAAATCTAGCTTCAAAAAATTGACCTTTCTGCTTATTTTGAACATTTTAAACTCAAAAAGGCAAAGAAGCTAAAAACTTCAAAAATTATGCTATCCACCCTAACTTTTCACAATACAACTACAAGCCTTACAATTATTTAACTTTAAGCTAAATAAACTGCACAAATTTTTTTCCAAACAGATCGTTATCTCACACCAGCCATTGGGCCAACCAAGGCCAACATGTAAATCGGTTTCAATTTAGATGTAAGTTCATCAGAACCCATGATAGAAGGTTGGAAAGGGAGCTTGACTGCAGCATATGCATTAGGAGGAACAAGGCAGACTGATGGAAATCTCAAAGGATATCTATAGATGTCAAAAGTGAAAAATTACATATAATATAGAAAAGGAACAAAATAGAAAACTAAAGGAACGATATGGCACAAAAAATATTAAATATGTTCCTAGCAAATCCTACTAATTTAATGACTCAAAGGAGCAAAGAAAGAACAAAACAATTGACAAGGAAGCTACGCGTAACGGGAAACAGGATTTACATGTAAAAGATGGCATAGATCTGTTCGACAAGGCGATTGTCCAACTTAGAGACCTGAGGCAAGTGGATGCAAAAATAGTAGAAGCAGCAGAAAGATACTCACCAAACCAAAGTTGGACAATAGATGCTGAGTTGAGGCAGCTGATGGCTTTGGGGGAGTCCTTCCAGCAACAGCTGGAGCAACCGCGTGCCCACTAGGTGCACTTTGCTGCTCGGTTGTTGGCAATGGGTTGGGAGCACTAGTATTTGGAGTCAGTGGCATTCTCTTACCATCACTGAGATCTTGACCTGTCATACAAATGCATACTTTTTTAAGTTAGAAATGAATGAGATAGAATAACCAAAAGCTGATTCAACGACTCTCCAAATTTGGGCAATAAGCGATTGAATGCACAAACAATTACAAGCCACGTTTTGAGTTGGCACGTCACAAAAATAGGAGATTGTGAAACGTCATGTACTCACAATTGGAACGTGACCAGCCCAGCTTCAGATTTTCCCTATCAAATACCACTCGATAACCAGTCATGTAGTTCTCTGCATAAAGAAAGTTGCTTGAGATTAAAAAAATTGAACGAGGGGAGATTTTATCACAGATAAAGAAGAGCTATTCTTTCACTTACGTCCAATTGTTCCAATATCTCCATCTGTTGACTCTATGGCTAAACAAAATCCGACAATTCCCTGCACAAAACGGCCCCCCATACATCAAATTTTATACATCAGTGGCTGAATTGTTGTTTTAAACTCCTAGGACAATTAGACATGAGTAAGCAGCATTTACACACTTTGACCTTAGAATAGACAACCATGGTTAGAATGAAGGCAACCAGTCGTGGCCCTCATTCTCATTCCAGAAATAGAATATACATTGCTCTTGGTTCAATTGCAAGTTCTCTAACACTAACATCAGGATGGAGGATTGTTCATAAAGATGCTATTCACCATCTGAATTTCACAGTTTTTAACCTAACATGTTTTCCATTTCCTTCTTTATCATGAAGAAAAGAAAGGGCTAGGCTCAAAAATTCCAGAAGAATATGCCCGAAGTTCATCCTATGATGTCATGTATATGCACTATGAAAAGAAAACATTGGAATATAAAATCATTTTGCTGTGTCCACACTAAACAATTGTTCTAATTGAAAATTAATGACAAATATGAAATAACTGTGACCTCCCATAATTGAGTTAAAACAAATAACTGTGACCTCCCATAATTGAGTTAAAAATAAAAAATAATAATAATAATAAATAACAGAAGAGTTGCCATATACAAACTACAGTTTACTGCAAAAACTTTGAAATATAAATACCTTACGTTCCAAAATTTGATTGTTAAGTTTGAGGCTTTCCTCCCTTCGCATAAAACAGAGTAAATCACTTTTCCCACTATTATACTTGAAACGAGTTCAAGATCATTTAATAGTTTCTGAAACCAAATCCCCACAAATGTAATTCTGGAAGCCAGCATGGAGGAGTAGATTTAAAAGATATGCAATTTAAGAAATGGATCTTGAATTAACACTTTGATACTAAATTTCCTGCCAATATGCCTGAAAAAACACCTACCAAGCATGAAATCCACAAAAGGTCCACATAACAAGACAATATTTTGACAAACAGATTGCCTTTGGGTTCTACACAACTCAGATTATTGGTATTGTACACATTTCCCTTCTGAACCCATTTTAAAGGGCCTTGTTGGACCAATCATCCCATTGACAATCAATTCTTTTTAAAACTTGAACTATTAATTTGGAACCACAAATATCCTTAGTTGCACCAAGCTGGGACAAGTGGAGGAGGCAGGAGCAGGGTTAAAGAAGCAAGGTCAAGTGTCTAGGGTTGGGAATGCCTAGGGGAGCATTTATGTTTTTTATTTCCCTCTTTTTTTGGCCCAATTGTAATATATAGGGCAAATTACATCAGTAGTCTCAATATTTTGACTCATATCATTTTGGTCCCTAGAATTTCAATTGGCTACATTTTGACCCTGAAAGTTATACCTTGTCTCAATTTGGTCTAATTGAGGCCTCGTTTGGGAAGTAATAGTTTTAGCTTAAAAATCAAAAAGTTACTAAAAAAATCAAAAAGTCTATAACCTAAAACAAAAAGTCAAAGGTAGTATTTGGTAAAAAATTTTAAATATGATTTGAGAATAGAGTTGTATTTTGAGTATGTAAGTTTTGAAATTATGATTTGAGTGTGAAATTTTTTTTTGGTTATGAGTTTTGAATTTTTTTTTGAATTGAGCTTGAAATGAATGATGTGATATATGATATTTAATTCAAAAACTTACAACTTATAACCAAACACACAATCCTAAATCCTATTCAAAGCTCATAAAAAAAATTTAAAAAAATTATGGAAATATTTTTTATTTAAAATATAAAAATAACAGCTGTAAAAAAAAAAACGAACACTGTTCCGGTCAACTAGTCAAACGTCCGAATTAGCCAAAATTTTCAGCCTGGAAAGGAGTTTTCAGACATGAGTGTAGAATTAATTTTTGAAAACTATAACCAAACACCACGTGCAAACCAAGGGGTGGAATTAAAGTTCCAAAGCTCTACCAAACAAAGCCAAAAGATTCTCTTTTCTCTCTACTTTTTGCATATCTTTTTGTAAAAAATCAAAAAGTCATTTCAAATATACAAGTTTTTTTTAACTCATATTTTAGACAAAAAGTCAAAAAATTACTAAAATAGCATGTTCCCAAACAAGGCCTGATTACATCTATTAGCATTTTTTAATGAAAAATGTTTATGAGTGGTATGTGTCATGCTTTTAGAGACAAAATTACAAACTTAATCAACTCAATAAGTTAACCTCAACCAACTAAGTAATTATTTTCCATTAAAAATCCTAACGATGTTATCAATTGAATCAAATTGACAAAAAAAATTCAAATCAAGGGTCAAAATTGAGTCAACTGAAAAGTATAGGGACTAAAATAACACGAGACAAATGTAACGACTACTGATCTAGGTTACCCTAATACATATTTAAATGTCTACATTACGCTACCACTTAATACAATTAAAGATAAGCATAATAAATTCTTATTACAAATGTAACAATTCATTATCAATAACATATATTTTGCTTCTTAGTCATCAAAGAACCCAAATTAAAAGATTTATCAAAAAATCCTCATCCTTTCAATTTTTAAAAGGAAAACCAAAATCGAGAAAAATATACAAGTTCTCCACAGATAAATATTTGTTCTCTACATATTATGAAACACTACTAAGAAGGTAGTGTGTTTGTGTCAGATACCGACACAATTGAAACCGTGATTCTATTTTGACGGAAATGCGATTCTAACTCGATTATTGCTTTGAACAGCAGAATCACAATTCTAGAGAAAAAAACATCACCTCTAGTAGGTGATTTATGCAACTAAGCAATTGTCTAGGAACATAGGAATAAACTAAGTACGGACACATGACACGACATGGATACACTAACACATAATTTTTTTTTAAATGTAGGGCACAACACATGAGGGAATACGACACAAAATATATGGTTCTATATATTTATTATATAGCATATATAAGGATAGATAATTATTATGTGTCATAAATATGAATATTTAGTTCAAAGAATAAATTTTAAAGTCTAAAAAAAGAGAATATGTGTAAATTTTCATTGCCTTTCTTTTATCACTAGATTCTAAGTTATTTTATTCAAACTTGTAATAAATTTCATGTGTCTAAGTGATAGAAGCGTGTTCTTCAAGTGTTTGAAACGTGACCTAGTCCTTAATTTTTTTATAAATAGCAGGACATGTTTGGATGTGTGTCCGATGAGTGTCATGTAATATCGGTACAATGGTATCAAACACGACACGCTACCTTCTTTGAAGTGTTGGTGTTTCATAGAGAATAAGCAAATCCAACCCACGAACCAATCAAGGATTAAAATTCCATTTTGATGTGTTCTCGATTAACTTGCAAAAGAAAATATTTCAGAAATGTTTTGAAAACATGGGGTAAACAACAAATGTGGGAAAAACATTGTTTGAAAACAAAACTAAAACCTATCTAAATATATATGTAACCTAATAATTAGACACATTAGAGGTACACTAATCCATTCACTTAGAAGGGCACAGGCATACAATTTGGTATTAAATGTCAATATGAATAAACAATCATTAAATTAAAATCAAACAAATTATCAAACACTATTGTTTATGATTCTGCATATGCACAATGGAAAATAAACAAGGTTCACCAAATATATAGGAATATTGACAAATGTCAAGATTTAAGGGGTAGAGAGGTCTTTTTACATTGAAGATTAAAAAGATCTTTTAATAAGCTTAAGATTAATATTCAACAAAGATCAAGAAACATTAGAAAATCATAAACATCAATTTAAAGGTGAGTTGTGGAGTGGGTTTGCTGTTGTAAGAGAAACCATTAAAAAAAATGTGCTAACAATACCAAACAAAACTAAACCATGTGTCCCGATCAAGTGGGGTTGGCTACATGACTAAGCGAGAGAGAGAAACGAAAACAACTTTGTTCAAAAATCCTGATGTGTTGAAGCCAATCATTGTTTCAGTGTGTTAATGTTTCAACAAGTTGCAAATAGAAAGAAAAAACAAATATTGCATCATTGGTTATATTTGCATGTTTCAAACAAACATCTTCCTGACCCTATTTAATGCTAAAGAATTCCATGTTGCCAACCATATAGTTTTTATCTCTCCTGAAGAATCTACTACTCGATCTCTAAGATATTTCATAAAATTTGATGTTTTGTTATGCTTCAATGGAAAAGTTAGAATTTCATAGTTGCACTCATGTTTCAAGTTGGTTTCTTAGGAAAACAAAAACATTTCAGCCATTTTGATGAAGAAAAAAAAAATTCCTTGGACGCAATAGGGTAGTATACTAAATTGGTGGTCAAGCTGAATTTACATGTCATGGCTACAAATTGGCTATTTAGACCATGCTCAACTGAAACTACGTAATCAACAAGAAGAAACCTTGATAAAATTGAAGAAGCAGCATCACGCAATAATACAAAACAACCTACAAGGAAAAACATACAAAGAAAAAGAACTTGTAATAAATTGAAAGGCAAGAAAGGTTATCTTATATCAGGATGAAGGAATAGAGAAGGGAAGCAGAAGCAGCAGGGAAGAAATACAAAGGAGAACCAGACAGGGAGAAGAAGAAAAGAAGAGAATGTAGATAGAGAATAGAAACTAGAGAGAGAATAGAAAGAAGAGAAATGAGGAGAACATAATGGAAAGAAACAGAGGAGGGTGAAAGAGAACTTGCCACACAGGGAGAGACATAGTTATGCTATGGTTAACATTCAGTTATGCCAATACTAACTAAAGTTCATTACACTGCCATATATATATGTCTGTCCAAAAAACAAAATCGATAAGAATTCAGAGATCTAAAATAAGTAAAAAAAGGTCCTAAAGAAATTCAACTCCTTAACAAATCTAAACACTGAGGCTGTGTTTGAATCATGGATTTAGGTAGGGATTTGGAAAGAGAAAAGGAAAAAATGAAGACGATGTGAATAAAATATCAGCCCAATATGTTCTCCATTTCTTTTTCCCTTTCCAAATCCCTATCAAAAGCCATGATACAAACACAGCATAATTAGACACCTCCTTTACAATCTCCAGAAGTTATTACTTTCATATTATACTGATAAATCAAAGTGCACAACAGCACACCATGTGTGTGACCTCTCAATTGGAAGAGTCACCACTCCATGCTTATATAAGCATTATAATTTATATCCAATCATTTTAATGTTTCTTAGTGAAGAAGTTCAAAAACCTTTCAGAAATACATGGAGTTCAAAGTTAGTAGATAATAGTTGTGAAGGCAAAGAAAACTACTCTTGACAACAGCGGAGGAACACATCTAAGTTCTTTGAGATTTCTTGGGTTAGGCATGTGAGGATATACATTAATTTGAGTAGACAACCATGAGTTGGGTTTCATTGCAGTATATGTCCAGCTACACTCAATCAAATAAAAAAATTCCCTGTTCTAACTGAGCTGGATAAAAAAGTTCGAATTGTCACCAACCTGATTGTCATGGATAATGAAAACAGGATCATGGACGACAAAGCTGTTGTTCACTGAAAATTTAAATGCCAGAGAAGGAGTCTTCGGCATATCTCCAGAACTGTTTAAATGTAAATTTTTCAATGTTATCACATACAAGAAGACAAGGAAAAGGGAGGGAACCTCCAAAATTCTCTTCATTCCAAGCAAATTTACCTGGACTTGTAGCAATACTTCCAAGGGGATCCTTCAAAGCTAGCACTTGTCGCATTTACTTCTCTGTCAAACTATCACCAAAAGCATGATATAAGGCGATACTGCTAATGCATTCATGTCATAAAGTATAAAGGCAGTATAACATACCTCCTGGACAACCCTTTCATATGCTTCCTTTGGGAGAAATGTAAATGATGTCCCACTATCAACCAGTGCTTCGAAGCTTGTCTTATCAAGACAAGAACTTCCAATACAACATGCCTTGACCCCAACAATGTAGGTTATACTGGACCAGGAGTGGGCCAAAACAAGAGGAAATGACAAAATTACGAGAACATGTGAGACTAAGGCTTAATAATAATTGGAGATTTAATAGAAATAATAGTGAAGAAAGTATCTAAAATCAAATAAATAGTTCATACTATTTTCCGTCTGATGGCAGGAATGGAGTAGATTGTTGGGCAGCTGGTCCCTGGTCCCCAAAAAATATTCTCCCAGAATCATCATTGCCAAAACACAAAGAAAAAGAGTTCTGTACCAATCCTGCTTTTGCAAGAAAACTTGGAACAGAAATCTCGCCAAGTCCGAGACCCATAAGACCATCAGGAGCAACTCCATCTAAGTAAGCACCGCTTTGCATCCTCCCACATCTGAAATCAAGAAATTAGCAAAACTAAGTTGTAATTTGGTTATTACTGAGAAAAATCCTTCTTGAGAAATTTTGGAGCATATGAAGTTCATAAATCTGATGTGGCAGTAATAGATCAATCGGGCAGACCCTATAATGACGGGAGCCTGCACAGAAATATTGGATGCATCATCACTTCCTGCTGCAAGATGCAATGTATCCTCAACCAGCAATCCTGAACTGGACGTATTTTCCGAGTAGTAGTTAACTGTGTAAGGGCATGGCTGCTTAGGACTTTGGCAATTTGGACCCAGTTGACATAACTGATGACTGCAAGATAGGTGCTTGCTGGTGGTTGAGCCAGACGGGCTGTATTCATTTAAATCCCTATCCTGCATAATAGATGCCCCCAATACCAGGGAGCACCTGCCAATCAATCATTGGAAATAAGTGCTAAACCTGTTACCAAATCTTAGTAGAGACTCTGCAAATCCTTTGCCACAAATGCATGAAGAATGCTTTTAGATATATGTGCACAAAAGATTCGCCATGTACCAAGGAACACTGGCCAATCAATCAAGCGTAGGAGTGAAAGGCCTACTACCAAGTCATAGAGGACTAGCTAGAGGCATAATTGTCAAATCGGGATTCGAATCGTGAACTAAAATAGCCTCGTACCGAATCGCAAATCGAATTGAATCGTGAATCATAAAGATTCAATAACTTTTTCTAAATTACTTAGAAAAATATATCTACATACTTTTATATTAAATATATCGTATGAATATGAAATATTTAGACTTAAATTAATGAAAATGTTTTGCATGATGGTCATGTAGTTTAATAAGTAAGAAGTTAACAAATGTTCCTATGTAAGATCACCATCTTACCTTTTCCCTTATTTAGATATTTCTTATCAACCATTTTTAATAAAGACAGTAAACAAAGACAAACTCTCAATTTCTAAAGTAACAATAATTTTACAATAATATTGACCTTTGGACAAAAAGCAAACATACATACTTTTCCAAGTAACAATGACCAAATAATAAGAAAGCATTATTTAGGATCGTTTATTTTAAAATCTAAAACATTTTAAAATATATAACTAACCTTACCCATATAATATTCAACTATATTTAATTTAATAAAATAATAATAGATAATTCATGGTGTAAGTTACTTTAGTCTTAAACATCTTTAGAAAATATATTATGATTTTTTAAAACTCTATGATCACTAAAATAATAACAAAATATGTATATATATTGGTCAGTTTGGAACTAAAAGCCATTAGAAGTTGTATTGTGTCATTTTCACCAAAAAGATACAGAAAGAAAGAGTCGAAAATATGTCAGATACAATAATTTCAAAAATTGCAAAAATCGTAAAAGGTGAATCGAATCGTTAATCGATTTTGAATCGTACAATTCACTAGAGATACACTTCCAAAAAAGATTCACCCATAGATTTGTATTGATTTTGCAAAAATTGTTAATTGAATCGAGAATCATAAGATTCTGATAACAGAGGATACAGGTAATATGAATTGATAAATAGACCTAACATACATTTATGAGTAGTTTAAACAATAAACAAGAAGAAAGAAAATTACAATTTATTTTCACCAAAAAGTTCCCAAATTTCCATAAAATAAGCTAGAAAAAAAGTTGTTGAAGACTGTGTTGTGTACATTTTGTTAAATGCTTGTGGGATCTAATTTGTATTATGTTTAAGACTTAGTGGGCTTATATTTTGCTAAAGACTCGTGGCCACGTGATTTGTATTCTATTAGTAAGTAAAAGATTTGGTGGGCTGTGATTTTTTGTTTTGTTAAAGACATAGTGGGATTGTATTTGCTAAAGACTTGATGGGTTTGTATTTGCTAAATACTTATGAAATAATATCACGAGGCCACAATACTGGCTACTATAGGGGAAATAGAAAAGCCCACGTAACACTGGAACATGAGGCTCCCGCTAAAACAGGACCTGGGAAGGGCAAGACGTATGCAACCTGACCCCCCACTACTAGAGATGTTTTCGTGACTTGAACCGCGCCACCAAGGACGTGAACAAGCAGCCTTACCATTGGGCCAAGCAACCCTTTCATAACCCTGGCAGCTTGTCCCTCCTTCCAAAAAGGCTAGAATCAAAACACAACCACCCAACTTCACTCCTCAATAGACGGAGAAAAAAAGATAGGCATTTCCACTATGCTCAATGAAGATAGTCTTAGGCTCACCTGGTGAGGGACAAGGAGAGATAACAAGTGTATTCCCAATGAAAGGGGCTACCAAAAACATTGGATTTTTATAAGAAGGAGGGCAAAATGAAATCCAAAAGTAATTGGGATCAATTAAGAAGTATATCAATGGCAATATTAGTAGCGCTAGTAATTAATTGTGCACGTAAAACTGTACCTGGCCTTACAAGGGTCCAAAGAGTTCCACTACCAATAGGACTTCCTGTTGAGATCTAAACCACATTATAGCTTCAAATTATATGAAAAACCCACAAGTTTACCCATTAATAACTACACAAACATTTATACCACTGAATTTAAAGAAATCAAACATTTATTGCTAACAAAAACATGGCACTTAGATTCTATAGAAATCTTCACATTCGCAATAATACAATTTTACCAAATTTTTGGCAGTTAACTAAAACATATAATACTACAATAGAAACAAATTGTAGAACACGTTGAAATCATAAAATATTATTATATACTCTTGTGATATCTATGAATTTTATACAACTTTTTCTAATTTCTCTAGTTCTTTTTCCTGTAGTTACCTCTCTCTTATTATCTTCAATGCTCCTATATTGTAACCACATCCAATGACATATATACAAGCCCTAAGGGTCAGGTCTCACTTCATATCTCTGCCACTGCATGCCTAACTTTAGACAGCAATCAGAAAGAGTGAAATTTGGAGGGCTCCTTTATTATGATAATTTACAGAGTTGCTTTGTCAAAAAGGTTCAGAAGTCAAAGTGTTAAATCAGTTCAATAATTTTTTGCAGAGGTGAAACCACTCACTCAGTGGCAATAATGTTTTTATTTAAAGATATACATCAAGTAGCAACAACTGAAGGACTCATTTTCAGTTTCCTCAAGAGTTATATAAATTGTGAGAAGTGTTCCTTGCACAGAAAACAATGAAGTGTGACAGAAGAAGATAAAAACAAAAGTGAAGAAACAAATATTTGTAAGATAAACCAAAGAGAAGAACATTTGACCAAGTAGCAACCGCAATGAGAATGGGATGGTAATGTAACAAAGTTACAGCAAAGGCTGGCATACCAGACTGTTATAGTAACTGGCAGATAGAGAAGCACATTGAATGCAGTCACATGGAACCCAAAGTAAGTCACTCCCAGAATCCAATGCAACGAGAAAAGAAACATTCGGCGTCCCTACATCGATCCAGGTGTAATGCAACCTGTTTGAAAAAAAAAATGTAGAAACTAGATGAAAAAAAATGATAAATAAACTTACAAAAAAGATTGAGTGAGAAAACTAATTCATCAAATTTCCCTAAATCAAAATCAAGATGGAAGTCACCTTACAAGGGGACATCTAGAATATTATGGAACAAGAAGTAATAATCACCCGGAACAATAGAAGAACTGTTTGAACATTAATGAACTTTGTTACGCACTCACTAAGGAAATTACTTAAAAGACTAACTGCATTGTTCAACAGTGTTAATGGCAAAACAATCAGGCAATTCCTTCAGCACGACCACCAACCCTCCAGCACACGGGTAACATCCAAGCACTACAAAGGCGTAGTACTAATATATTAAGATACACCATACAAAACATACAAAAAATATCTTCAACCACCTGCTAATAAATAATGTCCAGACAAGGAAAAATCAAAATTGACATGAGTTAAGCTAGTATGAGAAGAAATGGTGGCATGTCATTTGAAAGTAATAGGACAAAATGGCAAACTGGCAAAAAGGACTCATATAGATGAACTCAAATAATTGGAATAACACTAGATTTGTTGATAAAAAACAAAAAAAAAAAACTAGATTGAATTGAGTTGACACCACACCACACTATTAATTGATGTTTTTTCTCTTTTTTCCTAATCTGGGCAATAAAACCAGAGGAGCAAGGACGGAACTAGGAGAAAACTGTGGGGGGCCATAGCCTCCTACTTCTGTGAACATTATTGTTTGCCATAGAACTTTAAAAATATATATATATATATATATATAATTTTATATATAAAATGGCCCCTCAGTATAAAATATATATATGTCATTCTTCTTTTATCTTGAATTCTCTTTCTATTTTACAGTAAAAAAAAAAAAAACTTATTCATCCTAATAGAAATTACTTCTATGTATTTAAATTTTTTTAATGTATATATAATTTATATATCATATATACATACATGTGTGTTTTGTGTATATGATGAAAAAAATTATTTTTCTTTTGACCCCTCCGGTAATGAAATTCGGGTTCCATCCCTGCAGAGGAGTTGACTCATTTGAGCCCTAATGTCAAGGTTGAGAGCACAAACCAGAGAGTGATGTACAATTTGACTAAAAAGGCCAATGGTTATTACTTGACATGTCTATTAGTAGCTAGAATCACTTCGACACCTTTATCTACATACATTTTCTCATCCATGGTCCTTTATTTTATTTTAATTTTGATAAGTAAGATTTAAAATTAAATGAAGTTTTCAAGGAGGCACCATCCATATACAGAAGAAAGAAGAGACAAAATTTAAAGCTCCCAAGAAAGCTCAACAAACAAGTCCCAACAAGAGCTCAAACCTCCGAAAAAAGGATCTTCCCCGAGATTTAGATCAAATTCCATCATATCAACTGAAATAACCCTCAACTCACATAAGGAATATACCAAAATTTGACCCCATAAAAGATAGAACCAATAATATCATTCATGAGTGTGTGTCTTTTGACTTATTCAACCATCCTTGTCGCAATTCAGTTGACCTTTTATCGGTACAAACAAAATGATGATATCACTTCGAGCTTCCATATTTTCAATTCATATATACTTGTAATATCTAGAATCTTTTCCACTTTCCACACCACTAAAATCATTTCAAAACACCTTCCAAGTGGTATATATTAAAGTTCCCTATAGAATTTATATGGACCAGTATATCAATGTTATATATGCCTACTAAACTAGATTTGTGATACTTTTCAACATTAATGTCACCGTCTAGAAAATTGAAAACAAAATCGGCAAATGAAATTGTAGAGAGCGATTAAACTCACCATCCAAAGTCGTTTCCTAAAGAAAACGCTCTGCTACCTTCGGAGGGGAAGAGAAACTGATAGCGAGAACCGAGCTTCATCTTCTGCCTCTGCACATCATTGGCCACAAGCATCTTGTAGTACTCCATGCTCTTCCGCTCTGGCCACGAACCAGACTCTCCTCCTTTCCTCGAAACCCTAAGCGCCTTCAATTCGTCAGAGAACCTGTGAATCAGCCTCGAAGAGAATGTCACTCCCACTACACATTTCACTAGAAGAACCGCCATTACAACGCAGAGCAAACACCGAGTCGCCATCGCGACTCCAATCGAAAACTCGAATAAGAAAAAAAATTCAAAAAGGAGATACAAAAATCTAGGGTTCTTCGGACTGTAAACAAGCTTCCAAAGGGAGATCTAGCTTTCTCCGATCATGTACTCATTGCGAGAAGACAGAGAAATGAGAGAGAAGTAGAATGGAGTAGAGATCAGAAGGAAATATATATATATATATATAGAGAGAGAGAGAGAGAGAGAGAGAGAGAGACGGATAGATAGATATATACAGATAAATGCAAGTAGAGAGAATGGGAGTAGAGAGAGAGAGAGAGAGAGCAACGGAGAAGTTTGGAGGAGGAAGGTAAAGTGAGGAGATCTGCAGGTTTTAAGTGGATAAATTACACACCTTCTTTACTTCCATCCTCCAAGTTTCTATGTTGGTTTCTTTTTTATTTTTTAAGTTACAATTAAAATTTCAAACTTTAGGTATTATTTGGCATAAATTAAATAAGTGAATATTTAAATAAATATATTTATTTAGATTATATCATTTTTTTTATTTTTTTTATACATCTTTTAATAAAAAGTTAAAAAATATATTTATTTAAATAATTCCAAACAACTCTTTACTTAAATCTCGTTTAAAAATACACTATTTTAATTAGACTATTTGATACAGCTTAAACTTTTGCCTTTAATTAACTTGAAATAACATATTTGATGTAGTTTAATATAATTTTTTTATTTGAAAAAACAAAATTATATATATATTTAAAAAAAACAAAAAAAAAAAAACTAAACAGAGTGTTTCCCAACTTTTGACCGATAATTTGCCATTAATTAAAATTTTATTTAAAATTTCTCATATAGTGTTATCATCACATTCCTATAGAAACAGTTCTTTCACTCATAATCCTCTATAATAAGAGCAAAAACCACATTTCATTTCACCACAGAAAACTACTTTATAACTTATTTAAAATAAGTATTATTTTGTGATTTGAAAATCTATAATTAAACCAATGCACTGAATTTGCCAAAAATTTCAACTCAAAATTATGATTTATAATATTTTCTAATAGTTGTTCCAAATGGGTTCGATATGATCATTGTATCACTAGCTATTAAAAATTGAGATTAAAAAAAATTGTCAACACATCATAAGAACATTAGAGGAAAAATTATAGAACAACTAATTTTACTTTTGCCCTCAAATTTGATTATTTATCTTTTAACTTTTATTCTAATTTTAAATGATAGAATAACAAGAGAATTATGTTAAAACACGAGTTAAACTTATAGTGTACTTTGAATAAAAAGTTTTTGGATAAAAAAGCCTTATATTTCACATTTTTTTTTATAAAAAATTAAAAAATATATTAATCTTACACGTCCTAAACAATACGTAGTGTTCGTTTAAGATATGAGTTGGATTTTTAGTTTTTTAGTTATTTAATTAATTTAATCTGGGATTAAAAGTTTCGTTTGAAATGAATTTTTTTATTTTTGTTAAGGAAAAAATAAAATAGTTATAATTTAAATATAATATTCTATTTAATTAATTTTATCTTTTACGATTAAAATAAATATAATATTCTATTTAATTAATTTTATCTTTTATGATTAAAATAACTAAAAAAACTCACGCAAAATATAACCTTCGATGAAAAAATAAAAAATAAAATAAAATAAGAAAAAGTAGTCCTATATAGCCTTTTAAGGAGGAAGAAGACGAAAATAGTGTGTTGGACGTTTGAATACGCACCACGAGCATTGTAATTCGCACCTAGTAAAGGAAAGTTTGAAGTGTGAATTTAATTAGGGGAAAAGGGTGTGATGATTAGCTTTAATTATGTGTTTTGCGTTGACTGCTGTGTGTGTACAGGCTGCGAGGAGGCGCCACGTATGTGGTCCCCGCAAATAAAATGATGACGTGTCACAGACAGCAACGTGCGCTGATTGGCGGAGTGGCGCTCCCTCTGACACGTAGGGGGACCTTGTGTGTAACTTTTTGATTTTGTGGGGTTTCGCCCTGGATCTGGATTTCTTCAGTCTTAAATAAAAAATGATGAGTAGGTTGAATTTAATTTATCCAAAAATTTAAATTTGTGTCTGTTATCCTTATTTATTTATTTATTTATTTATTTATTGTGATTATTATTTTTTGTTAACTACTTGGGGTTGTTTAAGATGATCTAAATAAGTGTACTTTTTAATTTTTTACAAAAAAACGTGAAATATGGATTAGATTTGAAGTGATGTGATAGAAAGATAATGTGATTTAAATGAAACAATAATTTTTTAATTTTTTAACTTTTTTGTATTGTACCAAACTAGGCCTTAACAAGTCAAAATTCAAGTTATTTTGAATAAATTCATATTCGAGTTACCAATGTCTTACATTGGATTATAGTCTAGTACATCTCTTTAGGCTTATTTTTATTTTCTATTTTAATAATTTAAGTTGCTTATATTTTAAAATTTATTAAATATATTATTTTTATAAAAAATTAAATTGATTAGATAATAAAAATCAAGTTTTCAAATCAATTTTGTATAAATTATTTATTTTTTTACAATCTATTCTTTTTATATATAAATACATGATTTTCACATTAGGGTAAATTACTAATACATCCTAATAGTTGGACTTAATTCCAATCAAGTCTTATTGAAAATAAGTCTTGGTAAAATTGTCGTTAAAAATAATTTTTTTACGATAATTTTTTATATATGTCGCTAAAAATTGACAATTAGTGACTTTTTTGTCATAATTTTTATAAATTGTCGCTAAAACTTACGATTAATGAAGTTTTTTTATGACAAATTTTTCCTATAAGACTCAAGGGTTGTTTGGAGTGTCCTAAATAAGTGCACTTTTTGTCTTTTTGAACTAAAAAGTTGAGGGAAAAAAAATGAATGTTTGGGTTAACTTTTTGTCCTTTTACAAAAAATGTGTAATAAAAAATTATATAAATAAAGTGTATAGTGGAAGAAAGTTGAGTGGTTGTACAGCTGCCCTGCTGCCCCAACATGTCTTACCCAGAAAATAATTGCCTTCTTCGGGGCAAATCGATCCGTGGGGGCCACCATGAGTCCTATTTTAATAATGTGAACCGTTTAATATGTACAATTCGTTGAATATTATATGCCTGTAAAAAATCATGTTGATCGGATATCGATAGTTATATGATCGGATTAGTTTTTTTAACAGTTAACTATCACACCATCCATTTTGTTTATACAAAACTGATTTGATCATATAGCTAACGATATCCCATCAACGTGATGCTTTACAGACATATATTACTCGATGAATTCTACATATTGAGCGGTTCGGATTATCAAAACGGAACCCTTAGTGGGCCCCCAAGGGCCCAACATTACCATCAAATTTTGTGGCTTTACATATATAATTTTTTTTTTTTTTGGCCCAAAAAGTGTATAATGGCATTCTTGCTTCACAAGTATGGCTGACAGCATCCATCAAACTTTTGTATTATAAAAATATATAAAATATTTTTTAAATATTTTTTATTTGTGAATAGTAATGACTTTTTTACTTTTTGTATTATTTTTTGGCTTTTTAAATTATTTTGGACTTGCCAAACCAACTCTTATTAGATAATAAGTCCACTTATTAGAACCTATACGTAAGTATCATTTTTTATTATCTAATTAATTTGACATTTTACAAAAATAATATGTTCAACGAATTTTAAAATATAAACCATTGAGATGATTAAAACATGACTCGAAAATTAATCCACGGGACCAGATATCATTGAAAATGGATGGAAGGCAGGCCAAACGATTTCGCTTTTTGCTTTGGTCATGTTCCTCGGGTACACTTCGGCCATGTTTGGTAGGACTTATTTTACCTTTTAGTTTAATTTAAACTATTTTAATGTGTTTGGTTCAGCTTAATAATACAGTTTATAACTTTTTGTAAATTAAAAATTAACTTATTCTTTGAGTGGGGGAGAAGAAATTTAATTTATAAGTCAAAAATCAGTTTATGTTCACAGTGATAAGCTATAAGTTGTTAGGTTATAAGTTATAATCACTTTCCCACAGCTCTACCAAACGGGGCCTTCCTGCACGTCCTCAACTGTAATTGTTTTATTATTATTATTTTTTATAAATCTCTTGATTAAATTGATATTTAAACTTAATTTGATTTGTGTGGCTTGTTTTTTTTATGGAAAAAAAAAATACTATAAATGTGAGTGTGTTAATAATGATTGAAAAATTCTTATAAATTAAATTCTAGCCAATTATCAAGTGATTGTGTTGACAGTTCTTTTGCCTCAATGAAAAAGACTTTAAAATTGCCAAAGTGTAGAAGAAAAAAAAAATTAAAAGAAGAATGAGGGAGATTGAGAAAGATGATTGAGTAAATAATCAGGGTGATTGAGTGAACAATCAAATTAAACATTAATTTACCTCTACCCCTATGCTTCGAAAAAGAAGTGCAGAAAATTTACCTCTACTCTTATGCTTCGAAAATGAAGTGCAGAAAATTAAGTGTAACAAATTTAAATGACAAGAAAAATATAAATCAATTGTCTTTAATTTGAGTTCTGGATCTACTTACAATGTAGCCATGAATAGCTATTTGTAAGCAAACATTTGTAGAAAAAAACTACTTAATAACTGCCACATTTTTCCATTTCCTATACTTCACACTCCATGATCTTTCACTTCATCTTTATGCCTCCATAACTTCCTTTAACCTCAAATTCATACTCCATGATTCTCCACATTCTCCATTATCTTTTTCACATGTATTTAATGATTCATAACTTCTCATAACCTCCAAATAAGTAGGAGAGTGCCACGTGTCCAGCAATTTATCAATAATAATAATAATAATAATAAATTATTTATTTATGGTGCCAACATTACCCCTACGACTCTTTCAGAATGAGAAACCTTGAATTCATGAAGAGTTGTACATCAATTTAGATCATATTTGGCAATTAACTAATGTATTCTAAGGGAGACACGCATTCAAAGGTTCTTTTATCATACAATATGATTTAATTTTTAGTTAAAAAAAGAACCGAGAGCTTGCTCCAAAGGTGCTCACGGCATATTTTGGAAGCTTTAAAAGCTTCGAATGCATAATAACTACCTACTTGGAGAGTTTATAAAGCTTTAAAACATAATTAAAATAATTTCACATGCTTCGAATTTTAATATATGTTTCGAAATTAGATTACTTTACATGTGTTTGAAATGGTGAATTCTTAGAAAATTATCACCAATTTGATTTAGTCACAATGCATGCCAATGTTATTTTCTTTGAGCCATTTGTAACAATTAGCCCTTCTGTACTTTATTTCGAGACCTTCGATGCATCATGGGACTATGGAAATTTCAAGACCTTCGAAGCATGATTCTTCAGACTTTAACAATATTTTTTCACTTCCGATTGCACTACTTTGAATTGCTTCGAAGTGACACACACTTTTCAAATTCCACTACTTTAAAGTATTTTGTAGGGTTTTGAATTACCTTTTAACCAAATATATGGACTTTCTGTAACAACTCCGATTCGCAATTAGCTACTAATTCGTAATTAATGATGCTAATGAGGGGATTAAAATAAATTATGTGTTTATCTTGTATTTTATATGTTATTTGGCTTTCTATCTGTTACTCATAGTAATATCTGTTGTGAAATCTGCTTTGATATGAGGATTGGAAGCTTTATCAATATCCGAAACTGAATTTGGTTACACTAATATGTTATTCAGAATTTTTAGAATGATATGGCAAATTTTATTAGAAATTGATTCAATCTGATTAATTAAGTTGCGTTTGGCAAGTCTTATGTTTTAATTAATGTATTATGGCATCACAACTATATATATGAGTTATAAGCTCATTTTGAGCTCAAGACCCTTCATTCTTTGAGTGGAAAAATCTGGTGAGACTTTCTAGAGAGAGAGTGAGTTCACTTTAGTGAGAGAAAGTTAAGAATTTGAAAGATTAAGAAGAAAAGCCCTAAGATTTGCAATAATTTGGCTTATTCAAGACTCTAGGTAAGCCTTTGACTAATAATTCATGGAGATTATGTATTATAGAGATGAATTCATGGAGTTATTATGATCATTTACATGTGTTTTACATATGTTTGTCAAGAAGATGGAGAATTTGGTTATAATTTTCACATGCATGTATATATATATAGAGTGTTGTCATATTGAGTTTGATTTTGAACATCGAAGTTGTTATCATAAGTTATTTGGCACATGCATGTATAATTCATCATGTTTTAAAGTTTAGATACATGTTTTGAAAAGGGTTTCCCTCATGTGTGGAGCCCTTTAAGTTCAATTTTGTTAAGACCATGGTGTTGGAGAAAAAGAGTTTATGAACCTTATATACATGGAAGTTTGAACTCAATTTTAGCTAAATTGAGTTTTGAACTAAGGGTTTGTAAATGATCATATATTTGTGTTTTAGAAAAGTTTTCCAAGTGTTTTGACAAGCCATGCACGAGTTTGCCTTTAAATTTGCATTTGGAAGCTCAAAACTCTATTTTTGAAAACGCAGAATTTCGCAGTCCGCTCGAACGAAGAATCTTGCGCTCGAGCGAAGAATGCGAGCTCTCAGCATTTTTGCTGACATGAGCGCTTCGCTCAAGCGACCAAAGTCACGCTCGAGCAAACCCTCTGAACTTTGCTGAACCGCTCGAGCGTGGGAGTTGTGGCTCGAGCATAGATTGAGACCAACCAGTACTTTTTCCAAGTTTGTAGACAGCTCGAGTGAAGGAAGTCGAGCTCGAGCGACCCCTCACATGTTTGCATGTCCGCTCGAGCGAGGAAATCCACGCTCGAGCGGGGACCTTGTTTTCAAAAATTTTACCAAGTGTTTCAACTCATATTTTGGCATCCTCATTGCATCTTAGGCATTCCTAAGCCTTAATTAAGCCATAGTAATGAAGTTATAGAATAGAAACACACTAAGAAAGGAATAAACTAAGTTAAGAGATTACAAGTGTGTATTTTGAGCAATGTGATAGGAAAGAACAAGAATAGGAAGCTAAGCCATGATGGCCATATGAGTGTGTAATGATATGATATGTTCGTGTTATGTACTTTTGTGTTTGTAGGTCAACGTCCGAAGATTGATTGACTGTTTAGAGGAGCCCACTGTGAGTAACGTTATTGTAAAGAGATATGTTCATATGAATTATGTTCCAAATCTGATTTGATAAGTTATGATTTCTAAAACGATATTTGTTTACATGAACGAATGTCCTATGTTTGAAATCTATTATAGCATCCATAGATAGTCCCAAGTCATGGGAGATGGCATATTAATGCAGGTCCATGACATATATGTGATTACGAGATCTCGTTAGCCACTTCATTGTGGTGATATGTGTTTAATCGGTATCCGGAACCGATTACTCCAGTCGGAAGACGATATGTGATGTATTCTATGAGATGTACCATTAGTATGTTCAAATATGAGAATGATTATGTTATGATTTGTCTTATGATTATGAAATGTTTAGAATTCGTTCACTAACCCCTTTACCTTAATGTTATTCACTGGGCTATAGCTCATTATGTGTATTTATATATGTATAGGTGGGCATTTTGGGGATCGAGCCTAAAGGCTTTTGTTTGGATCTGCATTCTGTTGTCAGCCAACCATTGCGCCTCACGTGAAGGTTCCGAATGTGTCACATGTTATGAGTTCCGGTTTCTTATGTATATATGACTTGTTTGTTTTGTTGGCTGTACTTAAGATACTTTAATGTGTGTGGGTATAATGCAAGGCTGACTTTTGGATATGTATATAAAGTTTTAAATATTCTGTTTCATATAAGTCAGCACAACTCATTGGATAACTATATTTATGTATTTGCCTTCGCTAGCCCCCTTATTCTTGTTAATCAGTTCAGAGGCCTTCGGTAATCCAAGGATTACTGGCCAGTTACGATGCTAAACCTATAAGGGCGGGTTTGGTCCGTGACACTTTCAAAGTGCTTTTGAGGGAGCTTTGAGCCATCTTCGAACTAAATATATGGAACTTTGAAGTGTTTTCGAGTTTCAAATTACCTTCAAACCAAATATATAGACTTTCAAAGTGCTTTTGAAAGAGCTTTGAGCCACCTTTGAGCCAAATATATAATGCTTTGACATACCTTTGAAACGAACATGATAAAATCTTGAAGGTAAGATGATTGTTGATAAAATCATGATATATGGAACAATACTTAAAGATGATTGTTTTATTAGTCATTTCATCAAAATTAAATTTTGATCACTGAAAGTCATGGCATAATATAGCCTTGGAAATTCAAATGCGTTGACATTTTCAATAATGTCAAATATTTTAAATCCATCGTCAGTGAGTTGATCATCATCTTTAATCACATTTGGTCTAAGAACATATTCTTTGGCCGAATAACTTTCATCATTCATTGACAAATAGATTTTTTTTTTTTAAGCCATTAATGGCTTATGAAAATCGTCCATGTGAGTTTCATCATTTCTTGGCCTAATTGGTTATTCCATTTTAGCCATTAATGGCTGATGAAAATTCTTCATAGACATGTTCTTTTCATGGTTTGACTTTGTAAGAATGAATTTTTCAACCCCCCTAGCCTTATATGGAATATCGTTTTTAACCATGTTTGGCTTAACAACATGCCTTTAGACCATGTTATTTTCATAAGTTGGCTATTTAAAAATGGGTTTTTTAATCCGCCGAGCCATTGACAAAATCTACTCTTTCCTTTTGCCATTTTCAACACTGAAATAATTTTGAAAAAATTTACCAATTCCGGCCATTAAAGCCTCGGTTAAAGACTTGGTAGTGAGAGTTGACAACTCATCATTCAATTGCGAACTTCCATATCAAGTTCATAAATTTCTCTAATTAAATCGTGTTTTTTTTCTTCCACCAAATAATATTGTATGGATGGAAGTTTATTTCATTAAGAAAATGGATATCTTCTTGAAGATTCAAAATGTTTTATTTACGCTAAAAGATTTCATCTAGGTTATTTGGAATGAACGAATCCAATTTATTTTTCATTTCTTACACTTGACGTCCTACTGGATGTGCCAAAAAATTGTTGGCTTATTTTTCATATGAAGGAAAATACCATAAATGCGAGCATGCCAGTAAGGATTGAAAAATCCTTACAAATTAAATTCAAGCCAATAATTAAGCGATTCTGTTGACGGTTCTTTTGCTTCAATGAAGATGACTTCAAAATTGCCAAGTGTAGAGAAAAGAAAAATTAAAAGAAAAATGAGGGAGACTGAGAAAGATAATTGAGTGAACAATCGGGGTGATTAAGTGAACAATCAAACTAACCATTAATTTACCTCTACTCCTATGCTTCGAAAAAGAAGTACAGAAAATTTACCTCTACTCTTATGCTTCAAAAATGAAGTGCAAAAAATAAAGTGCAGGAAATATAAATAACAAGAAAAATATAAATCAATTATTTTTTATTTGAGTTCTGGATTTACTTACAATGTAGCCATGAATGGCTATTTATAGGCAAATATTTATAGGAAAAAACTACCAAATAACTACCACATTCTTCTATTTCCCGCACTTCACACTTCATGATCTTCCACTTCATCTTTATATCTCCATAACTTCCTTTAATGTCAAATTCATGCTCCATGATCCTCCACATTTTCTATCATCTTTTCACATATGTTTAATGATTCATAACTTTTCATAACCTCTAAATGAGTAGGTGAGTGCCACGTGTCCTACAATTTATCAATAATAATAAAAAATTATTTATTTATGGTGCCAATAGTTTGATTTTTTTAGTTTTTACTAAAAATTTTCATATTTTAATTTTAAATTTTTTTTTCACTTTTGCATGTAGTTAAGCTAGAGGCTTCTGATAAGTATAAAAGAAAATAAAAAATCAAAATTTGAAAAAAAATTACTAAAAAACAAAAAACATAGATTTTTGTTGGGATTTTTTAAGCAAAAAAGTTGTATTTTTTTGTTTTTTTTTTTGTATTTTTACTTTTAAGAATTTATATGCTTCTAAAAAGTCTTACAAATTTATTAAAATATGAAGGAAAAAAAGGAGTTTTAATTTAAGGCCTCTCATATTATGATTTTATAAGATAAAGGAAAATAAATATTCTAGTATTAGCTAAGGTCCATGGAAAACGTTGAATCAATTTTTAGACAAAAATACCCTTATTTATTGAATTCCAACACTAATAAATACATACTTCAACCTTGTTCACTTTTTGAAAAATTTTAAAATTTTAAAATTCAATAACTTTTTATCTAGATATCCATTTTCAATCAAATTTATATTTTTAGAATGTTCTCGTTGGGATCTATCAGACAAGATTCATGATGAATATGAAATTTCAAAAATTTTAAAATTTCTTTGAGTGAAAATTTAGAAATTTCTTGAGCAATTCTAAAATTTCTCTCAGTGATTGAAAATTCTGAAATTTCTCTTAGAAAAAACTATTGGATGACCACCCGAACATCCGTCTCATACGTCAATCTTCTACACTTAGGCCAAGTTTGGGAAGACTAAATAAGTGCACTTTTTGACTTTTTATGAAATATGGGTTAGATTTGGGTTGGGTTTGAAGTGATGTGTTAGAGAGGTGATGTGACTTAAATAAAATGATATGACTTAAATAGGATAGTAACTTTTTGACTTTTTAGATTTTTTGGAGGATGCCAAACTTGGCCTTAATAGATACGAAAATCTTAGGTGCCGTTTGGTAACACTTACGTTTTCAGTTTTCTGTTTATATTTACAAAAATTTTAAAAACTCAAATAAAAACTTATTTGGTAAAATTTTTGATTTATAAATCAGTGATTTCAGTTTATAAATTTGGCCAAAAAATGAAAATACAAAAATGTGTTTCCGTATTGAGTTTTCAGTTTTTTTTTTTTTTTTACCACCCAACACTAGCCACGACCCGCCACCATTTTCCACCACTGTCTTCCGCCACCACCACCCATCACCCACCCCCCACCACCACCTGCCACCCACCTGCTACCACCAGCCACCACCCACTCGCCACCACCACCCACCCCTCACCGCCACCGCCACCACCACCACCACCACCCACATGCCATCCACCGGCCACCACCCACCACCCGCCACCTACTTGCCACCACCACTCACCACCCACCTATCACCACCATCCACCACCTACCACCACCAGCCACCCATCACCACCAGCTACCTGCCACCCACCTACCACCACCACCCACCACCCACCACCCACTACCACCACTACCACATACTCGCTACCACCTACCACCCGCTACCGTTACCTACCCACCCACCACCACCCGTCATCCGCCACCCACCTGCCACCACCACCCGCTACCATTACCACCACCACCCACTCGCTACTACCCATTACCCGCCACCGTCACCTACCTACCCATCCATCACCACCACCACTTGCCATCCACCACCCACCACCCGCCACCGTCACCCACCCACCACCCGCCACCACCTACCACCACTCGCCATCAGCCACCGACCTGCCACCACCATCCACCACCCGCCACCACCACCACCACCACCACCCACTCGCTACCACCCGCCACCGTCACCCACCCACCCATCCACCACCACCATCCACCCGCCACCACCCACAACCACCAGCTACCCACCACCTATCGTCACCACTTTCCACCACCGTCTTCCGGCGCCGCTTTCCACCACTTGCCATTTCTCACTCTTTTTTATATTTTTAAATTTTTTTGAACATTTTGTCAATTACCAAACGCGTTTGTAGTTTATGTTTTTCTAAAAATAAACAAAAACCAGCTTATAAAATTTTTGTAAATATAAACTGAAAACGTAAACGTTACCAAACACACCCTTAATGAAGGGCAAAAAAGGAACGAAAATAAAAGCGCGTGTGTAGACACCCCATTTTGATTGCCCTTAAGACTTGAGTGTTTTATTCTAAATACCCGATGATGAAAATTACACTGTGAAATCGTTTGGATCTTCAACAAAAGAATTTGGTTTCGAGCTCTAATCCCAAACCTTACACCCCATTTTACCCAAACTATTTCAGACCTTAAAAACCACTTTTTAAAAATATTTTTCCAAATATTTTTACGATGTTTCGAGGCTCGCATTTCGTTTAAAATATTGCATTTTTCGGTAAACCGAGTAAAGACAAAGTGGAAATAAATCGAAGGGAGGTGAACACTTTGAAAAATATTTAAAAACATCTTATTTATAGGCTTGGAGTTAAAGGAAATACGAGGGGAGGGAAGAAAACTAGTTCGGGAAAGGTTGAGTATCAAACTGTTAAGAGAGAAATGAGCAACCTTCACTAAATTAAGCATATCTCTTTGTAAACTTATAATTTAGATATGAGTCCACCACCTTTGGAAAGTATACTTTTGGGGCTTCAATTTAGACTCAAAAATCACCTAAAACCGAATTCGGATGAGGGAGATATATCTGTTTGAAGTCGAGCCTGAAGTGCAGATTTTTGGACCCCGCCGGGTTTGTTTAGATCCAGCCGTGGCTTGTTTAGACCCGACCAGGTTTCAATGAAAACTTCTCCAGACTGCCTTTTTAGACTTGGCCTTGCATTATTGGGCTCGCCCGTTGGTTTTTTGGGCCCGTCTGTGGGTTTTGGGGCTCGGTCAAGTCTCATTAGCGCCAAACAGGATAGCTAGTGGGAATTTGCCAGCTTTTGTTTTTTTGAAGATATTTTTGACCAATTTAGCTCAAATTCTATAAATAGACCCCCTGCATTCAGAATTAAAGGTTAGAAGATTTTCCTAAGGGCTTTGAGGGAGATTGAGAGCTAAAACCATCCTCCTTGCTTCCTTTCATCTTCAACATTCTTGAACAATACATACACAATACATACACCATTAGAGCTTGTTCTTGGAGCTTTTGTTGAATAGCTACCAAAGGTAGCAAGGCTTAACACCCTTTCTTGCACCTTATTTCATAGCTCATCTCCTTTGTTTTACCACTATTTTCTTGGCTTTACAAACTGATTTTCAGAGTTAAAAAAGGCTGAAAAACATGGTTTAAAAGTCCTAAAAATGGAGGGGTTAGCTACCCCTCCTTAGTCTTGCTTACTAGTTTTGTATCTCTTTGTTTTTGCCTATCTTTTGTACTCTTTTAACATGTTTTAGCTACTGTTTTTTTTATTTATTATTTATTTATTATATGTTAGGGGCTGTTTCGGGCTATTTTATTTCATTCAAATAGTTTATGCTTTGAATACTTTACTTGTTGTGTTGTAAGTTCTCATGGCTTTTATTGTTTAGGCCTTAGACATCGAGTCATTTGAGTTGATAGCCTTCTTTATTTAGTGTTCATGTAAAGAGTCCCACTTTTTGTAATAATCAGCTTCGTATAATCATCTCTGCACCCTGCCTCATTTCTTGGTTTTCTTTGCTTGAGAGTCGTTTCAAGCGATTGATTGTTATTCGAGGCATGAGAAAGAGGCCTCCTATGCTCAACGGCTTAATCTCTTCGGAGGTTCATCGTCAAGGCATCATCTCTATTTCATGCTAAGGATCACTTCTCATTTGACATTTCTCTTCATTTAGTGGACTTAAATCTCACTTTTGGACTAAATGATTAAAGAATGGAAAGGTAAGCCAAAAAGGACCAATAAAATTGACTTAAAATCAATAAAACTAACACAAAAAAGATGAATAAAATTGGTTGGATTCGGCGGGAGGTTATGCCAAGTCCATCGCGTCAAGAGTCGTCATATATTCATTCATGATATTTTGATGAATTTTGAGGCGTGTCTACCTCCCTTTTTGAGGCTTTATGATAAGAGAGAGGGGCGGTCATCTTTGATTACATTTATTAGTTTTTTGTCCAAACGTATTCAAAATCATCAAGCCATAAACTTGCGCCTATTGATGATTTTGGAATCAAATCCGTTCTTCTCTTGAAGTTCCCCATGATAGAGAAGAGTGGAAGGGACAAACATGATTTAAAACTGCTCTGTCTGCACTGTTTTCACCCTAGAGCACAAAAACAGGTTTTAGGGCACAATCGGCCTTGTTTGGACCCGGTCGGGCCTCGTTGGGGGTCAACCGGGCTCCAATGTTTGGTAAACAGAGTACTTTTGGCAGAAACAGAGGACAGTGGTTGATGGTGAAACAAAGCAAATTCTCAGGGAACAGACAGAGCAGTTTCTGCAAACCGTCTTCATCGACGCACATGCGATCCTTGTGCATAGTTGTTGTAATTAATGTTCATATTATTATCGTTGTAATTACTTATCATATTTTTGTTATTAGAATCCTTGTCGTAATTATTGTTGTACTTATTATGGTTTTAATGTTATTGTTGCACTTATTGATGTTTTAATATCATTGTTGTAATAAGTTAGAAAGTTAGATAGTTGGTTATTTATTCATAATTTAATTCGAATTTGTAATAACTAGTTTTAATTTGGACACTTGGACATTTGGACCCTCCTGCGTGAGGGCAAATATCTAATAATTGTGTATGTCTTTCAACCCCGATTTCTTTCTCCTTTTTATTTACCCGCTTATAATGGTAGCATCATATTTACTTAGCATTTTTCATTACTTGTATCCACTTGTTTTGCACGCATAAGGGTTCAGCTCATCATTCTAACAAACGTCAATTTCAACTTAATTGAATACGTACTTTGTCGCATGCCTTGATTTGACTTGCATGCCATGCTAGTAGTTGAACTTGTTATTTGCATAATGTGTGCGTTACATTGGTCATATTGCATCGTTTAGGAGCATGCATTTCTTCTAATTATTTTGTTTTATTTGGCTTGCCTTAGAGTATTAGGTGAGCATTTCTTACTTTAGCATATCGCATTGTATGTTTGTGCTGCCATATTAAGCATATTCCATGAGACTAAATGCTTAAATGATATTCCTGTTTGAATGCCGGTGGATGAAGGAGTTTTTACTTAAGTTAGAATAATTTGATTAAATGTAAATACGAGCTCGCTTTTTCAAGTGACATGTATTCCGAATGCATTCCAAATTTTGTGACTTGGTCTATACTTGTGTGCATCACCTAGTAAAGATAGCATAAATAATTGGAACAAGAGCATATAACGTAAATAAAAATCATATCATTATTAGTAGAGGCCGATCTTTGATCGGGTGAATGGGGTGCTCAATTCATGTCCTTCTCCTCTCATACCTAAGTTCTCGAGCCGATTTCATTTGATGATGACGGACTAATGGCCTTTTGGCACGAGTCACAGGTTTCCTAAATTTTCTAAAAATATTTGGGTGGCGACTCTGAAATCTGGCAATGCAATCCATTTTTTTGGCATCTTTTCATTCAAACTTGATTTTTTAAAATGGTTTGCCGCATTTGGACTCTTTTGTGTTTATCCGTTTCACATTGCAGTTGTGAAACCAGATTCAAAACCATGGGAGTCCAAACTGTAAGGCTATCGTATTCGAAAGGAGTACGAAAAGCAAGCTACAATTTCTAGCGACTCTATTGGGGACTTAGAAAACTTGACTTGAATTTCATGATGTGACGTTTTATTTATATATATATATATATGTTCTTTGCATTGTATTTGTATTTGTTACTTTAAGTCACTGTGTTTTCCATCTGCTATTCTTGGACGGCTTGCCTAAAAACTTGTCAAAAGGCTGGCCGGTCATGGGCTCTGCCATGTTGGAAACATAACCCTTGGATCTGGATTATCGCTATACCGCTTGATCCTCTTTTCACTTCTTGGTGTTAGGTGTGAGAGATATATTAGGTAATCTTGCTGAGGTACCCTTTTGGACTAACCGGCCTAGTGCATGTAGTGAGCTCTAGTGACCTCATTCAAACTAGGGCAGGATGCTCTTCCATTTTTTTAGGATGTTGTGATACCTTTTGTTTGAATGGTAAAGCTATAGATCACTCCAAAACTAAGACAGGGAAACCCTAACCTCTCATATGGGTGTTTTGAATGCTTTTGTGCAAAATGTCAAATCTTTGGAAGTGTGTGATGCAATCCTTGGAGAGTCTTAATCTTGAGGCAATTCTTTTCAAAACTAGAGGATCATATCAGAATCAGAATTTGGGTCAAAATCCAAGGGTTTGTGTTTAATATAGGTGAATTTTCAGCAAAACCATAACCAAGGCCCAAAATTGTATCTTGCTTTGTTTTGACTAGCATACCTGATATCTCAATCTGATGGGGCATTTGTTTTTAATGCTAGGTTTGTCTGAGACAAAGGATAAGCAGTACCCAATTCAGCAAAGGCCATGCCCAATCCGACCCGGAAAGCCTTAACCCATCTCAGTCCATCTAATCCAAAAAAAAAAACCCACTCAGCAAAGTTCCAGTCCATCTGATCCCCAAAGGCCAAAAGAAAAAATCCATCTAATGCCAAAAGGCCCATTCTAAAAAAGCCTAATCCAGTCAAAACCTCTCTAGACTAATCCAGTTCAGATATATCTAGTATAACTGGGTCGAAATCCTTGTTAGTCAGCTCTCAGCTTACACCTATCTATTTTCCCAATTGGCAACTCAGTAGACCCATGATGACACAGAGTCTAGAAGAAGTTGTGGCCATGGTAACGACCCTAAACCAGGGAATTGCCATACAGGATGAGACTATTGCTGAAATGCAATGCCCATCTGGGGCATCTACCACACATCCAGTCCTGGGCCCCTAACCGAACTTTGACCCACCTCTACCAATTGAAGATTTTCAAAGTCCAGATCCTCAAGAAAGGTTGGCTCAAGCTCGAGTTTTCAGACCCCTGGTGCAGTCTAATGAAGGGCTTTTTCCCCTTGATATTAATGATATTGACCCAACCTTGCTAAAAATTGCTAACCTTGAGAAGCAATTCAAAAAGGCACAAGGAATTAACTACATTCCCGATATTGAGAATAGGTACACCGAGGCTGCCACAAGGCTTCCAGACAGATTCAAAATGCCACTATTTAACCATTTCGACGGGTCTAGAGATCCTATGGTACATATCCGGCTTTTCTTGGATGTCTTGAAACCGATGGGTCTAACTAAGCCTCAAAAACTCTCTTTGTATGGAAGAACCCTATCGGGTATAACAACCATTTGGTACGCCAAGTTGGAGGATAAAGTAAAGCGGAACTAGCAAGATTTGGCTGAGGCGTTTGTCAATCAGTATTCTTATAATACCCAAATTGAAATGACCACCCAAGAGCTTGAAGCAACCCACCAGAATCCTAAACAACCTTTTGTGGAATTTATTGCAAGATGGAGAACAAAGGCAGCACAAATGACAAATCGACCTTCTGAGAGGAACCAAGTGTGAATAGTGGTTTAGAATCTTGAGCTTGATATGTTACAAAAGTTAATAGTCACTCCATTATTCATTTTCAAAAATTTGCATGAATTAGGGATTCAAATTGAGAGTGCATTTAACAAAGGGATCCTTCCAAGGACAAATGAACCAACAAAGAGGGTGTTTTCCGGGAGCACCAATGCCAGCAGTAGCACTATTCCCAAATCCACTGAAATTAATACCATCACCACCAATCTCAAAATTGCCGACCCTTTTGCCAATACCAATCCACAAACAGCGCACTAAAAGTCCTAATGAAAGGAGGCTATCTTAAACCCCTTTATCCCTAACCTCTTCCTGACACACTCCCTGCTAGACATAACCCCACCAAATACTATGTGTGCCATCAGCAGTGTGGTCATGGCACTGATCATTGCTACTGCCTTCGTCATGAGGTTCAGAATCTCATCGACAACCAGACAATAGCTCCACCTCAAGAACCTAATGTTACCACCAACCCACTTCTCATCCGTGACCAATCACCTCTTCCTGACCTTAACCTCATCCATACACTACCTTCTACCTTTGACCCCAATATATATATCATTCCATCCCATTTGCCCAGGCTAAAGGTGTTCATTGTTGAAAGTATCGATTTGTGCATGATGGATACACCCACTCTGGTTCAGACATATCAAGAGCGCCAAATGGCCGAACCCACTACTGCTGAAAAACAAAAATGATTAAAGAACGGTGGCAGATTTAACCTTTGGGGTTTCAACCCCATTAAAGGGTTCTCCAATATTGGGACAAGCTAAAGGTGGAATGGGCCAATCAAAATCAAACAAGCCTTGCCCAGATATAGTCGTCTGACTCTTTAACAGGGCTGAAACAAGTGGCAAGAACAAGGCCGAGGCAAGTATTGATCCCTATGCACATCTTCAGTGGGCTATTGAGACTTTGAATGTCAAAGGGTTGAATAAGCAGCAAGTGCTCGCAGTTGTTGCAAAGACTGTGGATGGCACTTTTATTGCTCAGGTTGAGAGCATTTTGACTCCACGGGCAAACAATGAAAAGAGATACTTTACCAGGAACACCCATCCTAATTCCAGTCCCAAGCCCATGAATACCCAGCCAATACCCGCCAACCCATTTGCCAATGTTTCTAACACTGATGTCTCCTCCTCTAAAAAATGAGCCTTTACCCATCTCCATATGAGCCCAACCTATGCATTGAAGGTACTGACGGAGAAAGGGTATCTCAAACCGCTCAATCCTTGACCTCTCCCTAATCCTCTCTCACCTAGACATGACCCTAGCCAATATTGCTCATTCCATCAGCAGTACAGTCACCATACTGATCGTTGATTTCGTCTTCGCCATTAAATTCAAGACTTGATTGACAATAAGGTCATCACCCCACCTGCGAATCCTAAAGTTGTCAATAAACCTCCCTCTGACTGCAATAGATTGCCACTCCATAACATAAATCCCATCTATGGCTTACCAATAACCAACCTTGACCCTAGCCATCATGGTCAAAAAGGTATGTGAGGAGAACCGGGTTAATTGTGAGGCTTAATCTGTGAGACTTAGTTTGAAAAGTTTGAAATCAATCCTACTTGGTGTGGATGTTAGTATTGCTGACTTGAAGGCAGGTTTGGACCCTACCGTGGGCTTGTTGAAGTTGTTTTTGAAATCTGCAGATGGACTGGAGAGTGAAAACCCTTTTTGTCTCCGGGATGCTGATTTTGTTTCGAGTCATGTCCTGTAAATAGTCATGTTGTGAGTTTTATTTACTTGGTGTTGTGTCAGTTGAGTCTCTTCCTTTAAGTCGCTCTCGTGTACCCTCAGGTGTTCGTTTTTCTAAATAAGAAAGCAGGAGTCAAGTTTTTGATCATTTTGTTGTGCCTACAGTAATGCATGTGTGACCTTTTTAAAAAATAAAAATAGAAAAAGCTTTGAATTTGTTTTTTAAATGAGATTCTGTTAATAAGCTAGAGTGTTGAGAAGGATCCCCCGAATGATTTGAGTGAATTCTGACTTATCGGCTCGAAGTCATTTATGATTTCAAAATTTTAAGCTATTTCTTTTGCAAAACTTGCAAAGATAGGTCCAAAATTGTGCGTGGTATTCTACATTGTCTTGGGGATTCTATTCGCCGTTAGGCGATCATTTTGGCAAGCACAAAGCGACTTTCAGACCTGCAAGTACAAGGCGACTTTCAAACCTCATAATCATAGAATTTCTCCCCCTGATGTTTTCATTACTTCAAAAAAGAAATAGATAAAGAAACCAAAAAGAAAGGAATCAAAAAAAGAAAAAGGAAAAAAGGAAAAGGGGAAAAAAAAAGTGATAAAAGATACCAAAAAAAGAAAGAAGAAAAAAGAAAAACAAAAAGAGAAAAAAGAAAAGGGAAAAGAAGTCAACTATCAAGCCAGGGGCATCCATTGCGATGAAATCCAATCAACTGTGAGGAAAGGAACTTTTGTCTGAATTTGAGAAAGCCAATGAAAGGAAGTACCACATTGCGAGAAGAATCAACTCTGAAAAAGGAGTAAAAGAAAGGAAGAAGGCATGCATAAGGAATGGAGAACCAAGTTTAAATCAAGGTGAAGCCAGTTCTAGTGTTAAGGAAAGGATGATTATTCACCACAAATGTTATAACGCTATCCTTGAGAGGCTCGCTAGGCTGAAAACCCGAAAGGGCGACCTAGGCAAAAGTTAGAGCATGAAAAATGAGAAATCATATAAATAAAGCTCGCAAGGTTGAAAACCCCAAAGCAGAAACTTTGGCAAAAGTTAGAGCGCAAAAAAAGAGTATTAATACCCGAGTGAACCTTAGCCATGAACTACGTTGACCTGATTCCCATTCTTGGGATACGTAGGCAACTTTATCCTGAAGTTCAGTCTCAACCATATCCATTTCATCCATCTCGACCTAATCATCTTGCCCAATTCAGGTCATCAGCTTCGCATTAATCCATGAGCTACACCGACTGCTGTACATATCGCATACTTGCGTTGGGTAAAAAAGAACTAGCTTGAATCAACAAGTGGAGAAATTTTCAATACTTGAACTTACCAATAGAATCTTTAACTTGAGCAAAAAAGGAATTGAAACTCAGGTTTTGCGAAATTTCTAAAGAGAGGATATGTAACACTAGGGGCACTATGAATGATTAGTCACCTTGAGTCTTTTTTTGGTTTTAGGTCAGTTGTGAGTTCTATTGTATTAAGCCCAGTATTTGTTTCAGTATGCGCTCTTTATCGAGTCACCAAAGCATGTTTGTGTAGACACCCCATTTTTGACCACCCTTAAGACTTGGGCGCTACTGATGGTTTACTTGGTGATGAAAGGTGTGCAATGCAAAGGTTTGATTTCTTCGACAATGAGAGAGTCAAATCCCAACTTCATACCCCTTTTTGGACCAAGATGATCTTGATCAAAAGATTTTAGACCTTGAAACCCTCTCTTTCAAAATAGTTTTTGAAAAAGTTCCTACGATGTTCCGACGCTCGCTTTTTGTTAAATGTTGCGCTTTTCGATAAACCGAGCAAAGGACAAAGTAGAAATGAATGGAAGAGAGGTGAACTCTTTGAAAAATCTTTCAAAACACCTTGTTTAGGGGTTTGGAGTTGAAGAAAATAAGAGAGGAGAGAAGAGAACAAGTTGGAGAAGAAGTTTGGCATGAATCCCAGTAGGATCGAAACTGAGCAGTCTTCACTCAAATGAGCATAACTTTTTGCACACTTGGAATTTTGATGTGAATCTTCCACCATTGGAAATAAGACTTCCAGGGCTTCAATTTAGGCTCAATAATGACCTGAAAAGGAGTCCATATGAAGGAGATATTCCTATTTGAAGTTGGGCCCAAAAAGCAGATTTTTCTGTCCAACTAGAGGTGAAAGTTTATGACCATGAATGGGATTTTTTGGCCATGTGCCGGCCATGAATGGCCAATGCTGGCCCCCTTCCATCCAGAAGTGACCCCATGCGGGCCAAAAATGATAAAGTGCCGGCCAACAGTGATCAAGTGCCGGCCATTGATGTAGAAAGCAGTTTTTGGTAGATATTTGTTGTCCAGCTGGCACAACTGTCTCTCTTGAGATATTTTCGACCTAAGGCTCTTATATTGCTATATATTGAAGCCAGATATCTCATATTGAAGGGTTAGAACATTTTAGAAAGAGCTTTGGGAGCCTCTCTCTCTACAAACCTCCCGCTAGATTCCTCTCTCTCTAAAGCTTTTGTGCTAGAAGCTTGCATACAACCATCTTCAACCTATCAACCCTTAACAAGAGTGGATCATGTTTGGGCTAAGGTAGCTTGGATCTTTGTTTGAGCTCCAAAAGGTGGTTTTGGCTCAAGAAAAGTGGCTGTTCTTGGGCTGTGCTTCAAGGGTGAGCATCTCCCTCTTTGAAGCTTATTTTTGTACACAATCTTGGCCACCTTTGCATGCTGATTTTGGCCTAGTTGTCAACTACAAAAATCTCTATTTTTAAGTGCTTAAAATGATGGTTTGAGGCCTCTTTGAAGTTAGGGGTAGTCCACCCTCCTTTGTTGCTTATTTGCTAAGTGTTGAGCCATCTTTTAAAGCATTTCAAACAACCTTTTTTTGGCCCTTTCACCACTGAATTCTAGAGGAATTTCAGTGGTGGAAAGCTTGTTTTGAGGCCCAAAATGGGAGGGGATGGCCTCCCCTCCTTGTCTCTTTATGTCATGCCTTGCTAGCCTTACAAAGTAGCATATTTTTATGGCTAGTCTTAGCTTAGTTTGATCATGTTTTTGGCTATATTTTAACATGTTTAGGCTCTATTTTTGGCTGGCTTGGCCACTTCATGCATGATTCTTACACTTGTAGTGCAAATCTTGCTTACTAGCTTAATATGCTTGCTGTTTTGGCTTATTATTCTAGCTTATTTTGGCTACACTTCAGCATGTTTTTCTCATATTTTAGCATGCTTGAACTCTGTTTTGAGTTGTTTTGATCATATGAAGCTTGCTTTGTATGGCTATAGCATGATAGGCTTTAATAGCTTTGTGTTTTGAGTCCTCTAGTATGCTTTTCTTAAGTTGTTTGCGTGATTTGGCATCATTTAATATGTGATTTCAGAGCATATATCACTGTCATATTCTCATATGTATCACTCTTTCAATGCTTTTGAGAAGTTGAGCCTTATGTCGTGTTTGTAGCCTAACATGTACGCATGTTTGTCTAGTCCTTTGAGTTTCAATTTCAGCATGTCTTGGCCTCTGATTTGGCATGTTTGAGCTCTGTCCAGAGCTGGTGTGGTTGTTTAGGCTATGTATTGCATGCCTCTTGTATGATGCTCTTCACTAGCCTTAGTGTTTTGGGCCCTTAACATGTTGTGCATGCGTTGTTTACATGTTAGAGTCTTGTGTTTCATGCCAAGATTAGCATGTTGTTTGCATTGCATCGTGTTTAATCGGACGTTATGTTGAACACAAGGTGGATTGGTCCACTTCATACTCAAAGTGATGAAAGTGAGCCAATCCCCTTTGTCTCCATTGCCTTTGATCTTTCATGATAAGGCCATGGTTTTAGAGTCTTGTTTGCATGGCATTTATTGAATGTGTAAAAGATTGGATCTTTGGCCATCAAGCATTGATTGCTTGATTGATGGTTTTGGATTCAATGATGCCTCTCCCTTGATGTTTTGAGATGATATGGAGTAGCATAGTACACACATGTTCCTAGGGAGACCCTCCATTTCCTCTATTTTGTGCTCTGTTGCAGTTTGGTGTCACAGCACACCAGTGGCCGGCAGTGCCACATTGATAGCTGGCACCCTTGCATTGCTGGCCGGCAGAGGACCATCTTTGGCCGGCAAGTGGCCAGTGGAAACTCTTCATGGCCGGCAGGCCACTGGTGCACTCCCCAGCATTGTTTTGGTAAGGTGGAGCAGAAAGTTCCTAAAGACATCCTGCAACAGAGCCTCTCAAGAGCAAACCGGAAGGCGTTTTGAGGCGGCAACTGAGAGCATGCATCTTTCATTGTTCAAGGCAGAGCTGAGGCAGCCTAGTTTACATATCTTACATGCTTAGTTAGCTGTCATGATTAGTTAATTTGTTAATTAATTAGAGTGTTGTAATAATTAGTAATTAGTTTGCTAGTTATTCGATTGATTTGTAATAATTAGTCTAATTAGTTTAATTAGATTAGTTAGTTAGTTAGCTTAGCTTAGTATAGCTTAGCTAGTTATTCATTCGGACCCTTCGTCGAGAGGGCACAATGTTGTAATAAGGGTGCGTGCGTGTGTGCATGTCTTCCAACCCCATTTCTTTCTCCCTTTTACTTATCAGCTTTTGATGGTTAGTTTAGGACATATTTCGATTAGCATACCTTATGCTTGCATGCGTGCATCATCCATTTGTCTTGCATGCACCGGGCTCGACGCATCATTCAAACTGCATCGTATTTCAATACCTACTTGAATACATGTATCAAATTGTTGTATTCATATGCCATCTTAGATAGCCGAGCCTATTTAGTTACATTATTGCATGTGTTGCATTAGGCATTGTTAACATAATTAGGATTATGCATATTTCTAACTAGTTTTCTATTTTGGCTCAGAGTACACTGTAAGTGTTTATGCTTTAGCATCCTTGCATGAGTGTGAGTGTTGCCATGACAGCATGCTTAGCATGAGGCTATTTGCTTAAATGATTAACTGCATGAATGCCTGTGGATGAAGGCTTCATTACTTGAATTGGAATAATTCATCAAAATGTGAGTTTTAAGCCCACTTGAAGTGGCAAATCATCATGTTTTAAGTCCACTTTGTTTGGTGGCAAATCCGCGTTTTAGCTTACTTGCAAGTAGCATCTTCAAACCATTTTTGAAAAACAAACATGAGATGTTTTGTTTCAAATCGAGTGACTTAGTCTATACTTGTGTATTGTGCGCATCACATAGTAAGTTAGCTAATAATCAAACAAGAACACATGTGTCTATCAAACAACATATCATGTTTAGTAGAGGCCGATCCTTTGATCGGGCGAGCGGGGGTACTCATTTCAGGACCTTCCCCTCTCGTACCTAAGTTTCCGAGCCGAGGCAACTTTGGTGATGACGGACACATGGCGTTAGGCACGAGTCAGGGTTTCCTAAATTTCCCAAAACAAAATATTTAGGTGGCGACTCTGAAATCTGGCAAAGCAGTCCATGTTTGGCGCTTTTTGATTAAAATCGATTTTCCAAAATGATTTGCCGAATTTGGACTCTTTGGTGATTTATCAGTCTTACATTGCACTTTGTGAGATTAGACTCAGAACCGTGATAGGAGTCCGAACTGTAGTAGCTAGAACCCAATTCGCACAATCTCCGAAAAGAGGGGCCGCGCGAAGAGAGTTTGGGGCAGTCTAGGCGTGTCTGTCGGTCAAAGTTCAACAAATGGCATTGCCAAAATTCCATATATGAGTGTTCGTTCCAAACTCGAAAACAAGTCCATGTGTGGAATTCATAAACGAGCTGAGAGTGCCCATACAAGGGGCAACGCATTCATGATCAGTGTATATAAGGAATCTGTCACTGCTTTAGAGGAGGTTGGAGTAAGTTCTCAACATGCCAGGACAGAAAAGAAGCATGAGTCTGATTGGTTGGCAACCATTCCAGGATCTGATGATCCCTATCACACATGCTTGCATAATGTTGAAAAAGGTGGCCAGTGATTGGACACTAGGGGCAATTTTCAGTACATCTGATTGGGCCATCAATTGAACAATGGGCATGAACCCAACCGGTGGCCAGTGAACACTAGGGACAATTTTCAGTACATCTAACTGGGCCATCAATTGAACAAGGGGCATGAACTCAACCTTTCCCTCAGTCTGCCAAAGCCATTTGTTGAGCTCTTTCTCCTAAGTAAGGGTGAGCTCACCCCCATGATGATTTTGATATGATTCAGCTTTCGAAAGTTGTCTCCAACCTTTTCGAAACTCTCTTGGGATTGTTATCTTTCCTCTGATTAATACGTGTGTTTTGTATTATACCTGAGTGTTCATACACCCTGGTTGATTTGAACTGTGTGATTGGATGCTCTTGGTCTTGACTTTGTTCTCTACTTAACAGAGTTTCGTCGAGTTGCCTCCCTTTGTGTTACATTTTCAATAAATTATGGCAAGTTGTCCTACATTTCATAATGTAAATGATGCGCTACTTTACATACTGCTCATTACCCTTGCATCGCACTATTTTGTGCACCCACATCGCACTGTTTTGTGTACTTTGAGTTCACACTGTTTTGTACACTTTGTATTGCATTGTTTTGTAGATTCTCTTTGTATTGCATTGTTTTGTGCACCTTGAGTTCACACTGTTTTGTGTATTTTCATAGCAATGTTTTGTGCACCTTGCATCACACTGTTTTGTGCATTCAGCCCGTATCGCACTATTTTGTGAATTCCCCCCATCGCACTATCTTGTGCATCCAAAGAGCTTTGTTTTGTGAATTCACTAGGTCTAGGAGACCTTAATCCTCCAAAGGTACAATTTCTTTGGTTTTTGTCGTACCCGAACGGCTTTAGGTGGTCTGGTATAGCCACATGTCTGTGTTTGTAGTGAGTTCCTAGGAGATCAACTGAGACGGTGGAAACTAGAGTTCGAATGGCGATATCTAGAACGCAAAGGTTTGGAATTTTCAAGACTAAAGTCTGGTTCAAATACCCAGATACCCATAGGTGTATCCTCGGCTTGAAAACTATGTGGTAGCCCCATAGGTTGAGGTAGTTTGTATGCGCCTCAATTCTGGATACTGAACCAACCTAGTCAGTCACCCTGTTAGAGAACCCTGTTGGAGAATAGGGAAAGTTGCAAATATAGCTAGGGAGAAAAGTAGTACCCGTGGTTTGGAAACGCAAAATGAAGGAAGAAGTCTTAAAACCATGAAAAAGAGGAAGATCCCCAACAACATAAGACGAGTCATCACCAATTGTCCCCGTAAGGTACTTTCTAAAAAAACATCGCTTCATAGCTGCTATATCACATTTTATTATATATTACCTTTATAGCATTGCATATGGCATCTATTACATGTATCTACTCCACTATCCATTTTATCCATTACATCATACCATTTTATCGCCTGCATCCTTTCCATGTTAAGCTTAGTTTGGCATGTGCTCATACATTTCCCTCGTTGAAACATGGTTATGTTATGTGTAAGTACCCATGCTGCACTGAGGCCAGTATAAAGGGTGTCGGCACCTTTTCTGTGTCAGACGTGGTCTGTTTTGTGTCCATGCCTTTTCTAGGTAAGATATGGTTTGGCATGTGCCTTTTATTCACTGCATCCATTGCATCGTACTTTGTCTTGTTACATTTAGCATTTAGGATCATTATATTTCCCTCGCAGATCATTCCTCACTTATATCATACCACCCAATTACTTGTACCTTTCCCGCATTAAAGCATAGCTCTGCATGTGTATGCACATAGTCTACCAAGAATTGTGGTCTGAGGGTTTCAGCACCTTTTCTGTGTTAAACGTAATTTGATTTCAATCTCCATTCCTTTATGGTATTCGTGTGTTTTGCACTGCTTGTGGTTTGATTATTTCGTTGCATTGTGGATCATTTTGCATTCTGCCCTTGAACTATGCTGGTTTAATTCCTTGTAAAGGGATACGTAGGCGACCCTCGGGTTCAACCAGCTGCATCTGCATTTTGTTTGTTTGCCCAAGTCTTACGGCCTTGTCAAAATGGGTTGTCTTCAGCCTTTGACATTCACTCGCGTCATTTCATGACTATTCGAGTTCTGTCAAAGAGGGGCAACTATAGACACCCCATTTTTTATCGCCCTTAAGACTTAGGCGTTGTAATAACCCGACCCTCACATGTGATTCTGCTATATTTTAGTCTTTATTCTGTGCTTACAAATGCTTAATGTGAAACTGCATGAGAAATTTAAGTTTAAGTATATATATGTCTTATGAATCGAACCTATATATGTTTAATAAGGAAAAACATCTGTTACAATTATAATGTTAAATCAAAAATTGGAAGCCCTAGAGGCTTAATTATCTGAAATTGATTATATATCTGTGATCAGCATAATTTTTAAGTATTATTAAGCACGTTTACGAAATTTCAATTTCGGAATGATTAAACGATTGAATTTTGTCCTATATGCTTTTATATATGAATCTATATAAGTTCAAGTCCTCTTAAGCTTGATCAAAACTTGAAATAGCTCCTGGAGAGGAAAAACGAAAGAAGAGAAAAGGGAACAAAGGCAAAGTCAACAAGGAAGGGAATTGGGATTAAATTATGAGGATCTTTGAAATTTTCAAAGCTCAAGGTATGTTAAATTGATTGTCCATGAGAATTCTCCTTTCAATTGTGAAGAAAGGTTTGTTAGTTTCATATGTATGTTACTAGGGTTGTATTGGAGGGTTGTGTGTAATTTTTGGTGTGCTTACCAAGTTATGCTCATTAATTGGTTGTTTTTGGGATCTTTGTGTAGGATTTATACCTCAATCCTTGTTTTCCATGTCAAACCCATGAAAGTATATTTATGTAATGTGTGATGTGTTAATAAACATGAGGAACTTGAATTAAAAGATAGAATTTAGAAGGATTGTGACTTGAGTAAGCTTTTAATCATGTGTATTTTGTGATGCTCAAGTTCTAATTATGTTATAGTGAAGTTGGGTCAAGATATTGCATTAATTTCAACTTGGTTTGCATGTAAAAATGAAGTGGTGTTGCTAATTGTTGGGTTGAAATCGAGCTGACCCAAAACAGGGACACGGCTGCTCGAGCAGAGGTCCCGGGCGCTCGAGCGGAGGAGGAGAAAAAATGGAATTTGGCTACTGCAGTTCAGCCGCTCTTGCGGTGAAGGGGGACCGCACGTGCGGTCCATGTCCGCTTGTACGGAGGAGACTGCCGCACGTGCGGCCCAGTTTGAAAATAATGTTTGCTTAATTTTGCATGCTCAACCCTCTGGTATTTTTAGAATATTTTTCTGATGATCGTACACTGGTTATAAATTCATGCGTAATGTAATGACTCAGGGAATGATTTCTTAATGATTTAAGGAGGAAAAGGAACTATTGATTGTGTGCAGGACACACCCCGGGAGGAAGTAACACGTTATCTCAACGCTGTGAGTAATAGTACCCTCAATGTTTCGTGATCCCGTTAATTACTATTGTTATTAACGTTATGTTAAACATGTATGCTATTAAGGAACGGTATGAAATCATGGAATTGTGAACTATGAACCTATGGAAACATCGAAAGAATTGTGAAATATGAATCTCCAACTTGTGAAATATGAAATGATGAGGCCGAGGGCCAATTGTGAAATATGAATCTCCGGCTTGTGAATTTAAGAGGCTGAGGGCCGACTTGTGAATTTATGAGGCCGAGGGCCGATTTGTGAATTTGTGAACCTATTAGGCCAAGGGCCAATATGTGAATTTGTGAACCTATTAGGCTGAGGGCCAAGCTGTGAAATACGTTGTACTTATTATTAATAATTATTAGTAGTACTCTGTCAAACGCCAACTAACTATGTATGACTCTGATTAATACTTGATGTGAACATTCTATTTTTCGTAAGTAAATTATGTCGTTTATTAATGAAGAAAGAGAACTTATGTTCATTCTGGAATAATGGTTTTAGTGTAACTATGAAAGCATACCGTGTTGCTACTAATGGGCCTGAGGCCAATCAGTTATAAATCAGCGAGTATGGATATTTCTGAGGGATCAAAATAATTGGATAAGCTATGTGCATCCGTATGAGTTTGAAATAGTTCTGTTGTGTTACATATGGACTCGAGGTCATTCAGAACCTACGATGTGAATGCAAAGGTTTAACGTTATTATATGCTCTCTGTAATAGTATGATTCGTATTCTGTTATACACGAGATAACTGTGTTAATCGGTAACTAAGTCATGAGAAGTTTATGTGCGCTATACCATAATGGAATTCTTAAGGAACTAAGGTTATTCTGTTTTTGTTTATCCGTTTCCGTTATGCTATGTTATGACATAATATGCATTGTTTGGTCTTTATGACCTAAGGATATATTCTGGTATAGAACAAAGTGCTGTACGGAATTAAGTGCTACACCTTGGTGGGAGACACCTTGGTGGGAGCCACCTCTAGAATCCGTGCGAGCCACCTCTTGAGTCCATACATAGTTATTTCTGGGCCGAAAGGCTGTTCTGCATATTTCTGGGCCGGAAGGTGTAAACAAGCCCACGAGGGACCTCGGCTACAGTTCGGACTCCCCTCCTTTTTTGTTTGTGGTTCGTAATCTGAACCAAAGAGTCCACTCTGGCAAACTGTTTTGAGAAAAACAGATTTTGAAAAAAAGTGCCAAACATGGACTGCTTTGCCAGATATAGAGTCGCCACCTAAATATTTTTTTAAAATGGGAAATTTAGGAAACCCTGACTCGGTGCCGAAGGCCATGTGTCCGTCATCACCAAAGTTGTCTTGGCTCGGGAGCTTGGGTACGATCGGGGAAGGTCAGCTATGAGCACCCCCTCTCGCCCGGTCCGAAGACCGGCCTCTACTAACCGTGATATCTTGTTTTGAAAACATTATATGTTCTTATTCCGGTTATTAGCCTAGGTTACTATGTGATGCGTACAGCATACAAGTATAGACTGAGTCGCCTGAACTGGAACATAACATTTCATGTTTGTTTGTTTGAAAATGGTTTGATGGTGCTACCCGCAAGTAGGCTAAGACGTGGATTTGCCACCCTCGGGTGGACTTAAGAAAACATGATTTTGCCACTATCTAGTGGGCTTAAAACAAACATTTGATGAATTGTCCCAATTTAAGTAACACAACCTCCACCCACAGGCATTCAAGCAGTTATATCACATAAGCACATAGCCTCATGGTAAGCATGCTATTCATGGCAACACTCACACGCATGCGGTATGCTAAAGCATAAAAGCTTACCTAGTACTCCAAGCCAAAATAGAAACCAGTTAGTAATCATATGTATGATCCTAGTTCATGTTAAGATGGCTAATGTAACACATGCAAAGATGTAATCTAGACAGGCTCGACTATCCTAAACATGGCATGTGAAATGCAACAGATAACATGTATTCAATTTGGAATTGAAATACAATGCAGTTAGCGTGATGTACCGAGCCCGGTGCATGTAAGACAAATGTATGGATGCACGCATGCATTGCATAAGGTATGCTAATTTTAAATATGCCATAATCTACCATCATAAGCAGGTAAATAAAAGGGAAGAAAGAAGTGGGGGGTCGGAAGATATACATGCACTCACGCACACTTATTACACAATTGCCCTCACACAGAGGGACTAAAAGAATATACAGTCCCAAATAGTACAGTCCAAATACAGAATAAATTATTACAAAAAATTCTAATTTAATTAATAATTTAAATGCGGAATAGAAAAGGTCGCCGCCCCGCCTCGGGATGCGCGAATGATGCATGCTCGAATCCGACTCGCCCGGAAAACCCGCACCATACCACTGCTGCCTCTGTTTTTACTGTCCTGCCTTTTTGAAATCTGCCAAAGTCCCAGGACACCTTCCTTGTATGCTGCTGCACACCACCGGCTGGAGGAAATGACCACCGGCCGTTAAAAATGACCATCGGCTTCTTGAGAGATTATCGGCCACAAACAAATGGCCGGTCGGCATTCTATTATGCCAGTCGGCAAACAATTCCTGCAGAAGACAGTTTTGACAGCAACAGCAGACAAGTAGTGCATGGTGTGGAATTTTGAGCATATGTAAGCATGGCCAATGCCCCCTATCATGTATGGGACTCAAGGAAGCATGGCCCTTGGTCCTTGGGCCACCAATTATGCCTTTTGGTGCATGATGGCCTAAGAGACCAAAATTGCAATTCAATGTAAATATGCATGCAACACACAAATGAGAACCAAGACCCTATCATGTCAAGATCAAGGGCCTTAGTGACATGAGAATTGAGATGTGTTTTGTCACTTGAAGTACAAACACCCCTCATTTCTCACACTTGGTTTGACACCCCAAACCAAGCAATGCAATGCATGTTATGCAAACATGGCTCAACAATGCAATATGATGCTAAAATGCAAGGCATGCCAAATGCTATGCAACATATCATGTTAGGTATATAGTGCTAATCATATGGAAGGCAAATGTGATGCAACCATGGACCAAAATGCTATGAAGCTAGCATGGGACAACATGTAATGAACCAAATAAGCAACAAGTATATGATAAGCAGATAATGGTGGACTTAACCACAATGGGGCAGACCTCAAACCTCCCCAAAACAGTGGCAAAAAATGCCCAAAAACATGAACAAAATGCTACACAAGCATGCAAGTTAATGAGCCTAAACCTAAGGCACCAAAGAGAGCATCTTACTACCACTAACATGACCACTCATGGCATGTATTAGGCGAGCAAAAACAGAGTTCTATCATGCAAAAATACACCCAAACCCCTTGACATGGTAGCCCCAAAATACCCTAAACACACAAACATGCACAAGGCCTATCTCAAGGCATAAAAGGACACATCCTCAAAGCATAAAAGAGGTCACATATACCAACATACAAACATGATTTATGGACTGAAATATGATCCTAAATGATGCCAAATCATGAGGATGGTCTAAGGTGAGCATGCTAGATGCCAAAATACTCAAGGCTTACAAGCCCAAAATGCAAAGCAATCACATCAAGCATGCCCAACATGACAAAATCAGTGGCTCACAGCCCTTAAACATGGCAAAATGATGCTAACATCTTCATGGAATCATGCTAATACATGCAAGGATCATGGCCTAAACACAAGATGCATTTCTATGCCAAATAGAGGAATGCAAAGCAAGTATAACATGCATGAAAGAGGCCAACAAACCACCATTAGACAGAGGTAAAAACATGCTCCAAAACACCCAAAAAAAGTTCTGAAATGGCGCCAAAAACAAGCAAGCATGCATGTTGCCTTTTAAGCCAAAAACAAAGGTAAAAGAGGTACAAAGGGGAGAGGGGTGTCCCTCCCCTATACAAGACTTCAAACCACCTTCCTCACCACTAAAAACCCACTGGTTTTCAGTGGTGAGAAGACCAAAATAACAAAGCAAACAAGGCTCAAAATAAAGGCACCAAAGAGGCCAAAAATAAGGCCTAAGAGGGTGAGTTTGCACTCAAACCACAAAGTGACCTTAATGAAAGTTCAAAAGAAAGAAAATATAAGACTTTTTTATGTTATACGCAAAGCTAAAAACAGCAAGCAAAACAGGTAAAAACTAGTTGCAAAAACGGGGAAACTAAAGTAAAGTGCTCACCTTTGAAGAACACCTCAAGAACAAATGATCCAGCCCTCTTCTATTGATCAAAATCAGTCCAAAAGTTCAACAAACAAACCTCCAAGCCTCCCAATCTCGAGCTAAGGTGTGATGGTGTGTGTATTGGTGCAAAAGTAAGGTAAAACCACACTTTTAGGCCTAAAAACACACACACAAGAGGAGAGAGAGGGAAAATGTAGAGAGAGGGAGTATATGGCAGATATATAGATATAGAAGCTCTAGTTTTTTTTGTTGAAAATGGCTAACCCCTATCAAAGGGAGAGAGATCGTGTTTATATAGGCAAAAAAACAAGGCTCAAGGCTTCTCCAAGAAGCTAACTAAAAGGGGCAAAGGGTGCAAAGGGGTCTTGGCTTCTTGGGGAAGCTAAGACAGCTGGCCAAGCTTCTCCAAGAAGCTTGGCCAAAAGGGGTCAACCTTCTAGAAGGTTTGGGGGTTCAAAGGTGCAAAGAGGTCACTCCCATGCACGGGGATGAGTGATGGTGTATTCCAGCTGGCACAGCTGGCATGCACCATGCCTCAGGGGTGCAAAGGGTGCACGCCGGCCAGCCAAAGGGATCATCGGCACAAAAAGGTGCCGGTCGGCAACATATAGTGCCGACCGGCCATTGTTTTTAAGAAAACACTGCAGTCGGTACACATATGCGACCGGTGATGGTAAGGGAGGGCCGGTGGGGTGTAGGAAAGGCCAAAAAGCCATTCCCTGCCTTTCAAGGCAAAAACACAAGTGTTTGGTGCCAAAACCGAACACGAAGCAGTCGGGTCAAGAGGTCCTGAGACGGGGCGCGTTGCCAAGGCCTCCGGGAACTCGAGACGAACACAAACATGGATAATCACCGAATATTCAAACGGTGACGTCCAAGTCTTGAGGACGGTCAAAAATGGGGTGTCTACAGAAGGCTGTTCTGTATATTCCTGGGCCGAAAGGCTGTTCCGTATATTCCTGGGCTGAAAGGCTGTTTTGTATATTTCTGAGCCGAAAGGCTGTTCTGTATATTTCTGGGCCGAAAGGCTGTTCTGTATATATTTCTAGGCTGAAAAGCTGTTCCGTTATTTCTGGGCCTATGGCCGTTTTGTATCTGAAGACCTATGGTTGTTCTGTACATACTGGGCTTAAAACCACTCTGTTAAGAAAACTGGATCCATGGCTATTTTGGAATAATTACAGAATGAAATCAATCATATGCCTCTGCAGTTTTATGCTTTATTATTCAAGTTAAACTTTACATTATTTATGTACTATTATTCACTGAGTTTCACTCATTCTGTATTTTGTCTGTTTCTGTAGGTAATCAACCGAGAGGCCAGACCTAACCCTTAAGATTCGTCTCCCTTTTGTCAACCTCGGTGTGTCCAGGCACTAACTGAAGCCTGTGCATTTTGTAAAGTGTTGTTAGGTTTTTTTGGGGTTTATGCTTTGATTATCTTTCGTTAATATGTTTTGTCATATGCCCAATTATGGGCTGAGTCGATGTATGTGTGTGTATGTTCCTGTATATTATTTATTTGATATGATGTTGTGATCCTGGCATAATAGTAATAGCTCAATGGAATAGAAGTTTTGGTTATCAGGTGCTTCCGTTCAGCCCCCATATGTACGTACATCAGATTTAATGTTTGTTTCCGATTAGGTCATGCCCAAACTTTTAGGGGCGGGTTTGGGGCGTGACAGGTGCTTTATTCCAAACACCCGATGATAAAAGTTACACTATGCAATCGTTCAAATCTTTAGCAAAAGAATTTGTTTTCGAGCTCTAATCCCAAACCTTACACCCCATTTTGGCCAAACTATTTTAGACCTTAAAACCCTCTTTTTCAAAATATTTTTTCAAATATTTCTATGATGTTCCGAGGCTTGCATTTCATTTAAAATATTGCACTTTTCGATAAACCGAGTAAAGACAAAGTGGAAATAAATGGAAGGGAGGTGAACTATTTGAAAAATATTTTAAAACATCTTATTTATAGGTTTGGAGTTGAAGGAAATATGAGGGAAGGGAAGAAACTAGTTCAGGCAAAGGTTGAGCGTCAAACTGTTAAGAGTGAAATGAGCAGCCTTCACTAAATTAGGAATATCTCTTTGTACACTTAGAATTTAGATGTGAGTCTACCACCATTGGAAATTATACTTCTGGGGCTTCAATTTAGACTCAAGAATCACCTAAAACAGAGTTCGGATGAGGGAAATATGCCCGTTTGAAGTCGAGCCTGAAGTGCAAATTTTTGGACCGTGCCGGGTTTGTTTAGATTCGGCCGTGGCTTGTTTAGACCCAGCCTGGTTTCAATGAAAACTTCTCCAAAGTGCCTTTTTAGACCTAGCCTTGCATTATTGGGCCCGGTCGTGGGTTTTTTGGGCCCGACCATGGGTTTTGGGGCTCGGCCGGGTCTCATTAGTGCCAAATAGGACAACTGGTGGGAATTCTCTAACTGATTTTTTTGAAGATATTTTTGACTAATTTAGCTCAAATTCTATAAATAGACCCCCTGCATTCAGAATTAAAGGTTAGAAGATTTTCCTATGGGCTTTGAGGGAGATTGAGAGCTAAAACCATCCTCCTTACTTCCTTTGATCTTCAAACATTCTTGAGCAATACATACACAATACATACACTATCAGAGCTTGTTCTTGGAGCTTTTGTTGAGATTTCAAACTAAATTTTAGGAACTTGAGGGTGTTTTGAATTAAGTTTGTTAACTAAAAAGTTATCTCTCTCTTCAAGAGGTATAACTTTGCATCTTCTTCCTTACTTCTCTCTCACTCTTTGCCTATATTTTCCTTGATTTATACACTATTTTTGGGCTGTTTTGGATCTATTTCAAGTGTTTAAACTTGGGGTTGAATAGCTACCAAAGGTAGAGAGGCTTAATACCTTTTCTTGCACCTTATTTCATAGCTCATCCCCTTTGTTTTACCACTATTTTCTTGGCTTTACAAACTGATTTTCAAAGTTAAAAAAGGCTGAAAAACATGGTTTAGAAGTCCCAAAAGTAGAGAGGTTAGCCATCCCTCCTTAGTCTTACTTATTAGTTTTGTATCTCTTTGTTTTTGCCTATCTTTTGTATTCTTTTAACATTTTTAGCTACTGTTTTTTTTTAATATGTTAGGGGCTATTTAGGGCTGTTTTATTTCATTCAAATAGTTTATGCTTTGAATACTTTACTTGTTGTGTTGTAAGTCCTCATGGCTTCGGTTGTTTAGGCCTTAGACATCGAGTCATTCGAGTTGATAGCCTTCTTTATTTAGTTTTCATGTAAAGAGTCCCACTTTTTGTAATAATCAACTTCGCATAATTATCTCTACACCCTCCCTCATTTCTTGGTTTTCTTTGCTTGAGAGTCGTTTCAAGCAATTGATTGTTATTCGAGACATGAGAAAGAGACCTCCTATGCTCAATGGCTTAATCTCTTCGAAGGTTCATCGTCAACGCATCGTCTCTCTTTCATGCTCAGGATCACTTCTCGTTTGACATTTCTCTTCATTTAGTGGACTTAAATCTCACTTTTGGACTAAATGATTAAAAAATAGAAAGATAAGCCAAAAAGGACCAATAAAATTGACTTAAAATCAATAAAACTGATTTCAACTCGAATCTCACATTTAGTGGACTTAAATCTCACATTTCTCTTCATTTAGTGGACTTAAATCTCACATTTCTCTTCATTTAGTGGACTTAAATCTCACATTTCTCTGCCTGCACTGTTTTCACCCCAAAGCACAAAAACAGGTTTTTGCATGAAATTAGGGCACGACCGGCCTTGTTTGGACCCGATCGGGCCTCGTTGAGGGTCGGCCGGGCTCCACTGTTTGGTAAACAAAGTACTTTTGGCAGAAACAGAGGGCAGTGGCCAAGGGTGAAACAAAGCAAATTCTCAGGGAGCGGACAGAGCAGTTTCTGCAAACCTTCTTCATTGACACGCATGCGATCCTTGTGCACAGTTGTTGTAATTAATGTTCATATTATTATCGTTGTAATTACTTATCATATTCTTGTTGTTAGAATGCTTGTCATAATTATTGTTGTACTTGTTATTGTTTTAATGTTATTGTTGCATTTATTGATGTTTTAATATCGTTGTTGTAATAAGTTAGAAAGTTAGATAGTTAATTATTTATTCATAATTTAATTAGGATTTGTAATAGCTAGTTTTAATTTGGACACTTGGACATTCGGACCTTCCTACGCGAGGGCAAATATATAATAATTGTGTATGTCTTCCAATCTCGATTTCTTTCTCCCTTTAATTTACCCGCTTATAATGGTAGCATCATATTTACTTAGCATTTTCCATGACTTGCATCCATTTGTCTTGCATGCACAAGGGTTCGGCCCATCATTCTAACAAACGTCAATTTTAACTTCCTAAATCGAATACGTGCTTTGTTGCATGCCTTGATTTGACTTATATGCCATGCTAGTAGTCGAACTTGTTATTTGCATAATGTGTGCGTTGCATTAGTCATATTACATTGTTTAGGAGCATGCATTTCTTCTAATTATTTTGCTTTATTTGGCTTGCCTTGAAGTACTAGGTGAGCATTTCTTGCTTTAGCATATTGCATTGTATGTTTGTGTTGCCATATCAAGCATATTCCATGAGGCTAAATGCTTGAATGATATTCCTGTTTGAATGCCGATGGATGAAGGCCTTTTTACTTAAGTTTGAATAATTTGATTAAATGTAAATACGAGCTTGCTTTTTCAAGTGACATGTATTCAAACACTTTTTCAAAACAAACATAAAATCAATGCAGTCCAAATTTTGTGACTTGGTCTATACTGGTGTGCATCACCTAGTAAAGATAGCATAAATAATCGGAACAAGAGCATATAATGTAAATAAAAATCACATCATGATTAGTAGAGGCCGATCTTTGATTAGGTGAGTGGGGTGCTCAATTCATGACCTTCCTTTCTTATACCTAAGTTCTTGAATAGAGACACTTTGGTAATGACGGACTAATGGCCTTTTGGCACAAGTCATGAGTTTCCTAAATTTTTCCAAAATATTTAGGTGGTGACTCCGAAATCTAGCAATGCAGTCCATTTTTTGGCATCTTTTAATTCAAACTTGATTTTTTAAAATGGTTTGCCGCATTTGGACTCTTTTGTGTTTATCCGTTTCATATTACACTTGTAAAACTAGATTCAGAACCACGGGAGTTCAAACTGTAGGGCTATCGTATCCAAAAGGAGCACGAAAGGCAAGCTATAACGTGCAAAAAGGACTTAAACAATTAACTTCAAAACACAAAATGGACCTGAGCTCATATTATCTTCTCATAGTTCTTCACATGCTATGTAAAAGGTAAAGGGGATCTACACCTAATTTTCCCCCCAAAAAAATGCTAAAGACAAAAAAAGATTAATTTAAAAATTCAAACTAAACAAAATTTTGATATCTAAATTTGGTTATTTTTTATGAGATTATGATATAATTGAGTAATGAAATCAGTAGTGTGATATTATTAAATAGGAGATATAAAGTAAATTACATTTGTTCGTTTATCATGAAGTGTACATTCTCTTGTTCACTTTGGTTTAATTAATAGAAATTAAATTTATAAAATTACATAAAATTTGTTATTATTTAATATGTGATCTTATTTTTTTATGAAATGGGAACAAAATAATATTTTAACTTCTAATCTCATGGAATATGATGGATTCTTTTATTTGTACTCTATTATTTTCTCATCACACATCATTTTCAAATAAATAAATAAATAAATTATATCCTTCAATCAAGTTGTGTCGTTTAAGCAAATTTTGAACTCATACCATTCTCCCCTTCCAACCTCATTTGTTGTCTTTCCAAGCCCACACAGCCATAAACGTTTCCTTACCACCGTGATCTCTTCTTCACCACGTTACCCCCTTCTCATTGAATTGCCTCATTGCAACCATCACCTTCCAATTATTATCATTATTATTCTTTTTCTTCTCTAAAAACCCTAAATTTAAGGTGGAAAAGGATTAGATAGAGGATCACGGTGGTGGAGGAAGGCTAGGAGAACAATTATAGTAATGGTCGTAAGTCTGTTGAGTTAGGGTTTAGGAAAAGGGTGATGAGAAATGAAAAGGGTTGGAAAGGAAATGAGGTAGATAGAGGATGTGGGAACTAAGGAGGTAATGATGAAAAGGGGATGTGTAATTGGGTTGGGAAGGTAGCGACAGAGAGGGAAGAAAACAGCATTGACGTTAGTGCCAAAGGTGTCAAGAATAGGAGGTGGCTTTAAGGTTAGGGTTACAATGTTAAAAATGAGGGTATTTTGGGAACTAGGTAATGTGAAAAAACAAACATGTGTATAGGTAATGGTATGATCGGAGTGATAATAGAAGTTCCAGATAGGATTAGTATTATCAACCAATGGTAATGTTAATCCCACTATTTTGGCAAATTTATAGTCTCATGTAGGGGTGTAAAATTAGCTTATTGACCCGCAGCCCGACTAGGTTCGAGCCCAAACTCAGTTCGTGACCCTGGACTTGGGGCATGTTTTTGGGGCCCGGTCGGGCCCAGCCCGAAGCCCTCTCCAGCCCATTCAAGGCTTGCTCCAAGGCCCAATGTCATTTCAAGCTATTTTGATAGGAAAAATATTTTTAAAAAAAAAAAATTCGGTCGGGTCTGGCCTTGCTTACCAGCCCGTTCGAGGCCCAAGTTCCCCCTGGGCCGAGATTTTGCGCGAGTGGCCCAACTTGACTCATTTTTTTACAGGAGCCCGCTAGGCTTGATAACGGGCCGGCCCAAGCCTGAGCTAGGTGGGTCAAACCGGGCCATTTTTACACCACTAGTCTCATGCTATTTTTCATATACATCGATTTTGTAGGCGGGTCAAACCAAGCCATTTTTACACCACTAGTCTCATGCTATTTTTCATATACATCGATTTTGTAGGCCTATATATTAGCAATCCAATCTCAAAACAACTTCACATATTAGTGTAGACACCCCATTTTTGACCGTCCTCAAGACTTGGACATCATCGTTTGAATACTCGATGATCATCCATGTTCGTGTTCATTTTGAGTTCCCGGAGGTCTCGGCCGCGCGCCTTGCCTCAAGATCGCTCAACTTGTCTGTTTTGTGCTTGGTTGTGGACCAAGCATTTGTGTTTTTGCTTCTGAGGGAAGAGGGTGGCTTGTTGGCCATCCCCTCAACCCATCGGCCAAGGCATGAAGCCATCGGCCTTATTTTCTTACCATCGGCCAAAAGTGTTGGCCGATCGGCACTCTTTTTACTCGATCGGCCCTTGTGTTGGTCGATCGGCCTTGTTTTCTGGCCGAGCCCTATCCATCTACTTGATGCAGATATTTTATGTCAGCAGTCATAGTTGGCATGCACAATTCACATCCTCCATACACGTGTATGGAGGGATTTGAACCTTGTTTTAGCTTGCTTAGAAAGCTTTGGAATTGGAATTCTATAAGAAGGGAGCTCCTCCTCCCTTCTCAGGGTTCTGAAAATCTGATATAGGAGTGATATATATATATCTCTCTCTCTATATCTCCCTCTCTCTCTATATTTGTGTGTGTATTTGTACTCTAAAGTGTATTTTTGTCACACTTTTGCACTAGAGCACCTAGTAGAACACCATCCTTGGTTGCTGAGGTGCTAGAGAGTTGGTGTTAGAGTTCTTGAGGTGGTTTAAGCCTGGAAAACCTGCTGGAGCTTTGTTCTTGAAGGTGTTCTTCAAGGGTGAGCAAACTTGCTTTTAAACCCCCACTCTTGCTTAAGCTTTTAGACCCTTTTGCTTATTGTTTTAAGCTTGACTCTAAACTACAATAAGTTCTGATTTTTGATGCTTTAGATCTTTGTTTAAGGTCACTTTTTGGTTGAGGGTCATCTCCTCCCTGTTAGGCCTTGTTTTAGGCCTTGTTAGGCCTTGTTTTAGGCCATCCCTTTTGGCCCTTGTTCTTGGCTTTGCATGACCTTTCTATCACTGAAATCTAGAGAATTTTCAGTGGTGGAAAGGTAGTTTTGAGATCTTAAATAGGAGAGGGTCATCCCCTCTCCTTGTTGTCTTGTATGCTAGTATAAATGGCTTATATTGGTAGCATGTTTGCTTAGCTTGTTTTAGCTTCATTTTAGTATGTATTAGGCTTTGTTTTTCCATAATACAACACTATTTTTGCTTGGTTTTGTCACTCCATGCATGCCTAATACACTTGTAGTGTAAGTTACACAAACTAGTCTTATATGCTTCATGTTTGAGCATGTCTTTCTAGCTTATGTTAACTCCATTTCAGTGGGTTTTTCATGTTGTTTTAGCATGCCATGACTCTATTTTGGGTGGGTTTAGTTGGCTCTTACATGCTTCATGTACTTGTCTTGCAATCCTCTCATTTGCCTTAACATGCATCATGCCTTAACATGTTATTCTAGCATACTTTTGGCTTAACTTCAAGAAGCTTTTGTCCATGTTTTAGCATGCTCTAGCTCTGATTTAGGTTGTTTTAGTCATGCATGACTTGCTTTGTATAGCCATGGTTCATTCTAGCTTGTTAGCTTTGAGTGTCCAAGTCTCTAGCATGCATTACTTGGACTATTATCATGATTTGACATCATTTGTTATGTTATTTTAGTCCATGTTTCATGCTCATATACTTGCAATTACCACTCCTTTAATGCTTTAAAGAGTTGATGTCTTATGCCTCATGAATGGACCATTGTGTATGCCTCTATGCTTAGGTCTTTGGGATGCCATCTAAGTGGGTTTTTGGGATTATTTTGATATGCCATAACTCTGATTTTATCGGTTTAAGTCATGCCGTGTTTGGTTGTAATAGGTGTAGTGTAACACCCTTTTGTAGCCTTGCATGCCTCATGCCTTTTGGAGTTGTATTCTAGCTTGTGTTGGCTAATTTCGAGCATGTTTTTGGTCTTGTCTTGACCTGCCTTGGGACTGTTTTGGATGCCCTTGGCCCTTTGGGGCTTGATTCTTGTGGCCATAGTTTGAGTCCCTTTGCTAGCCTTAAGCTTTGGGCTTTCTTGTATGCTTTGCATGCTTTGTTTGGCTGGTTTGGCACCTTTCCATGCATGATTTCAGAGCTTACAATGTTTATCACATGTCCATATTTGTCTCCTTTTAAGTGCTCTTGAAAGTTGCCCTCCTATGCCTAGGTGTTGGACCATTTACATGTGCATGTTTGTTTTGCATTTTTTATGCTTTCAATTCTTAACTTTGGCCACTGATTTTGGGCATAGCTGAGGTCTGTCCATCTTTACTTTAAGTCCATTTACCATGTTGTTTAAAGTCACTACTTTACATCATGCTTACATGCTTGTTGCATGCTTGTCATATTGCATGTTGTCACATGCTTGTTAATTGACATGTTGTTGCATGCTCATCCATCTTGCATACTTGTTGGATTACATGTTGTCACATGCTTGTTGTTGGTATTGTTGTCACATACCTATGCCATGCATCTTTACATGTTTAGGTTGTATGTCTATTGCATATTAGTTGCATTACATGATATTGTTGCATGTTGTTGCATGCTTAAGTTGTTTGCATGCTTGCTTACATGCTTAGGTTGCATTGCATTGTGTGTGCATTGCCTTGCCTCTTGATCAAGCATGATAGAGGTTGAGGCCCCCTTATGTGTTTTTGTGCATTTCATTTGATATTGAATTGCACACTTGGCTCCTTTGGCCATCATGCATTGAAATGCGTGATTGGTGGTCCGAGGGTCGAGAGCTACACACCTTTGAGTCTCAAACATGATAAGGGGTGTAGCTGCAAACATTGTCTTGTAAATGTATTGCCATGCTCTGTTTGTCCTCTGCTACAACAAAAGAGCATTTTACAGGAAAAGATGGCCGATCGGCTATCTTCAGTGTCGATCGGCTACAAGTGTTTGGCCGATGGCTTCATATGTGGTCGATGACCCCTATTTCTTGGCCGATGACCATGATTTTTGGCCGATGGCCTCCCACAGTGCCCATGGGGTGAATCAGAAGTGTGTTGGGAATTTTCACACTTTGCAGAGGTACAGAGCAGTGCAAACAGAGGCAACATGAGGCATGGCAACGGATTTCCGAACGAAGCCAATCAAGTATGCATTTGTTCCTCTTCTCGAGGCCTCTTTACTATTTTTCGTAGCTTAATTAATTTGTTAATTATTTAAGTGTTGTAATAATTAGTTGTAGCTAGTTATTCATGTGATTGTGTAATAATTAATTAGCTTGTTTGTTAGTTAATTAGATGGTTTGTATTATTCTTTCGGACCCTCCGTCGAGAGGGCCAATTGGTGTAATAAGCGTGCGTGTGTGTGATGCATGTCTTCCAACCCCCATTTCTTTCTCCCTTTTACTTAACCGCTTACGATGGTTAGTTCTAGGGCATGTTTCGATTAGCATACTTATGCTCGCATGTTTACATTCACTCATCAGTATTGCATACACCAGGCTCGGAGCATCATACTCACTGCATTGTATTTCAATTCCAATTTGAATACATGTATCAAGTATTGCATCTCACATGCCATTTTAGAATAGCCGAGCCTATTTCTAGTTGCATTTTGTATGTGTTGCATTAGCCATCTTAACATGAGCTAGAATCATGCATTTGATTACTAACTAGATTTTGTTTTGGCTCGGAGTACACTGTAAGTGTTTATGCTTTAGCATACTGCATGTGTGTTAATGTTAACATGACAGCATGCTTGCCATGAGGCTAATTACTTATGTGATATAACTGCCTGAATGCCTGTGGGTGAAGGTTGGATTACTTGAATTGGAACGATTCATTAAAATCTGCATTTTAGCCTACTTGTGAGTAGCAAACTTCAAACCATTTCCAAATAAACGGATATGCGATGCTTTGTTCCAAATTAGGTGATCTAGTCTATACTTGTGTGTTGTGCGCATTACATAGTAATTCTAGCTAATTAACCGGAATAAGACGCATGTGTTTTCAAAAACAAGATATCATGCTTAGTACAGGCCGATCTTTGATCGGGCGAGCGGGGGTGCTCATTACATGACCTTCCCCTCTCGTACCCAAGTTCCCGAGCCGAGGCAACTTTGATGATGACGGACATGTGGCCTTAGGCACGAGTCAAGGTTTCCTAAATTCTCCCAAAATAAAATATTTAGGTGGCGACTCTGTATCTGGCAAAACAATCCATGTTTGGCACTTCTTTCTTAAAAATCAGTTTTCCAAAACGATTTGCCGGATTTGGACTCTTTGGTGATTTATCGGTCTTGCATCGCACTTTGCGAGATTAGATTCAGAACCATGACATTGAGTCCAAACTGTAGTAGCTAGAGAACAAAACGAGATTTTCTCGAGAGTTCTCCGGGCGCGTCTACAATTAGCAATCCAATCTCAAAACAACTCAAATAGTCAAGGTCAAAATAGCTTTGTTAAAATCATTTTTTGGCTTGCTCCAATGCAAAAAAGTCATATTTGGTGGGCCCACGAGTCCTTTAAGTTTTCTCATGTTGAGATGTGAACATAAGAGAAATCAAACTTTTGTAAAACGATCTATTTATTAAAGTGAGATTGAGTCATGTTCGATACTCTTTCATGTCATTAAAACCTCTATAAAGGAATTTAGAGAAACGAGCTAATAAAATTTTGAGATAATTAATAGCTAATACTACTATAGTAAATGATTTTTTTTATATCGTAAGATAAATTAACTTATTTAATTTAGAAATAATTAATAACTTATAAACTATAATTTTAAAAAAAAAATGAAATTACAATAGGTCCATCTTGATGGAAAGATTACTTGGTGATTTTCTTAAAAGTAATACTTCACATTATTTTATTTGTAACACTTATTTCATCACTTCATAAAATACAAAATAAAAATCTTAAATTTTACTATTTAAATAAATAAAAATTAAAATAGAGCACCACTTAACCTTGTCCAAAACACCATACAATTTTTTGAGTTTAGATTTACTAAAATTGAAGATCTCAACTTCAGGGATGAATTTGGTGCATTGTAGGACTAATTGGTACTGATGACAATGATTTGAACCATTCATCTCATATAACAAGTTGAGAAGAACATGCATGCAAAAAATTAGATTAATCACACATAAGTAATCACATATATATTATAATGTGGATGATCTATTCTTAAAAATATATAGACCTTATATATAAAAAATGGTCTAATAGTATGACAATTGATGTTGAATCAACTTAATTTTTTACCTGAATAATTTTTTTAATTAGATGTATAAGATAAATAATTTAAATTATCAAAATAAGTCTAAATTAGTCAGATAATAAATTAATTTTACCATAAAATTGAATTTTCAACTTTTAACAAATTCCAACTCTAATTTTTCATTGGTAGGTAAGGTGTCTCAAATTCATAAAATCACATGTGTCAAATAATTTCTATTCCCATTCATAGCTCAATAGGATGTGATTAGGGTGTAAAATTGGCCCGCCAGCTCGTGGGCCGCTTAAGACCAGCCCACAACCCGGGTGGACGTGGACCTGAGTCCAGCTCGAGACCCTAGGCTTGGGCTTGGACTGTATGTTTCACAGCCTAGCTCGATTTTTTTTTTCTTCGTCCGACTTGGTCCGTTCCCCAACGGCTCCTTACCAAGTGCTAAACTCCGATGGTAAAAAAAATTTGAAAAAAATAAAATGATTCAAATGGTCAAATGACCGTTTCTCCACAACAGTCACAATTTTTTTTTTTTTTTTTATATTATAAATCAACCCCTATCACCTCCCAACTCCTATAAATGCCGCCCCTCTCTCATTTTATTTCTCACAAACAAATCTTTCTCTCAAACTCTCATTCTCTCTCAACTCTCCACTCTCTCAATTAATTTTAAAGTCTCATCCCTAAAAGACAATTGCAATTGTACAAGAAGAAACTTTTATCAGAAGAAGTTAATTTTTGTATCGCATTCACCAGTCGGTAACATTAATTAACTATATTAATATTTATTAGCTATTCATTTTTTTACGGTAATTATTTCGTAACATATATTAATTATTATTTCAAAATTCATTATTGTTTACTCACTATTTTGATTAATTGTTAGTTCATATATATTATTTTATTTACATTACTATGTGTAGCTTGCTTGTCGTGCTCCTTTCGGATACAAATAGCCCTACAGTTCAAACTCCTATGGCTCTGAATCTGATTCCACAAGTGCAATGTGGAATAGATAAACACAAATGAATCCAAATCCGGCAATTCTTTTGTAAAATCGATTTTGAATCAAAATGTCAAAAATGAATTGCTTTGCCAGATTACAGAGTCGCCACCTAAATATTTTTAAAAAATTTAAGAAACCCAAGACTCGTGCCAAAGGCCACTTATCCGTCACCACCAAAGTGTCTCAGCTCGGGAACTTTTGTACAAGAGGGGAAGGTCATGAATTGAACACCTCACTCGCCCGATCAAAGATCGGCCTCTACTAATCATGATGTGAATCTTATTTACATTATATGCTCTTGTTCCGATTATTTAGGCTATATTTATTAGGTGACGTACACAAGTATAGACTAATTTGTAAAAATTGGAACTCTTTGATTTCATGTTTGTTTGAAAATTGTTTTGAATATGTACCGCTTAAAAAAGTGATCTCATATGCACATTACTCAAATTATTCCAATTCAAGCAATTAGCCTCCATCCACAGGCATTCAAGAGTTATATCAATTAAGCACTTAGCCTCATGGTATTATGCTACATATGGCAACAATCACACGCATGTGGTACGCTAAAGCAATAAGTGCTCACCTTGTACTCCAAGGCGAGCCGAAGCAAGAAAAAGGGTTAGAAAAATGCATGATCTTAACTATGCAAATGACTAATGCAACACATGCGATATGCAATTTAATAGGTTCAACTACTAATATGACATGTGAATCAATTTGATAGCATGTGGTTTAAGCACGTTTTCAGAGAAGTAATAAATAATAATGTTTGTTAAAATGATGAGCCAAACCCCTATGCATGCAAAACAAATGGATGCAAATCATGGAAAATGCTAAACAAAATATGGTGTACCATACTATCGACATGGGATTGGATGACATACACAATATTACAATTTTGCCCTCACGCAGAAGGGTCCGAATGAATGAATTAGCTAAGCTAGCTAACCAATTATTACAATACCGAATTTAACTAACCGTTCTAACTAATTAAATAATTACAACACAAAATTAATTAAATAATTACAACGCAAAATTAATTAATTAATCTAATTAATTACAACACCAAGTTAATTAGCTATTCTAACTTAGTATTTAAATATTACAAGTTCACAAGTTAACAGGCCCAAAGAAATAAAGGAATGGCTTATGCATGCACATGATTTGCTCTCCCGAAAATGCCTCTTTTTTGCTGCCAAAAGGGTTCTGTTTTACGGTCAGAAAATTGCACTATTTTCACCTCAGCCTCTGCTCTGTTCTGTGAGGAAAATGGTACTGCCTGGCTAAAAAGGTGGTCGGCCAGGCATAAGTTGTGGACAGCCGTACAGTATAAGTGGTCGGTCGGCCACTAATTTTGGGTTTCTCTTGTTGTAACAGAAAACGAACAGAACACAAACAGAGCATTCTCAGGGGATGTTTGTCCACATTGTCTCTCGTTATCATCAGACAGATCAAATGAGAGGTAGGCTTGATTCGTAACCTATCAATCGAGGCAAATTCATTGCATGATGGCCCAAGAACCAAGGGATACAATCTCAATGAATGAAACGAAAGACCGACAAACCATCTCCCTATCATGGAATTGATCAAGAGAAGTGGTGACCTTGGACAGTTGAACCATTTTTATCACTAACAAGTCTGAAATGGCTCAAGATTCCATGGGTTCAATTAACGTCCGATTGAACCCCAAACCATGTTATTATCTTGTTACCTCTTTTAAGCCCTAATTTTATTACTCCTTTTAATTACCTTTCCATTCATTAGTCTATTTTGTCCAAAGATTAAGTCCACTAATGGAGAGAGGTGTCAAACAAGAAGTTGTTTGGGCATAAAAGAGAGGTCATGCCGTTGGTAACGAACCTCCAAAGAGATTAAACCATTAAGCATGGAGTGACCTCTTTCTCAAGACTAAACAATACTCGGTTGAAATGACTCTCAAAGCAATAAAAAGCCAAGAAAGAATGGAGGGTGCAGAGGTGATTAGAGGTGAACACAAGTATGGAAAGTTTTGAAATAAATGCTATCAACTCAAATAAGGTGGTGGCTAAGGCCTAAAACACCAAACCTATGAGGACCATTAGACTATAAGTATGCTATACAAGGCACAAATGAAATAAACAACCTAAAACAATCAAAAGTAGGACTGAAATTCACATGGAAAAACTTGAAGAAGTTAGCTACAATATTGAGGAATTTATGCTAGTAAACAAGCACAAGGAGGGGAGGCTAACCCCTCCATTTTCGAGACTTCAAAACATTATTTTTAGTCTCGGAGAACCTCTGAAATTCAGTGGTAAAAAGCTTTAAAAAAATTAATGAAGAGATGGGAAACACAAGGGTAAAAGCCAAGGAAGCAAGGTTCAAAGAAAGGTGGTCAACCCCTCTACCTTTAACGGCCTTAAACCACAAGTTTTAGCCTATAAAAATAGGTAAAAAACAGTACAAAAAACAGAAATAAATAATGGAAATAAGTAGGGAAAAGAAACTTGGGATTATACCTCCTGAAGAGAGACAACCCTTCTAGTTATAAACCACCAAATTCCACACCCTCAAGAATTGAAATTCAAGCTTGAGAACTTTAGCAAGGAACCTTAGAAATTAGGTTTAGGAAGCGTAGAGAGAGAGAGTATGTAGGTTGCAAGATAGAGAGAGATATTTTTTTGACAATTTTCCTTCTCCAAATTTTTCTAACCTAATTTTATGAGAGGGAGTCATCTATATATAGAAATATATGAGACTATCTCAAAAGTATCCATACAGACACAGCTGGTTCAGTGCATGCACCTATGGAGACAGCTGGCACAGCTGGCAAAAAGATCTATTTTTTTGACACAAGTGGCCAGCAGGCCACTAAAGGGGACGGCCGTACACTAATAGTGGCCGGCCAGCCACTAATGGGTTTGCAGGCCCACAGGTGGTCAGGCCTAAAAAATTGCTATTTTGGTCCCCAAAAAAGGTACAAGGTTTGTAGGTTTCTGAGGCTTAAACCTGAAGCTTTCTGTTAAGGAAATCAAGCGTTTGACAAGCATATACATTCATCATCAGGTGATCAATCGATGGAGCCCCAGTCTTAAGGGTGGTCAAAAATGGGGTGTCTACAGTTATTCCTCTTTAACAGAGCTTAAAATCATGAAATGACGTGAGTGAATGTTAAAGCCCAGAGACGACCCATTTTGACAAGGCCGTAAGACTTGGGCAAACAATCAAGACATAAATTAAATTAGTTGAGCTTGAAAACTTCCTACGTATCCCTTTGCAAGGAATCAAACCAACGTAGTTCAAGGGCAAGATGCAAATGATATGCACAAAGAATACTTTGAAAACTAGACTCACATGCTTTGCGAAACCGGCTACTTTGAAAATCCATGATCATGGAATATGATGCAAACAATAACAAGATTCAACCACGCTTCACGTGGAAAAAAATAAAACCACACTTTAACCACGCCGAAATTGTGAGAAGAGGAGAAAAACCGCACAACGTCATGCATCCGCACACCCCGAGATGCTGCGATAGATGCAAAAATGAGATTTTGCGATAGATACACAAGGCAGAATTGTGCGATAGATTCACAAAGTGAAAGAGCGCGATAGATGCACGAAGCGAGAGAGTGTGATTGATGCACAAGGCGGGAGTGTGCGATAGATGTACGAAGTGAGAGAGTGTGCTAGATGCACGAGGTAAGAGAGTGCGATAGATGCACGAAGTGAGAGAGTGCGATAGATGCATGAGGAGAGAAAGTACGATAGATGCACGAAGTGAGAGAGTGCGATAGATGCTTGATGAACAAACGAAACAGCGTAATTGAAAATCAGTACAATGACAACGCATGTTCTATGCAACATAATAGACAACCGACATAAGATGCAATGCGTGTTCTATACTTGATAATTGAAAGCATGTTCTATGCAAGATAAATGAAAGCATGTTCTATGCAAGATAATTGAAAGCATGTTCTATGCAGGATAATTGAAAGCATATTCTATGTAAGATATGTAAATCGACAAAATGAACAAAAGCGATGTTTGATGACAACCTCCTACTTACCCCTCAGAGGTTTTGCAAAATGTTCAAAAGGATACAACTTGCTCACATTTGAAATCGGGGCACGTTCACGTGCCAGGGTACAACGGGCATTAGAACGACGCAACCGGAACACAGGTTCGAGATCCCCAACCAAATCCACTGCAAATACCTCAATCCTTCTTTAAAGACCCAAAACAAGACCTCTCATACACTGTTTGGGGAAGAGAGCAGCAAAAACCAACTCGGGGCCACAAAACGGGCTTGCCAACCGCTAATTGTGTACGATCGGCCACAAATGTGTACGACCGGCCACTAATGGCAAATTCGGGGTAGTTTTGTCCTTTTGCCTCGGGTCTTTATTAAATACACACCCAAGCTTCATTTCCTCACACACCCAAGTCCGAAATCACCCTTTCTCTCTCTCTCTAGGTGTTTTCTCTCATTAGATTTGTGATTTGCACGTGTTTTTCAACACCCTACGCAAACTTTATTCGTAAAACCTCTTCAGTCCTCTATACTTTGAACCGATCAGATTTTGCTTTTGTTGAATTTTTTCGAGTTTTCAACACCTTGGGCTTGTTTCCCTCCAGTCTTTCTTGGGTTTTGTGAACTTTCTCGAGGTTTTGACTTTTTCCCCCATTTTCCTTTCTCCTAGGGTTGACCTTTTCTATTTTCCCTATTTTTCTCCACTTTTCACCCGACTTTCCAGATGGCAGACGACGTTCCTCATGATGACACCCCTCTTAAGGTTCCATCTACACTTCCACCCCCTGCAGAGGTCGAGGAACCAGCAGTCGCTGAGGCCGGTGGGGCGGCGAAGGACATTGCCATTGATTTCGAGGCAGAGTTCGCTCCAAGGCTCGAGCCGGAGTTACTACCATTGAGGGTGAGGCCCTTCGATCAGGCCACTTACCACTCCCGCACGCACATGATGGCACTTGGAGATATGATGCGCTTTGATGATTTCGTTGGTGGGGTGCCGGAGGATATTTTGCTGAGGGAACTGGACTCCCATCTTTCCCACAACGCTACTCAGGTACAAACTTTATTTTTATGCATCACTGCCTTTCATTTGATTGTCTCTCAGCACTGCATTTACTGTCTTTCATCTGATTGTCTCTCAGTACTGCCTTACTGTCTTTCATCTGATTGTCTCTTAGCACTGTTTTTACTATCTTTTATCTGACTATCTCTTTCTTTGCCACAAGAGGACTCTCGCTCCTTTAGGGGCTACGGGATGATGGCGGACAGGTCTGTGACCTTGTCGACGAGGCAGGCTTCGGCCTCTTCTACACCGGGCTTCCACGGCATATGGTTAGTCGGGCCCTACTCGGAGCATTGGTGAAGAGGTGGTGGGATACCACCAACTCCTTCCACTTCTCTTTTGCTGGAGAGATGACGATGACCCCCTATGACGTTTTGATGATCACAGGCTTAGGAGTAAGGGGTGATCCGATCCCCTTTGATATGGACATGGGCTAGTGGGAGGCAGCCTAGATCTTCTTGCTCAAAGTGAGCCTGCCTCTATATAGGCTAGCTATGGTGCAATATAGTTAGTTCCTCGAGCGCTTCCGCAAGAGTTAGTCGGAGACTCAAGAAGAGGTAGAGTAGTACACCCAGGGCTTCTTGATGTACCTTCTCGGTACCACCTTGTTTGCAAACAGGTAGAATATCATGGGTTTGTACTTGTTGAGCACCCTTGTGACCCTATTTCGGGTCCGATTTTATGACTGAAGTAGAGCCGACCTTGCCACACTCTACGCTACCTGAGCTCCAGTTCCCACATGAAGGGAAAAAGGTTGGAGGCCACTAGAGAGCCTAGGAAGTATGCCCTGTACTTTTGCTTTGTATTTTCTGTCTTTATATCTGCTCGCACGTATGGATTTACATTACTGATCTTTTCTTGTAGCTGTGGGTTTACGCCTATTTCTCGGCCCTTGCCCCAGAGTCGATGGATAGATTGCTCTGACTGTGCCGTACTCGCGGTAGTATGATGGCAGATGTCGTAGCCGAAGCCGCGAAGACATGACCTTTGCCTACTATCGTCGATACTTTGACACAGTGGTTGCCTGCGAGGTAATCCAAAACTCACAGTCATTTCTGCTTTATTTCCATTGCTACTGTTCTGAGCCATATTCTGATAACTGATAGCAACTAACAACTTGTACATTCTATACTTGCAGATCACCTGGCAGCCATGGGCGATGATGCCGACCAGAGTCAAGGACCAGTATGTTGGATCCTGGGTTACCTCCTGGTATCGGATCCTGTTAGAGGGCCCCTTCTGCCATACCTGGTTCTTGGGCGAGCGGTTTGTACTCCAGACGCTAGGCTTGCCTGCCCCAGTTGTTTCTATGCTACCCCCAGTGTCCATAAGGAAAGCTGATAGCCTCCCAGCTGAGGCTATTATTCAGTACATGGTGGGGCTGGACGCCAACTACTTTTAAGGGGACGGAGATTACACGACCTTCATTGGGACTCATCTCATGCCACCCCTAACTGGAGTTCTCACGGGCGACGCAGCAGGTACTCTTTTAGCTGGAAAGGCTGCTTAGGAGGCCAAGGCTAGTATCGGAGAGGCCCCTCCCACTGTGCAGGCTGTCAGTTGGCCGGTGATTCCTACCATGATTCTCTACAGGCGACCGTGCGGGATGACCTATTAGATCCCAATAGAGCCACCGGCAGCAGAGCATGGGTATGTTAAAGCCCCGAGCGCACCTCAGGTATGGACCACACTTGACAACTTGCATCCCGCATTTTTTCTTTTAGATATTGATTATTCAACTTGTGACGACCCAGAATCTTTCCCTCCGCTCGAGCGGAGGAGTTGACGCTCGAGCGGACATTTGGGGTTCCCAGCAAATTTCGCAGACGGCTTGAGATTCTGGGAGTTGTGATTTTCCGCTCGAGCGGGGGAGTTGATGCTCGAGCGGACGTCTTTGTTGGTCTTCGCGCTCGAGCGCAAGGTTGGGCGCTTGAGCGGGTCTCCAGGTTGAGTTGTATTTCTGAGGCACGTGGGTTCATTTTGGACATTTTATTAGTGTACTTAGAACCTTCTTATGTTATTTTGGAGTACGGGTTGAGGTGGTAAAATGAAGGTAAAGTAGGATGGAATCAAAAGCTTTAATTTAAATGATTCGTTTACGACCAGCCGCCACTCTTTTGCCATTTTCTTTCTCCACACTTTGAATTTGGATGTGAGGTTAGAACCATTGGAAAGCTTATTTCCGGGGCTTCAATTTGGACACAAGAACGACCTAAAACGGAGTCCGGATGGGAAAGTTATACCTGTTTGAAGTTTCGAAAACTGTGCTGGGTGCAGATCCGCTCGAGCGGGAAAAGGGACGCTCGAGCGGGAATAGCGGGTACAGCAGCCTTAAATCGGGATTTTTAGATCATTTCTCACATTTTCTTTTTTCCCTCTTCTTTCCTTTGTCTTAGGACCGAAAAACCCTAGGTTCTTGATCTCCAATACTTCCATTTCCCTTAGGTTTGAGCAAGATCTTCCACTAAGAAATGAAGAAGGCAAGAAGGTGAATATTTTCAACCGATTGGAATTTCGGGATTTTGGAGGATTCGTCTCAAAGCTTTGCTCCTTGATTGATTTTTGAGGTAGGGGTTCTAGTTCTCTTCAATACCTATATCAATAGATAGATTTGTGGTATTTTCATGGTATAAATGTACAAATTTCTATTTTTGAGTATGTAATGTCTAGTATGAGAATTGGGGGTTTTAGGGTTTGTGATGTTGGGAGTTGAATTGGTGGGTTTAAATGATGGATTGAGAATTCTAAATGTAGAATCATTGAGAAATTGGGATGTAAGGTAATAGTATGAGAAGGTTGAATATTTATGAAAACTTTATTTTTTTTTTGTTTGGAAACCCTAGGTTAATTTGTAATGATAAATAATGATTTTGCCCAAATTGATAATAGAATCATGGAATTGATGGGTTGAATTATACGTGTACAAGTTTAATTGGATTTCTGAGATGTTTTGAAATAACGTTAAAAATTTAAGAATGAACGTTGTTATGAGCATTGTAAATCATGTTAAAATGAGAAGGGAATTTAGGGAAATGATTTAGAGAATTAATGTGTGACTTCGTATGTGTGTAGGACACGCTTCGGGAGGAATAAATGCTCCACCAAAACATTGTGAGTAATAGTACAGGAATCGCACATTTAATTACCAGTAATGATTCTTTTGTTTAACGTTCTATTCTTCACAAATAGTTATGTGAATATTATGTTGGGAATCAGTGGAAACATTGAAAGATTTTGGTGTACATTGGTATGACTCTGAACCTCCTCTGTATTTTGGTTATGGCTAATGTTTATTATTAATGTACCATCCTACGAATTACTCAGGCTTCTGCATAAGAATTGCATACAAACTATTAACATTGTGAAGTTGGTTAACAGAAAGGAATTAAGTATCAATAACATTGTTACATGATTCATGCTATGATATGAACTGTTCTGACCTATTGATGTGATTATGTGTATTATGAAACTATAATATCTACGTATCTCTGGAATGTGGTTCCCTTTTGCTAACAAATATCAGTAACGTTCTGTTAAACTTATATTACCGATGGTAATGCATGTGAATAATGGGAAGAATGTATGTACTTTCTGCATAATTATGAAGTTAATATGTTATGATGATTTCTGGTATGGAACAAAGTGCTGTACGGAACTAAGTGCTACACGTTAGTGGGAGCCACCTCTAGAATCTGTACGAGCCACCTCTTGAGTCCGTACATATGTGAACGTTATGAGGCCTACGGCCGTTCTGTGAAAGATATAATTTGTGAAGTTATGAAAGATACAACTTGTGAATTATGAACTTATGTGGCCATGGGCCATTTGTGAACTATGAACTTATGTGGCCATGGGCCATTTGTGAACTATGAACCTATGAGGCCAAGGGCCATTTGTGAACTATGAACTTATGTGGCCAGGAGCCATTTGTGAAGTTATGAATCTAAGAGGCCGAGGGCCAATTTGTGAAGCTATGAAGTTATGAATTTAAGAGGCCGAGGGCCAATTTGTGAAGCTATGAAGTTATGAATCAATGAGGCCGAGAGCCAATTTGTGAAATTATGGATATGTTCCAAGATAAGGTCTAAGACCATTATGATTAAATACAAATTCAGACTCGTTATGTGAACTCTACATTGGTATATGAAAGTGTGTTTAATGAAATCCATATTTTGGGTTACGAAATGTTTAGTATGATAAGTATTTTCTGAAATGATAAAAATGCTATGAACTTCCGACATGTTTATGATATGATACGTTTTCTGGATAATTTTCCCAAAATGCCTAGATATGCTACGAAACTCCGAATGTTCAAGATATGACAAGTTCTTTGAATAAGATACCTTGCTATGCATACAGAAACAAATTAACCATATGTTCTCTTTATTGATAAATGCACAGATATGTATTATAATTCATGTTGTTCATTGAATTGTTATGTGCTATTATTCACTGAGCTTGGCTCACTTTATTTTATGTCTGTTTCTGTAGGCACTCAACCTGGAGGTCAACCTTAACCTGTGGCTTCCGTTACCCAGTTGTCAATTCCGGAATATCTAAGCTCTTAGGTGTTGACCGTTCAAGTTATGGAGCTTTGCCAAATTATTAATTTGTACCCTAAATGTCTGTTAAGATTGATGTGTATGTAATGTTTATATATATATGTACATAGCTATCTTTATGTGTTATGTTTTGTTTGCGATCCTGGCATAGTAGCGGTAGCTCAATGGATATTATTTTACACTGTTATATGATATTTAATGCTTCCGTTTAGGCCCCATAAATTATATTCATTAGGTTTTATGTCCATTTTTGAGGTGGTCATGCCCAAACTTTTAGGGGCGAGTTTGGGGCGTGACACAACTTCACTTGCAAGCGGCCACAGAGTACACAGAGGGCCTCATTCAGCTGGTTGCTTTTCTAGTTCACATGGTGTAGAAGAGGGATATGTTGCTCGCTCTGCACGATATCCAGGTATATTTCTCTCCCTCTCGTGCATTGCATTGTTTCCCACACTGTACTGATATGTCATACTCTCACTAGTATGTGATACTCATACTGTAAACTGATATGCATTCTGGCAATGCCTCACACCGCACTGATGTACTACACCTATGCTGAATCTGTCTTCCACATCATGCTCATTCTGCATACTACATTCTACAACATACATACTGTGTCTGATCCTCTAATATTTGTTTCTCAGGCTCCACCTACACTGAGGGCACCAGCGGTAGCGGTAGCACCGGCGACACCTCCTCCAGTGGTAGGGAGGAGAGGTAGACAGGCCTCAGCACGAGGCCGAGAAGAGTGCTGAGATCGAGGGAGAGACAGGGGTGCTCGGGGCTGGAGCAGTGAGTCTGAGCTAGTTTTGAATAAGGACGACACTGAGAATAGTGGCTTTAAGGAGGCAGTGAGTTGACACTCTGAGTCTAGGAGCGAGGATGATGACGCTGGCTCGGGGTTACGGAGCGGAGACGATGCTGAGGTTGACTCTAAGTCAAGGAGTGGAGATAATGATACTGGCTCTGGCTTGGAGTCTGACTCTGATAGCGGTGTTGATGGAGACAGTACCCCTGAGTCCCCACCGAGAAAGAGGACGAAGAGGGCCTCTTGAGCTTGATGCGACTAGCGTAGATTTTTGTACTTTTTTGCTTAGTTTCCTTTTGTTTTGGTAGCTTAGCACATGTATAGCTTCAAATAGGTTTTTACTTTTATTTTTTAAAAGACTTGTATTCTCTCTTTTGTAAAAACTATGATTGGGGTAAAACTCCGCAGTATTATAAAAAGAGTTATTGTTTTTGTATCATGAGCACCATATTTGCATAAAATGAGAAATGGAATTGAATTTGAACCCGAGCATGCTTGTATTGGAACGATGTTCTTAATCGAATAATGAGCCGACCAACAACCAAAATACAAAATACAACTCGATAAATGGAAAACGAAGTAAAAACAACCTAAACACAGCTTTGCACACTTGCTAAAAATAAACGAGACCCCAAAACACAAAGACAAGGACAAAACCAAAATGCCAAATTGCCAGGCCACAAAAGTGGATGGCCGGCCACAAAAAGTGTACGATCGGCCAATAAAAGTGGACAACTGGCCACTTGTGGTAATCCACCAGCTGGCGTCCACTCACAGCTCTATCTTTTACAAAAGGTTTTGCTTTGCAATTTCTTCACCAGAACCTCATTTTAGCTGCTGTTTTCTTTGAAAATAGAGATCTTCCTCGCTGAGAAACTCAAAGCTTGGATAGCCACTTTGGATGGCACGGAAAAGATAAATTTTTTGGGTTTCGGTATAAACGCACTTTCCTCGTTGAACCGTACTCTACTTTGTTTTTCGTTCCTCTATGCTGCGGCCCAATGTTGGGACCCAATTACGTATGTATTTCGCTTCAGAGCATAGGAAATGTGTCTGACTCTTGAAGAGTTTCGAGCATTGCTGGAATCTCGACGCGATAAAGAAATCATGCATCAGCCCTGTTTTGGCCATGCCGTAGCTTTGGGACGAATGTGTGGGCTTACTTTGCAAGAAGCTCGATCTTTGGCTCAAGACGGGGAGCTAGATATACCCGGCTTGATTCATCGATTTTCTGACATTGGAGACAGAGGCGACTTTCTATGGTGAGGCTTTTAGCAACATGCCTTATGTTTATGTATGCTCACACATTTCTTTCTTGCCCCTAGTTATGGCGGAGCCAACATTAGTTTAATTGAAGTAGCCCAATATCTGAAAGAGGGTAAAAGTTGCATTGGTTTGGCACTGGCCAAGACCCTAATAGGTTTAGATATTTTTCATCAGTGATAGACCACCAAGTTTGCAGGAAGTCCACTACTGCTTCAGGTTATTTCCCACCCTCGCTTATTTATGATTCTCACATCACTCGACACTTACACTCTATTTTTCTCTCAAAGCCCTCTCTTTCCTTTTCTCTCAACGTACATCTCTCTATTCTTTAATCTCTCTTATTTTTCATCCCTTCCTAGGTATGGCTCATGGATAAGCTGAAAGTGGTGGACCCTTGCCCCGAATATTTAGCCCAAGCTTACTTCTTCCGCCAACGACTAATGGACTTTCCCACAAAAGGATGGTGGTGCAACTGGATGTGCAGCAGATTGGCAGCTGACATAGCTTGGCGTTGCCCCTGGCTTAAATTGGCTAAGATGAGCTACAGCATGACCTGACAATCGGGCATACAGTTGATTGGCCTTACGCTTGGCGTGTTCCATTTCCCCTTCCTGTTCAAATGCCAGTTTCGGCATGACCAGAAATGTCCATATGAGAGAATAAAATACCCGACTCCATTCTCAATTCGTGCTTCCAATCTGACTAAGTACCTCACTACCTGGAGGATGAGAGAGCTTCTGGCCCCTGCCTCTAATTTCAGTTGCGCCTTTTCTGCCAAGTGCTTGGCTTGGCTTGAATATAAGGCATAGGTTGGGCCAACTTTGGCTGCAGAGACTTCCACGAGCACGAGCAGAGGACGCAGGAACACTTAACTCGTCTATGCACCCAGTTTATTGCTTTGACCTTTCTTTTCTAGTTTTATAATGTAAAAGCAACTTTGATTTTAACTCAGAGAGTTGAAGAATGTACTTGTGTTGAAATCAATAGAATTAAAGTTGTGAGCACTAAAACTTTTCCTTTTGATCCCAAAATGGTCCAAGTTGTAAAAGGTAAATTTTGAACAAAATCAACTTTTATTAAAAATTTTCAAAACCATTTTCAGAAATGATTACTACTTGACGCACACAGAATCAGCCCTCAAGGTGTACAGCCCCAAATCAAAAGATTACAATTGCCCATAACTGCATTCATACCGGCCCTTCTGCCGACATGAAGATCACACAACCGAGCTAACTAATAATAGAGAAAGATGGCCTGATCAAATAAACGAAGAGGACAGTTGAGTTGGAGATAGTTACGGCCAAACTTCAAGATGAAATTGCCTACGTATCCCAAAGATGGGAATCAGGCCTTAAGTAGTTCGGTTCAGGTTTACTCGAGTATTAACTCTCTCCTTTTGCGCTCTAACTTTTGCCAAAGCCGCCCTGTAGGGTTTTTAACCTTGCGAGCTCTATTTTTTTTTTTCATTTCTAATTTTTCATGCACTAACTTTTACCTAGGTCGCCCTTTCGGGTTTTTGGCCTAACGAGCCTCTCAAGGATAATATTTCTTTAACTTGTCTATATTGATCGGCTGTGAAAACTTCAAACCATCTAGTTCCATGAGAATAATTGCCCCTTTTGACCAAATAGACTTGATGATGTAAGGACCAGTCCAATTAGGTCTAAACTTGCCCTTAGAGTCATAGATGGGAGCCCTGTTCTCTTTCAGTACCATGTCTCTCTCTTTGAGATTCCTGGACTTAACTTTCTTGTTAAAAACCCTAGCAATTCTGTGTTGGTAGCCCTGGATATGATATAATGCCTTCAGCCTTCTCTCGTCAAATAGCATCAACTCCTCGAACCTACTCTGCTACCAATCCGCCTCTTCTATCTGACACTCAGCCATCATTCGCAACGACGGTACTTCAATCTCTATTAGCAGAACAGCTTCTATCGCATATACCAAAGAATAGGGGGTTGCCCCTGTGGATATCCGAATCGACGTTTTGTATCCCTAAAGCGCGAACGACAGTTTATCCGGCCAATCCCTGTAGGTCTTAACCATCTTCTGCAGGATGTTCTTAACATTCTTGTTGGTGGCCTTAACAGCTCTATTGGTCTGTGGTCTATACGTCAATGACTTGTGAAAAGCCACGTTATATTTCTCAAGCAGATCCACTATCTCTTTCTCGAAGTGTGAACCGTTATCTAATATAATTTCGTTCGAAACTCCATACCGGCAGACGATGTTATTTCTGATAAATTTGGCTACATGCGACGCTTTCAACACGGCATAGGACTAAGCTTCCACCCACTTCGTGAAGTAGTTAATCGCCAACAGGATGAACTCGTATCTATTTGACCCCTTTGGCAAGACTGCACCAATAACATCAATTCCCGAGACTGAGAAATGCCATGGTGAAGTCATATTGTAAAGCGTAGATGGCGGTATGTTCATGCGATTGGCATGGATTTGGCATTTATGGCATCGCCATACAAAACCAATGCAATCCTCCTCTATGGTTGACTAGTAATAACCTTGTCTGAGGATCTTCCGGGCTAGCATCACACCATTCATGTGTCCCCCACACTCTCATCTATGAATAGCCTCCATGAGATGCTTCGATTCTTCTTCCTCCACACACAGCTTGTGCATTCCCAGATGACCTCTTTTATATAGCTTATTTCCACAGATGATAAATTGGACAGCCAGACGTTGTATTCCCTTTGCTCTTGGTGGATACGTCTCTTTTTCCAGAAAGTTCCAAATATCGTAACACCAGGGGTTTTTGTCTTGAACTTCGTCTATTACGACAATGGTCTCATATGCCGGCGTGTATTTCTGCTCGATAATGATCAAACGCATCTTCACTCCCAGTGGAATGTCTACCATAGAAGATAGAATTGCCAGCGCATCGGCTAACCGGTTGTTCTCTCTTAACAGATGCGTAAATGTCAGCTTTTCAAACCTAGGAATCAGAATATCCAAGGCCTAATGGTAGACTTTCATTTTCTCTTCTTTGACTTTCCAATCTCCGTTTGCTTGAGAAATAACCAAGTTTGAGTCTCCGATAACATCCAACCTTATTGCCCCTAGTTCAAGGGCAGCTTCCAAACCAGCAATACACGCTTAATATTCTTCTTCGTTGTTAGACACTTTGAACCGGAGTTTGAAGGCTAGGGTTATATGGGAATCATCGGGTGCTATCATCAATACACCTATCCTATAACCATATTGATTAGACTCTCCATCAAAGTACATCGTCCAAGTTTCCTCTTTTACTTACAGAATGTTTTCATCTAGGAACAAATATTCCACCACCTCATCGCCCTCTACTGGGTGGTCTACCAGGAATTCCGTTACAACTCTTCCTTTAATTGACTTGCGTGTAATATAGTTGAGATCAAATTCGGAGAGAAAAAACAGCCAACAAGCTAGCCTACCTGTAAGTGCTGGTTTCTCAAAGAGATATTTGATGGGATCTAATCTCAAAACCAAAATTATAGAGTGAGCTAACAAGTAGTGCCTCAACTTCCTGGTAGCCTATACTAAGGCTAAGCAAGCTTTCTCTAAGAGTGTAGCAGGTCTCGTAGTCTAGCATCTTCTTGCTCAAGTAATAGATGGCGTTCTCCACTTTATCTTCAGATTCTTGAGCTAACATGCACCCCATGGTCGAGTCCGTCACCGACAAATACAAAATCAAAGGCTTCCCTGGCTCTGGTTGCGACAAAGCAGGAGGATTCTAGAGGTATTGCTTAACCTGCTCAAAGGCGAATTGACATAGATCGTTCCATCGGAACTTCTTTCTTTTCTTCAAGAGACCAAATAGTGGTTCACAAGTCAAGGTTAATTTGGAAATAAACCGTCTTATGAATTGCACTTTACCTAGAAAGCCGGGCACCTCCTTTTCAGTCCTAAGTGGTGGCATTTCTAAGATGGCCTTGATTTTGGAAGGATCTGCTTCAATTCCCCTTTGTATGATTAGAAATCCCAACATTTTCCTTGCTGTCACGCCAAAGGTGCATTTCTAGGGATTTAACCTCAATCTGTATTCCCTGATCCGTTGAAAGAATTTTTCCAGTGCGGTGTAGTGGCCTTCTCGCTCTTTGGATTTGATGATCATGTTATCTCCATACACCTCAACCTCTTTGTGGATTGTGTCACGCAAAATGGTGGTCACAGCTCTCTAATAGGTAGCCCCAGCATTTTTCAACCCAAAAGGCATGACTCGATAACAATACGTACCCCATGGTGTGGTGAAAGCAATCTTTTCCTGGTCTTCCAGTGCTATCAAAATGTGATTGTACCCAGAAAGCCCATCCATAAATAAAAACAACGCATGGCTTGCGATGAAGTCTACCAACTCATCAATATGCGGCAATGAAAAGTTATCCTTCGGATTGGCTCTGTTCAAATCTCGAAAGTTGACACAAACCCGGACTCTGCCATCCCTCTTCGGCACTGGGATGATATTGGCTAACCAGGTCGGATACTCAGATACTAGCAAGAATCCTATAGCAATCTGCTTGGTGACCTCTTCCTTGATTTTCAGTGCCCAATCCGAACGAATTTTGCGCAGCTTCTGCTTAACTGGTCGAGCCTCAAGGTTAAAAGGGATCCGATGCTGTATAATCTCAGGGTCGATTCCAAGCATACTTTCGTAGGACCACGCAAAAATATCTTTGAAATCTTTTAATAAAGTGATTAAACGCTCTCGTTCCTCCGAAGACAACGTGGACCTGAACTAGACGAAGCGTGGATCTTTTTCAATATCCACATTAATGGCAATGATTTCATCAATACAGGGCTTCACAAACTGCTCCTCCTCTCAATTCATCGAGTTTTTCAAAGCTAGAGGAATTTATTCATCTTTGTTTTCGTTAAAATTTTGAAAATCTTGGTCAATGCAATAAATCAGCAGCACAGAGAAGTACTCAGAATTTGTAGCATTTTCATTCAGAAGTTATTCGGTTACAATAAACTTAAAAGCAAAAAAAAAAGAAGACCGCGACAAGACCTTGGCATCCGGGTTACCACCCCCGGGAATGCCAGACTCATACTCCCCAAGCTAACTTGAATCTGATTCCAACTCTACGAACTCAGTGGAATCAGATTCTGGCTCATCACCCGATTCAGAACTGGAAAGGAAGCCTTCATCCAGCTGCCAAGTAAGACGTGGTGCCCTCGATGCATCCAGAATTTTAGTGGTTGGGTTCACCCCCGGTTCTTCCCCGATCATGGAGACAATAAAGTTATTGTAACGCCCCAACCCTTCACATGTCATCGATATTGTCCGCTTTGGGCCATGCCCGCACAGATTTGTTCTTCCCAGTGGGTCATCCATCCCAGAACTACTCCAGCCTAAGAATGCTTAACTGCGGAGTTCTGTTAGGGATTTCACCACCTAGGAAAAGGCCTTCTTGCTATATAAGAGTCTAGGTTTTTACTTTTATAGTCCAGGAACTTGTAGACACCCCATTTTTTACCACCCTTAAGACTTGGGTGCCTCAGGTTGATCACTTGGTAATGAAAGTTGTGATATGTAAATGTTCAATTTCTTCAACAATGAGAGCTTCTAACTCCCAACCTTACACTCCATTTTGGACTAAAACTATTTTCACCAAAATTATTTTAGACCTTAAAACCCATTCTTTCAAAATATTTTGGAAAATGTTTCTACGATGTTCTGAGGCTCGCATTTCGTTAAATGTTGGGCTTTTTGGTAAATCGAGCAAGGAAAAGTGGAAATAAATGAAAGAGAGGTTAAATTTTTGAAAAATCTTGCAAAACATCTTATTTTTAGGTTTGGAGTTGACGAAAATAGGAGAGGAGGGAAGAAAACTAGTTTGGGAGAAGTTAAGGATGAATCCGGTTAGGACAAAACTGAGCAGGCTTCACTAAAATAGGTATATCTCTTTTCAAACTTATCATTTAGATGTGAGGCTGCCACCATTGGAAATTATACTTCTGAGACTTCAATTTGGACTCAAGAATGACCTGAAAAGAATTCTAGATGAGAGAGTTATATCCGTTTGAAGTCGGGCTTGGGAAGCAAATTTTTGTGGCCGACCACTAGTGAAAATTTTGACCTCTTATTGAGTTGATTGACCTACTTTTGGGGGTGTGCCATCCACCAATGTGTTTTGCCGTCCACCAGTGATGGCCTGCCAGCCACTGATGTTAAAAAACAAATATTAAAAAACAGATATTTTGCAGATATTTGTGCCAGCTGTTTCCAGATTGCTCCACCTGTCCCTATATAGATATTTCGACCTGAAACTCATATTTTTCTATATATATTTGACCTTTTCTATTGGTTTTAAGTTTAGAAAATTTTGGAGCAAAATTCTCTCTCTCTCTCTCTCTCTACAAAACTCTCTCTCTCTCTTGAAATTTTGTGCTTAGTTGCTTAGTGTCTCTACACTTTTGTCTATCAACCCTTGACCAAAGTTGTTTTTCTTTGGGCTGAGGTTACTTGAGACCCTCTTTGAGCTTTAGAAGGTGGTTATCGCTTGCTTTGTTGCCTAATTTGTGCCTTGGCTTCAAGAGGTATAACACTTGCTTTGTTAACTTGCTTTACATACTTGCTTTGCTATCTTCTTCTACTATTTTTGGGTTGTTTTGGGTCTGATTTTGAACTATAAAAAACTCTATTTTTGTGGCCTAAAGGTGGTGGTTTGAGTTAGGTGGTGGTTCACACTTCTTACTTCTTTGTTTGTAAAGCTTTTGTACCTTTGTTCACCACTTTCAAACCAACTTTTTTGGGCCTTTTAACCACTAAATTTTAGAGGTTTTTAAGTGGCAAAAAGCTCATTTTGAAGTCTAAATTTGGAGGGGTTAGCCTCCCCTCCTTGTGTCATGTTTGCATGCTTAGTTAGCTTTATATCTTAGCATGTTTTTCTAGCTTAACTTAGCTCAAGTCCAGCATGTTTTAGCCTCTAAAATAGCCTACTTTAGCTCTGTTTTGGGCTGGTTAGTTCATTTGAGTCTTGTTTTGCATGGTTGTAGTGTAATAGTCTTCACAAGTTGGTGTTTTAGGGTCTTAGACACCTCTTGTTCGAGTTGATAGCATTTTTTGGTGTTTTTTTTCACTCCATTTCAGCACTATAAACTCTGCAACCTCTCTCTTTACTTCACTCTTTCATTTGCTTTTGAGGGTTGTTTCAAGCTTGGGATCCTTTAAGCTTGAGATTGAGGTCATGCTTAATGGTTTAATCCTCTTTGAGAGTTCATTATTAGCGGCATGATCTCTCTATTGCCTTACATTATCCCTTGGTTGACACTTCTTTCATTTTAGAGGACACTTACCAATGGACAAATTAATTAAAGAATGATTTGGTAACTAAAATGTGTAAACAAAATTAGTAAGTAAAAGTGGCAAGATAAGTATTTCTTTGTGTTTCATTGCATGTGTTCAAATCGGACGTTAATTCGAACACAAGGAAAATGGGACATTTCATACTCAAAATTGATGGGATATGCCACTTTCCTAGGTCTCCGTTGCCCTTGATCATGCATGATAGGGTGATGGCATTTGAGTCTTGTTTTGCATTCATTGAACTTGTACATCTTGGTTCTTTGGCCATCATGCAATAAAATTGCTTGATTGATGGTTTTGAAATCAAGTGTATCACTTCTTTGAAATTGTCTTGATGATAAGGAGGAATACAAAGTACAAACAACTTGTGAGAATACCCCCTCTTTGCCCTGTTTGCTCTCTCTGTTGCAGCAAAAAATGGTGTCTCATCAGTGGCCTGCCGGCCACTGCTACTGGCCGGCATCCCCCCAATGTTGGACGGCAACCCCTCAGTGGTAGCCTGCCGGCCACCAGTGATTTTTGGGTATTGTGCTTCTGAAGCAAAGCAGTGTTGATCTAGAGAAGGAATCAGTGCAAGGGTTGTGAAAATAGAGGCTTTCGGAAGCAAACAGTGGATGTTCTTCGGGTGGAAATTGAGCATGCATGGGCCTCCCTCACTTTGCGGGACTAGTTGACTAGTTAAATAGTTTAATTAGCATTAATCATTCATTTGTTGTAAATTAATTAGTTGTAGCTAATTAGTTTGTGTTGTAATAATTAATTAGCTTAGAATAGTTAGTTAATTCATTTCAAGTGTTGTAATAATTAGTTAAGTAGTTAGCTAATTTCATTTGTGTTGGAATAATTAGCTTAATTAGCTTAGTTTAGCTTAGCTAGTTAGCTTATTTCATTCGGACCCTCCTTCGCGAGGGCATAATGTTGTAATAAATGTGCGTGCGTACGTATATGTCTTCTAACCCCACGTTAGATTAGGGACATGTTTCAATTAGCATACCTTATGCTTGCATCCATCCATTCGTATTGCATGCACCGAGGCTCGGTGTATCATTCAAGCTGCATTGCCATTTCAATGCTTCTTTGGATATGTGCTTAGACCACATGTTATCGAATTGAATCATATGCCATATTAGTAGCTGAGCCTATTAATTGTATTCTTCGCATGTGTTACATTAGACATTTAACATAGTTTGGAATCATGCATATTTTTCTAACTCTTTTTGTTTATCTTAGCTTGGAGTACTAGGTAAGTTTTTTTAGTGCTTTAGCATATTTGCATGATTGTGAATGCTGCCGTGTCTAGCATGCTTGCCATAAGGCTAAATGCTTATTTGATAAACTGTTTGAATGCCTGTGGATGAAGGCTTGTTGTTTGAATTGGAATGATTCAACGAATATGCATTTTAAGCCCACTTTGTTGAGTGGCAAATCAATTTTAAGCCCACTATGTTTGGTGGCAAATTCGCAAACTTTTAAGCCCACTTGAGGTGGCAAATTCAAACCATTTTCACAAACAAACATGAGTTGAATTGTTCCAACTTGAGCAAACTAGTCTATACTTGTTTGTGCGCATCACATAGTAAAGCTAGCTTAATAACCGAAACAAGAGCACATAATGTTTATAAAAAATCATATCATGATTAGTAAAGGCCGATCTTTGATCGGGCGAGTGGGGGTAGTCAATTCATGACCTTCCCTTCTCGTACCTAAGTTTCTGAGCCGAGGCAACTTTGATGATGACAGACACGTGGCCTTTGGCAGGAGTCATGGGTTTCTTAAATTTCTCCAAAGTAAAATATTTAGGTGGTGACTCTGTATCTGGCAAAGCAGTCCAATTTTGGCATTTTTTATCCTAAAATCAATTTTTCAAAAAAATTTGCTGGATTTGTACTCTTTGGTGTTTATCAATTTCACATTGCACTTGTGAGATTAGATTCAAAACCGCAGGAGTTCGAATTATAGGGCTTATTTTGAACTTCCAAAAGGGAGCGCGAAAAAGGCAAGCTATAGAACTCATTCTCCATTCTCGATATGGGACACTGGGACCTTACAATCCACCCCCCTTAAGGCTACACGTCTTCATGCAGTAGCTTGCCAACTCACAAGCCCACCCACATGCACCGAGAGACACCAGGGGCCCACACTCGATACTCTAGAGAGTCAGCTCTGATAACATTTGTAACGCCCTAACCCTTCACTTGTTATCAATATTGTCCGCTTTGGGCCACACCCACATGGATTTGTTCTTCTTAGTGGGTCACCCATCCCAGAGCTACTCCAACCTAAGCACGCTTAACTGGGGAGTTCTGCTAGGAATTTCACCACCCAGAAAAAGGCCTCCATGCTATATAAGGGTCCAGGTTTTTACTTTTATAGTCCAAGAACTCCTTCTCCATTCCGGATGTGGGAGTTCCTAGACTATAAAAGTAAAAACCTAGACCCTTATATAGTATCGAGGCCTTTTCCTGGGTGGTGAAATCCCTAGCAGAACTCCCCAGTTAAGCGTGCTTAGGCTGGAGTAATTCTGGGATGGGTGACCCACTGGGAAGAACAAATCCGTGCGGGCATGGCCCAAAGCGGACAATATCGATGACATGTGAAAGGTTGGGGCGTTACAGTTATCCTCCAAGTTCTCTAAGTCAGTCGCGGGATCTATAAGGAAATTGGCCAGTGCTGCCCCTACTTCAACCTCGCTACTGTCTGAGTCCTCTTCTGTGCTCTAGCTAGCTTTGATGGCTGGCTCAGCCCCTTCCTCTTCATTATCCTGCAGCTGCAGATCAAAGAAAATCTTGAACCCAAGGACGCGCTTTTTCGAGGAATTTACCTACAGCTCAAGAAAGCCACAAAAAAGGAAATTCTCTCATTCTCAAACAAAACGGCCGTTGAGCGTCCCCCGAATTAGCCTGTGGATGAGCTCATAATGCTTCCCAGCTTTCTTGGCCTTGGCTCTGCCCTTCATCTCTTCTCCCTTCTTATCCAGTCCTCTTTGGTGGGCACATAGCCCAATCCAAAGGTATGCGGCTTATGTGGCACCTCTGTCGATGCTACAACATCTTTCCGCCCGCTCTTTCCAACTCCCATTCCTGGAACATACTGCAACTTGTTTCATGAAGTAAATGGGCTGGGCACTGATATACATGCCTTCGTCCGTAGCCAAAGTGGTCAGCACTACCCAGGCTTCAGCCAAAGTGAATCTCGAGAGGAACACATCTTCGTCGACATGATTGATCTCTAGGACTGGCATAGTCACCTCCGGAGGTGGATGGATGGATGGATGATTTCCCAAAAACAATTGCTACTCCCCTCTTATGAGGATACTTCAACATTTGATGAAGGGGGGAGGACACAGCCTTCACGTGATGTAACTAAGGCCTCCCCAACAGCAGGTTAAAGGTAGCCGGTATATCCAGGACGCAAAACTCGATCTCTTGCTCTGACGATGTAGCTCGGCTTTTTCACGCCCCCTTTCGGAAACTCGAAATAAGCCCTACAGTTCGGACTCTCGCGGTTCTGAATCTAATCTCACAAGTGCAATGTGAAATTGATAAACACGAAAGAGTTCAAATCCGACAAATCTTTTGGAAAATCAATTTTGAATCAAATTGCCAAAAATGGACTGCTTTGCTAGATACAGAGTTGCCACCTAAATGTTTTATTTTGAGAAAATTTAGGAAACCCATGATTAATGCCAAAGGCCACGTGTCTATCATCACCAAAGTTATCTCGGCTCAGGAACTTCGGTATTAGAAGGAAAGGTCATGAATTGAGTACCCCCGCTCGCCCGATCAAAGATCGGCCTCTACTAATCATGATATGATTTTTATGTACATTATGTGCTCTTGTTCCGGTTATTAGGATAGCTTTACTATGTGATGCACACAAGCAAGTATAGACTAGTTTGCTCAAGTTGGAATAATTTAATTTCATGTTTGTTTTTTCAAAAGGGGTTTGAATTTGCCACCTCAAGTGGGCTTAAAGTTTGCGAATTTGCCACCAAACAAAGTGGGCTTAAAACTGATTTGCCACTCAACAACGTGGGCTTAAAATGTATATTCGTTGAATCGTTCCAATTCAAGCAACAAGCCTTCATCCACAGGCATTCAAACAGTTAACCAAATAAGCATTTAGCTACATGGAAAGCATGCTAGTCATGGCAATCACTCACACTCATGCAAGTATGCTAAAGCGTTAAAAACTCACCTAGTACTCCAAGCTAAGAAAACATAAGTTAGAAAAATATGCATGATTCCTAACTATACAAGATGTCTAATGCAACACATGCAATATGCAATTAAATAGGCTCGGCTATTAATATGGCATATGAATTAATTCAAGACATGCGATCTAAACACGTATTCAAAGAATGTATTGAAATGACAATGCAGTTTGAATGATGCGCCGAGCCTCGGTGCATGCAAGACAAGATGAATGTATGCAAGCATAAGGTATGCTAATTAAAACATGTCCCTAATCTAACCATCAAAAGCGAATAAATAAAAGGGAGAAAAATGTGGAGTTAGAAGACATACACGCTATTACATTTTGCTCTCACGAAGGAAAGTCCGAATGAATAAAGCAAAACTAACTAGCAACTAATTAGGGCTAAGCTAATTAAGCTAATTATTACAAAACAAATGAATAACCAGCTAAACTAATTAACTAATTATTACATCACTTGAATGAACTAACTAGTAAGCTAACTAATTAAGTTACAACACAAATATAAGCAAACTAAGTAATTAAAGTCTTTAATTATGCTGCCACTACTCCTTCTCGGGAAATGGAAGATGCACATGCTCGGATACCACCCGAAAAGACCTCTATTTTGCTCTCGAAAGCCTTTGTTTGCAGAATTGAACACTTCTAGAACCATTCTGCTCCACCTTACTAACATTCTGCTGAGGTTTGCATCAATGGCTAGCCGGCCATTGGTAAATACTGTTGGCCACCTACCGGCCATGAAAGTGGCCTGCCAACCATCTATGGTGCTCTGCCAGCCATGGATGGTGGCCTGCCGGCCACTGATGCACTGTTTTATCTGCTGCAAGAGAGGACAAACAGAGCAAAAATGAAGGCATTCTCACAGATTGTTTGCATAATTCACCCTTCCTTTTCATGAACAAATCTAAGGAAATGTGAACTTAAGCCACAAATCACCAATTCAAGCAATTTTATTGCATGATGACTTGTGATTCAAGAGGTGCAAATTCAATAAATGCAAAATGAGACACAAACCTCCTCCCTTTCATGAAAGATCAAGGGAAGAAGTTAACCTTGGAGACTTGGATCATTTCATCACTAACAAGTATGAAATGGTCCAAGTTCCACGTGTTCAATTAACGTCCGATTGAACACACGCAACACAAACAAATGCTTATCTTGGCTTACTTTTAGTTCCAATTTTTAATTACTCATTTTAACTTACCAACCATTCTTTAGTCAATTAAGTCCATTGGTGAGAGTTTTCTAAAGTGAAAGAAGTGTCAACCAAGGGGTGGTTTAAGGCATGAGAGAAGTTTCACGCCATTGGTAATGAGCCCTCAAAAGAGGATTAAACCATTAAGCATAGACCTCAATCTCAAGCTTAAAGAATCCTAAGTTTGAAACAACCTTCAAAGAAAATAAAGAGTGAAGAAATGAGGGAGGTTGCAGAGCTTTAGATGCTGCTATAAAGTGCAAAACAACACCAAAACATGCAATTAACTCAAACAAAGGGTGTCTAATGACCTAAAACACCAAGCTTGTGATGACCTTTACACTACAACCATGCAAAACAAGACTTAATTGACCCAAACAGCCCAAAACAGAGCTAAAGCAGTCTAAAACAAAGGCAAAATCATGCTGGAATATAGCTACAAAAAGCTAGAAAATCATGCTAACATATAGAATTAACTAGGCTAGCAAACAAGACACAAGGAGGGGAGGCTAATCCCTCCAATTTTAGACTTCAAAACTTATTTTTTGCTACTGAAAATACTCTAAAATTCAGTGGTTAAAAGCCCAAAAAAGGTTAGTTTGAAAGTGGGAAACAAAGGTGCAAAAGTCTTAGAAGCAAGGAATAAAGAAGGGTGAGACACCCCCCTAACCTTAAATGGCTTAAAACACCAATTTCAGCCCATTAAAACAGAGATTTTTACAGCTCAAAAATGGCCCAAAAACGGCCCAAAAACAGTGGGAAAAGATGGAGAAACAAGTGTACTAAAACAAGTTTAAAAGACAAGTGTTATACCTCTTGAAGCCAAGCACAACTTTAGGCACAAATACAAGTCAAAACCACCTTCAAGAGCTCCAACAAGACCTTAAGAGACCTCAGCTCAAAGGTGATCAAATTTGGTTAAGGATGTGTATGCAAAAGAGTGATGTAACTAAGCAAGTGTGCACAAAATTGCGAGAGAGAGAGAGATAGATATATATATTTTTGGTCCCAAATTTTCTAACCCTCAAAAATGGTGGAGGACACCCCATATATATAGAAAAACATGCAATCTATACAAGGAGATCCAGCCCTCCACGTGTGGACAGATGCAAGCATCTGTGCAAACAACTAGCACAACTGGAATAAAATATCTGTAGAAAATACTGGTGGCCGACCGGCCATCAGTGATGGCAGGCAACAGCCTCCAAAAATGGCCAGCAGGCCACCAGAGATTGCAGGCTAACAAGACCAAGGCATGGTCCAAAAATGAGACAAAATAGATGCAGGGTTTGAAAGGCTCAAAGCTATGGCGTTCTGCTGAGGACTTCAAGCGTTCAGCGAGCAATTAGACTCGTCACCGGATGTACCTGCAAGAACATCCAACTCTTGAAAGGCCATCAAAAATAGGATGTCTACAAACGGGCCAACCTAAACTCACACTTTCACCATGCCCATGACCTCTCGGCTTGTGTTATCATATGCCGTATCACCTGTGTTGTGGGAACAAAGTCCGCCGATTTAAGGCCAATTGCATAGGCAGTACGAGAACGACAAACATTAATGGCAGAACAGGTATCTACCATCACCACCAGCACTCACTTCTCCCTACACTCCATAGAAATATATAATGGCTTATTGTGGGCTGAGCCTTTAGGCGGCAGCTCTTTGTCAGAGAAAGTGAGCACTGGCTTAGCACCACTTGGAAAGACTAGGCCCACAAGTTGCTCAGGCATAGTATCAATGGACAATTTAGCTTTGTCAATTGCCAACAATACTGCCTACCGGTGCACTCGTGAAGCCATGATAAGTCCCTAGATAAAGATATCAGGTTGGATTTTCTTGAGCTGTTTCAGTACTAACTCCTCTTCTATTTGGTTCTCTTTCTGTTTCTCGACCTCATTATCCTTTCCAAATGCCTCTGCTTGATCCAGGTGCGACGGCTTAAAATACCGTCCACTGCGGGTAAGATGATCTATCTCCTCAGCATACCATGTATTATTCGGGAGGCAGTCTTCCCAATCTTTGTCGGTATAGGCCAAACACAAATCATTGTCATCCCACCACTCGTTCGTCAGCTACCGACAAGCAGTTGTCAGGCTCCACTTGAATCATTTTCACAGCATAAGTGTCCCCCACAGGGTGCCACGCAATTACGATTTTCCGACTGTCTTCATTTCTTTCTCTTTCAAACTGTCTCAGTACAGTTTCCTGTTCAGTATCTACAGTGTTTACAACACCCACTTCTTGGGTTGGGTTTTTCGCACATGTGCCCTCCGACAATTTTCCTTTCTCATCAGCCTTTCCAGCTACTGCAGCTACCTCTACTTCCTTTCCCTCTAGTTTCATCCCAGTTTCTTCTTCTTTGTCTGACTCATCACTCAACCATCTGATATTATCCGTTGATCCATTCAGGTCGAACCACCTGAGCTGTACATCTCCCTGATCATGTTTGTCGAAGAACTACAAATTGTCTAGATCTTCTTCGAGATCTGTAAGGTCGTCTAACCCTTGGCTCAGGCCATCCTCCCTAACCACATTAATCTCCACCAAGGTTAGATACACTACTTAGGGCCTGGTTTGAGTGGTTGAGACGATATAGTAACCCGGGTCATATGCCCTTTCACGAAAGTCCCCGGGATAATCTGACAACAAATTAGTACCTCCCTTCAAGGTCAAAGCCTCCTTTACGGCGGGTGTTGTCACCACTGATCTAGAAAGCTCAAGTTGTAGGTTAAACGTGTCCATCATGCACAAGTCTGTGCCCTCAGGAATGAACAGCGTCAGCTTTGGTAGGTGGAAAGGGGTAATATTTATGCTGGGGTCATAACGGTGGCTAGTGTATGGATCAGATAAAGATTTCAAGGTGGGGGAACTTGGTTATGGGCCGGGAGCGGATTCATGGTTACATTTGGTTTCTGAGGTGGAACGATCACCTTATTATCAATAACATCTTGGATCTCATGACGCAATCAAAAGCGTTGGTCAGTGTCATGACCGTGCTGCTAGTGGAAAGCATAGCATTTTGTGGGGTTATGCTTGGGTGGAAGAGGGTCAGGCAATGGGCGAGGTTCTAAGGGTTTTAGGTGCTCTTTTTTGACTAGCACCTACATGGTGTAGACCGCCCCGAAGAACTCCCGCTCTCCGCGCCTTCAAGGGCTCGAATTCGTTTGTTCTGAGTTACTACAGTTCGGACTCGTGTCACGATTCTGAATCTAATTTCACAAAGTGCAATGTGAAATCGATAAATCACCAAAGAGTCCAAATCCGGCAAATCGTTTTGGAAAACTGATTTTTATAAAGAAGTGCCAAACATGGACTGCTTTGCCAGATATAGAGTCGCCACCTAAATGTTTTATTTTGGGGGAAATTTAGGAAACCCTGACTCGTGCCTAAGGCCACGTGTCCGTCATCACCAAAGTTACCTCAGCTCGGGAACTTGGGTACGAGAGGGGAAAGTCATGCAATGAGCACCTCCGCTCGCCCGATCAAAGATCGGCCTGTACTAAGTATGATATTTTGTTTTTGAAAACACATGTGTTCTTATTCCGGTTATTAACCTAGAATTACTATGTGATGCGCACATCATACAAGTATAGACTAGATCGTCTAAGTTGGAACAAAACATTGCATGTTCGTTTGTGAAAACAGTTTGAAGTTTGCTACTCGTAAGTAGGCTAAAACGAGGATTTCAATGAATTGTTCCAATTCAAGCAATCCAACCTTCACCCACAGGCATTCAGACAGTTAATCAGATAAGCAGTTAGCCTCATGACAAGCATGCTAACATGGCAACACTTACACACATGCAGTATGCTAAAGCGTAAACACTCACAGTGTACTTCGAGCCAAAAGAGAGAATTAGTTAGAAATCATGCATGATCCTAGTTCATGTTAAGATGGCTAATGCAACACATGCGAAAATGCAACTCAGATAGGCTCGGCTATTCTAAGATGTCATGTGAAATACAACTTGATAACATGCTGTTGAACACGTATTCAAGTAAATGAATCAAAATACAATGCAGTTAGTATGCTGCGCCGAGCCCGGTGCATGCAATACAGATGAATGATGCACGCATGCAAGCATAAGGTACGCTAATCGAAATATGCCTTAAAACTATCCATCGTAAGCGGTTAAGTAAAAAGGAGAAAGAAATGGAGGTTGGAAGACATGCATCACACGCACGCACGCTTATTACAACAGTTGGCCCTCTCGAAGGAGGGTCCGAATAAGAAGCTAACTAGCTAATCTAAGCTAATTAAACTAATTATTACATCACAAAACTAATTAACTAACAAGCTAATTAATTAAGCTGTTACAACACAAATTGAATAGTTAAACGCATTAACTAATTAGGTACAAAACCAAAGCATAAACTAGCTAAGTAAAGCAGTAAAGCAATGTCCTCAGAGGGAGAAGAATGCACGCATGCTCGGTCACCTTGTTCGGAAATCCGTCGCAATGCCTCGATTTGCCTCTGTTTGCAACTGTTCTCAGAACCTTGCACCAAGCTCCACAAAGCTTCTAACTCACCTTGGGGATCTGTAGGAGCATGGCCAACCACCTAGGGATGTTGCCAGCCACTAGCTGACCACTTTCCATTGCTGCAGTCCAGCAAAAGTGGTCGGCCAGCTAGTTCTTCTGGTCGGCCGACCAGTTTTGCTGCACTTCTCCACTTTGCTGCAACAGAGAGCAAGAAAGGGCATGGCAATGTATTTGTAAGATATGTGTTCACAACCACTCTCCCTATCATTTCATAAGCTCAAGGGAGTGCGGTTCTCGACCCTCAGGCCACCAATCACGCATCTCAATGCATGATGGCTGAGAAGCCAAGATTGCACGAATCAATGTGAAATGAATGCACACATAAACACATAAGGCCTTGACCTCTATCATGTAGATCAAGAGTGTCGGCGACCGAGAATTGAGGCACGTTTCATCACTTCAAGTACGAAACGTCCCTCTTTTCTCGTGTTTGGACTAACACCTAATCCAAACAAAATGCAACAACATGCAACATGGAAATGCAATGCAATTTTAAGCATGCAAACATGCAATGCAAGGGACAAGTATGCAACAACATGCAATGCGACATAGCATACTCAACGCAATGAATAACATGGCATACTCAATGCAATATGATTATGGCATACATAATGCGAACAAGAACATAGCATGCACAATGCAAACAACAACATAACACGTACAATGCGATGTAATATGGCATACACAATGCTCAATGGACTTAAACCGAATGTGGGCAGACCTCAGCCATGCCCAAAACAGTGGCCATAATGCTAAGAAAAGAAGGCACAAAAGCATATACAAGCATGCTCAATGCAATGGCCTATCAACTAGGCCTAAGAACACAACTCTCAAGCATGATGAAGAAGCGATAAACACGGAAGTGTGACAACACTAAAGGCTCTGAAATCAAGTGTGAAATAATGCCAAATCATTCAAACAACACAAGTAAAGCATGCAAGAGGGCCTAAGGCACAAAGCCATTAAAGGGACTACACAAGGGGTATGCAATACATGGCACAAATGATTGAACCAATCATGGACAGAGCTCAAATAGGTCTAAACAAAGACCAAAACATGCTGAGATGGGGGCTCAAGGACCTAGGCATGCAAGCATACAAGCTAGGCCATAAACAAGGCAACAATGCATAACACTCAAACGCACTTAAAGAGTGAATAAGGTGGGAACATGGCAATGCTACATGCTCTGAAATGTCATGGTAAATGATGCCAAATCATGTACACAACACAAATGAAGCATGATATGGTACTCAAAGCTTGAAGCTAGCATAGGCATTTGTACTACAACTATGCAAAACATGAAGCATATGGTCAAGGCAACCCAAAACAGTCCTAGAACATGTCAAAATGATACTAAAACATGTATGGAAGGAAGCCAAAACACGCTAGCATGAAGGGCATAAGGCATGGAATATGCAAGGCAAATAACGTGGATTACACTACACCTATCAAGACCAAGCATGAGATGGCTTCGCCAACAAAAATCAGAGTTATATCATGGCAAAATAACCCCCAAAACACATTGAAATGATAGCTCGCAAGCTTAGGCATGAAGGCATACGCAATGGCTCATGTTCAAGGCATAAAGGGTAAACCCTCCAACGCATTGAAAGAGTAACAAATGCAAGTGTATGGCAACATTACATTTACTGAAATCACATTTCAAATTATGCCAAATCATGAAAACAGTCCAAGCAAGACATGCTAGTGGACTTGATACACAAAGCTAACAAGCTAGAATGCATTATAGCTATACAAAGCATGGCATGCATGACCAAAACAACACAAATTAGAGCTAGAGCATGCTAAAACATGGACAAAAACTTCTTAGAGTTAAGCCAAAATCATGCTAGAATGATGGTCTAAAGCATGATACACATTAGGCTAGTTTATGGAATTACACTACAAGTGTAAGGAGCATGCAAGGGCCAACCAAAACAAACCTTAACAGAGGTATGACATGGCAAAAAAACACCAAGAACATGCTGAAATGGACTCAAAACAAGCTAGAAAGACATGCTACTTCATGAAGCATACAAAACTAGTTTGTGAGAAATACACTACAAGTGTATAAGGCATGCATGAGGTGACAAAACCAAACCAAAACAGTGGTATGCCATGCCAAAATAATCCCAAATACATGCTAAGATATGGCCAACATAAGCTTAACAAACATGCTCAAACATGAGGCAAATAAAGCAAGTATTCAAAACACAAGGAAAAGGGATGACCCTCTCCTATTTGGGACCTCAAAACACCATTTTCACCACTGAAATTCCTCTGGAATTCAGTGGTAGAAAGGTCATGCAAAGGTTAAAACACGAGCCTAAAGGAATGGCTCAAAAACAAGGCCTAAGAGGGGGTAGACTACCCCCAATACAAAAGTGACCTCAAACAAACATGTTAAGGACTAAAAAATAGAACTTTTTGCAGCAGAAAGTTAAACCTAAAACACTATGCAAATAGGGCTAAAAGCTTAAGCAAAATCAAGGGATTTAAGGGTTAGAAGCTCACCCTTAAAGAACACCTTCAAAGCTGCAACTCCAGCACTCTTTTTGAACCAAAACCAGTCCAAAAACTTCAAAAACAACTTCAAGGGACCTCAGCTCCAAGAGTATGGTGTTTGATTGTGTGTTTGTGTGTTAAAGTATGATGAAAATGCACTTTTGAACACAAAAATGAAGAGAAGATGCAAGATAGATACAAATGTGTATGTATAACTCTCAAGCACTTTTTTCTGAACCTAAGGCATGAGGGAGGAGGCTCTCTCTTATAGAGAACAAAAGTGTAAGCTTGTTGGACAAGCTTAGGGTCCAAGGCCATCCCTCCATACACGTGTATGGAGGATGGTTTTAGTGCCTTTCAGCTGTGACAGCTAGATAGAAAATATCCCCAGGAATAAGCTGGAAAGCTGCCGACCACTTGAAGTGGTCGGCCAGCTACTTCTACTGGTCGGCCGACTAGTGGAAGTGGTCGGCCAGGGAAAAAAGTGGTCAGCCACAGGGGAGAGGTGGTCTACAACATGAACCAAGGTGGTAGTGTGATGGCCGACCAGAAAAGGTGGCCCAAAGACCAAGAAAACCAGTTTCCCAACCAGAAAACTGGCTGGCAGGAAGGAAAGTGGTCTCCAAGGGGAAGAACTGGTCTCCCACCCCTGTACCACCTTCCAAACAAGGAAAACAAGGTTTGCACCAAAAACAAACCAAAAAGGATGCAAGACAAAAGTCTGTGAGACAAGGTGTGTGGCCGGGAGCCTCGAAAACTAGTCTACGGGCACCAAAAGTGGTCTCCCGGACCACAGTGTCCCACTAGGCAGAGGAAACAAGGTGTGGTTCAAAAACCACGCCAAACGGAGAACGTTAAGCGGTCCCGAGTCAAGGCGCGCGGCCAAAGGCTCTGAAAACTGATCTCCAAATGGGAAAAGTGGTCTACGACCACAGAAGGATGGTCCACAGACCTCCTCCTCCCTGCAGGGAAGAGAAACAAGGTTTGGTCCACAAACCGAGCCGAAACACAAAGAGTTCAGAGGCCCGGAGGCAAGGCACTCAACGGAAAACTCCGAAACCTCGAAACAAGCACAAACATGCACTATCACCGAGTGCTCAATCGATGACGTCTGAGTCTTAAGGTCGGTCAAAAATGGGGTGTCTACACATGGCTTTGGATAAGGTCATGTATAGTTGGTTAAAAGTCCTACCTTGAGGTCGGGTAGCGTTGGATGATGTTTGTGAGCCTATGTTGGTGAAGGGGTCAGTGGTTTTCGTCGTAGTGACAACACTTTCATCCGATGGCTTCACAGTTGTGCTACCACTAGCAACATTGGAACTGCGAACAAAGGGCCTCTTAGCCAACTCCTTATCATTAGTAATAATTCCCTGCTTTATGGCATCCTCGATTTGAACCTACATCTCATGGAGTTCTTTGAAGGTAAATAGGGGGAGAACAATCATTTTCTGTAACAACTTGCCATGCAGATTCCGGACAACCATTCTGATCTGATCTTTCTCTGAAGGTCGAACAGTCATCATGGATGCTTTAGCCCTCCATCTTGTCACAAATTCCAAGAAAACTTCCTTTGGCCCTTGACGCGTTGCGTCGAGATCACAAGTTATGACCTCAATTTGCGTGTTGTAAGAGTACTAAGTGACGAAAGACTCGGCTAACTCCTCCTAGTTCTGCTTTACTGAATCTTCCAACTTGGCATACCAGATGGCCACTATACCAAACATAGTGCGACCGAAGAGAGATAGCTTCTATAGTCTAGTTAAGCCCATTGGCCGCAAAGTATCTTAAAACAGCTGCAAATGAACCATTGGGTCCCTAGAACCATCAAAACTGTCAATGTGCAGCATTTTGAAACGCTCTAGTAACGTAACCGCCGATTCGATGTATCCATCCTCTATGTCTAGAATGGAATTGACCCCTTGCGCTTTTTTTAACAACTTCTCTAGTTTGTTGACCTTAAGTGCGGTCGAATCAACCTCGAACTCGAACTCGAACAGGGCCTCAGTTTGATGAACGGGGCCTCGGTTTGATAAACCGGTGCTTTGGAAGCTTGTACTGGGATAGGTTCTATTGGCACTGGGAAAACCAGATTACCCTGGGTTTGTGGATCTTGAGTAGTGGCAGTATTAACAATGACACCGGGCATAGGGATAGTCGCGTGGGGTACATGTGACGTAGAGGCCGTTGCTAGCGGTGGTTGCTATTACTGTAGCCTAGTTATAACCTCGACCCGATGAGCCATAACCTCGGCTTGACGGACTGCGTCATGCTGTAATGTCTCAACTGTTTGTTACAGATAATGTATTAGTTCCTCCATATTAGCCGGGGGATACTGTGCCATTGGAATAGGTGACCATTCTTGGACTGAACTGGAAGTGGATGACTGCTCTCGAACCGGACTAAACACAGGTGAGCGGAGAGGTGATTGCTGGAAGAATTGGATTGGTGAATTCTGTCTAACCCTTCTTCGTCTTACAACTGGTGATAGCGAAGAAAACACGGGCTGTCCCCGAACAAGATCCCTGACTTTGCAAAGTCTTCCAACTCGAGTCCAGAGTGCTTGGGGGATATCCAAACTTTCTGAAGCTATGCTTTAAACTACCTAGCAAAAGAAATAAAGCAAAAAGCAATAATCAGAAACCGCACAGTACCTCAGCTGAGATATTATCGACATAGACATGATTAAAGCTGTAGAACTGTACTCCACACTGAATTATGCCCCCCCCAAAACAGATACGAATTGCAACTGATATGCATATTCCTGTATAGTTTCACTGTAAAGCACATACCAATTAAGAGAGAACCAAAACACCCCTATAAGGGGGTAAGATTACCCTATCCTAGTTTTCGTCAGGAATTAGGGCTTCACTATTTCAAACAAGCGGTTTCACGCAATCCTGCATATGGGTGAGCATCATGTCCTAGTTTGGAACAGTCACTATGGCTTTCTACATGCAGCTAGGCCAAATGGTCAAAATAAGGGTACCTCAGCAAGACTACCCAATATACCTCTCACACCTAACATCGAAAAATAAAAGGAGAATCAAATGATACAACGATAGTCCAGATCCAGGGGTTGTATTCCCAACATGGCAGAGCCAACGATCAGTCAACCTTTTGGCAAGCTTTTAGGCAAACCTCCGGTAAACCGTCCAAGAATAGCAGATGGCAAATACAGTGATTTAAGCACACCAATGCAAATGCAATGCAAAGAACGTATAAGTGTAGATAAAATTTTCACATCATGAAGTCTAAGTCAAGTTGTCTTTTGTCCCAAGCAGAGTCGCCAGAAACTGTAGCTTGCTTTTCGTGCTCCTTTCGGATACAAATAGCCCTACAGTTCGAACTCCCGTGGTTCTGAATCTGATTCCATAAGTGCAATGTGAAACAGATAAACACAAATGAGTCCAAATCCAACAATTCTTTTGGAAAATTGATTTTGAATCAAAATACCAAAAATGAACTGCTTTGCCAGATTACAGAGTCACCACCTAAATATTTTTAGAAAATTTAGGAAACCCGAGACTCGTGCCAAAGGCCACTTATTCGTCATCACCAAAGTGTCTCGGCTCGAGAACTTAGGCATGAGAGGGAAAGATCATGAATTGAGCACCCCACTCGCCCGATCAAAGATCGACCTCTACTAATCATGATGTGAATCTTATTTGCATTATATGCTCTTGTTCCGATTATTTAGGCTATATTTACTAGGTGATGCACACAAGTATAAACTAATTTGTAAAAATTAGAACTCTTTGATTTCATGTTTGTTTGAAAATTGTTTTGAATATGTACCACTTGAAAAAGTGATCTCATATGCACATTACTCAAATTATTCCAATTCAAGCAACTAGCCTTCATCCACAAGCATTCAAGAGTTATATCAATTAAGCACTTAGCCTCATGGTATTATGCTAAATATGGCAACAATCACACGCTTGTGGTACGCTAAAGCAATAAGTGCACACCTCGTACTCCAAGGCGAGCCGAAGTAAGAAAAAGGGTTAGAAAAATGCATGATCTTGACTATGCAAATGACTAATGCAACACATGTGATATGCAATTTAATAGGCTCGACTACTAATATGAGATGTGAATCAATTTGATAGCATGTGGTTTAAGCACATTTTCAAAGAAGTAATAAATAATAATGTTTGTTAAAATGATAAGCCAAACCCCTATGCATATGAGACAAATGGATGCAAATCATGGAAAATGCTAAACAAAATATGATGTACTATACTATCCATCATAAGCGGATAAATAAAAAGGAGAAAGACTTGGGGTTGGACGACATACACAATATTACAATTTTGCCCTCGCGCAGGAGGGTCCGAATGAATGAATTAGCTAAGCTAGCTAACTAATTATTACAACACCGAATTTAACTAACCGTCCTAGCTAATTAAATAATTACAACATAAAATTAATTAATTAATCTAATTAATTACAACACCAAGTTAATTAGCTATTCTAACTAAGTATTTAATTATTACAAGTCCACAAGTTAACGGGCCCCGAGAAATAAGGGAATGGCTTATGCATGCATATGATTTTCTCTCCCGAAAATGCCTCTGTTTTGTTACCAAAAGGGTTCTGTTTTGTGGTTAGAAAATTGCACTATTTTCACCTCAGCCTCTGCTCTCTATTTTGTGAGGAAAATGGTACTGCCTAGCTAAAAAAGGTAGTTGGTCGGCCGGCCAGAAATGGTGGACGGCCATACAATATAAATACTCAGCTGGCCACTAATTTTGGGTATGTCTTGCTGGAACAGAAAACAAATAGAACACAAACAGTAATAGAGCATTCTCAGGGATGTTTGTCCACCCTACCTCTCCTTATCATCAGACAAATCAAAGGAGGGGTAGGCTTGATTCACAAGCCATCAATCGTGGCAAATTCATTGCATGATGGCCCAAGAACCAAGGGATACAGTCTTAATAAATGAAACGAATGACCGACAAACCATCTCCCTATCATGGAATTGATCAAGGGAAGTGGTGACCTTGGACACTTGAACTATTTTCATCACTAACAAGTATGAAATGACTCAAGATTCCATGGGTTCAATTAACGTCCGATTGAACCCCAAACCATGTTATTATCTTGTTACCTCTTTTAAGCCCTAATTTTATTACCCCTTTTAATTACCTTTCCATTCATTAGTCCATTTTGTCCAAAGATTAAGTCCACTAATAGAGAGAGGTGTCAAACAAGAAGTTGTTTGAGCATGAAAGAGAGGTCATGTCACTGGTAATGAACCTCTGAAGAGATTAAACCATTAAGCATGGAGTAACCTCTTTCTCAAGCCTAAACAACACTTGGTTGAAACGACTCTCAAAGCAATAAAAAGCCAAAGAAATGAGGGAGGGTGCAGACGTGATTAGAGGAGAACACAAATATGGAAAACTTTAAAATAAATGTTATCAACTCAATTAGGGTGGTGGCTAAGGCCTAAAACACCAAACCTATGAGAACCATTACACTACAAGCATGCTATACAAGACATAAATGAAATAAACAACCTAAAACAATCCTAAAACAGTCAAAAGTAGGACTAAAATACACATGGAAAAGCTTGAAGAAGTTAGCCACACTATTGAGGAATTTAAGCTAGTAAACAAGCACAAAGAGGGGAGGCTAACCCCTCCATTTTTGGGACTTCAAAACATCATTTTAGCCTCTAAAAACCTTTGAAATTCAGTGGTAAAAAGCTCAAAAAAAGTTAATGAAAAGATGGGAAACACAAGGGTAAAAGTCTAGGAAGCAAGGTTCAAAGAAAGGTGGTCAACCCCTCCATCTTTAATGGCCTTAAACCACAAATTTCAGCCCATAAAAACAGGTGAAAAATAGTACCAAAAATAGCAATAAATGATGGAAATAAGTAGGGGAAAGAAACTTGGGATTATACCTCTTGAAGAAGGACAACCCTTTTAGTTATAAACCACCAATTCCACACCCTCAAGAGCTAAAATTCAAGCTTGAGAACCTCAGCAAGGAAACTTAGAAATTAGGTTTAGGAAGTGTAAAGAGAGAGTATATAGGTTGCAAAATAGAGAGAGAGATAATTTTTTTGACAATTTTCCTTCTCCAAATTTTTCTAACCTAATTTTATGAGAGGGAGTCATCTATATATAGAAATATATGAGAATATCTCAGAAATATCCATACAGATACAGCTAGTGCAGTGCATGCACATGTGGAGACAGTTGGCACAGTTGGCAAAAAGATCTATTTTTTTGACACAAGTGGTTGGCAGGCCACTAAAGGGGATGGTTGTACACTAATAGTGGCCAGCCAGCCACTAGTGGGTCTGCAGGCCCTCAGGTGGTCAGGCTTGAAAAACTATTGTTTTGGTCCCAAAAAAAAAAAGTGCAAGGTTTGTAGGTTTCTGAGGTTCAAAGCCAAAGCTTTCTGCTGAGGAAATCGAGCATTTGACAAGCATATACATTCATCATCGGGTGATCAATTGGTGGCACCCAAGTCTTAAAGGCGGTCAAAAATGGAGTGTCTACACTATGGATCCTAATATTTCTAATATTTATGTCGATATTAATGTATATACACAATATGAATCTGTTGATTCTCCTTCTACTGTTCCTAATATCCCTCTTCCAAGAGCAATAACATCATCTAGGAGCACGTTTATTATTGTTTGGGACCATTTTGAAAGAATATCTATAACTAATCCTGATGGTATTATTGTATTTAAAGCAAAATATGAATATTGTACACATCTACTTAGTGCTAGATCTGCAGGAGGTACTAGCCATTTAAAAAGGCATGCTCAAAGACATTTACAAAGTCAACAACCTAATATTAGAACCCAAATGCAATTAGGGACTTCATCAACTAGTAATTTGCAAATATTTTCATATGATCCTATACGTGCACAAAATTTTGTAATTGATTATATTATTAAAAAAGAACAACATTTCACTACTAATGAATGTCCCGATTTTTTACAAATGGTTCACGAAGGTTTTGCACCGCAATATCAAAGTTTTTCAAGAAGTACTACCAGAAACAAGATTTTAAAAAAGTTTAAGGATATTAAAAGTGAATTATTTGATATTTTCAAAAATTTGAATGGAAGAGTTTGTTTAAATCTGATATGTAGTCAAATAATAGTTTAGAATATCAATGTATCACTGCACATTTTGTTGATAACGATTGGAAATTAAATAAAAAAAACTATTTCATTTAGATTAGTTGAACTTCCATACACTGGTCATTCACTTAGGGTAGAAATAAGAAATATATTATATGAGTGGGGTTTTGCAAAATAAAAAATTCACCATTAATTTAGATAATGCAACATATTACAATCACACTGTAACTCATTTGAAATCAATTTTATAATTACTTGTCATGGTGATTTATTTCATGTTCAGTGTTGTACTCATATTTTAGACTTGAATGTTAAAGAAACTATGCATGTGGCTTTTGTGCTGGTAATAAAAAAATGCAGTTTCGTACTATTATGTCTTCTGCTCATCAAATTTCAGAATATAGAAAATTTGTCGATGAGAAAGTATGTAATTTTAAAAATTAATTTTAGATATAGACAGCAGGTGGAATTCAATGTATAACATGTCAAAGAGAGCTTGTAAATAATAAAAAAAAAATAGATTTATTTTTTGCATCAACATCGATAGGAGAAGTATTGACTTTCACATAACATAATTGGCACCAAGTAGCCTTATATAAAGATTTTTTTATTATTTTTGATATTGTAACAAAATTATTTTCTTATATATATATATTCTTATTTCACCATTTGTTTTACATATGTTAGCAGAAATAATGAAATTTTTCATAAAATATATGGATAATGAATATTATGTAACCATTATTATTGCAAGAATAATGCTTGGGACCCCCTTTTGGGGGTCACCCCCTCACCCCCCTTTGCCACGTGGCGGGGGGTGATTGGAGAAGCAGGAAAAAAAAGAAAAACAAAAAGAAAAAGTAACCAATGAAAGAGAGAGGGGGTCAAAGGGGGTGGGGGGAAAAGGGGGGATGAATCATTGTTGATTATTGCAATGAAAGAAAAATTTAATAAATATTTAATTCATTATCTCATCTTTTAGGTTTAGTTATAATAATTGATCCTAGGCGTAAAGAACTTGGTTTATAAGAATTTTTAGAATGTATTTCCATTGATCAAAAACAACTTGTCCCTATTATGAAATATGCAAAAAGTTATTTGAAGAATACAAGGTAACTGTATCTGCAGATACACCTACATAGACTACACCAGCCTTATTTCAAGGCGAAAGATTAAGTGTTTTTTTCAGCATTAAAAAGTAGAAAAATATCTCAACATACAAGCGTAAGTAGTTCTGAATTGCAACACTATTTGGATAGTCCACTAGTAGATGATACCAAAGATTTTAATATTTTTGGATGGGTGGAAACAAAATGAACCTATGTGGCATGTGTTTTCACAAATGGCCCGCGATATACTAACCTTTCCGATTTCTACAATTACTTCTGAAACAACTTTTAGTATAGGTAGACGGGTGATATGCGATTATCGCAGTAGACTTACACTGGTTGAGGTACTAATGATATTCAAAAATTATATGCATGCTTCAACAGTTTTGTGGTTCGCTTCAAGAATCTAATAGTTAGATTATTGGAACTCACATTATCAGCAGTTAAGGTAAAAAGGCCATCAATGTCCCACTCTTTTAAGAGTGTCTCAATTTTTTTACCAAGACTTTCTCCTTTGTGGCCTTCAACATGACAAAAATTTATGATCCTCCTTTGTAACTTCCAATCATTATCAATGAAATGTGCAGTTAAACACATATAACACAAATTTTGTATGGAAGTCCATGTGTCTGTGGTAAAGCAAATTCTACACCCCTTCACAATTTTCTTCAACCTTTCCCTTCATTGGTGTATATGTCTACAATGTCCCTAGCAACGGTATGTCGAGATAGGATATTGAACTTGGGTTGCTTGACATTACAGAACCTCTTAAAACCAATCATATCCACAAATTTAAAGGGCAATTCATCAATTACTATCATCTCGGCAAGATACCTCCTAGCAACTTCTATAGAAAATGACATAGCCATAACATTAACAACACCCTCTCCACCAACTGCTCTAGGTTGAAATCCCAATATTTGTTGCCCATGAGTATTCCTGTATGGATACTTTGTACAATTTTTCAAATGACTTAACAAATTACTTATTCCATGACTTTTAGAGCCTGCCATATATTCTTTCTTACAATACTTGCACATAGCCCTATCTTTCCTATCAATACCCTTAATCTTTTCAAAATGATCCCAAGCCTTTGATGTTGTTCTCCCACTACTACTACTTTTGGCCAAGGGTGGTCTAGGAGGGGGAGCATTAGGTTTGGTAGAGGGGTCAATAGAAGATGATTCGGGCTCAACATTAGGACTCACAAAAAATGTTTCTTCGCTTGGAGGATCCATGACCAAAAGATTATCAAATAAACTGCTTTTCCCTATAATTTCAAACAAGATGACAGATTTAATAGAATATAGGGCTAACATAAATAGATTTCAAATCAAATATGAAACAGATTTAAATGCATGTAATGTATACATTGTATTAAAATTGGCCGTCATTGATGATATTTAATTATGTAACTAAGGAATGTAAATAAAAACAAGTAAAGAAGAGTATGGAGATCAAATTAGGAGAAGAATTAACATAATTTCGGACTAAAAAAGAGCTAAGATTCTCATACTGGTTCAAACTCAAAATCACAGAATTTAGGGCTAACAGGATTAAGGGCTCAAAATCACGGAATTTAGGGCTAACAGAATGTAAACATCCTATTTGCAACAAGTACTTTCAAAATCCATTGTAGAGAAGAAGAAAAAGAAACCAAACCTATCTGGTTTTCTCTTTGTAAGCTTCCTCTCTCTCTGTGTGTAGAACCCTCACACTTTGAATCTCACCACCTCTTTGCTTTTAGAATTGCAAAAAAAAAAAAAAAAAAAAAAAAAAAAAAAAAAAAAAAAAGAAAAAAGATTAGAGATTGAGGAAAAGAAGAGGAAAGAAGAAGAGAGAAGAAAGGTTTTCAAACTGGAACCAAAAAAAAAAAAAACAGATTAGAGATTGAAGAGAAGAAGAGAAGAAAAGAAGAAAAGGAAAGAAGAAGACAAAACAGAGGTTTTCGAACTGGAAAAAAAAAATTACATAACAGATTAGAGATTGAGGAAATGAAGAGGAAAGAAGACAAGATCTCACCACCATGACGATCGCCGATCCTCTTTCAGTCGAAGAATGGGTTAGGGTTTTAATTTGAGATTCTCAAAAAATGGTGTAAAAAATAAAAATAAATAAATAAATAAAAACATATCGTCGATCGCCGTTTAGTGTAGATCGTCACTCGCTGTTCGTCGAACAATGGAAAAGATCATCGTCGCCGTCGGTAGATGTGTAGGGTTTTTGGGGGAGGGAGAGAGAGAGAGAGAGAGTGTGTGTGTTTGTCGAAGAAGGATGGGTTAGGTTAGGCTACTGAGTGAGATTAGAAAAAGGAGGGCATAAAAAAAATATTTAAAAAAAAAATTGGAGACAAAACAGACCTGTCGGATTCAATGGGTGTAATGGCGAATCAACCGCCACCCAACCCGAACCTACGAAAATACAGAATCTGGGCCCGCATCCGCCCGCCACATGTCACGCATCTACCCAAATGGGGTCAGGTTGGGTCGGGCGGGCCGGTGGATCCGCTAATTAACCCTAGCATGCACAAACGAGAAGACAAAATTATAGTGAAAATGACAAAATTCAAGGTGATTTGGATGATATATCCTTGGGTAACAGAGTGAATTGTTTGCTTCCTCCGATAATTGATCAACAACTTTTTTTTGTCACTATTTCATTTTGTAATGTTTTCATTTGATTATTAAAGTGGAGTATAATGCAAATGATTGGTAGGCTAGTAGGTGTCAACCTAGTTGGAATATACTTGACCTATAGTGATGCAATTGTTCTATCATCATCAATAATCTATATCTATTTTATTTAATATATAAATTTTCAAATTAAAATTATTCATTAAATAAATGTTATCTATTTAATTCAATGATTGTAATATTTCGTTTCATTTTGATATATATAAAATTATTCATTTCAAAAGAAAAAAAGTTACATAACTATTAACTTCATACTTTTTTTGTTATAAGTTAACAAAAAAAATATAAGTCATACACAATTAAATATCATCACATGAAATATAACCAAACAACTCATTAATCTTAACTAAAATACTCTACTATAATTTTTCATTTGTTTTTTATCCCTCATAAATAATCTATATATATATAATATATCTATTGTTTAATTTTCGTAAAAAAAAATGAAAAAAAGAAAAATCAGGCTCGCCAACTTGGCCCGATGGTCTACTTTGAGTGGGCTTGGACCTGAAATTGGGCCCAAAACCCCACTTTTCGGCTTGTGGTCAGCCCAATCCAACTCAAAAAGTGACAAGAGCCCGTACGATCTGAAGATGGGCCGGCCCAACCCAAGCCAGACCGAAAATTACACCCCTAGATGTGACCCCTTCTTTTTATAATTGCTAAAGTCTCACATGGATCAACCTCAGCTGATTATTAGGGAGTCCGGATCATCTGCCGTACTTCCCTGCGGTTGGCTCTGCGGTGGTCCAAAACGACGTCATTTTGGACCTTTTTTATTTTCTTATTTTGCTTTTCAGCCTCATTACATCTCTCTCTCTCTTCTCTATCTGTCTCTGTCTTCTCTGTCTCCACGAGCTCAAGGCAAAAGAACGCCATGTCCAGGCCCATGAGAAGGACGAGAAAGAGACACAACTTCACATTCACAAACCTCATAATCATCACAAGAACTCAACAACACTCATCAATGTCGAATCATGTTCTTCAGTTTTTGAGAAATTGGAAGCTCTGAAAAGCCTCATATCCACCCACGACCGAGAGAGAAAGACCGACCGACCGACCGACTGTTCCAAGAAATCTCCGACTACATTGTTCTTCTCAAAACCCAGGTCTCGATTTTGCAGAGACTCGTCGATTTCTATGGCTCCAGTCAAACCCAGAATTCCTTATAGTGATTTTCCCATTTTTATCAATCAAAAACAGATATGTAATATATATATAGAGAGATTGCTTGATCGATAGATCGGTTGATCGATTTCTTTGATTTTCTGTTTTAGCTTTTGTATTGCATTGTATGGCTACTTCTTTTAACTTCAAATAGTTGAATTTCCCTCATTTTTCTCGGCTTCCAAACACATTTATTTCTTTATTTTTTTTTTTTCCTGTTTTTCTCATTTGTCTATGGAAATTAGATGAAACCTTGGGTCTGTCAATTGGATTAGGTTTTGTTTATCTCTCTCTCCTTAGATCTGAAATTTGAATCAAGAGAAAAGGGGGCTCTCCGCTATGGGTTTTGTCCATCTCTCTCTCTCCTTGGGTCTGTCAATTGGGTCTTAGTAAGCTTGCTTGATAACATCCAATTATGAACTCTTGATTCAAATTTTAGATCTGTTTTTTGGGTTAATTGTGTTTGCCATTGAATTTTCATGTTCAAATTTGAATTCTTTTTGATTTTTTGTATTTTTTGTGTTTAATTTGTTTCACTGAGAACTCAATGTCATGTTCTAATTTAGCACTCAAGGACCCAAATCCCATATCATGGTTAGGAATTTTTTTTCTCACCATTGTTGTTCATCTTACTACCATTGTTGGAAGTTGTAGCAATGGAACCACAAATTTCCTTATATTGTTTGCAATGGAACTTACACATTTCCAGAGAACCCAGCTTCCATGTCCGCAACAAAGGCAAGACCATCATCTTCTTCAATGGTGGTGTGTTCTGTTGTTCATCTTCTTCAATGGAACAAAGGCCTTCTTGTGGCTGTAGAGTCTATGAATGTGTTCTAACTGATGTGGGTTTTGTGTTCTAACTGATGTGGGTTTTGCTTAGAGAGAGAGAGAGATGATGCAGTGGTGTGTTCTGTTCTGCCGTGTGTGTGTGTTTTTTTTTTTATTTTTTTGAAAATTTTGTTCCAAAATGACGTCATTTTGGAACACTGCAGGAAATCCCACGAGAAAGTATAACAAAAGATCCGGACTCATTATTGGGTGCCCCAGGCCACTTGTCCATGTTGGACCACCGTCATATATGCCAGCGGTTGGGTCTCACTCCTAAGGACCAAGGTTCAATACACCTAAGAACCTAAGGACCAAATTTCAAGTCTCATTCCTTTAATTTATTTAATTTTTTTACTTTAAATAAAAAAATAAGAAACACGCATACTTTGGAGAGATTAGTATAATTTATTCAAAATAAAAATACGAGGGACATTAGGACTTCCTACTACTCAAAAGGATTTTATTTTTTAAGATTTATTTTTGGCTTTAATAAATTTTTTAAAAATTATGTTAGTGTTTTGAACTTTTTAAGTTTGTCTATACTATATGATCTTAAAATATTTTTTAAAATGCAAATTTTTTTGAAAGAATATTAAAGATGAAAATAAATCAAATCATATAAAATAAAATAAAATAAGTTGACTTATTTTATTTTTAGAATCATTTAATCTAAAAGAAAAGTTTTCCATTTCTCAATTTTTTTTCTTTAATTTTAAAATTTGACTTGAAGTTGAAAAATGTTCACTAAAAATAAAATAAGTCTAAAAAATAACACAACTTATAAGTTGTAACCAAAAGAAGATGAAAAAACACTAGATTCTTAATGGTTAGTCACAGGGGCGGAGGCACTCAAGGCCCAGGGGTCACGTGCGCCTCCGGGATTTTGGATTTTTTTTTTTTTTTTAACATAAAGAAAATATTTTAAATAAAAAAATTTATAAAAATATTATTTAAAGTGAAATGTCAATGATATTTTTAAAATTATGAGAACAATAATGGTTATTTTGATTGAAAGTAAAGAGACTATGATAAGTTATATTATTATTTATAAAAATTTCAATATAATGGTGATGTCTATAATTATTGACATGTAAACATAATTAACCTCAATGAAGATATATGAAATTTATTGGATTATTACGTACATTTGACATTTAGAGTTTGTCCTCCATATGTTTTTTTCCATTCATAACTAAAATGACCACTATATAAATTATAATCAAGTAACACATCTTCAATTATAAAAAAAAGTAAAAAATTACAATAGGTCATAACTAATATCAAAATGAGTCATAACTAACTATTACTTGATATATAGTAATAGCTAAAATAACAACCACAAGAAGTTATAACTAAATTATATCTAACGCTATAATGTGTCATAACTAAAGCCCACGAAAATCATAATTACGACATATGATAGACACTTTTTTTTATGGTGTGTTTTATAAAATTTCTCTACTAAAATATATTATTTCTATCTCAACTTATCCTCTTTTTTAATTTTTCAATCTACCTATAAATAGTTACTCCTCAATATTTATATAAACTTTAATCTCAAATCTTATAATTTAAAATTCACATTTATCCAAATGGACTCTTAATATTTAAGTTTAGTAATATCTCATTGTTGTTTATTATAAAAATAAAAATAAAAAAATTTGCTTGGTTAGAGTTTTCCAAAAATACTTTTCAGAAAATTCTACTTTCTTGTTTTTTGGGTTTTTTTTATTTATTTTTACTGAATTTTTTTAATTTTTAGACATATCTAACATAAATATACTTAAAAAGTAAAAAAATTGTGAAAAAAACCTTTTAAAAATTCACTAAATACCAAAAATACAAAAAAAAATATATGAAAATTCTATACATTATTTGTATTTTTATGTATTTATTAATTTTTTAAAATATTTTTTCACAAATTTTTTAAATACATCTAAGTAAAATTCATCTAAAAAAGTAAAAAAAAAAAATTTAAATTTTAAAAATATTCACTAAAAACGAAAAAACACGAAAATTAAAAAACTCAATTTTTAAAAAACTTAATTCAAAAAACTCAAACCAAACACACTGATGTTATCATTAATTTGTGCCCCCTCTCCATCAAATTTCTGGCTACGCCACTGGTTAGTCAAGAGTTTTAAAATCTAAAAGAAAAAGAAAGCCATAAAAATAAAATTTATGTAAAACATATTTTATGAATAGTAAAAACAATTTCTTTGGCGAATAGTTGTTCATTCATTTCTCCCTTTTTAACCCAACTAAAAAAGAAGAATGCAAACTTTTCATTTGCTATTTTAGTGCTTTATTCTCTCAACAAATTTAAAACGTAAACATAACACAAGACCAATTAAGATGGGAAAACTAGAAAGTGGCCTTGATCAATAGTGAGTGGGGAAATAATGGTCTGGTACCGTGCCGGACAGATTTGCCCGGACAGAGTTACGCCGGGCAAAATTTGGGCCGAGCAGGTGCTGGGTTGAGAAGGTGCTCGGTTAAGGCACCGATTATGTGAACCGAGCTGCATGCTTCGCTGGAAGGCTGGCCAGCCGAGCAGATGACCGGCGCCAGGGAGGGCGTAGTCGACCGAGCTATGAGTTTGTTCGGCAGGAAGGCCGAGAAAGGTGAATGCGAGATATCTCGGACACGGACCAGCCGGGATGCTGCGTAGCCCGGTTCCCTCAAGCTTAGCCAGCGGCGTGCTTGGGCATGAAGCACAGCCCGGCTTTGGATTGGGCAGCTCGGCTGCCGGGCTCCAGCAGAGAAGGCTAGTATTTGGGATTAGGTAATGTCCAGCATGGTGCGACCTGACAGAGGCATGGTTTATGTGCTGACAGATGGGATAGCAGAGCCACGTGTTGAGAGATCATTGGGAGTGGATATGAGGCGCAGAGAGGTATATAAACAAGTCTGCGCCACCCCTTACGGGGATGGACAATTTTTGTAAGTAAGACTTACACTCGAACACTCTCCCTTCTCTCTAGTCATTTTTCCAGGTGTGTGGTTCTAACTTGAGCGTCGGAGGGGTTTTCCGGCCACACACCGCCGGGTAGCTCACCGCCGTTGTGCTTTCAGGTGGTCGGACATAAACGGAGCTTGGAAGAAAGGAATACGGGCTTGCCTGAATATTTGCTCCCCGTACAATTGGCGCCGTCTGTGGGAAACTTGCAGATAAAACCTTGTCTTCTGGGTTCATCTGATCGTCGTCCATGGCGCACAACGAGGAGTTTCCGTTGTCCGCCGTCGACGGAACCACCCCGGAGTTTGTCCGGCAGAGAGAAGGACTCCCATCCATCCTTCCGATGGCGAACCTGGAGACAGCCACCGGAGGACAGGCGGGAGACGCGCGGGATAAGCGCGGAAGAAGTCATGGCCGTTCCCGTAGTCCAGACGGTCACCGACGGCGGAGAGAGTCACACTCCAAACGCCTGGAACACAAGTTGCGGGACCAAGATGCAGTCATCCGGCGAATGGCGGCAGAGATGGAGGAGCTCAAGCGGCGTTACAAAGGGAAGGGTGTAGCTGGAGTGGGTGACCACAGTGAGCGCACCCCATCCCGCCGTTCAGCCCCCTCCCGCCGTTCAGCCAGCCAGAGTCAGAGGCACACTCCGGCAATCTCTATTACCAGGAGCTACAGAGATGACGACTCCGACTTGCACGCAGAGAAGTCCAGCGCGCAAGATAGCACTTACAGACCCTCACGTCCGGAGACGACGTCGGGGTATTCCTATTCCGCCTGTACAGAGGATTTGCGGACAGTTCTAAGGGAACGGGCTCGCCGGCGGGAATCTCAGAGGGTGCCGGCGTTCCAGCGGTTATCCTACGGAGCCCACGCCAGCGAGGAGGTCGGAATGCCTCCACCGCGTCAAGCGGCGCCACTCCTTCTAGATACGGACTTGGCCAGGTTGAGCGCCACTCCTTTTTCACTGGCGATAGAGGCAGCGCCGCTTCCGACGGGATTCCACCAGCCAAAGTTTACCCTTTACGATGGAAAGACCGATCCGTACATGCATGTAAGTCATTTCCGGCAGGTTATGGCCGGACACCGGCGGAATGATGCTCTTATGTGCCTTATCTTTCCGTCGAGTTTGGGCGAATTGGGATTGAAGTGGTTCGGAAGGCTGCCGGAGGGAAGTATTGAAAGGTGGCAACAGCTGGCAGAAGCCTTCGTAACACGCTTCACGACTAACACCAAAACTCCCAAAGAGGTTGATCACCTCCTAAGTATCAAGATGGAACCGAGCGATACACTCAAGGCGTACAACTCCAAGTATTGGGAGACTTTCAATGAGATACTAGACTGCCCGGTCAACCTTGCTATCGTACAGTATAAGCGTGGGCTCCCGGTCGGACATAGACTACGAGACTCACTTACCATGCAACAACCTACGACCATGGGGCAGCTTATGCAGCGCATCAATGAGCATATCCGGGTAGAGGATGATGCCTGGGCCTCAACCGAGAAGGCAGCCCCGGTCGTAGCACCCAAGAAGTTGGCAGGAAAAGTGCTTGCAGTCGGGCAAGAGTCCAGCCGATCTAGTGACCGAGCTGAAGAGTCAGACCGAGGTTCAAACCGCAAGAACCGGGGAAGGGAGCGGCGTAATAACAGGAATGATTACCGCTGGGATGACTACCCCCAAGATGATGCGGCCGATGCAGGCAGAAGGTTGAAGGCAAGAACAGGCATCACCACGGTCTTCAAAATTCCAATCTATCGCATACTTAGTGAAATCCGCGACGAGGAGTACGTCCGGTTTCCTGCTAAGTTAGGCGACGGGCAGAGAGGCTTCAATCCCAAGTACCGTTGCACCTTTCACCGGGAACGTGGCCACCGAACAGAGGACTGTCTGCCTTTGAGGCAACACTTAGAAGAGCTAGTGGCAGCCGGGCATCTGGACCTCTACATTGATGGAGGAGTTAAGGCAAATCAGGTTCCAGTTGATCCGCGCGGACCGGATGACCGTGATGCACCTCCACAAGGGGTTGTGAATGTCATCCACGGCATAGTGGAACCGGCGCGTGTTTGCGAGCTTCGTGGTATGATTAAGAAGGCAGAACACATGAGGGAGGTTTTGTCAGTTCAGCCTGCGCTCAAGAGGGGGAAGACAGAAGTAAAGGATGTAATCAGCTTTTCCTCAAAAGATTTGGAGCGCATACAGACACCGCACAATGACGCTTTGGTAGTGACTCTCCGCGTCAATAATTTCGAAGTTAAAAGGATCTTGATCGATCAGGGAAGTTCGGTCGAGATCATGTATTACGACGCTTTCAAACAGCTCAAGCTTCGAGACACGGATTTGGCCCCAGCAACTTCGCCATTGGTCGGTTTCAACTCACAACCAGAGTGGCCTTTGGGAAAAATTATCCTGCCGGTTAAAGCGGGATCAGTGGTCAAACAGGTTGAGTTTTGGGTGTTACAAGTGCCTTCGACTTACAACCTTATCCTTGGCAGAGGATGGCTTCACGCTCTGCAAGCTGTAGCTTCGACCTACCACCAAGTGATGAGATTCCCCTCGGCTATGGGGGCAATCGAAGAGATTTGGGGAGATCAAGTGATGTCTAAGCAGTGCTTTGTTGCAGTGAACGGGAGCCGAGCTGCCAAGGGATTCGTCCAAATGATACAAGGACCGGAGGACCAGGGAGTCCTGGATGATGTGGGTACCAAGGCAGAAGACAAAGCCGTGGAAGGGTTGGTGGAAGTGCGAATTGACACCGAGCAGCCGGACAAGTTCTTCTTGCTCGGCTCCACCCTCACAGCACAAGAAAGGACCGAGATGGTGGAATTCCTTATGGCCAACTTTGAAGTCTTCGCATGGTCGCCTTATGACATGCCCGGCCTCGATCCAAACTTTATCTGCCATCATCTCAATGTCTTCCCCGGAGCCAAGCCGGTCATTCAGCGAACAAGGAGATCAGCATTGCATCACGCCGAGGTAGTGGCGGAGGAAGTCAAGAACCTGCTTGAGGCGCGAGCAATTCAGGAAGTTCACTATCCTCGGTGGATTTCAAATACAGTCGTTGTACCGAAGAAGAATGGGAAGTGGCGGGTTTGCGTTGATTACAAGACCGTCAACCGTGCCTGTCCGAAAGACAGCTTTCCTTTGCCTAGAATTGACCAGCTTGTGGATTTGACGGCTGGCCATGACAGGCTAAGTTTCTTGGACGCTTACCGGGGCTATCATCAGATTGCCATGCACGGCCCCGACCGAGAAATTACTTCATTTACTACTCCAAGGGGACTCTTCTGCTACCGAGTTATGCCTTTTGGTTTAAAGAACGCCGGGGCAACTTTCCAGAGGATGGTGACAAAGATGTTTGCTCCTTTGTTGGGCCGGACGATGGAGGCTTACATTGATGACATGGTGGTCAAGAGCAAGCAACGAACAAATCATTTGTCCGACCTGGCCGAGATGTTTGCCATCCTCAAGAAGCATAAGTTACGCCTGAATGCGTCTAAGTGTGCCTTCGGTGTGGGATCCGAGAAATTTTTAGGATTCTTAGTCACAAACCGAGGTATTGAGGCGGACCCTACACAAATCAGAGCCGTACAAGAGTTAAAGCAGCCTAGCTCGGTGAAAGACGTGCAACATCTGGCCGGAATGGCCGCCGCGCTTAATCGATTTATAAGTCGGTCATCAGATCGCTGCCGTCCTTTCTTTCAGTCCTTGAAGTCCAAGTTCTCATGGGATGAAGAATGCGACCGAGCGTTGGCCGAGCTCAAGGAATATCTGTCTTCAGCGCCGTTGTTGGTCACGCCGGTGCCCGGAGAAGAACTTTACCTTTATCTGGCCGTATCGCAACATGCAGTCAGTGCGGTGCTTGTTCGGGCTGAAGGAATCAAGCACCTCCCCATCTTTTATGTTAGCAAGACCTTACTACCGGCAGAGACTAGGTACCTGCCTCTTGAAAAGCTTGCCTTGGCATTAATGATGGCTTCAAGAAAGTTGGCGCACTACTTTCATGCACATACTATCGTCGTCTTGACCGAGTTCCCCCTCAAAGCTTTATTTGAACGGGCGGATTTTTCTGGGCGAGTTCTTAAGTGGGCGGTCGAGTTGGGTCAATTTGATGTGAAGTATCAGCCGCGCACTGCCATCAAAGCACAAATGTTGGCTGACTTCGTTGCAGAATTCACACCTGGATCTCATCCGGTGTGCCCGGTCGATATTACCGCGGCAGATGATGAGTTGCGCTCCAGTTCATCAGAGATACTACCACCTGGTGGGGCTCGCGGCGCGGACTTAGCGCGCACCACCGCAGTGGCCTACACTTCTACAATGCCAACAACCGGTGACGCGATGACAGAGTTGAGTGTTGATACTCCACCAACTCTGCCCGGTACCGCATCACCAAGGGGGGAAGTCATGGAACTACTCAGCGCAGAGCCTGCGGCCGGCATAATACCGCAGCCTGGTGATTCGCCTACGGACTTAGGCGTGGCAGACCGACTTGCTGAGTCCGGTGCCGAATCACCAAGGGGGGCCGGAGTGGGGCCAGTGAGCGCAGAACTTGAAACCGGACGGCCGAGCAACCTTGATCGTAGCACCCCTCACCACTCGCAGGATCCATCAGTTTGCTGGAAGCTTTTTGTGGGGGAAATGTGGAAGCTTTTTGTTGACGGGGCGTCCAATCGTCACGGTGCTGGGCTGGGTATTGTTCTTATCTCCCCAGATGGCCTAACCATTGAACAATCTATCACCCTTGGCTTCCCAGCATCTAACAACGAAGCTGAGTATGAGGCCCTTCTGGCCGGGCTCAAGAGCGCAATCCAGATGAAGGCTGCCGAGCTAATGGTGTACAGTGACTCCCAACTTGTGGTTAACCAAGTTTCTGGGATTTACGAGGCAAAGGATGACCGCATGGCGAAGTACCAAGCTCTGGTCAGAGAACGCATCAAGCAGTTTCAGGCAATCAGGGTCCAACAGATCGGCCGAGAAGAAAACAGCCGAGCTGACGAGCTGGCCGGCCTGGCATCAATGGTAGATAGTACGTCTCCAAATCCCTTGTTAATTGACTTTCTTCCACGACCAAGCATTGAAGATACCGCGCAGACGGAAGTACTCTGCGCCGAGCTGGGTCCGTCGTGGATGGATCCAATCATTTTGTTCCTCCGAGACCGGATTCTACCAACCGAGAAGAAGGAAGCACACAAATGCCGGGTAAAGTCAGAGCGGTTTTGGCTCTCTCCATCTGGCGCGTTGTATAAGAAGTCCTTCTCTGGTCCGTACTTAAAGTGTGTGCACCCGAGCAGTGTTGATGCATTCCTGCACGAAATTCACGAAGGCATTTGCGGCAGCCACACCGGGGGCAGATCCTTGGCCTACCGAGCTATTTCACAAGGTTATTGGTGGCCGTACATGCAAGCTGACGCCCAAAAATATGTCCGGAAATGTGAGAAGTGCCAGAAATTTGCACACCAGATCCACCAGCCGGCCAGAGAACTTCTTCCCCTCACCAGCCCTTGGCCTTTTGCGATGTGGGGGCTAGATATAGTGGGACCCCTCCCAACTGCACCGGGCAACCGCAAGTTCTTTATCCCGGCGACGGACTACTTCACCAAATGGGTTGAAGCTGAACCTCTGACAACCATCAAGGAAAAAGACGTGAAAAGGTTTGTCTGGCAGAATGTGGTAACGCGGTTTGGCGTCCCCAAGATCTTGATTTCTGACAACGGCACCCAGTTTGACGGTCGCCTATTCAGAAGTTTTTGTGAAGATTTAAAGATTGAATTCTACAACTCCACTCCGGCTTACCCACAGTCCAACGGTCAAGCCGAGGCGTCGAACAAGATCATATTGGATGGGTTAAAGAAAAGGTTGGAAAAAGCAAAGGGAAAGTGGGCCGAGGAACTTCCCAGCGTCCTTTGGGCATACCGGACTACCCCGCGGCGTTCTACCGGGGAAACTCCATTCGCTTTGGCTTATGGAATGGAGGCAGTCATTCCCTTGGAAGTCGGCATGCCCACCCTCAGAAGTGAAAGCTTTGAGCCTGCTCTTAACACCGAGGCTATTGCTCTGGAATTAGACCTGGCTGAAGAGCGCCGGGAAAAGGCTCTCATCCATGTGGCAGCCTACCAGCAAGAACTCTCCAGGAAGTACAACAAGATGGTGCACCCCAGACCGTTCAAGGTGGGTGATTGGGTCCTGAGGAAAGTTATGGGAAACACCCTGGTGCCAGGAGAAGGCAAGCTAGGGGCAAATTGGGAAGGACCATACAAGATAACCGGTCTGGCGGGCAAGGGGGCATACCACCTGGAGGACTTGGATGGTAGAGCAATACCTCGGCCATGGAATGCGGCCAATCTCAAAGTGTACTATTTCTAGCTTTTGTTTTGATAGCAAAGAAGGAACTTTTTGCATTACACTTCAGAATGTAATTCTTTTTTGTCAATATATACAAGTGTTCTTTGCCTTCGTAATTTGATGTTTTGTTCAAATTAAGCATTCCCAACCGAGATGTATTAGTCCGGTTGGAAGAGTTGGTGTTTTGCCCAACTTTGAATTCCCAACCGAGATGTTTTGCTCCGGTTGGAAGAGTTGGTGTTTTGCCCAACTTTGAATTCCCAACCGAGATGTTTTGCTCCGGTTGGAAGAGTTGGTGTTTTGCCACCTTTGAATTCCCAACCGAGATGCTTTGCTCCGGTTGGAAGAGTTGGTGTTTTGCCCAACTGTCGTATCCCCAGCCGAGATGTCTTGCTCCGGTTGGAAGAGTTCGTGTTTTGCCCAACTTTGAATTCCCAACCGAGATGTTTTGCTCCGGTTGGAAGAGTTGGTGTTTTGCCCAACTTTGAATTCCCAACCGAGATGTTTTGCTCCGGTTGGAAGAGTTGGTGTTTTGCCACCTTTGAATTCCCAACCGAGATGCTTTGCTCCGGTTGGAAGAGTTGGTGTTTTGCCCAACTGTCGTATCCCCAGCCGAGATGTCTTGCTCCGGTTGGAAGAGTTCGTGTTTTGCCCAACTTCGGAATTCCCAACCCAGATGCTTTGCTCCGATTGGAATTGTTGGTGTTGGTGTTTTATCCAATTTGGAATTCCCAACCAAGATGTTTTGTCCGGTTGGATGGATTAATGTTTGTGCAAGTTAGATATTTCTTACCGAGATGAATTACCTCGGTTGGAGATGGAATGATCTGGTCTCTCAACCGAGGTCGTGTATCCCGGTTCAGTGAGTTGTTTTTATGAAGCTCAAGCAAACCGTGCAAACACTTCATCAAAGTTAACATTTTCATTAATGCGGAATGAATACAAAAGGTGGGGACTGAGCCCGGTTACATCAGAAGTGCAGAAAGCAAACATACAAAAAGAAAAGAAGGGGAAACTAGACTAAGGGGGAGAGGTTGGTGAATTCGTCCTCGGTCGGTTCAAGGTTAATGGTTGGGCTCTTGTCTTGGCCACCAGGCTCGTCGTTACCCGGCTGCTCCTGTACCTCGGTATCCCCTACCTCGGTATCAGTTTCTCCTTCCTCTTCTAGCCCTTCCTCAGCCTCGGCTTGCAGCGCGCTGAAGACATCGTTTGCGTAAGGAACGAGGTAGACCGGTAGTGAAGCAGGAGGAGGATTGCCGAACACATCAGTGTCGGAGCCCTGACCGAGATGCTCACAAGCCAATTTCCAGCCGGCCTTGAAGTAGATGTCCTGAGTTGCGAACACCTGCTTCTTGTAGTTTTCTTCGGCTTCATTGAAACCGGCGTTGTTCGCATCTTCGCGGTCCTTTTTTCGGGATTTCTTCAGAGCGTTTAGCTCGGCCTGGAAGTCATCTCGTTTCTTCTCGGCGGCTTCCAGCTGACCAAGCAGTCTGTTGTTGTCTGCATTGGCGTTCTCAAGAGAAGTTTTTGCCCGGCCGAGCTCGGTTTGGAGGCTCTGGACTTGGCTGGCAGTATCTTGGGCCTTTTGCCGAAGTCTATGTATGCGTTCCAAAACCAGATGTTGTTTCTGAATAGCCTGCAAGCAGGAAAGTTCGTTAGAGAAGGAACCGGACAAACACTTGGCGAAAGTTTCAGCGAAAGATTAAGACTCACCCTGGCCATGGACTTGACGGATGACTTGACCAACCGAGTGTCAGGAACGTGTTCGCTGCCGACCACGTCGCTCGGTAGTAGCAGCGCCTTGGAAAGATCAAAGGCGAGCAAGTGCTCCTTGTCTCCCTTGATTGACGCGTTCGCCGGGATGTCTTTTCCCCGGTGTTTTAACTGCGGACGCCACGCCGGTATTGGGTTGGCTGATTCAGGTGGCTGCTCGGTGGTGAGCTCGGCCTCCAGCTCGGCGGATGGATCCGCACGGGCTCTTTTGCTAGCCCGGCGTTGAGTTGGTTGTCTGCTGGATTGCCCGGCTGCCGGGGAAGAAAGAGCGATCACGGCATCGCCCGCTTGTCCGGTGGCTGGAGAACGGATGGCCACACTCGGTATCTCGGCTGAAGTGGCAGTTAGCAGGTTCTTGATTCTGCTTCGCTTGGCCATCTCCTGCTCTTCGGTCAGGCGGATGAGGGGGACGTCTGGCAGGGTTGGATCTGGTGGAGGTGATGGAGCGCGAAGGAAGTCTGTGACTCTACCCCGGCGGGGAGCAGAGTATCTGTAAGTAGGTTGATAGTCGAGCAGTTCGTTACAATCCCGGTGCCTGTGTCGAAGCACGGTTCGGATTGACTCGACGTTTGGGAACCGGTAATTTGCTTGTAGATCCTGGATTGCTGCAAAGGAAACAAAAAATGGCTAAGTAAAGAATAATCATTTAAGAGGGTTGACCGAGCAGTAAAGCGCGGCTTACATGAAGAACCAAAGTTCTTGCTAATAAACCAGCCCGGTACGTCGGCCGTTTCGTAGTTACCAGACACCCAGAAAAAGTCGTCATCGTGCAAGTCTTTATCTGGGGTGCCGGTCACTATTTTCTCCTTGCCCGGTCTTATCTTGAGGTAGTAGGCAAGACCGTCCCCGGTGTGGCCCATGGTGTACTGCCTTAAGATCTCGGCTAAGCCTAGTTGAGTGCCAAGCCGGTTGTTTAATTCGTGAACACCATTGATAATCCGGTATGTATTTGTTGACACTTGGGTTGGTGCCAGCCCGGTGCGGCGTAAGAATTCTGTGATCAGGGGATTGAGCGGAAAGCGAAGGCCTCCTTCCACTATTGAGAGCACGGTGAAGGGGCATTGCTCGGCTCTTCCCCAAGGAGTTGTTTGCTCGGCTGCAAGTTCGAGGTGGACATCGGCCGGGATGCCGTACTCCTCCCTGAACACGTCTAAGGCAGCCGGGGTGTCTACCATATAGCGGTACTTCCCCATTTGAGGCTTTCCTAAGGTAGCTCGGTTGTGGTTTGGCACTGGATAGTTGCTCGGTCTTGAGAGCCTCAGATGTGGTCAAAGGTCCCCTTGGACTCTGCAGGAAAAGGATGGCAAGTATGAGTGTGAGCGCGGTCGCGCAAGGTGAGCCTGACTTCAGCTCGGTCATAAAAGTGCCAAACCACCTCGGTGTTCTAAGCTTACCAAGGAGCCCGGTCGCCCAAGCGGACCGGATATTAGCCCGGTTGAGCGACCTGGTCCCCTTTGCTATCTCGGTTTCAGCTGGGTTTGTGACAAACATGTTGTTTGCTCGGCTCTTAGAGTTTTTTGGATCAAAAGAACACCAGGAGCCCGGTCCGCCCCAGATTCTTTGGTGTTCTTCCGGAAAAATGAAGAACACCATGGGTGTTCGAAGGTTTCTGTTGCCCAGATCCTAAGTGCTACGTTTTTCTACCCTAGTGTGTGAAATATTCGAGAGAATGGCAATAAGAGGGGAGTTGAAGGACTTACCAGGCTAGGGAAGGGAGTTTTGCTCCTTCGGACTCGAGATCTGCAGCGGCAAAGGATGGGCAGAAGCTCTAGAGGGCTTCGAATGGCAGAAGGTCAGTAAGGAAGGAAGGAAGAGTGAGGGGGGCATGTATATAGGCATCGCGAGGCCGCCAAAAATTTTTCGAATTTTGGCAGCCGGTTGGCTGCTCGAGGACGAATAAGAAGCTGCCACGTGCCCCCATTTAATGACTTCGTCAGAGTTGAAGAGACGGGCAGTTGATGCGTCAGCCGTAAAAAACGAGACGACACCGAGGTCAGCTGTAGCATCAACCGGGAAGATTACCGGGCAAGATTGAGAAAAAGACCGGGCAAGTTTGAAAGCAAAACCGGGAAAGTTCGAAGACGGAAGGTCGTCCAGTCTGGTTACTAATTGATAAGCCGGGGACCGGGGGAGTGAAATTATACCCCGGTCGGAGTAAGTAATCCCTGTCACGCTGGAGCGGACGGAATTAAGGGGCAATTGAGTGGGGAAATAATGGTCTGGTACCGTGCCGGACAGATTTGCCCGGACAGAGTTACGCCGGGCAAAATTTGGGCCGAGCAGGTGCTGGGTTGAGAAGGTGCTCGGTTAAGGCACCGATTATGTGAACCGAGCTGCATGCTTCGCTGGAAGGCTGGCCAGCCGAGCAGATGACCGGCGCCAGGAAGGGCGTAGTCGACCGAGCTATGAGTTTGTTCGGCAGGAAGGCCGAGAAAGGTGAATGCGAGATATCTCGGACACGGACCAGCCGGGATGCTGCGTAGCCCGGTTCCCTCAAGCTTAGCCAGCGGCGTGCTTGGGCATGAAGCACAGCCCGGCTTTGGATTGGGCAGCTCGGCTGCCGGGCTCCAGCAGAGAAGGCTAGTATTTGGGATTAGGTAATGTCCAGCATGGTGCGACCTGACAGAGGCATGGTTTATGTGCTGACAGATGGGATAGCAGAGCCACGTGTTGAGAGATCATTGGGAGTGGATATGAGGCGCAGAGAGGTATATAAACAAGTCTGCGCCACCCCTTACGGGGATGGACAATTTTTGTAAGTAAGACTTACACTCGAACACTCTCCCTTCTCTCTAGTCATTTTTCCAGGTGTGTGGTTCTAACTTGAGCGTCGGAGGGGTTTTCCGGCCACACACCGCCGGGTAGCTCACCGCCGTTGTGCTTTCAGGTGGTCGGACATAAACGGAGCTTGGAAGAAAGGAATACGGGCTTGCCTGAATATTTGCTCCCCGTACAAATAGATAACTTAAAAAGGGAGTTTAGTTTCTCTCACAATAAGTGACATTTTTCATTTTAATAACTAGTGGTAACTCATGTTATACACAGCATGTAAAAGAATTAATAATATATTTTTATATAAAATAATATAAATAGTTAAATTTTTGTATTCATATTATAAAAATAAAAAAGATTGAAATTTACAATTTAAGTCTCACAATTTTATCACAATTTATTTATTATTTTTTAATTTGTCACAAATTTAATCATGCCCTTTCTAGAATTAGACGCTTAGGTGAGCTCAACCCAAGCAACTTGAGTCGAGCTTAAAATTTTTTAAAGATTGAACTATATAATTTTTAATTAAGGACCTATTAGAAATCTAAAAATTCAAATTAAATTTGAGTGGACTTGGGCAGAAATACCAAATAACCTGAGCAACCAAAACAAAATTATATATAAATATATATAAATTATTTGCCAATTTATTTTTTAAAATAATAAATAAAATTAATTAAAAATTTAATATTAATGAACAAAAGAAAAAGCAATATACTTAAGATTTCCAATAGAATTTTTCTTGAAAATATTTTTAAAAAATACACTTTTTAGAAAGGGATTATTAAATAAAGGGTTGTTTGGGAAGTGCCATATTAGCTCACTTTTTTTTTTTTTTATCTTTTTATCTTTTTTAATTACATCACATCTCTACTTTTCTATCTATTTTTTCGTAAAAAGTAAAAACAATATACTTAATTATCTTTTTTGGGTCACATTACATCTCTATTTTTCTATACATATTTTCGTAAAATGTAAAAAAGAATACTTATTAGCACTTCCCAAACTATCACTAAGTTGATATTAAAAAAATTAACTTTTTATAATGGCATAAATAATTTAAATATGATATTTTGAAATTCTTTTCAATTTAAAAATTACAATAAAATATTAAATAGAATAAAAACAAATTTCTTACAAAATAAAAGTATTTGAATAAAAAAAGGTAAGAAGAACATTTAATATGGTATTTTCATTTAATCTGAAAATAATTCTAGATGAACAATAAATTATCAATTATAACCCTCTTTTTTTTTAAATAAAAAATTTTAACGAACTATCACTTTTAATAAAAAAAAATTAACGTTTCTTTCTAATTTAAGCAAAACTAACTTTTTAACGATTTGAGCCAAAGATATCTTTATTCTTTATTTTAATTTATTTAATTGACAATTGAAATTTAAAAAAGAAAGTTTAACAAAATCTACCATGTTTGGCAAGTGCTAAAAAAATTATTTTTTTTCTTTTGTTAAAAAAAAATTATGTCAAAAAAATATTATTGTTCAAGTCCTTATAGTTTAGAAGGATGTAATTTTTTTTATAAAATTTAAAACAAAAAAGGAAATAAAAAATTAATAGGGATTAATAATTTGAACACATGTATTTAAAACAAATTATATTTAAACCAATAATATTATGACACATCATTATAACTCATGTGAATATTGATCTCATTCTAATTGTACTAATATAATTTGAAGAAGAATTTAAATTTGAAATTTTATTTTATAATTTGATAAAGGATGCAAAATTTAAGGAATGAATATTGATCTCATTCCAATTATAGTAACATAATTTAAGTAAGAATTCAAATTTGAAATTTTATTTTAAGAATATAAAATTAATTTATAGACCAATCATATTGTAACACGTATTAACAAAAAATAAAACAAAATAAAAAAATGAGAAAAAATAATTACAACTTTCAACCTTAATGAAATGACAATATTTTGTAATTATATAGATATATAGATATATCATGGAATAAATCATTATAATTTTAAATTTAAATTATTGGAATGCTTTCCATATTTAGTGCCCCTAAAATTTGAATTTTGAAATGGATTAGTTTATTTTCTATTTTTTATTTTATATATTTGATATACTTTCCATTTGAAGTCATAAATTAAGAGATATTATTATTATTATTATTATTATTATTATTATTATTATTTTTTGCTTGAATGAGAGCTATAGAGGATTTTTTTAATTATTTATAATCAAAAAATTAGAAATTTTAGTTTGAAATATTGGAGCTCCCACAAGACTTATGGTTAGAAACTTCATTTTACTTATATAATATATAGATAGATAGATAGATAGATAAATTTAATAAGAATTTATATTTGTTTTAAATATTTTTTTAATATACAAAATTATTTTTTTTTTGAGATTTTTTATAAAAATAATTTAACAATCTCATCACTAATCATAGTGTATGTGAGAAGTTGAAAAGGGTGTAGCAATAGGTATGAGAAAAGTCAAAAAGGCTTGTGGGTTGGGAGAGTCAATAAATGCTGAGTTTTTTTTTTTAAATCAAAAAATTATAAAATTAAGATTGGGATATTGGAGTGAGAGCTATAGAGGATTTTTTTAATTATTTATAATCAAAAAATTAGAAATTTTAATTTGAGATATTAGAATTCTCACAAGACTTGTGGTTAGAAACTCCATTTTACTAATAATATATAGATAAATAGATAAATTTAATAAGAATTTGTATTTGTTTTAAATATTTTTTTAATATACAAAATTATTTTTTTCAGCTTTTTTATACAAATAATTTAATAATCTCATCACTAACCATAGTGTATGTGAAAAGTTGAAAACGGTGTAGCAGTAAGTATGTGAAAAATTAAAAAGGCTTGTGAGTTGGGAAAGTTGATAAATGATGAGTTTTTTTTTTTAATTAAAAATTTAGAAAATTAAGATTAAGATATTATAGCTCTTACAAAACTTGGGGGTTAGAAACCCTATTTTCCTTATATGATATACAGATAGATAGATGTTATTATGAGGTTATTGTGGAGTGGCCATTAGGGTTTAATCTTCATTTTTTTTTTTATATATTAATATTACTGCAATTAATGCCAAGCCTTAGCTTGTTAATATTTTTTCTTTAAAAATGAAAGAAAAGAAAAGAAAAGAAGTGTTTTTATATCAAGAAACCATAACAAATTTAGAGGAAGCCTGTTTTGAATCCAGTGGTCTAGCAAATTTTAAACTTTATTAATCAAAAGAATAACAAAGGGGAAACAAAAAAACAGTTCATTTGACTCGAAAGAAATCAATTTTTTTTTTTTTGTCTTTAATAAAAAACTTCAAATTTGATTAAACTGTTTCCTTTTTAAATATTTTTAATCTAGAAACACCTAAACACAAATTTAAACAAAAAACAAAAGGGTAAATTACATTGACCTTTCCTGAGATTTTTAACAAATACAGCGATCTCCTCTGTAGTTTCAATAATTACAATGACTCCCCTACTTTACCTGACATTCTCCAGATTCTCCCTTCTGTCAAATTGGAACTAACGGGATTATTTTAATTTTTTAAATTTTAATATTTTAAACTCAAAACACATTTCCACACTCATATCATAACCAAATACATAACTCAAAACTTAATTAAAAAATTATTTTCAAACCTTATAACTAAACACATAACTCGAAACTCCACAGTACTTTCAAAACTCTACACTTAAATCGTAACCAAACACATAACAAAAAAATTAAAATATTTAAAAATATATTTATAAAATAAAATAAAATAAAATATTTATAATAAAAATTATATATTTAAAAGAAAAAATAAAATTTTTTAATATTTAAAATATATATTTAAAATATTAAAAAAATACAACACATAAATGTATGAAATATAATGCACATAAAAATAAATAAATAAATATTTAAAATATAAAATATTTACCCTAAAAAACTAAATTCGAAAAATTTTAAAACTTATAACCAAACAATTTTTTTCTTTTCAGGACTTAATTCAAAACTCATAACTCACAATACGACTCCACACTTAAATCATAATTCTAAAAATAATTTTAAAAAATATATGTATTTTTTTAAAATTTTTCTTTTAAAATAGAATTTTGGAAAAAGTTTGGTTTTGAGTTTTGAAAAAGTTTTGAGTTTTGAATTGAGTTTTAAGTTTGTGTTTGGTTATGAGTTTTGAAATAATTTTTTAATTGAGTTTTGAGTAAAAACATGTTCTGGAAAAAAAAAATAATAATAATAATAATAGTTGTAAGTTTTGAATTGAGTTTTGAGTTTTGTATTTGGTTATAAGTTTTGAAATTTTTCGAAGTTATTTTTTTAGGATAAATATTTTATATTTTAAATATTTATTTATTTATTTATTTATTTTAATGTGCATTATATTTCATACATTTATGTGTTATATTTTTTTAATATTTTAAATATATTTTTAAATCTTAAAAAATTTAATTTTTTTATTTTAAATATATAATTTTTATTATAAATATTTTATTTTATTTTCTAAATATATTTTTAAATATTTTAATTTTTTTTGTTATGTATTTCGTTACGATTTGATTGTAGAGTTTTAAAAGTAATGTGGATTTTCAAATTATGTGTTTGGTTATAAGGTTTGAAAATAATTTTTTAATTGAGTTTTAAGTTATGTGTTTGGTTACGATATGAATATGAAATTGTGTTTCGAGTTTAAAATTAAAAAAAAAAATTTAAATATTTACAAAATAAAATAAAATATTGAAAATAAAAAAATTTAAATAAAATTTATATATTTAAAATAAAAAAATAAAATTTTCTTAAACATTTTTTAATATTTAAAAAAAATAAATCCAAAAATACTGTTTTAAACACTTTTCGTTTCTTCCAAACATATCCTCCAATCCAATAATATTTTTTAATATTTTAAAAGGAATGGCAATAAGGTCATTTATTATAGAAAAAGTAACCCTGTTAGTTCCAATTTGACAGAAGGGGGGAATCTGGAGAATGTCAAGTAAAGTAGGGAAGGTTACTGTAATTATTGAAACTACAAGGGAGGTCGCTGTATTTATCAGAAACTCCAGGGGAGGTTAGTGTAATTTACCCATATTTTAATTTTTTTTGTTATGTATTTAGTTACGATTTGAGTGTAGAGTTTTGAAAGTAGTATGGAGTTTCAAATTATGTGTTTGGTTATGAGGTTTGAAAATAATTTTTTAATTGAGTTTTGAGTTATGTGTTTGGTTACGATATGAGTATGGAATTGTGTTTTGAGTTTAAAATTAAAAATTAAAATATTTACAAAATAAAATAAAATATTTAAAATTAAAAAACAAAAAAATAAAATTAATATATTTAAAATAAAAAAATAAAATTTTCTTAAACATTTTTTGATATTTTAAAAAAATAAATCCAAAAATACCGTTTCAAATGTTTTTCGTTTCTTCTAAACATGTCTTCCAATTCAAAAATATTTTTTAATATTTTAAAAGGAATGGCAATAAGGTCATTTATTATAGAAAAAATAATCCCGTTAGTTCCAATTTGATAGAAGGGGAGATCTGGAGAATGTCAGGTAAAATAGGAGAAGTTATTGTAATTATTAAAATTACAGAAAAGATGGATGTATTTATCAAAAACTCAGGGAATGAGTGTAACTTACCCAAAAACAAAAAGGTTATATGATTCACTGAAATATAAAAAGCCGAAAATAGCATCTACCAAACTAAAGCATGCAGCAGAAGCAGAGCAGGCAAGCACACCTTCTCTTCTTTTCGCACTATCGAAGGGTCGTTTGGGATTTTATATTTGAAGTGCTTTTTTAATATTTAACTTTTTTATAAAGTGAAAAAAATTAGTGCTTTCGAAAAAAATTTGAGTAGAGATTTGAAAAAGCAAAAAATACAAGTTAAAATTTTTCTTCATTTGTTTTTTTCTTTTTCAAACTACAATCCAAACATGAATCAAATACAGGGTTAGAGGAACCAAGTCCTAAAAAAGGACTTAAAATCTTACAAAACCTGTAACACCGGATACCCCCAACAAAAAAAAAAAAGACTTTTCATGTGCCCTGTTGGCAAATTTTATTGCATTGCTCAATGATTTTTCAATCAATCAGTCAATCCATCGTATAAATAAATATTACACTCAAATATGTCTAATGTTTTTAATCAATCAGACAAATCCTTATTTTCCTCTGAAATTGACTAGCACAACAATAATAATACAAAAATTCAAATACAAAGGTGTAAACTTTTCAGGTCACAAAACAAAAACACAAGAAGTGACTTTTCAAGACTGTAAATGGACATTACAAAATGTAAAATCTCCTGCAAACTATATACACACTAGTAACATATAAATAAAACTCAAAATATGAAGGGGGGGAAAAAATACAAATTATCATGTTCCTAAAACTTCGGTGTGGATGGGTTAAAAGAAACTCGGTATTAGATGTTTTACTTGTTCGACCACATGAATTCTATTTCCAGATTCCGCGAAGGCCCACTTTTGCTTTCAGGTAATAGAGTGTACTCACCGGCAACTGCCCCTAGCATCACGACACGGTCAATCTGGATTGTTACTTTTCCGAACGAGCTCTGACAATAGATTCAAAAAAAAAAATTTGATAAGCGACAAATTAAAGAAGCAAATGTAAGAGGAAATTATTGGACTGCCTCTAGAAATGTTTGATTCATTTCGGGTTGATTTTACCTTCCCCACTTTGCTCTTGTTCTTGCATGAGATATGAAGCTTCTGGCCTTTCGGTGGACTTTCAAAGGACCACACAAAGCTCTCATCCCACTCGGGATTAGGACCGGTTGATACCACCTGTTAGCAAATGAATAGAAAGCAATTGTTAGACCTAGTGTAAGGCTGTGACAGAAAAGAAAGGCAGTGAAAAAGAGCAAAATATTTGGGTGCATGGTCATGGTTGTTAGAATCTTACAATTCATGATTCGATGAGTTTCAAGTAAAATGATTCAAATCCTGTAGTTGAATCTTAAATTGAGTGAATCTTACAATTCAATTGCAATTCACTAAGATTAATTGCAATTTGTTACGATTCACTGTTCAAAGGATTCAATTGTGTTTGCATAATGCATAAAATGACGTCGTTTTTGCAAAAAAATAATATAAAATAAAATAAAAGAGAGATCAACTAATTATATTGATACACGTGATTTTATATGTATATACATAAATACTATTTAGTCATATTGATATTTATTTCATTCAAACACTCTGTTTGTCTATATCTATATACATACATAAAATTATAGATTATGCTCAATAAATTGAATCTTACAATTCCCGATTCACTATTTTAACAAAACGATTCACGATCCGCTTCACGATTTGACAACAATGAGCATGGTGAAACAAGGAAAACAAGATATAGGAGAAGCATAACATACGAATCATACCTTCGTTTGCCGAGGCGGAGTGTTACCAAGTGTAAGCTTGCAATAGACACTTGGGTTGCCAACTGACTGCTTCATATTGTTGCCACGTTTAATTACAACCATCAATGTCCCAGGTAAACACTGCAAAAGAAATTCCGCCTTCTCCTGAAACCGAGGTGGGCCCGACTGAATTAAATACTGCAGCAAAGGAATTGCATCTGCAGCAGCAACTGACTGTGCTCTAGAGACTTCAGCTGGGCATGCCGACCAAGCTTGCCTGAGAAGAAATAGTGCGTCCAAGGCAGCTTCTTGAGTTGCCTCTGAGCCATTCTTGAGTGATGTCACCATATGAGGAATACTGAGTGTTGCAGGCTCAGAGGCTCTCAGACGTGGGAAGTTGCTAAAAAGTGCATTTAGAGCTTTCAGATACTCATCATTCACTGATCCAGTACCCCATAAATCCTTTTCTATTGCACCTGCGAAAAGAGCCATAAATCTGATTAAACAACTGAAATTTTCTCTTAATGCCTGGAATGCCATCCTAACAACAAGCAACATCAGTGATGTTATATAATAAAGCGGTGCGTTAATGTTGTAACAGTCCATCTTATGTATTTTACTTTTGTTTCGGCTGCAAAAGGTCTGACTGACTCTATTACATGCAGTGCACTTTAGTGATGGAATAAGTTTTTTTTTTCCCCTTTTTCTCCGGTACTTTTCCCCCCTGAAAATGGAAACTAAGATAAGTTTCATCATAAAGAAAAGAAGTTATTTCCACTGCTATGTGCATTCATGCCAATAACCTATGTTACACGGACACGAGTTTGGGTGTCAGGTGTGGGGATGTGTTTAAGTGTTGTACTCATCTAATTTGTATGCCTAAGGACGTCATGACATGGTTAGATTTAACATTTCTTATAAAATATTATATTCTCAAGGGATAAAATGATGTTTATTAAGTAAAATATACCATTTTATGCATAAAATACAAGTCTTATGCATAGTTATACTTGTATAGAACTTGATTATTTACACATGTTCAGAACAAGTCCATCTAGGCATATCGGACACATATCCTATACCCTTATTCAAGTATCCAGTGTCCAACATGGGTATTTCACTATTTTAGAATAGTCTATGTAACGGGAAATTCTATTCACACCCACAAGAAATCTCAGTACACACTATTTAGGTTGTTTGGATATAAACTTTCGAACAAGAGGCAAAAATTCGGACATAAACTGATGAACAAAAATAAATTGTTCAAATATATATTCCGTTTAATTGTTTATGTCCTAACAACTGATTTTTGTTCATAAGTATATATCTGAATATTTGACTTTTGTTTGAAAGTTTATATCTGAACCACATAAATGGTTGTGTACTGAAATTTTTGTTGTTGTGTAAACAGAATTACCCCCATGTAACATAGCCAATAATAACAGACAGATGGCAATCAGGACTAGGTGAATGAATTTCACACAAAGAGATGAAGAGGATTTACCTGTAATAGCTCTGACAGTTTCACTGGAAGCATACTCCTGAATAGTATTGTTAGAGAAGAGAAGTTTAATAAACATGGTTGCCTGAATTGATGTATCTGGATCACCCGAACTAACCAGATCAAGTACAACCTGAACACCACCAGCTTCTGCAACTGCTCTTTTATTTGATCGACTATACATTACAAGGTTTTGCAAAGCACAAATAGCTACCACTTTCATTTCTTCCGTAGGTTGGTCCTCAAGAAGATTCACTAGAGCCCGGCAAGCTGAAACAGCATCCGCAGTTCGAGCAAGAGCCTCATTCTGGAATAGGTCACCAAGAGCAAGGGTTGCCAGTAGTCTTGCCTGCTGACCTTGAGTTTGTGGATCCAAAAGGTACTGGGATAATGGCAAGATTGCTGACTTGGTAGCTTTTGAATCCCTGACCTTTACATTGTTAAGCAACACCTCCAGCAGTCTTGCAGCAGTTTCCTCACACTGATGACATCTGAGAAGTTCCAGGAGAGCCTCAATCGCACCACTTTCTGCCATTGCTACAGCACTTGCAGGATCATCAATTTCCAAAACCAGAAGAGCATTCAGTGCACCAGTCACTGTGCTTTCTGAGCCAGAACGAAGCAACCTCACCAACACAGCAACAGGTACTTCCAAATAAAATTCAGAACTAAATTGCAGAATACTGGCTAAAACAGAACCAGCAGACTCCCACAAGGCATGAGGAAGTGAAGGATCAGCTTGTAATATCACTCTGGACAGCTCAGTGACTCCGCCCTCTTTTGCAATTTCATTTGGCCAAGTCAGTGCAATACCAACAAGAGCTTTTACAGCTCTTTGCTGTAAAATGTGTATTTCAGAACCAAGAGCACGTATTAGAGGACCAATCACTTGCTGCGTCACTGAATCCTTCTGAAGATGTTCTTCCAAAAGTAGATGAGATAGAAGCTCAGCTGCCAACTGTTGCACTGCAGGAGCTGCAGAATCTAGTAGAGGAATAAGTGGTTCAATAGATTGGTGAGGTGTCAAGTTATGGTCCGCACGACACTGAGGATGCTCCAAAATATTGACCAGAACCTGTAGAACACTATGTTGTCCATCAGGTCCAAACTCTGGTCTTGTTAGCAACAGGAAAAGGGGCTCAACAACTTTTGCAGCAGATGGACCCTTAGCAATGGTCGCATTATTTGTCAATATTCTGAGCAATTCTGCAAAAGCAGCAGAAAGAAAATCTGGTGCTTCATGGAGAATATCTAGCACACTCTCAATTACTCCAGCTTTCACCATTTCCATCTTGCAAGAAGGCCTGTCTTTTCCCAACTTCACAAGCGCTCGGGAAATAGCCTCATGAAGCATGTAATTCCTACCATAGAGAAGGCCAACAAGAGGAATAACTGCACCATGTGCAGCAACTAGTTCTGCCAGTTGCTCGTCATCCAAAAGTTTATCCAATGCACGGACAACTGAATGCTGAGCAGGACTGAACTCAGTTACAAGCAGGGAGACCAAAGGCTCAACACAGCGAGCTGCAGCCAACGTAGACCTGATTCTTGTATTTCCAAAAAGAACAGCACACAACTCACCAGCATCCCCCTTCAATTCCATTGAACAATTTGATGAAAGAATCCGGCAAAGAACATCAACTGCATTCATTTCAACATCTGCAACAGCAAGGGCTCTTGATGGGTTTTCACTCAATAACCTAACCAATGCAGCAATAGCAGCATGCTGCTCTTTCTCCAAACCAGTATTCAGAATTTCCACCAACGGTTGAACAGCTTGCCTGGAAGATTCTGCATTCCTAATATGGTCAGCAGAAAATAGGTTTTCCAATGCTTTAGCAGCACTATACCTTGCACCCCTTCCACCTAAACGCAAGACTGCTACAAGTTGACTAACAGAACCAAATGCAGATTCATGTCTCCGTATTTCAGCACTGCTAAATAGGATCCCCAATAGATCAGTAGCAGCTTCCTCAGTTGCATCTCGTGGGCCAAGTGAAAGATACTTAGTCAGTGCTTCCAGAGCCCCTGATTCTACCATAACAATCTTATTTGGGGGACAGTCTTTGGCAAGCTGAGTCAGAAGCCCAAGTGCTAGAAAAGGTGCCCCTGGACGATCTGGAATTGGTTTAAGTAGATCGACAAGGGCAGGAATTGCTTTCCGAGAAGTGGCACCAACCCTAATGTCATCAACCCTAAACAACCTCTCAAGAGCTACTTGTTCTGGATATTGCACCAACGAAAGTTCTTCTGACAACTCCAGAAGATCATATATATCAACATCAGCACACCCAAGCAAGGAAATGAGGCCACCTGCTGCCCCAGAATTTGCAACAGACAGAAGAGTTCCCCTGCTACCATTACATACTAGACTGGCCATAGCTTGTGCAGCAAAGTACCTGTTTGCCGACTCCTCTGACCTCAACAAATTAGCAAGTACTGGTATAGATTTCATGGTTGCATTTGCACGTATGATATCTCTATCTTGAAACAGAATGGCTAGTAGTAATGCACAAATCCATACACTACTATCCTCTTTAAAATCAATCTGCATGGATTACCACGTTGCACAAACAAAGGTTTCAATGATAATATTAGCATAAGTGCCTGAGCAAATTGCACTATGGCTTAGATGATTCAACATAAGACAAGGAAACTAAGTTAAAATGCTAACGAGACCTAGATTTTTCAATCATCATATGGATCATGAATAAGATTGACATTAACCAGTTCAATACCTGAGTGTACTTCGATAAACAATTTTTCAACCATCATATATATGGAACATGAATAAGATTGACATGAACAACCTACTCCTTGGGCTCAAATGGTATGGTTCAGGGGCAATGTACCCAAATGGTCTTTTATTTTGTGGTTGAGTGCTTAGGGAAGACTTGCAACTCTGTAGAGAGTATACAATTGGCAGCTTACTCAAGTGCTGATCTGTCAGCTTTGTGGGCAGGGTGATGAGAGCCATTCACATCTGTTTTTTGAATGCATGTTTTCTACTGGTATCTGGAAGTACATGTTAGATTTGCTTCAGTGCAATAGGATTCCATTAGATTTGGAGCAGGAATTCATGTACGCAAGACAGAATAAAGCAAGCAAATGTTTCAGGCTTAGGTTGTATAATCTAGCACTATAGCTACAGTTTATATCATTTGAATAGAAAGAAACTCGAAGACTATTTTTGCGTAAGGCTAAACATCTTCATGAAGTCAGGAAGGATATTCTTGAAGGCATTAGATTCAGGGTAGCAACTTGGGAAAAGATCAATGACAATGTAAAGAATAGGAATTTGAACTATGCTTTCTCTCTAAATAGGAACACTATAAGTAAGTATATAGTTCTACAGCTCAGCTGCTGTAGTATGTTAAACATGGGGTATGACTCATGATTGTTTGCATGTTTTGTTGTTAATAAAATCTTACCAAAAAAGATTGAAATGAACAAGCTCAATACCTGAGTGTACGTCAATAAACATTCAGAGATTCTCTCAGTGAGGACTTCAACTGCACCAGCCTCCATAATCTCTACTTTACTTTTGTCATCATGAGTAGCAAGGACGGAGAGTAACCATATGACCATGTTGACACCAGAAATAACAGCAGTGCTTCTCTCAGTTTCACCATTCCTCCCCTCTTCAGTATTCCTACAAATGCTTACCCCCTCCATATCCACATCATCTCCATAATGAGGAGACGCCGTGGAATAAAGCATTCCAACAAGAGATTGAATAAGAAAGCTGCATGAATTTGATTGATTCAAATCCTCCACAACTCTCTGGTGATTTACTTTTGCAGCACAAATAAGAAGTGCAGTTCCCCCAATTTTGACCCTTCTGTTTGAGGCATTGATAACCCTTCTAGAGATTGATGAAATACATCTGGAGGCACACACAATTGCGTTTCCTAGGACAACTGGCTGAGCCTTGCAAAGCCGTGATAATATTTCTATAGCTTTGTCCTGCAACAGGGGTGATGCATCGGCAACACATGAGACTATTGGAGTTATGCTGTTTGGAAATTCAGCTAGAACTGCCCATGCCGGTTTGATATTCCCACTAGCTCCTGACCTTGACAGAAAGGCAAGTGCATCTAGTGCCTCTGACATGGCAGCAGATCCATTATCAGCAGATTCCAGGAAAGCAACTACAGCAAGAACAGTTCCAGCCCGATTCACACAATCAGTCAAGGACGAATCAATGCAGCGAGAATGAAGTAACCGAGCAATCGCTGCTGCAGCATGGGTCTTCCCAGCAACTGTGCCTTCACGCAAAACCCTAGTAGCAGGTAAAATAATATCTTCAGAAATGGCTTTCTCTGAAACTTCACTATCTAGAAGAAGATTTGACAAAGCACACGTTGCCTGCTCTGCAACTTGTAGAATTGAAGAGTTGGCTAGCACCACCAACAAAGGCAATGCATCTCTAGCAACAGCAGCCACATCCTTGTTCTCCTTGATTGAAAGAAAGATTGCAGCAAGGCAACGCGAGGACTCTACTAAGATGTTTTCAGAGTCAACATTTAGAAGCTTCATCGCTGCCAAAAGAGTCTTTATGGCGATGCTACTTTCACGCAAGTCCTTTCTGAGACCAAAAATTACTGCCAGAGCCGCCGCAGACTTTGCCTGGGTCTCTTCTCTAGTAGAGCTTAAAATTTTTATCACTGTCTCTACCGCATCATTAGCAGCACTTCCTTCACGCAACATGTCATTGAGAGGGGCTACAGAAAGCATACTTTTTAATGCATCCAAAACATAAACTTTAGATTCAGGTAGGTCACTGGTTAATAATGCAGTGAGTTGGCTGATAGTTGCTGTATCTGATTTGTGGATCAAATGGTTCAATGTCTTCGCAGCAATTTCTTTCCCATTTGAGCTACCATTCTTTAGTAGCCATAGTAAAGCAGGAACAGCATCAGCACTCTCAACGCATGCACGTATATCGTCACTGTGATTACAGAGATTGCCAAGGATTGTTGCTGAATCTTCCTTAGCTTTCACAGACCCAGTCTCTAGAATTTGAACAAGTGGAGGAATGCCACCAGCAGCCGTGATAGCCCATTTACTTTCATCATTCTCATTAGATAGAACGCAAAGTAATGCAACAGCACATTCTTGTTGTTGTTCCGATGAAAGCCCAAGAAGAGAGATCAATAGCTGAATCCCCTCGCGGCCTTGAAGGGCACGCCATAGACTGCCTTCATTGTTGCAAAGCATGAGCAGGGATCTGATTAGCTCGTCCTGAACTTCATTGGTTGCCATTGTGATCAAACCAACCAGAAGACGTTTTGCATCAGAATTTGCAAGTTTGTTTGAGAGTAGGGCATTCCCATACAAACTGGCTAGGGCTTCTATGGTCCGTTCCTGCACAAGAAATGGTAATCGTGGTTTAATTTGCTTAACCAATGACTGCTCGATATCCATAGGATCTGATGCTCTAGTAGTTTCTGCTTTGCTATCATATATCATAAGAGCTGAAGCTAAAGCCCCCAATGTGTCCGCAATCTGTGCAGGAGAAGTGCATGATTCAAGGCTTTGTCCAAGACTTGAGATGACATACGACAAACCACCAGAAATGTTTGCAAGAGCACACATTGCATTCTCCTGCAAAGCTTGGGCATACTCACCTTGCATGAATTCTTTTGAAGGAGCTATTGTTGCATTTATCAAAGAAGGTATACCATTAGACTTAGCTATCTCCCCCCTTGCATCTTTACACTGGAAAGAAAGAGATTTAAGTGCACCTGCAGCTTCTGCTCTGACAGGAGCTTCATTACCAGGTCCTAATAGCTTAAGGAGTTGTTTTGTAGCCTCCACAGCCAATACCTTAGAACAAACAGATGCATCCTCCATCATCACACAAGCAAGAAGAAAGCAGACATTAGCTTGAGTGCTTGACTGTCCACTTGTAAGCAACTTCACAAGTATATCGACTCCTCCAGCTTGTATTGTTGCAGACCAGAATCCCTCAGTGCTGCTGGAAAGGTTTCTTAAAGCTCCTGTCAGCAAGTTATCAACAACATTTCCAGCCTTTAGCCCCTTCTGTAGTTGCTCCCATAGTACCGGCACAACTCCTTCAGTTGAAAATATTTTTGATCCAACATGATCTCTCGCACCACCTTGGGAAACAGCATGAATAGTCTTAGCAGCCGCAATTTGACCATCTGCTGAGCTGGACCTAAGGAGACCAAGCAGTGGCGGAATGCAACCCCCAAGCAATACTTTAACCCTTAGTTCATTCTCCTTACATAAGGAGCCTAAAACAGTAGCAGCCTGCATCTTCACCCCAAGTGATCCTGATCGAAGAAGAGACACGAGTACAGGAACTGCCTGAGAATGAGATCCAACAGCACTGAAAGCACTTTCACGTGTATCAATAAGCTCGAGCAACTGCTTCAAGGAATACTCTTTTTCCTGTACAGATGAAGAATTCTGCCGCAACTGCTCAATGCATTGGGCAACACTAGCCAGTGTTCCATCTGGGTCTTCCATGTTACTACGCTCTCTGCGGGTAATTTGGGAATGTAAGGTACTTGAGCAGTAAAAAATCATCAATTTTTTAACCATTGCAACACCATTAAAACTGATCTGGGGCAACAATGTACTGTTAAAGGCCCCACATAAAGCCTACACAATGCAGATGCTGAAGGATTTCTTTAATGACATTAGTATTTCCAGAAGCAAGAAAAAAAGGGCTAATGACTCCATAGACAAAGAAAAGTGAAGGTTGACAGTTCAAGTTGAAGGCACAACAGGGAGCAGGAGGAGTTCAAAGAGAACATGGGTTGACAGCCCTAAGTTACATGACAGCCTACCAGGGAGAAGCCCCAATAGAGCAGAAATAAAATAAACGTTAATTTTAAATAAACACAAGTTACTGGATAAGTTTTTTTAACGACATTAGTTGAATTTTAGTCAATACATTCATATGTTTCCCTTTTTCAGTAAGCAATTTATATAAGCATTCAGAAGAGAATTTTAAAAATGTAAAATATATAAATGAGGTGTCTTCTGAATAAGATATTTTGCTCTAGCAAAAACTATGAACTTGACATTGACAGGTATGTCCACAGTCAGAGTTATCCCCATAGTTCTTTCTCTCATTTTTTCTGCTTTGAGGGGCATAAATCGTTTGTGATACAATGAAGCTGGATGCCCAATAGCAGTAACTGCTTCATAAAGATAAAATTGAATGCAGGATAAATTGTTCAGAGCATGATAATTTTTTGATTAGAATGCTGTATTGATGAGCCAATAGAAGCCTCAATCAGTGTTTGCCAATGTCTGCAGTGAGCAGGCAGTTTTTAACTAAAGAAATGCTTGCCAAAGAATATTAAAATGTGATTATAGCATAGAAAACTCACAAGAATAGGGTCCCCAGAAATTGCAAATTGGAACACTATTTGGCTCTTAATTGCAGGTGCAGATAATAATTGAACTAACCTTGAACCCATTTTTATAAGTGAATGCGGAGTTGGCGGCTCTGAATCATGATGTTTAGCATCCCCGTTTCTCTCCTGCAATAAAAAGAATGAGATAGTTGTGGTCACCACTAGATACAGAAGCAAAGAAAATGTTATCAACATAATTATAGATCAAAAAAAGGATGCTGACCACCCTAAAGATTCTAATCAAGAAAATAGGAAGCCACAAGAGTAATAACATGAAAGTGATACAGCATGTTGTGTAAGAATGCAAAATATATCCACTATTGCCCAAATTGCTCCAAAATTCAAGTCTCAAAAAGGCAAGCCAATCGTTTATTGTACATAGAAATAAGCAAATAAGTACCAGATCATTAGTGGCAAGGTTGCTGCCATTGTTGGGAGCAAACCTCCAAGCTAGTGTCGCCGCCAGCTTTGCTGATGATTTGAGATCTTCAGATCTGCCTCCAAAACAGTCAAAAGATTCAAGCCTCCTGCAAAATACCATCAAATTTAAAAAATGTTAATTTTTGGGACCCATAAAAAAATAAAAAGCCCAACAAATTTGTGCTTACCAATTAGTCCATCATAATTCAAAAACAATTTACTTAAAATCACTTCAAACCAAACAAACCTCAATACATTCCTTAAAAGAATGTGAATCAATACAAACACACATGAATAGCTTCAGATCAAATCTAAGTTACAAACATACCAAGAATGTCAAAAGCAACTGAACTATAATATAAACCACTTCAAAACAACTTATTACTGGATTCATCTATACTAATTATGATAACTAAACACCATTAAAACCCAACTAGAAGCACAATGTAGTGCCTTGATTGAATTTATGCAATAAAAACAAAAACCCAAAATCAATTCCAAAGAGATTCAAAAGAATTCCCCAGAATTAGCTTAGCAAAACAGTAGATCAACATGTATTGATATCAAAACTCTAGCTCTACTGAAATTCAAAAGAACTAAAAAGGCCACAAATGCGAAATTGAACTAGCAAAGGCACATGCAGTAGTGACTAACATCAGAATCAATGATAAAGCATAACATTTTAGATACTCAAGGAGAACAAGATCTGAAGAGAAAACGAAAGAAATGTATGAATTTGTAAATTAACTCTTGAGACGATCCAAGACAAAGAAGGAAGTTGATAGACCGCGTCAAAACACTCTGCAATAAATGTAGAGAGAGAGAGAGAGAGAGAGAGAGAGAGAGAAAGAGAGAGATTAAGCTGACCTTGAAGAGACTGTAAAGAATGGAAGAGATCAGAGATCGAAGATCCAAGATCGAAGATCTTCAATGCATAAATGGGTCTCGTAGCAGTGAAGGGAAGAATATGCAGGGAAGATGTGGAGAGAGAGAGAGAGAGAGAGAGAGAAATGGGGAAGAAGAGTGTTGAGTTATTATCAGTGGACCACCGACGGGCTCTTTGTGGCTTGGCTTGGACTGGACTCTCTCTTACGCTGCTTTTTTATTTATTTGCTTTTTAAATATGAGATTATTTTATTTCCTTTTACCAATTTTGTTGTAAAGTACTCAAAATATTACGTAGATTGATATTTTTTTAAGATAACGTAACAAGTTATTTGAGGTGATTTAAATAAGTAGGTGTTTGAGGTAAATTAAAAAAGTATATTTTTTTATTTATATATATTTATTTGGATCATATCAATTAACATCTATTAACATCTATTCTCTATTTTTCTAATCACTTTTTCTATTTTTCTACATATTTTTTTTATAAAAAATTAAAAAATACACTTATTTAGAACATTCCAAACAAACCCTAAATATTTTTTGACTTTTTATAAAAATTATATAAAAAAATAAAAAAGTGATGTGATCTAAAAATAAATAAAAAAATATGCTAATATAGGAGATGTCAAATAATCCGTAACAATCAATTCGGTCCACCACCAGGGTTGGTAGCCTGGTGGAGGATGCGGCACATTCCCTAGCCGAGAGCCAGGGTCGATTCCTGGGAGGGGCGTTTGAAATCTCTTTGAGAACACGCTCATACTCCCCTCGAACTCTGTCCTCTGGTGCGGCGTGTGGATGCCCTCCATTGGTGCCCTAGTGGTGGGTCCCTCACTTGGTGGAGGTTAATTCCTAGCTGGCAACCGGCTATTCCGGGGCTAGGGCCCAACGGGCCATGATGACACCACAGAGCCCTTTTTTACTGATAAAAAAAAAAAAAAAAATCAATTCGGTCCTACCATTGTAAGGCTTCATTTGGCAAGTCTATATTTTAGAACTCTTTTAGCAATATTATAAATAAGTTATTTATTGATTTATATGTAACTTAATTCCATCATATTACATTTTTATTTTTTGCACATTTTTTTATAATAAGCAAAGAAACTCAATTTATACCCCCCAAGCAACCATTCTAAAATCCAAAAAATCGCTACAAAAGTTCAGGAAAAAAATATATATTAAAAAGTCAAAAAAAAAATTCCGTTCACTTTACTTTTTGTATATCTTTTCCTAAATAAACAAAAAGGCAAACTAAATTTTTTTTCTCAAATTTTAGTCAAAAAAATTACTAAAAAATATGTTCCTAAACAACTCCTAAGTTCAAGTATGTTCGAATTCTTGAGAATTTGAGGGGCTTATTGACCGCTATGGTCTCATTTTAATAATTTAAATTGTTTATTTTATTTTATAAATTATTTATAAAAAAATTAAATCAATATGATAATTATAAAAAAAAATTATTTATTTTCAAAAAAATGGATGGGTTATGTTAAAAAATATACTTATTGTTCATTTTTTGGGAGTCAAACTCGATAAAATAAAAATGTTACAATTATTAGATTAATTTAATTTTTTCTAGGGTTAATTACACTAATAGACCCTATAGTTTGGGACTTGTGTCACTTTGATCCCTGATTTTTCAATTGTGACACATTTGACCCTGAATTTTGAATCTTGTTCCAAATAAGGACAATTGAAAATATTATTAGATTTTTTAAGAGTAAAATCATCAATTTGATAAAATATAAACTAATTTGACAAAAATAAATGTCAAAAAAATATTTTTAATTTTTTTTAAATTATTTTTATCCACCAATGATAAAATTATGTAAAATTAATAAAAATTACATGATTAATTTTTTTAAATTAATTTTACATTATCATCATCCAAACACATAATAAAAATTAATTTGGTAAAAATAAATAAATAATGTCTAAAAGATTTATCAATTTTACATAATTTTATTTGTAGTAGGTAGAAATAATTTTTAAAAATTCAAAAATATTTGTTTGACATTTATTTTTGTCAAATTAGTTTATATTTTATCAAATTGACAATTTTACCCTTGAAAAATCTAATTATATATTCAATTATCCTTATTTGGAACAATATTCAAAATTCAGGGTCAAATGTGTCACAATTGAAAAGTCAGGGACCAAAGTGACACAAGTCCCAAACTTTAGGGACTATTTGTGTAATTTGCCCTTTTTTCTATCAATAAAATACATTAAAAATCTTATAAAATGAACGGTTCAGATCATTGAAACAAAACTCATAAGATGATCATTTTAATCCGATCTGTAGAGCTGTCCATACCAGTCCGAATGGGGCGAATTTTACTCACCCCAACACTTATGTGGGGCGAAGTAGATTATGTTTTGGTCACTCGCAATGGAGATGGGGCAGGGGCAAATATCACCTCCTCCGATCCAAACCCAGCCCTATATAATAAATAATATATATGTATATATATAATATAATTAGATATAAGAAAAGGATATTAAAAGTCTGTGGTTCTGTTTAAATACAAATAAATAATAATTTAAAAGTCTTACTGTATATATATATGGAAATAAGAAAATTATTTAATATGCTAAGAATTTAAATAATTCTCAATTTTTTTAGTTATTTGAAATATGGTCAAGTATTTGTGAGTATCGGGTATCCACAAGGGGAGAATAGGGTTGAAAAATTTCACTCGTAGCGGGGGCGAGGCGAGGGCGAGGGCGAGGGCGGGGGTAGAGTTTGTCTATGGGGCAGGAAATGGCATACCTGACTCGAACCAGCGTCGTGGCCATCCCTACTAGTAATGGCAACATGTTAAAATAGTCAAAACTCAAAAATTATAAAATAGTCAACTCTTCTTTCTATTTTTTTTATTTTTGTATTTTTTCATTAAAAAAATCAAAAAATTAATTAAATAGTCAATTTCTAAAACAACTATTAATCACTTATAGAACATGTTAAAATAGTCAAAACTCAAAAATTATAAAATAGTCAACTCTTCTTTCTATTTTTTTTATTTTTGTGTTTTTTCATTAAAAAAATCAAAAAATTAATTAAATAGTCAATTTCTAAAACAACTATTAATCACTTATAGATGATAAATTTATTACTTCATACTAACACTAGTAAATTTAGAGAGATTCATTTATAAATTTTATTTAGAGGAGTTATAACCTAATAAGTCTACAAAGTATTCTTATATTTTACTTTAGTCCCATACATTTAAACATATATTTCAATAGGTCATTTTTTCCATAGAAGAAGTATTATGTGGACTATTTTACCCTTATAAACTTTTATTATAATATATATATATATATTATATCATATATCTAGGAGAGAGAAAATTATTATTAGATATATTTCATTTATGATATATATATATATAGAAAATGTTATATATAAATATAGAAGATTATTGTTCTTAGTATTTTCTTTGTCTTAATGTGAAGGATTCACTTGATCAAAGATCTTATTTCACCATTATTTTACAATAATGTCTTACCATGGAAGAATATTTGAAAGAGAAAGTTAGTTATACATGTAAACCAATGATGGAGATGTGATGAACTCACAATAGAGATAATGGTAAACCAGCAATACACAATCATTTTTTTGTCATTATTATATATAAACCATAATCTCTTTGTCGGTTTGTGTAGTCACCCATATTATGTAGTTTATTCACCAGTATAATGTCGGAGTTGATTATATACAGATTTTTCTTAAAATGTGCATTAATATATATGAACTATTTGATGATTTTTTATATATTGTTTGATGTTTTGTTGTATATTGATTGTTACTATACTTTTTGGTTGAGCAGTCATTTTTATTGCTATTGAATAGTCGAAATAGTTGATTTACTTTTTAATTTTGTTTTATATTTTCACGTTACAGAGTGAATGCTCACATTTGTATGAGTTTAATTTTTTTAAGACTAATTGTAAACTGTGAAATTCACATTGTATTTTGGTGCAAATTTTATTTTTTCGAATGTTAGTTGTATGTTGTTATTTTTGTTACTAAAAGCATGTTGGTTGAACAATCCTTTTTGTTACCATTCAACAATTGAAATAGTCTATTTTCACTTTTTTCAATTTTTTTTTATGTTTTCACGTTGTAGTATGAATGTTCACATTGGTATGAGTTTAGATTTTTTTTAAGGCTAATTGTATGTTAATTGTAAAATGTAAACATTCACATTATATTTTGATATAAATTTTATTTTTTCAAAAATTAGTTGTATATTTGTTATTTATTGAAAAATTCACATTATATTTTTGTATGTGTTTGTTTTTTCGAAGGTTGGTTGTATATTAATAGTCATACTTGCACAAACATAGTATGTGCATAGAGATGTGAATGTTTACATTGATTCTATAATAGAAATAGGTAGTTGCATCTAATATTAATGTTAACACACTCATGTAACATTAAGTGTGTGTATGGTTTATGATAAGTTGTTATTTATCAACATGTATTTGTAACGTGAAAGTTCACATCAATATTAGTGAGAGACTTTTAGAAGGTAGGTAATTTAGAATTCAACCCCGGTTGGTAGCTCGAAATTCGTGGGTCGAAACGTGGCTCGACGCCAAAACGACGTCGTTTTGGCGTCGTTTTTTTTTTTTTTTTTTTTCCTGTGTTTAATCAGGGGAGAAGAAGAACAGGGGAGAAGAAGAAGAAGGGAGGGGGGGAGAAGAAGAAGAAGGGAGGGAGGGAGAAGAAGATCGGGAGGAGGAGGAAGGAGGGAGGGGAGGGGGCCATAAAAATTGGCTGGAGGAGGAGGCGGGGCTGCGGCGTCGGCAGAGGCGACGAGCGGCGAGGCGTCGGCAGAGGCGACGAACGGCGAGGCGTCGGCAGACGGCGAGGCGACGAGGACGGAGGCACAGGAGGACGGCGAGGTCGTCGGCAGAGGCGACGGCGAGCTCCTCGCGGAGCTGCGGCGAGCGTCGGCAGAACCAGGGCAGAACCAGGGCGAGGCGACGAGGACGGCGAGGCGACGGCGTCGGCGAGGCGAACCAGTCCTCTCTCCCTCTCTTCTCTGCTCTCCCTCTCTTCTCTCCCTTCGAAAAATTCGGGCCATTCGACCCTCGAAATTTTCGAGCTACCGTTGATTTTCCTTTAGAATTTTAAGAATGTGAAAGATTTTTTCTGTGGAATAAGAGAGATTTTTTCCTTAGAATGAGGAAGAGTTTTTCTCCATGGAATAATGTAGAGATTTTTTGCCTAGAATGATGAGAGATTTTCTTAATAGAATAAGAAATTGTTGTTATTTTTTATTGTGTATTAATTTCAAAATAGAAACAAGCACAAAAAGTTGAAAAGGCGATTTGGTCATATTACACCAAATAAGATATAATGAAATACTCAAAAAGAATATGAGCTAAAAAAGTTCTTAAAATTTATAAATATTTTTTTAATATAAATTGGCGTATAAACTTTTCTAAAATTAATCATACCATGCAAATTGTCTCAAGGCTATCTTTGGTATGAGTTTTTTTTGTTATTTTAGCCATAAAATAGGTTAAAAAGTTAATAAGATAAAATATCACATTCAAATCATAATCATTTCATTTTTTTTCTCTCACAAAAGTTAAAAAAATCAAAAAGTCCATCTCAAATGAGACTTTTTAACCCCAAACTAAAATAGCTAAAAAAACTAAAAAGCTAAAAAATCAACCCATATCCCAAACGAATAACCAAATCAAATCAAATTAATGCATCAATCAGATTTTGAAACCATAAATGACAACCAAAAAAAAAAAAAAGTGAAAGTATTTTAAAAAAAATTATAAATTAGTAAAAAAGTTTATCAATTTTAATAATTAAAGTTATAAATTTGTAAATATTTTGTAGAAATTTTACTTATTTGCAATTTTCTATTTAAAAAAAAAAAAGAATAAAGGAGTACTTTTAACAGTTACATAACATTTTTTTTTTTTTCATGAAAAAAAAGTTAGAAACTCACAATTTTAAATTTATAAATTTGCTCATAATAATAAAATAAGGGACTTAGTCTTTATATTATTAGGTGTATAACAAATCATAGTTTCGTTACATTTTCTAATTTTGCTCTCTCAACTTCATCTTCAATGACATGACTAACTAAAATCCATGTGAAGTGGTCTCACATTTCTCACATCTTATCTTTAGTCTTTTATAATTCTACCTCATTAGGGGGTTAATATTAGGAAGATTTGGTCAAAATCCCCTTATAATAAAATTTTAATACATTAAGGACAAACATAAAAAATTTCCTTAAAAAATCCAACAAATATAACTATTATCAAAATATTAAACTTTAAAATAATATAACTTTTGATGTAGATGTCAGTTTTTAATAAAATTAATATTTTTAGAATTCTCTTATCAAGATCTATCAAATAAGATCTATGTTGACTATGAAATTCTTTTCCTTTTTTTTAATTATTACCGTTGAAATTGATGTAAACAATAACAGTAACATGTTACTCTATCTCAAAATAATATGTTACTCTGTTTGACAATTACTCTATTTGACAGTAACATGTTATTCTGTCTCACAGTAACATGTTATTTTGTTTCACAATAACATGTTACTCTGACAATATTATCCAAGAAAGCAAAAAAATTATATTTTACTTTGTCCTCAATTATGTGTTTTCTCTTAGAGGGTTTATGAAAAAAAATAAATTGGACTGTCGTTTTTACCAAATAATAGTCCAATAAAGAGATTTTGACTAAATTTCTCTTAAAATTATAGAGATGAATCATTTTTTTAATAGATTAAAAGTGTACACTAATTGTACCACATTATTATGGGCAAATTATATATCTATTTTTTAAAGTGTTTAACAATTTTCTTTTTTATTTTTTATTTTTTATTGTGGTACCAATATTTATTTGTGGAGAAGAAATTAGAATTTAGATCGCCAACCTACTTAGGAGTGTTTTGGAAAGTTAGTAAAAAGTTGACTTTTAGTTTTTTACCAAGCTTTTTAGCTTTTTGGAAAGTAATTTGGGAAGTTGGTAAAAAGCTGACTTTTTGCTTTTTAGTTTAATATTTATTTATGGTGTCAAATCAAATTAAAATGACCAAAATACCCTTACCCAACATAAGAATTTTATTTTTTTATTTTTTTGTCATAGGCCCTAATTTGTAATTTCACACTTGCCTTTTTGGCCCTTCCCAAACCAATTTTGTTACGTTTTTGGCCACTTGCGTTTTTGGAAAATGATCAAAAACGTGACTTTTTATGAAAGTTCTCAAAATGGCACTTAAAACTGGCCACACGGTGCGTGCTGTTGTCTCATATTCCACTCGATATTGAAAATTAATAATAACAATAATAATCGATAATATTGGAAACAAATTTTAAGTTAAAAATTTACAACTGTCTTGCATGGGAGGTGATTATGGGCTGGTTTAGGATGATCTAAATAAGTGTACTTTTTGACTTTTTATGAAATATGAGTTGAGTTTGAAGTGATGTGATAGAGAGGTGATATGATTTAAATAAGATAGTAACTTTTTGATTTTTTAACTTTTTTAAGACACTCCAAACAAGACCTAAATTTGTAATATCAGTCCATTTTAATCCGAAACAGTATAATGCATAATGATCATAATTCAGTAAAGGGTAAATTACACTGACACCCTCTGAGGTTTATATTTATTACAGTTTTTCCCCTCACATTTGGGAAATTATACTGACACCCCTTATTAATTTAATTTTATGTATGATGATCATTACGGTGAGGGGGGAACTGTTATGAAACTTTAAACCTCAAGGAGCAATCTGTAATGAAACTTTAAACCTCAAGGAGGGGGATGTAATTTCCAAAAGGTGAGAGGAGAACTATAATAAATATAAACTTCATGGGGTGTCAATGTAATTTACCCTTCAGTAAAATAGTATTAATTTATCCGATTTATATAGTTGATTTTAATTCCTTAGAGACCAAATTCCTAAATTCAAGGGAAATTTTATGCTAATACCTTCAATTTTTTGACAAATTTGAAAAAATGTTATAAACAATAAACAATTTTTTTTACATAATTTTTTTTCACTCGACATAAAATAATGAATTCAAAATATATTTATTAATATAAATTAACTACTTTTATGTTAAATGACAAAAAATCAAATAAAAAATTTGTCGTTGTATAATAATGTTGTAGCGAATACTAACAAGAATAGGTCATTTACAAATTTGCCCTATATGTTAGTTTATTGGCCAATCATTCTGATTGGAGGTTGAATGTTACATTTTTAACCTCCAAAAATACATTTTATTAGTCTATTTATTTTTACTATTTTATAATTTTACATATTTTTGTGTCTCTTTATATATTTTGAGTGTTTGTACAAAAATAAATATAAATAATATATTTTAAATATTATTTTATTAAAAAAATACACATTATTTAACTATATACCCACACCACCCATATGCATCCACTCAATTAACATTTAATATATATATATATATTATATTATATCATATTATTATATTAATACTATAATTTTTGTTTGTTTTTGGAGGATGGAGTGTATAAAAGAAAGGAGAGGGCTACTCAACGAAAGGAGAGCGCAGCTGAGAGAGGAGTCGAGGCTCTGCGAGAGAGAGAAAAAAAAAAAACAAAAAAAAAAGAAAGAAAGGGAGAGTGGGAAGGTTTAGATTATATATATTTTATAGTGGTTGTAATATCAATATGTGGAACTAATTTTCATATCTTAAGGTTAGGATGAAACTCTAATCAAGTAATTGGGGTAATCTGTATTTAGTTTTGCAGATTTTTAATTGATTTGGGTACTATTGTATACTCAGATTTTTATGCAAATATTGTTTTATCAAATTATATGTTCATTGATCATGAATGCATGTTATACAAATGATTTTCATGCTTGTATATTAAAATTGTTAAACGAGTCATACCCAATAAGATGGGTCGTGTATCAACCTTAATTTAGTTTAGCGGTGACAGTCCGTACTAAGCAAAGATGATTCGTGACTTTTTGATTCTAAAACATAAATCTTTTTAAGTCATGTGTCCCGACCAAGACACATCGTAGTACCCATTTCAATAATTTTCTACGACCTAAATATAATAACCCCCAATTACAAGGTCAGTAGTGGATTCTAGACCCTAAGGCTTTTTTTTCTCACTTTTTATTTTCAAAACCGAAATCTTTGAACTAAACTTGTCCTAGTCTCAATGATTCGACACCCGTTCTCAACCACTATACTTCGTAATAATAGTTGCTACCGGTTTTATTCATTTTATTTTGGTGTGCAAACGACAACATCAAATTTTGGCGCCGTTTTTAGGGACTTTGGTAAGTTTTTTTTTTTTTTTTTTCTAGAAATTTCAATTAGTTTTTGTTTTTATCGATTTTTCTTTTTGTGCAAAATTTTTTGTACAGGTGAACTAAAAAAAAAATCAAAAAATCAAAATAAATAAATAATTAAAAAACCATTAAAAATATTCATACCGTTCCATTAAGGAAATACCCATGCTGGACATATAACTTGTAGGATATTTACTTTTGCTGGACACTGGTGGATGACCTTTGCTGAACATATAACTCTAAGGATATAAAAAAAAAAATTTTAAAAATTCTGACTACTAACTACTAACATTTATTTTATTACAATTTACTTTACCGCATATTTTTTTCCTTTCTTTGGGAGGTCTTATACCCCCCTTTTCTTTTTATCACACTTTAATTTTTCTTAAAGGGTAGTTTATGACTCTCGATATGTTGTACATTTATTTTATTATCTTGTAAAGTGTTATTTATTTTTGTTGTACTAATTTGCAGGTGTTTTCTTTCTTTGTGTTGTTGTAAAAAATAATAATAATAAATGTGAGTGTGTTGTATGCATGGTCGCCGTTCTTGTTTTCCAAAATTATTGTATGACCCTAAACTAGAGTGGACTATTAGAAATCTCTGGAAATTTAAACTGACTTTAGCAATGGCTAAAGCAGTAATTGACTAACCTAGGTCACTGAAGGCACATTTTACCCCTACCGCTGATGTTTTATCATCTTGTATTCAATTGCCAATTACCGAAGTAACCCATTATGAGGTTAAGCCTAGTACCATTCAAATGCTTTCATCTTTTCACAGGCTTAGTAATGAGGATCCCTATAAATATCTCAGTGAGTTTTAGAGACCTGTTCTACAGTGAAACTCCAAAAATTTATAGATAAGACCCTTAGGTTGAGACTGTTTCCCCTTTTACTTAAGGATAAGGCCAAATACTGGCTAAATTCCTTGCCCACCAACTCTATCATAACCTGGAACCAATTGAGGCAAAAAATTTTGGACAAATACTTTCCCATAGGTAAAACCAATCAGATACGACGTGCCATCACCAATTTTTCTCAAATTGATAGTGAGCACTTCCATGAGACTTGGGAAAGGTTTTGGGATTTACTTCATAGTGTCCTCATTATCAGATACCCAGTGGCAACTTGTTCACATTTTTTATTCTGGTTTAATTGACTCATTCAAACAAATGGTCAACTCAGCCTGTGGTGGGATGTTTATAACTAAGAGTAATATACAAGCATGAAAGTTGTTTGAAAATTTGAGTGAAAATTCCTTACACCATGCGTCTACCTCTCGACATGAGAAGCAACCAAACCTTAGTGGTATGAAGTGAGGTGGCCTATATGAGGTAGGTCATAGTGCAGATATTACTCAGAAAGTCAAAATATTGTCTAGAAAAATGGACCAACTATTAGCAGTAGGACACATTTCTTCACAACCAGTACAACCGCCATACCAAGAGGCTTGCACAATCTGTTTAAGTCCTATCCACTATGAAGCCAAGTGCCCATTAGCACCTCAATGTCCCTAGTCAGTTCCAGAGCATATCAATGCGATCGAAGGTTTCTCTAAACTGGGTTATTATCTGTTCTCAAACACCTATAACGCAGGATAGAGAGACCATCCAAATTTTTTTCTAGCGCTCACAACCACAAGGAAATTCTTATAAAATTCTGCCAGTCCATCTCTTTACCGTTATGTGTCTCAATAGCGATACCAATATCCTTTGTAGAAAAATTCACCACTTTAAGAACAGTGTTAGAACTCTTGTATAGGATAGATGCTACAAACCAGCTTGTTCATTCACAGGCCCAATCAATTTCAAAACTTGAGACCTAAATTGGCCAACTAACTAACACCTTGAGTAAGAGAGAGGAAGGACAATTACCTAGTCAGGTAGTCAAAAATCCAAATGGGCAATATGTGGTGGAATCTTCTAATGGCAAGAACATAGAGAAAATCCAAGCTGTCATGACTCTTAGAAATGGTCGAGAAATATCAAACCGAACAAATGAGACCAATGAAAGAGTGGGTGAGCAGGGTAGTCAGACCCAAAATTCACCAGAGTAAAGTCACGAGCCTAAAAGTCCTTCCCTGAATCTTTCAAGTGAGCTTACGGCACCTTATGTGCCAAAAGCACCGTATCCCCAATGTTTAAATAATCCTTCTTCTTTTAGTAAGAAAAAACATGCATCTACAGAAGCAATGATGGAGGTGTTCAAACAAGTGAAAATCAATCTCTCATATTGGAGGCGATTAAACAAATACCCTCATATGCTAAATTTCTCAAAGACTTATGCACACAAAAGCGAAAATCCAAGACCCATGTGACTAAAAAGATCCTACTCACTGAACATGTCAGTTCCATTTTGACCAACAACACTGCCTCTGAGCTTAAAAATACAAGTGCACCTACCATTTCTTGTGTCATAGGTGAACATTCAATTGAAAAGGCACTCCTTAACTTGGGTGCTAGTGTCAATCTTTTTCCCTATTTGGTGTACGAGGAACTTGGGTTTGGTGAGTTGAAACCTACATCAGTGACTCTTTAGTTAGCTGATCGTTCCCTCAAAATCCTTCGTGGCATACTTGAGGATGTCTTGGCTAAGGTCGATAAGTTCTACTTTTCTATTGATTTCCTCGTCCTTGACATGGAACCTGCATTAACTGATAGGAAACAGATCCCAGCCATCTTAGAGCGACCTTTCTTAGCCATTACCAATGCATGCATTAATTGTAAGACGGGAGTAATGGAAGTATCATTTAGAAATATGCAAGTCACGATGAATGTATTTCATACATCTCAACACCCTTCCAATGATAGTGAATGTTGTACAGTTGATGTGGTTGATAAGTTGGCTAACAACGTTCTTCAGTCTATCATCTCAATAGATCTTTTAGAGTTATGTCTCACTCATTTTGGGTTTGAGAACTATGATATTGACAAATCCATTCAGGAGGTCAATACTTTGCTTGATGCTGCTCCTTACATGAACTTTTAGCCATGTAAACCCCGATTTGAGCTCCTACATATCCTCTCTAGTGAGCCTACAGTACTTTCCATTGTGACCCCACCAAAACTTAAGTTGAAACCTCTTCCAGCTTCACTTAAATACTCTTACTTAGAGCTTGATGACACTCTTCCTGTGATTATTGCATCCAACCTGTCTAGTGAGCAAGAGTGTTGCCTTTTAAGTGTGCTCAAGGAGCATAAGAGTGCCATTGGGTGGTCAGTGGCTAATTTGAAGGGAATTGATCCATCTATTTGCATGCACCGCATTCATCTTGAAAAGAATGCAAAACCATCATGTGAGATGCAACAGAGATTGAATCCTAACATGAAAGAAGTAGTGAAAAATGAGGTGGTAAAAATGCTTGATGCATGTATCATTTACCCCATCTCTAATAGGGGTGAGTCTCACACAGGTTTTACCCAAGAAGCCAGGAATTACAACAGTTAAAAATGAGAGTAGTGAGTTGATTCCTATACGTACTACTACTGGGTGGTGCATTGACTACAAGAAACTCAACTCCATGACTAGGAAGGATTATTTTTCATTGCCTTTTATTGATCAAATCCTAGAGCAGTTAGCAGGTCAAAGTTTATATTGTTTCCTAGATGGTTATTCTGGGTACAATCAGGTGCCTGTCTTTCTTGATGATCAAGAGAAAATGACCTTCACTTGCCCTTTTGGTACATTTGCCTATCGGCGTATGCCGTTTGGGTTGTGTAATGCACCAACGACCTTTCAAAGGTGCATGATGGCTATCTTTTTTGACATGGTGGAAAATTTTCTTGAGGTTTTCATGGATGATTTCTTAGTTTTTGGCCCAGCTTTTGAGGAATGTCTCCAAAATTTAACTAAGGTTCCTAAGCGTCGCATAGAAACCAACCTTGTTCTAAGTTAAGAGAAGGGCCATTTTATGGTTCAAGAGGGTATCGTGTTAGGTCACTGTTGAAAATCAAGCTACTTTTATTGTTAATAATATATTCATCAGATGCCATATGCATCAAGCTACTTTTCTTTGTTTATTTCATATGCTTTCGGCTCCTTTTCATTGTTTATGTTGTATGCTTTCGGTGGTTATTACTTTTATTTGTTTATAGTGTATGCTTTCATGATGTTGTCTAGACACACCATCATCAGGTTGTATAAACCTCCTATATAATGGAGTAGCATCGTAAGGCTTAATGTATTGAAACACAGAGCCTATTTGCTCTTTCTCTTTCAATCACTCTCTCAATATTTATTTACTCTCTCAATATTTATTTCATGGTATCAGAGCAAGTGTAATCCTGTCTCATTATTTTTCGCCTCTTCAGTCAATATTCAAGTTTTCTGTTTTTATTTTGTTTTTGTCTCTCTCCTCTTTTTCGCCTCTATTTCATGCCTAAATACGGTCCAGCTTTTGGAATGGCTATCGACTCATCCCCTTCTGCTTCTGATATTATCATCTCATCATCTTCATCCTCTCATCAAATGGAAACCTCTCATCTTCCGATCACCGCCCATAAACTGAATGGGCAAAATTATTTGCAATGGTCTCAATCCATATTAATGTTTATACGGGGAAAGGAGAAAGATGACTATATCACCAGAGCCTCAGCGCTACCAGAAACCACAGCATCAACCTACAAAAGGTGGATAGCCGAAAATAATATGGTCATGTCGTGGCTCGTCAACTCTATGACCACGGACATTGGCGAAAATTTTCTGCCATTTGATACTGCCAAAGAGATCTGGCACATGGCAAAAGAAACATTTTTGGACAAGGAAAACACATTTGAAATCATCCAGCTTGAAAGCTTCCTCCACAATTTACGTCAAGACAATCTTACGGTAACTGAATATTTCAATACCCTTACTCGTCTATGGCGTCAACTTGATACGTTTGAGGTTCATAACTGGCAGTGTGTTGCTGATGGTTTGTTGTATAAAAAGATTGTCGAAGGGAAACGTGTGTTTAAATTCTTGTTAGGATTGAACACAAATCTTGATGAAATCAGAGGAAGACTTATGGGAGTAAAACCGCTACCTAGTCTTGAGAGGCATTCTCTGAAGTCCGTCGCAAAGAAAGTCGGAAAAAACTCATGATGGGATCCCATCAACAACTGAATATGGCAGAAAGCTCGGCTCTTAAGACTCAATTCACTCCTATTGACAACCGTCAGAAAAATAAAGGAGGTAGGCCTTGGTGTGATCATTGCAGAAAGCTGGGTCACTTGAGAGAAACTTGCTGGAAGATTCATGGAAAACCAGCGGATTGGAAACCACGTCAGCCCCTTGAGAAAGAAGGACGAGGTAATCATGCAGGTGCCAATGAACTATCACCACAACCTGAAGCAAGCCCTTTCACCAAGGAGCAAATGGAAATGCTCCAGAAACTAATGTCTCCTATTCTACAGTCACAATCTGGTTCGTCTTCCAACCACATCATAGGATCCGGAACCTTGGCTCACAAAGGTAATTTTTTGAACGCCTTTATTGTTAGTAAGAAACATAAAAAAACCTTGGATTGTGGACTCAGGAGCATCTGATCATATGACAGGAGATGCAACAATTTTTGATACATATAGCTCATGTCAAAATAATTTAACGGTCCGAATAGCAGATGGTTCACTATCAAAGGTTGCCGTTACAGGTTCAGTTGTGCTGTCTAGGAATCTTATTCTCAACTCTGTTCTCCTTGTGCCTGACTTGGACTGTAATTTATTGTCAATTAGTAAACTCACCAAGGAAAAGAGGTGTGTTACTAATTTTTTCTCCACTCATTGTGAATTTCAGGATTTGGATTCGGGGAAGACGATTGGCAATGCTGAGGAATGCTCTGGACTCTACATCCTTAAGGACCGCCACTATCCACAGGAACAACCTCAAACGGCAATTTGTGGTAGTTCTTTTTCGGTTTCGTGTCAAAATAATGATAGAGCAATTATGTTGTGGCACTATCGCTTAGGTCATCCTAATGTTATGTATCTCAAGCATTTATTTCCTTCATTATTTAATAAAAATCCAAAACCTTTTGATTGTGAAATCTGTCAATTTTCTAAGCATGTACGGTCCCATTTTCCCATTCAATCCTATAAAGCGTCTCGTCCATTCTCACTAATTTATAGTGATATCTGGGGTCCATCCAGAATAAAAGATGTAACTGGTACTAGGTGGTTTGTCTCATTCATAGATGATCATACTAGATTAACCTGGATCTTCCTCATGAAAGACAAATTTGAAACAACCCAAATCTTCAAAAAATTTCACAGTATGATTCAGACACAATTCCAGTCAAAAATACAAATTCTAAAGCCTGATAATGCTCGGGATTATTTCAACTCCATTCTAGGAGAATTTTTAGCAAAAGAAGGGATAGTTCACTTAAGTTCATGTGTTGACATCCCACAACAAAACGGCATCGCTAAACGGAAAAATAGGCATTTGTTAGATGTTGCTAGATCGCTAATGTTTTCCACAAATGTTCCACAATTCTTCTGGGGGGAAGCTGTTCTTACAGCAGCCTACCTTATTAATAGGATGCCATCTAGGGTACTACATTTCCAAACCCCGTGTCAACTCCTCCTAAAATCCTTTCCAACTACTCGCCTTATCTCCACCATCCCACCAAAAATTTTCGGGTGTTCTGTCTTTGTTCATATCCATCACCAGTATCGAAATAAACTTGATCCCAGGTCACTCAAGTGTATCTTCATTGGGTATTCGTCACATCAAAAAGGGTATAAGTGTTACTCTCCGGTCACAAGGAAATTCTACAATTCCATGGATGTCACATTTTTTGAAACCCAGTCTTACTATCCTAAAATCGTCATTCAAGGGGAGACTCCAACCCAGGAATATCAATTTTGGACCCTTGAGTCATTTAGTGAGCCATCCATCACCACCAAAAATCACACACCTCCAGAGTCATTTAATCAATCTTTACCTGCCGAAAATTCCGAGTTCGTTGTTGACTTGCGGGATAATGAGCACATCCAAGAGGACACGGAGGAAGGAGCACTTTCTCAACAATCCCATGAGGCTGAACCGGGTTCTAATCCAAGCAATAGTCCAGGTAACAATATTCCTACCACAGATAGTACTGTTGATTCTGAGTTAGAAAACAGTATTCTTAATATGCCCATAGCTTGAAGAAAAGGAGTTAGATCATGTACTCAGCATCCCATTGGGAACTTTATTTCTTATGATAAGCTATCACCTTCGTTCCGTGCCTTCACTTCTAGTATCACGGAGATACCCATTCCTCGGAATATTCAGGAAGCCTTCAAGTCTCCTCAGTGGAAGGCGGCAGTCAATGAGGAAGTTCGGGCTCTGGAAAAGAATGGTACTTGGGAAATTACTGATCTTCCAAGAGGTAAGAAACCAGTTGGATGTAAGTGGCTTTTCACAGTAAAGCACAAGGCAGATGGTAATGTGGAACGTTATAAAGCTCAGTTGGTCGCCAAAGGATTCTCCCAATCCTATGGCATTGACTATCAAGAAACCTTTGCTCCAGTTGCCAAGCTCAACACTGTTCGTGTACTTTTATCCTTGGCAGCTAATCTCGATTGGTCACTTCACCAACTTGATGTAAAAAATGCCTTCCTCAATGGTGACTTAGCGGAAGAAGTTTACATGGACATTCCGGCTGGACTTGAGACGACATCAAATTTCAACAAAGTTTGCAGACTCCGAAAATCCTTGTATGGTCTCAAACAATCTCCCAGGGCCTGGTTTGAACGGTTCACTAAGGCAGTAAAAGGGTACGGTTTTGTTCAATGTCAATCCGATCATACATTATTTGTGAAGCACTCCCTAGGAGGGAAATTGGCAATTATCATTGTTTATGTGGATGACATAATTCTAACAGGTGATCATGAAGAGGAAATTGGCTTACTTAAAACATTCCTAACAAAGGAATTTGAGATTAAAGATCTTGGAAATCTTAAGTACTTTCTTGGAATGGAAATTGCTAGGTCAAAGAAAGGTATAGTAGTCTCACAACGTAAATACGTTCTAGACTTACTGAATGAAACAGGGATGCTAGGATGCAAGCCGGCAGAAACTCCTATGGACACAACTATCAAACTAGAAGAAAGTGACGGTAGTGCACCAAGTGATAAAGGGAGATATCAACGTCTTGTGGGAAAACTCATTTATCTTTCTCATACAAGGCCAGACATCGGCTTCTCTGTTAGTGTGGTCAGTCAATTCATGAACAATCCAACCGAAAAACACATGACTGCTGTAACCAGAATATTGAGGTACCTAAAAAGGACACCGGGAAAGGGTCTCTTCTTCCAAAGAACAACAAATAGAAAAATTGAGATTTTTTCAGACGCAGATTGGGCAGGTTCAGTGACTGATCGAAGATCAACCTCTGGCTATTGTTCGTTTGTTTGGGGGAACACGGTTACATGGCGAAGCAAGAAACAATCAGTGGTAGCCCGTAGTAGTGCTGAAGCAGAATTTCGTGCTATGGCCCTAGGTATTTGTGAGGGAATCTGGTTGAACAGACTGTTAGAAGAATTACGGGTTCCATCTGAGCATCCCATGGTTTTATACTGCGACAACCAAGCCGCCATCAGTATCGCTAAGAATCCGGTTCATCATGATCGCACTAAACACGTGGAGATAGATCGACACTTTATCAAGGAAAATATTGAAGAAGGAGTTTTTCAAGTCAACTACACTCCAACAAACTGTCAAAAAGCTGACATTCTCACCAAAGCTCTTGCTCAAGTTAACTTCGAAGATCTGACGGACAAATTGGGAATGATTAACATCTACAATGTCGCTTGAGGGGGAGTGTTGAAAATCAAGCTACTTTTATTGTTAATAATATATTCATCAGATGCCATATGCATCAAGCTACTTTTCTTTGTTTATTTCATATGCTTTCGGCTCCTTTTCTTTGTTTATGTTGTATGCTTTCGGTGGTTATTACTTTTATTTGTTTATTGTGTATGCTTTCATGATGTTGTCTAGACACACCATCATCAGGTTGTATAAACCTCCTATATAATGGAGTAGCATCGTAAGGCTTAATGTATTGAAACACAGAGCCTATTTGCTCTTTCTCTTTCAATCAATCTCTCAATATTTATTTACTCTCTCAATATTTATTTCAGTCACATTGTGTCTAAGCACGAAATAGAGGTTGACAAAGCAAAAGTCAATTTAATTTCTGGCCTTCCCCTGCCTACTATTGTGCACCAAGTACGTTCCTTTCTAGGACACGCAGGTTTCTACCGCAAATTCATCAAGGTGTTCAGTAAGGTTTCACGCCCTTTGTGCAATCTTCTGGTTAAGGACACCCCCTTTGTCTTTGATGATGCTTGTTTAGCAGTATTTGAAAATTTGTGGGCTTCTCTATCTATAGCCTTGATCATACAGTCACCTGATTGGTTTTTACCCTTTGAAATCATGTGCAATGCATCTGACTATGCAATCAGTGCAGTATTAGGCCAGAGAGTGAATAAAAAGTCTCATGTCATTCACTACGTAGTAAGACTCTTAATGATGCCCAATTGAACTATACCACCACTGAGAAAGAGTTGCTAGCTGTTGTCTTTGCCCTAGACGAATTCCGGTCATATCTATTTGGTTCTAAGATTATAGTCTTCACTGATCACACTGTTTTGCTGCATTTGCTTTCCAAAAAAAAGACTAAACCTAGGTTGATTAGGTGGATACTTTTGTTATAAGAATTTAATTTTGAGATTCGGGATAAGAAAGGTTGTGAGAATGTGGTAGCAGATCATCTCTCTTGTATTTTAGTTGAGTACACTTGTGACCCATCAGCTTTGCATGATTTATTTCTAGATAAGCAATTTTTAATTGTGTTACAAGTAAAACCTCTGTGGTTTTCTCACATAGTGAACTACTTGGCCATTAATCAACTTCTTGTCCATTGGTCTAAGCAAGATAGGGATCGTTTCTTTCCCCAAATTAAGTTATATTTTTTGAAGGATCTTGAGTTGTTCAAGTATTGTCTGGATCAAGTGATTCGACAGTGTGTGCCCGAGAGTGAAATCCATAGCATTCTTACCTTTTATCATTCTGGAGCATGTGGCGGCCACTTTAGTAGGCAAAAGACAACTGCCAAGTTTTTACAAAGCGGGTTTTATTGGCCCACCATTTTCAAAGATGCCTATGCTTTTTGTAGCACTTGTTTGACTTGTCAGCAAATGGGTTCCATATCTCGTCGAGACATGATGTCAATGTCCCATATCCTTGTTATAGAGATTTTTTATGTTTAGGGCATCGATTTTATGGGTCCATTTCCACTTTCATTTGAGTACATTCTTGTGGCAGTAGACTATGTCTCCGAGTGGGTGGGGGCAGTAGCTACTAGGACAAATGATCACAAAGTTGTGGTTAAGTTCCATCATGACACCATATTTTGTCATTTCGACTTTCCACGAGCAATCATTAGTGATGGTGGGAAACACTTTTGTAATTGATTTTTTGAAGCCTTGGTAAAAAATGTTTCATCACCCACAAAGTCGGTACTCCCTATCATCCTCAAACCAATGGTCAAGTAGAAATGTCTAATAGGGAGATTAAGCACATCCTTGAGAAGACAATGAGGCCACATATAGAGGATTGGTCGAATTATTTGACTGATGCTTTTTGGGCCTATTGCACAGCCTGTGAGACCCCTATAGGAATGTCCAGGGTCTTCTATATAAGAAAGTATGTCACTTTCCACGAGCAATCATTAGAATGTCCCCTTATAAGATAGTATAGCAATGATGCCTATGAAAATGCTAGGATTTACAAAATTAGAACCAAAGCATTTCAAGACAAGCACATCAATCGTAAGACTTTAAGCCTAACTAAAAGGTGTGACTTTTCAAATCTAAATTGTGCCTCTTTCCTAGTAAGCTTTGGTCTTGTTAGGATGGTCTTTTTGTGGTCATTGAAGTATTCTCAAATGGTGCGATAGAAATTCAAAACCCCTGTGATCGTCAGATATTCAAAGTTAATTGTTAGCGTTTGAAACCATACATAGAGGGTATTCATGATAGGAAGACAATTAAGTCCACTGTCTTGGTGGAACCTGTTTATCAAACCAATTGATTTGCTCTTTAGTCTGGCTGAAGACGTTAAACTTAGCACTGCATTAGAGGCAACTAATGGTTCAATCTTGTGTTCAAGCGATCTGGTGTGTGAAAAATCTTAAGTTACCTCTTGATGTCAAGTTCATCATTTTGATAAAGGTTAAAGAGGCCTTTGAGCAAGAAATTAAGGATAAACAATTGTTGTCGTTTAATGGTAATAGGATTTTGGCTATTAAACGTAGAACTAAAAGGCTTGGTTGCTGTTATAGATGTGGAAGGTTTACTTATAATTCAGTTAGAAGGGAAAATGGAAAACCTTACAAGGGTTTGCAGCTACCTTCAGCAAGGCAAATGAAAAGGGTTAACCTTAGTAGGGAACCGCTGAGTAGGACCAAAGAAATTTGGTCTGAGACAGGTTACTTAAGGGATGACTAGTCCGAAGCTTTAAACTGTCTTGGAATCTGACGTTAAAAGACTAATTTGTCACTGTTGTTGTCAATCCTTTATGGTATGTGCCATTGAAAACAATGTCAAATAAGTTGGGGGAAAAGAGTTCTTGTGTGTAATATTTCTTTTATTTTTGAAAAAAAAAAATTTCTTTTGTTGAATATTTCTTTTGTTTTTAAAAATAAATATAAAAAAAAATTATTCTAGGTCTTTGCGACAAGCAGATGTTAAAGAACTTGATAGAGAGTCAGTTAGAAAGTAATCATTGTTCACATTGATGGTCAGTTGTTAGTTTTTGGAATGTGTGTTTTTCGTTCATTTCCTTATCACGTCCGGACACTAATTTTAGTGAAGGATAGTGAGGTGAAGACCCTGGAAATCCGAGATTCAAAAGCCAGGTCTCTTCATGGAAAAAGTTCTCTGTCCAAGAAGTAGAGAGCAAAGAGAATATTTTACTGTTTGGAAGGGAGAATTCCACATGACCAAACAAATCCAATTTCAAAAAAAAAAAAATTTATTGACTAGATCAAAATGGGGCAGAGTAAAACTCATGAATGTGGCTTTGAGACGTCCATTTCTGATCTATTGTTAAGTTACAAGGTTAGGGAGATTGTAAGAAATTGGATTCGGGATAAAGGGACGTATCATTGTTGTCAAATCACTTGCAGCGTTCCTGTTTACCGTAGACATTGTTAAGGATTGTTTGTTAGTTAAAAAAAAATACTGTTATGTACAAATTTTTTGGATTGTTGATTTTGAATTATATATTTGTTTTTAATTTCTAATCCTTTTGCAGGAAAGATTTCCTTCAAGTTGAAGAGGGGACATCTTTCTTTTGCATCACATTTGCGGTATTTTCAAAGGATATAAGTGCCTATATGGTGAAAGATCTAAACAAACCTTACTTCGGGAATAGCTGAGTAAAACAAAAGTAATTTTGTTTGAGACATGTTACAGTAGGATGTAATTGACAATTTTCACTAAAGAACTTTATCACAGTAAGCCTTGGAATTTGGCTCTAAAAGACCATTTCATTTGAAATTTATGTCTTATTTGTTATTTTTGTTTCATGCGGTTTTTTTGTTTTTTTTTTTGTTTTTTGTTGTGTATGACATTTTTCTATTAGAAAAAAAATGAGCGATGATTGTATTGTTTCTTCTTTATTTTGTGTGTGGGGTAATTATAGCAATCCGGGCTTAGACCCGACCTATTTATTGCCTTTAAACTCGGGGAACCACATCCGTAGCGGTCGTCTTTCCCTCTTTTCTTGTTGGATTTTGGCTTGAGGGTGACACCAGCCTTGGCGGTGTCGACACCATCTTGTTGTTGTGCCCTTAAAGTGGCTACTGAAATTTTGGGTCGACACCAGGCTTAGAGGTGTCGACATTTACCCTGTTACTGGCCTCTGGGGTTGACACCAATCTTGGTGGGGTCGACCCTTCCATCGCTGCTTTGTCCTGGATTACATACTAAAATATAGGGTCGACAACACTGTCGCCTAGGGTCAACCTTCGTGTGTTACAAAACATTAGTGTCTCAGATTTTCTTCCTAAGGGTCGACACCACTATCGTAAGGGTGAACCTCTGTGAGTCTTTTTCTAGATTTTGTTCGGCTTGGGCCCTACTTTTTAGGGATTCTTGACTTGTTCTTTTCATTTGACCTTGGAGCTATTATTTTATTAATACCTAGCCATTATAAATAGGTCTCAAAACATCTTCCTCTTTTTTTTTTTCCACCTCTTTTCCCCTTTCACCCCGTGACTCTCTCTCTCTCTCTCTCTCTCACTCTCAAAGTTCACTTTTTCTCACTTAGACCTTTAGATCTAGTCACCTAGAGGTACCATCTCACCTTGGTCCTTTTAAATAGATAGTAGATCATCTCAAGAGCTTCCTTTTGATCTAAGTGGCTCGTAGTTTCGTTCATGTTTGGTTTTTTCGAGTTCTTCTCTTCCATCTTCTAAGCTTGATATAAGGATTCTTCGCACTTACTTATGAGTTTTAACTTAGTTATTTATTTTTATAAAACCACTTTGTGAAGGAAATGGATTTTTGAACAATCTCAGTTTTGGTTCAAAAACAAAATAGGGGTTTTCAAATGGTTTATTGGGTATGATTGTGGATGGATGTTTATTGTTGAGATATGATGAAATGAAGGATTTTTACCTTGGAAAATGGTTTTATGAAGTAAAAAGGGTTTTTGCCCCAAAAATCTCAAATGTATTGATAAATGGATTTGATATTGAAATGGTGACATTGAGTTGTTATGGATGATGATGGTAGAGTTCAATATGTATTATCACTCACATCTTGAAATTGGAAAAGTTTATCTTTAATGAAATTATCTATTTGTTTAGAGATATTTGTTTTGGGCTATTGGTGGAGGATAACTATGATTGTTGTAGAAATTGCATGGGAATTAGGAGAATTGAAAACTAATTTCTCATCCATTTGCATTGAGCATTGTTGTATATTTATTTCCTGGAAATGTATATTATTTGAGAAAATAGATGAATTTGGGAAGGAGTTGTTACATCAAATAAGTTAGCCGGTGTGTCCAGGGTGAAAGTCCCAAAAACTGCACGTATACATGGGTGCCGATCCCGTGGACGAAACATCCATAAAATAACAATAGTAGTGCTTGTATAGTCTACATTTACATGGGTGCCGATTTACAGTTTCCCACGGATGAAATTTCCATGAAATGTGATACTTGTTTTAGAGATTCCCAAAGATATGATTCACTATCCTGTTTTCCATTGCAAGGAGAATGTTTTATGAACTGTGATATAAACCTGTCATTACATGGTCGAAAGAGATATAAAACATTTTGTTACTAGTATTGTATGTGTATTTATCTTTGTTAAGATTCATATATTATGTTGTATTATTTCTATTGAGCTTTAGCTCACCCTATGTGGAAAACCAATTTCAAGTATTGATGATATACCTTCGCCAAGGCAATAGCTTGGAAGGACCTGGAAGCAAGAGCTTCATTTTGTTTATTTTGTTGTATTTATTTGTACAAGCCTAGGGCTTTAATTGTATTGGATTTAAATCTATTTTATTGTAACCAAGCATTGTCTTGGAACGCTGTAAGCCTTTAGGGCATTTTTTTTGCTTGAAGTTCATTCTATTGTGTAACATATGCTATAAATTCAGGAATAGGCTTGTGAATGTATATACACATATGTTACTCTTTTGTAAACTTAATTGGAACTTAATGGAATATGATTACCTTCTTAGTGTTGTCATTTATTAATATGGTATTTGGGTTATTGTGTTTATTTCGGGGAGTCACAGTAATTAAGTTTAGACGTAATTTTGTTACCTTAGGATTATAATTTTATCTTAATTCATTGCACTATTTCTCATTATAATACTTATTTTATAGCGATTCTAGTTTAGACCCGACCTATTTTGTTTTCCAGACTTAGGTTTCATGGTTTCGTATTGTTGTTCATGTCTTGCTTCCCTTATACATCTTTAAATTTGGTTATTGGATTGTAGTGGTTGTGTTTGGAACGGGTTGTGTTTGGAACGGGTTGGTTGCTTAATTTTCAAACCTTTGTTGCCCAGAATTTTGCTCCTCCGCTCAAGCGGCACTTCTTACGCTCGAGCAGGTTTTGTGAACTCTCAGTACTTCTGCAGGTCTGCAAAACTACTGGGAGAGTGTATTTTACGCTCGAGCGGTTCCTTCTACGCTCGAGTGGCCTTTCTTACGCTCAAGTGTTAGTCTGTTGTCTGCAAAACTACTGGGAGTATGCATTCTGTGCTCGAACGTCACTTCTTGCGCTCGAGTGGAACAACTTGTTGTGTCTGACGCTCGAGCGTCACTTTTTGCACTTGAGCGAACTGTGTGTATATCAGATCACAGCAGTACCTTTTAACATCACCTTTTCATATCTTTTTCTCTCAAAACCCTAGATATAGAGCCTCTCTCTCTAAAACCTACATTCTCTCTACATTTTCACCTAGATTTAGTGATTTGTTTACCCGTGTGCCTTTGTTAAAAAGGTAGAGCGTCTCAAGGGCTACGTTTTGATCCGAATAGTACTTGGTTTCGACATCTTTGAAGTTCCTCCATTGCTTCATTTGGTCTTCTAAACTTGAGGTAGGGACTTTCTACACTCTCTTATGAGTTTTAACTTAGTTATTTGTTGATGTGTAAGAAATATTGGAACTTGGGGTGATTTTGAACAAATCTAGGGTTTTGGTTTAAAATCAAAAGAGGGGTTTTCAGACGTATGTCTGAAAATTGGTTATGGGAGTAGATGTGAGGTTGTATTGTGATAAATTCGTTGATTTTGATACCCGGGGCGGATTTCAGAAGAACGGGGAATTTTTCCCTAATTGTCCCAAATAGTTATTTTGTATAACAATATGAAATTGGGTGGATGCTTATATAAATGGTGGAGTTGGGTATGTATTACCTCTCACTTATGGAAATTTGGATAATTTATCTGTCTTGAAGATTGTATATCTGTTTAAAAACATTTGTTTTAGGTTATCGGTGAAGGATAGTTATGATTGTTGTAGAAATTGCATGATGATTAGGTGAATTGAAAGTGATCTCTTATCCGTTGTCATTGAACATGACTATGTTTTAATACATTGTAAATGTATGTTGTGTGCGAGGAGAAAGGGGATGTACTCCATGCTTGGGAGAAGAAAAGAGATGGACTCCATTAAATTAAGTTGGCCTGTGTGTCCAGGATGAAAGTCTCGAAAACCGATGTATACATAGGTGCCCGTTCGCGCAGACAAAATATCCGTAAAATGCCAAATGGAAGTGTTTGTATAATGGTTGTGTTTGTTTGAAACCCATTGAGTTGTACACTTAAATTTGGTTATCATGAAATGAAATAAAATGAATTGAGGTAACTTGAATTGTGATATAAAGCTTGGCATGGCATAGTTTTACAAAAGAGTTATATATGATTTTTATCATAGGCATTGAATATGAATCTCATACTTATATTTTCGTTAAGATTCATATATTGTGTTCGATCGTTTCTACTAAGCTTTGGCTTACCCTATTTGGAAAAAACCATTTTCAGGTGTTGGAGATATGCCTCCACCAAGACAGTAGTTTGGGGAGATTTGAAGCAATAGCTTCTTTTTTATTGTATTTGCTTTGCATAGCCAAGGGCTTAATTGCATTGAGTTAGACTCATTTTTGTTGTAACCAAGCAATGACTTGAAAAGATGTAAGCCTTTAGAGCAGATGAATATTTGTTTAGCTTTCATTACTTTTCACTATTTGTAACATATACTGTAGATTCAGGATGAGCTATTTATGAATGTATATCGCATGTGTCACCTTTTATATATTAACTCTGATTAATGAAAGTACTTTGTTTCAACTTTATTTCCGCCTATGAGATGGGTTTATCATATTTATTTTGGGGCGTTACACATTTATTTCATACTGGGTCTGATCACGTGCACGTCATTACACAAATATTACTTGACTGATTTTGGGACACGGCCTTTGAAAATCTTGATGTCATAACCCATGTGAGATTTTGAGCCTATCATTATTTTTGGAGGGTTATTCAACATTTACTCTTAATTTTTCTTTGACAGCTCATTATGTCGTTGTAAGTCTCATTATTCTATCAAATTGGTCGAAAAATATTGAAGTCATCATTTTTATGCCGTTTTGTCCTTGTAACATATGGATCATGCTATATTTTGATAAGTGATTTTAGGTCATCTTTCTTTGTTTGAGCCTTATTAAAAATAAAAATAAAAAACATTTCTCGTTTCAATTATCCCTTGTTAGCCCGTTGAGCCTATATATAATTTTTTGTAATTCATTTAGCCATTTCCTCTAGTGTCTCAAGAATGGATTTTGTCTATTATTTTCGAAGGAAGCTATCTTGTGAGTCGAACAAGGAGATTATCAAAAAATATAAAAAATATAAAAAGTTTGTATTTACTCCAATGTTTAAAATAAATAAAAAAAATTAATAACATGAAGAGTATTAAAGATGGTTGTGAATAACATGTAAAAAATGGAGTTAAAAGGGCGAGTTAGTCTTAACTGCTATACTTCGTAATAGTAGTTGTTACCGGTTTTATTCATTTTATTTTGGTGTGTAAACGACAGCATCACATTCCAATGCCTTGAACTACCATTTATATCTAATCCTATTTTGATCAAACACATCTTAAGCTTCCATTAACAAATCCCAAAATCAATTATTTGAAGAATCATAAAATGAAAATAATTTCATGGCACACTCTCTCACTCTAAATTTTTTTAATAGAGAAATCCAAAATTAATTTTGTTATCCCAGGTAGGCACCCAAGAGGGGGTAAATTAGGTTATTAAATAAATTGCTAAATTAAAAATTAACCCAAATAACAAATAAATAAAATTGCTCAACAATATAAAATGAGAAATGTTATGTATCCCAAATACTTTACCAAACCTCTCACACGGGGTGAGATTTACAGAAATCTACATGTGTGTGGGTCCCACACCCATGTGAGAGGTTTGGTAGAATATTTGGCGTCCCTAGTATAACTTATATAAAATAGAGTAATGAAACAAAATGAGCAAAGGGAAGAGAAAGCAAACTCAACGATTTATAATGGTTTGGCATGCCGGGCCTATGTCCACTCCCCAAGTATCCTCCTTAAGAATTTCTCCACTATTCTTCAAATAGTAATTACACCACTAGCTTCACAAGTGCTAGTGAACCTTTACAACAAGTGACCAATCTTGATCACTCCAACTAGTTTAGAATCCGGTGCCTAGTCACACCTAATCCAAGTAATTTTATCCCAAAAAATCCCTCATAAAAACTCTCTTTACAAGAATAATAAGAGTAAGGGATAGAAAACATTTTTATAATTTTGCTTAACTCTCAACAAATTTTCTTACAGAAAATATAATTCAAAGAAGCACAATACAATATTTGAGAATATTTCAATATAATAGATTTTTTGCTTCTTCACTTCTTATTTTTCCAAAACCAAAACAATTCTATATATACTCAAAAATATATCCGTTGGAAAGAGATGCTCCTTCGCTTCAGATCACAAGGTCCAACATGTGGGAATAACTTTTCAAAAATGGCAGACAAAGGAATTAAATTAAATGCCAAGTCGCTTTCGATGAATAGTGAAAACAGTAACTTAATATTTTTTCTTCCAAACCTTACAAATTTCAAAAGTTACATAGTAACTTGAATAGTAACTTTTCAATTAAAAATTATATGATACACAGTAAAATCTATTTAAATAATATTTATAAAAGATACATCATACAACATATATTTTAATAGATAATATTTTGTGTCAAAGAATATAAAATATGTATATTAAAAAATCATAATTTATCCCATAATATTTCAGACATCATCAAAATCAAACTATATGAATAACAATCTCTCCCTTTTTGATGATGCCAATACAAGTATGAATTTGACACAAAATTTCATAGTAATAAAGGCAACATAAAAAATTTCAACAATCATAATACAAACATTTATTTGCATTATATTTTCTCCCCATCTATTAACAGTTTCTTTGTGAACTAAATTTATATATAAATCATATTTCTTCTCCCCTTTGAGATCATCAAAATAAAAGGTTAATATAGGTGAGAAGAATCAAATTTTGAAATAAATGCAACAAAAAATATTTATCAACAATAATGCATGCATTTATTTTCTCCCTCTTTAAAACATCTTTACCAAAATCATATGACATTGTTATAACTTCTCCTGTTTGACACAATAAAAACATTTGTCCAGATTAGGAGTAAAGAAATTTAGAGTAATTTTGGAATATATTTTTAAGAAACTCTCCTTGAGATTATGTGTATAATCAGAATATAATTTTTCATAAAACTCCCACTAAGATGATGCTTTCTCTTTAAACATATTTCCCTCCTGGAGCATTTTCAAATATATAAATTGCACCATAAGATTTAAAATATAAGTTTATACAATTTCTTCATTTTAAAATGTACCACATATAAAATGACATGAAAAATATTACATTTAATCAATATATTACATCATCAAAATCAAATGTGATTCAATAAAGATAATCAAAATAATGACAAAAGTCACATTCTTTCAAACATTATTGTGCATAAAAAATCATATTTTTTGAAAAAAAATATAGCCATCTTTTTAGTAAAAACATCAAAATAGTAATAACTTTGTTTTCTTCTCTTTTTCTTTTATCTTTTGTGTCATGGTTAAAATATAATGTATATATGGTATAGTATGACAATCATGTATGTATTGGAATAAAATATTCATATATGCAAGAGAGTAGAAATTTTATACAAAATATTCATGAATGTATTGGAATCAAAATATTTTGAGATTGGAAAACTGACTTTTACCGAAATTACCCATACCAATTATCTCCGTTCGTGTCTTGAACAGTTTTTTGTCCAAAATACTATTTTTGTCTACTGGATTTCAACTTTAAGCGCACCTACCAAAATAAATAAATAAATAAATAATTAGTTTTTTATTTTGGTACCCAATCTTTTTGGATCTATGACTGTTAATTTCAAGATTAATTGATTTTGGAATCCATTTTATTTTTGTTCCATGTAATCCTTTTTTAAATTGACATGATGAAATTGAGTGACCATTCCTATTACAATAGTGACACACAATATTAGGATTACTAAATGATGATGCTTTAACAAAGAAATTTTTATAAAAAATTTGATTCTTGTGGGGTTTGAACCCAATACCCGCTTTGTCAAAAACACATTTTTGATTTTCAAGTAATTTATTTAAATTTTCTTTCCCTTATGTGAATTTAAAAATTATTTTATTTATCTTCTATATTTTCTTTTAAAGAATTATTTTCAATTTTCAAATCATTTGAAGAATTTTTTAAAGAATCATTTTCCTTTTTTAAACTTTCTTTTTTATTTTTTAAAGTTTCATTTTCATTTTTATTTTTCAAAACATCATTTTCATTTAAAAGACATTTATTTGATTTTTCGAGAAAATATTGTTTTGAAATAATCTTTTGAAATCATCATGTAGCTCCTCAATAAAATCTAATAATTCATCATATGTAGGAGAATTTGTATTTACCTCTTCATCTTCAACTCCCATGAAACAAATATTTGTCACTTTGTTGTCATTGCTTTCTTCATTAAGGTAATTTATATCATCATCATCTCCACATGCAAATTTCACTTTTTTTGTGATTTTATTTTCTTGAGTCGTGACTTCGTGTGTGACTTCTAATTTTTCCCAAATCACTTTTGCCGTGTCACAAGTACAAATTCTATCATATTCATTACGATCAAGTGCACAATATAAAATATATTTTTCTTTAGCATTTATTTGAATACTTCTAATATCATCCTCATCCCAATTCCTCTTTTATTTTAGGAATTTTCTTTCTATCTCCGATTTTGGAAGGAATAACTGGACCATTTTTAATAATCTTCCATACCATGTAGTATGTCCCTTGAATGTATATTATCATTCTATTTTTCCAATAATTGTAATTTTCACCAATAAAGTAGGGAGGGTTAGAAGGTGAGCAACCATCAATAATTTGTATTTCTATAATGACTGTCATTGATCAACTCTAAGACTGTTAAGTCAAAAAATAAATAAGAGCCTGTACTCTGATACCAATTGTTATCACAGGTAGGCAACCCAAGAGGGGGTAAATTAGGTTATTAAACAAATTGCTAAATTAAAAATTAACCTAAATAATAAATAAATAAAATTGCTCAACAATATAAAATAGAGTAATGAAATAAAATGTGCAAAGGGAAGAGAAAGCAAACTCAACGATTTATAGTGGTCCGGCATGCCGGGCCTACATCCACTCCCCAAGTATTTTCCTTGGGAATTTCTCCACTATTCTTCAATAGTAATTACACTACTAGCTTCACGGGTACTAGTGAACCTTTACAACAAGTGACCAATCTCGATCACTCCAACTAGTTTAGAATCTGGTGCCTAGTCACACCTAACCCAAGTGATTTTATCCCAAAAAATTCACTCACAAAAACTCTCTCTTTACAAGAATAATAAGAGTAAAGGATAGAAAATCCTTTTACAATTTTGCTCAACTCTCAACAAATTTTTTCACAGAAAATATAACTCAATGAAGCAAAATACAATATTTGAGAATATTTCAATATAACAAATTTTTGCTTCTTCACTTCTTAGTTTTCTCAAACCAAAACAATTCTATATATACCCAAAAATATTTTCATTGGAGAGAGATGCTCCTTCGCTTCAGATCACGAGGTCCAGCACGTGGGAATAACTTTTTCAAAAATGGCAGACGGAGGAATTGAATTAATAGCCAAGTCACTTTCGATGAATGGTGAAATGCACAGTAACTTAATATTTTTTCTTCCAAACCTTACGAATTTCAAAAGTTATACAGTAACTTTTCAATTAAAAAAATATATGATGCACAGTAAAATCTATTTAAATAATATTTGTAGCAAATACATCATACAACGTATATTTTAACAGATAATATTTTGTGTCAAAGAATATAAAATATGTATATTAAAAAATCACAATTTATCCCATAATATTTCAGAAATCATCAAAATCAAACTATATGATTAACAAATTTCATTTAGTAAACCATGAATAAGTACAAAAGTGTGACCCTTGATTTTACGTGTCTTTATTTAATAAGAGTATCTCCAATAGTTTCTATTACTTTATTTCTTTTAGCTAAAAATACGAAAATAACTACCCAAGCAAACTCCCAAAACAACATATAGCAAGCCTCTCCAAACTTTATAAAATAAAATAAATAAATAAATAACATTATTTCAATCTTCTCACTAACCTCTCTCAAATCAGTTCCAAATGGCTCTCATTTCTGCCTCAAACTTAGCACCGCCTCTCATTTATCTTCAGTCATTTCCTCTATCTCTAGGTCTAGTCTGAATTGTGCTAAGAGTTGTCAATGTCCGCCCAAACCTAAATTGTAACTCGATGTTGTCTATTCAAACCCAACCCGAGTTAAGCTCGAGTTTCCATAATTGCCTATGAAATTGAGGGTTTTTTTTTATAAAAAAAAAAAAAAAAAAAAAAAAAAACTAGGTTGATTAATTTGATAATATTTTAACTCTACTAACATTTTTTTGGTAAAATTATTAATAACATTAAAACAAATAATTTATATAATGCGATAAATGAGAATACAGGAACTGATGCGCCGTTGTGATGGCTTTTCTAATTTACGATTAAAAAAATGAGAAAATTTTAAGTTGTGTTACTTATGTATATATAGTGAATTAACCTATCAATCCAAATTAGTTTAATATCATTCAATGACTAATAATTTATATGTATATTTAATATTGTTATATATTTATATATAAAATTTGAGTATCGGATTGCTCGGGCTATGTAGTGTATCTATCCAAGTTTGTCCAAATTTAATTTGGACTTTTAACTTTCGGCCCTAACCTATACCAAATTAAAAAATATGTTATCCAAATTCCAAAAATTTTGAGTAAGGTTCAAGTTGCTCAAATTGAACTCATCCAAATTATACCCTAGTTGTTATGGTATGGTCAGAGAAAATGGAGAAGAAAAGAAGAAAGTATAATAATTGAGAGAGGGGTAAGGGAGCTTGTTATGGTAAGAATGGATGTAATTGGTAGTGGGGGATTAAAATAGAAGAGAAGAGAATAGGAAGGAAAAGAAATAGTTTAGAGAATGACTTGTTGAGAAAGATAGAGATTTCAAAGAGAAATTCAATTTGGGACAAGACTTGTAGGTGTCAAAGATGATGGAATAAGGTCGGATTGGGTGTGGTTAACCACACTATTCTAAAAAAAAAGTAAGAATATGGTCAAGTGTAATTATGAGTTTAAAAAAAAAAAAGAAAAAAAAAAGAAAGAGATATTTGGTGAAAGCCTCTCCGTTATAGAAGTATTTTTCCAAAAGCACAGGAAATTTTATTTCTACACACCTATTTATCTATGTGTACACACTTAATAAAATATTATTTCAATGACAATTTTATCCTGAAACAAAATGACCATAATTAACACAAAGACGCACCCTTAATATTAGATCAAAGTTTTCTCTGTACACATCTTTTAAAAATAAAACAAAAAATCTCAGTGCATATCTTTTGAGTAAAAAAAAAAAAACACTAAGGCCTCGTTTGGCAAGTGCCCCTTTTAGTCAAAAAGTCAAAAAGTTACTAAAAAATCAAAAAGCCAACAATCCATACCAAAAAGTCAAAGATTTCTTTTTCTCTCTACTTTTTGCACATCTTTTCATAAAAAGTCAAAAAGTCATTTCAAACATACTAGTTTTTTTTATATCACATTTTAGCCAAAAAGCTAAAAAGTTACTTAAAAAAGCCTGTTCCCAAACGAGACTTAAATCCTAGTTTTTCCATTGTTTCTTACTTCATCCATTGTTTTTCACTTTCCTCATTGTTTCTCATTAGCTCACTTCGGAAATCAAGTTTCAAACCAAAAATATTAATTCGGAAATCAATTTTTGAAATAAAAATAGTTAAATTTGGAAATTAAGTTTTAAAATTTTATAAGATTCTTAGAAGTTAACAACTGAACAAACTTCTTTTATTCAGAAAACTAGTACTGAATGGTGAAAACCAATTTTCTTCCAAGAAATTTCAAGGGTTTATGGAAAACGAGGGTTTATGGAAAAAACAAAAGAAAAAATCAAATGCAATGGATTAAAATGACCATAATCGAAAATATAATTGTGAATCTTCAAATGCACTATCCCATGGTTGAATCTTCAAATACAAAGGAGATACTTACCTTCAACAATGCAATGGAGTGTCTTCAATGGAGTTGGGTCTTCCCAGATCTTCAATGGAGTTCTTCACCGTAACTATTTAAGAGTGTCGTGGGTGTGGTTGTGTGGGTGTATAGATGGGGGTGGATGCCGTTAGACAATCTTCACTATATTCGAAGAAAGGATTAGTGAAAGGAGAAAGTCTGTCTGATTACAAAAATCAAAACAGTATATAAAAAAATAATAATAACATATTCTTATTTTATTACAAAAACAAAACCAGAATCTGAAAAAGGAAAAAATTAATAAAACAGAAAAGTAAACTAATCACTTACCTTATTATTTTCTCGAACAAAAATTTGATCAAGTCCAGTGTTAAACACTGTGTCCTTAAGACAGATTCGTCCTCTCCAGGGTGCTCACAGATATTGGACTTCTATCTTCCAAGATGAAATGATCAACAACAACTAGTAGCAGCACTACCAACTTATTGTCCAACGAACACACTTTGTGTTTATACTCTTTTTGACATGGAATTTATGCAGCAAGATGCAAGAATTAAAAGCAGAGAAGAAGAACGAAAAATGAATACAAAATCTAAATGAGGGGCTGTCTATTTATAGATGTACTGGTGGCTATTCAGAATGACTTCAACAGGTACCAAACCTATTCAGACAGACTTGAATAAGTACAGTACATGTCCGGGTTTAAATTTAAATAGATAATGCATCTGTTCGGTTGAAGAAAAATAGTGAAGAGGTACAAGGGACCAAACTACTAACGTTTTAGAAACGTTGGGGTCATTTCAAAATTAAGTTTGAATTTCAAACCGAAATTCAAATTCCAAAGGGTAAGAATTTAGTTTTAGAAAAAATAAAATTCAAATGTTTTTTGCCCAAAAAGATAAGCATTAGACCGGACAAGCCCAACCCAACCTCACACTACGCACCCGCGCCCCAGCCCAACCTAACCGACCGGACGGACGAAAGGACAGCGGTGCGCGCACGCATGTGTGTTTGTTTTGGGTCTAATTGGTCTAGCCTACTTTGCCCATAACCTCACCATTCTACAAAACTTAGGTACCCCTTGGGGCCCTCCCCAAGTTGTAAAGCCAAGGCTTATACCCCAACAATGTTAGCCTAGCCAAGCAATGTGGGACAAGCTTTTCTTCCTCCAAATTTGGGAAGCCCACCAAAACACCATTTTCATGGAGTTTACTTTGGCTTCAATTTCCCATTCACCCGAAAATGGTTTTGAACAACCAAATATACTATGGGAATTACAACGCGGCACAGAACGCATTACCACCAATACCCGCCAACCTCAGCGTATGGGTCCCACTTAAAAAATAGACCAAAGTTCAAGAAAAATCTATTTTTTTTTCCAAAACCATTCTTACAATCCCCTACGTGAATGGAATTTTATGACAACAGAAATGCAACAGCATGCAAAATTTGTCGAGAGAGTATAAATCAAAAATATCTTGTATCAGGATAGGTAGCTTTCAGCCTTGAACCTTCCCTAGTGATAACCTATGAGACTTACTAGCTAACCAATGGACATGATGCCTTGAATTATTCAGCCGTTAGTGTAAGCCAAGATAATAGATTTCACATCAAATATCTTCTGACATATCGTTGTTCTCACAGTTGTGTTCATTTTGGCCTTGAACACTCCTGGTTGTTTGTGAGTGCTTCTAGAGAATTTAGCCTCTTCATTCTCATAGAATCGGTCCCAGTTCGACACTCATATAGGTAATTCTTATTGTGAGCATGTCTTATACTAGTCTTGATTTTTATACTTAAATCAAGATATAAACAATCATTAAAAGAAAAACTTATCCTTAACCCCTGCATGCAACATATGTTGCAGATATCACTCTCACCATAGAAATGGGTAGGGAATTTTAATCCCTTGGTGATTTTTGGCGAGCCAAACATAACTTAGTTGTCCTTTTGAACTTAGTTCTTGGGATCTCGAGTTATCTAAGTAGAGTTACCATTATGATGACTCTTATATAATAGGCTTTAATCCCATCCTCTTTCAATAAACTATACACTTGTTCTTTTGCCAAACCTTTCGTTAACGGATCCACAATATTATCTTTAGATTTTATATAATCTATTGAGATTATTGCACTTGAGAGCAATTTCCTTACGGTATTATGTTGACGACGAATATGTCGTGACTTACTATTATACATATGACTTTGTGCTCTACCTATTGTAGATTGACTATCACAATGAATGAAAATAGCTGGCATAGGTTTTGGCCACATTAAAGTGTCTTCTAAGAAGTGGCGAAGCCATTCTACTTCTTCTCCTGCTTTGTCTAAAACGATAAACTCAGATTCCATTGTGGATCGTGCGATGCATGTTTGTTTCGTGGATTTCTAAGAAACAGCAGCGCTTCCTAGAGTAAAGACATATCCACTGATGGATTTTGAATCTTTAGTATCCGATATCCAATTTGCATTATAATAGCCTTTGAGTATTACTGGATATTGAGTAAAGTTTAAGCCATGATCACGGGTAAATCTTAGCTATCTAAGAACCCGAATAATCATTTTCCAATGGTCTTCTCCGAGGTTACTAGTGTACCTACTCAATTTACTGACAGCATAAGCTATATCAGGACGCGTACAATTCATTAGGTACATTAGGCTTCCAATGATTTGTGAGTATTTTAACTGAGAAACCGCATCACCTTTATTTTTGATAAATAAAAGCTGATGTCTACAGGTGTTCTTGCTATATTCACATCATCCTTGATATATTTATCAAAAAATTTCTTAATATGATGAGATTGTGATAATGCATATCCATCAGTTGTTTTAGTAATTTTCATTCCTAATATAACATCTACGACTCTCATATCTTTTATATCAAATCTTTTATTCAGCATTTGCTTAGTTGATTTGATCATGTTTTGATTGCTTGCAATGATAAGCATGTCATCCACATAAAGACAAACGATGACATAACATTTGTCAGTATTTTTAACATAGACGCACTTATCACATTCATTTATCTTAAACCCATTAGTAAGCATAACGTGATCAAATTTTTCATGCCATTGCTTAGGAGCTTGTTTTAATCCATAAAGAGATTTTACAAGCCAACAAACTTTCTTTTCTTGCCATGGCACTACAACCCCTTTGAGTTGCTCCATATAGATCTCTTCATTTAGATCACTGTTTAAGAAAGCTGTCTTAACATCCATTTGATGTATCTTTAAATTATACAACGCTGCTATAACAATAAGCATGCAGATGGATGTTATTCTTGTCACAAGGGAATATATGTCAAAATCATCCAGACCTTCCTTTTGTCTATAACATTTTATCACAAGTCTTGTTTTATACTTGTCTATTGAACCATCTGCTTTCATTTTTCTCTTGAATATCCATTTATACCCAAGAGGTTTAGAACTGGGTGGAAGATCCATCAATTCCCAAGTATGATTTTGCATAATAGATTCAATTTCATTATTAACAGCCTCTTTCCACAAAAGTGCTTCAGGACCTAACATTGCTTCCTAAAAGCTCTAAGGCTCATTTTCTAACAGGTATGTTAGAAAATCTGGACCAAAAGATTTTGATATTCTCACTCTCTTACTTCATCTTAGTTCATTATCAATTAAATCCTGTTGGTCGAGACCATTACTAGTCTCTTGCATTTGATTATTATTAGTCTCTTGACTTTATGTATAATCATAAGTTTCTTTTCTGTGAACTTTATTCCTATCCTTTCTTGTAAGGAAAAACATGTTCAAAAAACAGAGCATTTCTTGACTCTGTAATAATGTTCACATGTATTTCAAGTATTTCTAATTTATAAGTCAAAAACCGATTTGCACTACTGTTATGCGCATAACCAATAAACACACAATCCATTGTTTTTTGTCATATCTTAGCCTTTTTGGGAATATGATCTTCTACCTTTGCCAAACACCCCCACACTTTTAAGTATTTGTAAGAAGATGGTTGACCTTTCCATAATTCATAAGGAGTGTTGTTAGTTTTCTTGTGAGATATCCTGTTGAGGACATAATTAGCAGACAAAATTGCTTCCCCCCACTAGTTCTGCAGTAAGCCTGAACTTAGTAACATGGAATTCATCATTTCCTTAAGTTTTCTATTCTTCCTTTCAGCAATTTCATTTTGATTTGGAGAATAGGGTGCTGTAGTTTGGTGAATAATGCCATGTTGTGTACAAAATTCATTTAAAAGTGCATCATACTCTCCACCCCTATCACTTCTAACCATTTTAACGGTTTTACCAAATTGATTTTCAATTTCAGTTTTATAGAGTTTTAACATTTCCAAAGCTTCATCTTTACTTCTAAGTAAATATATATAACAATATCTTATGCAATCATCGATAAAAGTTATGAAATACTTTTTGCCTTCTCTAGTTTGAACAAATTTAAGATCACACACATCAATATGAATTAATTCTAGAGGTTCGGCTTTTCTTTCAACCAATTTAAATGAAGCCTTAATTAGTTTTGCTTCTACACATATCTCACATTTGTGATTATGATCAATTTCAAACTTTGGTATATAATCCAAACCAATTAGTCTACGCAAAGCATCAAAATTCACATGTCCTAATTTACCATGCCATAAATTTGACTCAAGAATATAAGCAAAAGATGTGTTATTCTTATTCATAATAGATTTTGGTACAACAGTTATTATATTCAACTTGAAGAGATCATCGCTTATGTATCCCTTGCCTACATACATATCACTATTTGTTAATACAAACTTATCAAATTTAAATACAAGTTTAAAACCATTTTTACTTAGCAAAGAACCAGAAACTAAATTCTTCCGAATGTCTAGTACATACAGCACGTTGTTGAGGGTAAGTTCCTTCCCCGATCTCATCTTCAAGACAACTTTCCCTTGTCCAGCACAACAGAAGTAGACGAATTTTCCATGAATAGTTGTTCACCATTTGTAGCCTCATTATAAGTAGTGAACATCTTTTTCTCAGCACAAACGTGTCGAGTTGCCCCAGTGTCAACCCACCACTCCTTGGGATTTCCAACCAAATTAGCCTCAGATACCACAGTAAAGAGATTGATGTCATTTACCTCATCAGAAATGTAATCGACTTCTGTCACATTAGCTTGATTAGTGGTCATTTTGCTTGTACTTCCGCGATCCTTCTTAGGGTGTCAGCAATCAAAGGCACGATGTCCAGTCTTGCCACAATTATAGCATTTTCCTTTGAACTTTTTATTGCCATTGTTGTCATCTTGTTTAGGACCATCTCCAGCAAACTTCATCTTCATGTTATGTGGTTTGGGCACTTGTTCCACTACATTAGCCTTGGACTCAATGGGATTTTTACCATTTCTTTTTTCAGTCTTACGGTTATCTTCCTCAATTCTCAATCTTACAATCAGTTCATCCATGGTCATCTCTTTGCGTTTATGTTTTAAATAATTTTTGAAATCTTTCCAAGCTGGTGGTTTCCACTAATGCAGCAACTTGGAAAGACACACTAAGAGACATACCCTCAACATGAATATTATGCAAAATTAATTGAAGACTTTGAACTTGAGAAATTACTGTTTAAGAGTCTACCATAACAAAATCCAGAAATTTACTAACAACAAATTGCTTTGTACTGGCATCCTCTATCTTGTATTTTTTCTCCAAAGAATCTCACAATTCTTTTGCTATTTTTAGAAGACTGTAAACATTATACAACATGTTATCTAAGCCATTGAGGATGTAATTTCTGCAAAGAAAATCAGAATGTTTCCAGGCATCCACAGCGGCAACAACTTGCCGATTACTTTCACCCACTTTTAGTACTGGTGCATCTTTATGGAGAAACCGGGCAAGATTAAGAGTTGTAAGATAGAATAGCATTTTCTGCAGCCATCTCTTAAACTTTGTGCCATTAAATTTTTTCGATTTTTCTGCATGACTTATTGGAACTTGAACATGGTTTTGGGTAAGGACCGGAGTTGTTGTAACAATTGGATTTGGAGTACTACTTTCAATTGCAGAAACCATAATATCTTATTACAAAAATCAAAAAAAATCAAAACCAAAACACAAATTAATTTTCTAGTTACTAAAACCAGAACATAAGTCATAACACAAAATAATTTTACTTTTCTAGTTACTAAAATTAGAAAAATAAAACACAACAAAATAATTTTTCTTGTTACAAAAACCAAAAAATTATTTTCTTGGATTCAAATAAAACAACGTTATAAAACGAAATTATTAATACAATGAAGACTTATCAAAGAAAACAAGTTATGTCTTAAGATTGTTAGACAATCTTCACTGTATTCGAAAAAAGGATTAGAGAAAGGAGAGAGTCTGTCTGATTACAAAAATCAAAACAGTATATAAAAATAATAATAATAACATATTCTTATTTTGTTACAAAAACGAAACCAGAATCTGAAAAATGAAAAAATTAATAAAACAGAAAAGTAAACTAATCACTTACCTTATTATTTTCTCAAACAAAAATTTGATGAAGTCCAGTGTTGAACACAATATCCTTAAGACATATTCGTCCTCTCTAGGATGCTCACAGATATTGGATGTCTATCTCCTAGAATGAAATGATCAACGACAACTAGCAGCAGTACTACCAACTAATTGTCCAACAAACACACTTTGTGTTTATACTCTTTCTGATAGAGAATTTATGCAGCAAAATGCAAGAATTAAAAGCAGAGAAGAAGAACGAAAAATGAAGGCCTATCTATTTATAGATGTACTAGTGGCTATTCAGAATGACTTCAACAGGTACCAAACCTATTCGAACATATTTGAACAAGTACAGTACCTGTTCGGGTTTAAATTTGAACAGATAATGCATCTATTCGGTTGAAGAAAAATACTGAAAAGGTGCAAGGGACCAAACTACTAACGTTTCAGAAATGTTGGGGTCATTTCGGAATTAAGTTTGAATTTCAAACCAAAATTCAAATTCCAAACGGTAATAATTTAATTTAAGAAAAAATAAAATTCAAATGTTTTTTGCCCAAAAAGAGAAGCATTGGGCCGGACAAGCCCAGCCTGTAACACTTGTATCTTTTAATCTATTGGAGGGTGTATTTAATTCCTTTATTTTCTTTATTTTCTTTTTTTTGGAGTCTTTAGAGTTGCTGTATCTTGATTTTTTGAGGGGTACAATTTGATTTAGACTTGTTGGGATTATTCTTTGGCACTTAGTTTCATCAAAAAGTTCTTTGGGAACTTAGAAATTCTGTTCTAGTGTCGACACCATGGGTTCCTAGGGTCGACACCACCTTGTTGCTCTATTATTGGTGTCTTTCCTGGTTTTTAGGGTCGACACCATTGGCTCCAAGGGCCGACCCTTGTGTGCTATTGAATCTGGAATGAGCTGCTGAAATTTAGGGCCGACACCAGGAATTCCAAGGGTCAACCCTTGTTTACAGCAAACATAAGTGTCACAACTTTTCTTCTTGAGAGTTAACATCACTGTCTTAAGGGTCGACCCCTGTGAGTAAATTTTTAGATTTTTTATTCGGTTTTGAGCCCTACTTTTGGGGGTTTTGACTTATTCTTTTCATTGACCGTGGGGCTATTATTCTATTATTACCTTGCTACTATAAATAGGCTCCAAACACTTGTTCATTTCACTTTTTTTCCTTTTTTCTCTCTCTACATCGTGAGTTTCTCTTCTCTTTTTAAACTCAAACTTTTTCACTCAGATCTTTAGATCTACTCAACTAGAGTGATCTTTTCACCTTGGTCCTTTGAGAAAGATTATAGATCTCATCGAGGGCTTTCTTTTGATCCAAGAGTTTCATGGTTTCATCGACTTTGGGTTTTCCGAGTTTTCCTCTTCACAACTTGAGGTAGGGATACTTTTATCCTAGTATTTCTTTATTTTGAAGAGATTTCATGGTATTGTTTTGACTTATGAGCTAATTTGAGGACCTTGTTGGATTAAACCCATGTTTTACATAAATAAACCATTTTGCTTGACTTTTGCTTGAAATTTCTTAACTCTTTTTTTAAAACATGTATATAAATGTTGTTAAAACCTATATCTATGATGAAGAAGAAAAACCCCCAAATTTGGTAAACCCTAAATTCTCAATTTGAGTAAAAAACACTAAATTGAATGGAATTTGCTTTGATTCATGGAATATTGTGAATAATAAAGTGATGAAAGATGTGGATGTTGATATGGTAAAAGAATTGTGGCTTGGATGTTATTTTTCTTTGAATGTTGTGTTGTATTTCATTCTTTTGTAATGTTAGATGCTTGTTGATGGAATAAAATGTGATTGAATTGTAAATTGTGTATGAGTCCGAGTAAGAGTCGGTTTTGGAAATGTGGTGTTGTGTTGGTACCCACGCGGGGAGTTTAAAAGGTGCCCAAATGCCTTGTTTAGGCTTTTCGCTAGACGAATGTGGAAAAAATATTTTTGGGTGTCCACACAGTCCTGCCGTATTGTAGTCGGCGAAAGTGGGAAAACGGATGATTTTCTTGGATGCCTACTTCCTGCCGTATAATAGTTGGCAAATGTGGGGATGGTTTTCAAAACAGAAGCAACTGGTGTTGGACTCTTACAGGGGACTCGTGGTTTGTTTTCTATTGATGTGATTGTTTAATTGTTTTGTTGTAAGGAACTGAAAGGTGATTGATATTGTGCAATTGACATGTTATTTACATAATTGATGAAGATTATGAGTATACCTAAACTCCTTAGATTATTTTGTCTCAATAATGCCATAAGTTTGCTCAAATAATTAAATACTTGGCTAAATGTATTCTTACTAGGCAAGTTGCTCACCCCTATTTTATTTTTCAGGAAATAATGTTGTACAACTACAACGATGACTTGAAGTAAGTTGTGTTGGGATTAACAGTTGAGAATATTTTGCTGTAAAGACTTATAGTTTTGTACTATAACTGTTAGATCTATTTTGTTGTTGTCTTGTATACCCAAAGGATTCTTCTTTTGTAATTGTCATTTTGTTTGTTGAACTTGGAGTTGGGTACAAGGTTTCATGGACATGTAAACATGGATATTGTAAATTTAAATCTTAGTTCAGTGAACAAGATGGCTTTTGGAGTAAATTATTATATTGGTTGCGATGGATTCATGTATGAAATAGCAGGGCGTTACACAACCCAACCTCACACCACGCACTAGCGCCCTAGCCCAACCCGCCCGACCGGACAGACGGCGTCCCGTGCACGCTTGTGTGTTTGTTTTGGGTCCAATGAGTCTAGCGCACTTTGCCCATAACCTTACCCTTCCACAAAACTTGGGTACCCTTTGGGGCCCTCCCCAAGTTATAAACCTAAGGCTTATAAACCCAACAATGTTAGCCTAGCCAAGCAATGTGGGACAAGCTTTTCTTCCTCCGAATTTGGAAAACCCACCAAAACACCATTTTCATGGAGCTTGCTTTGGCTTTAATTTCTCATTCACTCGATAATGGTTTTGAGCAACCAAATATACTATATGAATCACAACGTGGCATAGAACAAGTTACCACCAATACCCCCCAACCTCGACGCATGGGTCCCACTTAAAAAGTAGACCAAAGTTCAAGAAAAATTTGTTTTTTTTCCAAAACCATTCTTACAGATGTTTGGGTGAAAAGTGTATGTACAAGATTTTAGTTAAGGGGTATAATTGGAATATGTGGTTTATGAAATGAGACAAATAATACCTAATCAAATTTATTAGTGTGTGTACTAAAAAATAATGTGCACAAAGATAAATAGAGGTGTGGAAATAGAATTTCCTCAAAAGCAGAAGCTTATAATCCTTTTCTCTTAGCAAGGATAAAATGCGCATAAGGCATACAAATTGACTGAAATGCCATTTATTTGCTTTTTAAACTTTATATCTTTATAATTTCTAATATAGGTATTCATTTTTCATAAAATTATTGAAATTTCATAACCACCCCCACATTTATCTCAGTTACCATCACTAGTATAATAAAAAATAAAATGTTAACACATTGAAATTTTACTATAACTTTGACTTAAACAGTAAAATTTTACGGTATGACTATAGCATTCAAGAAAGTAAAGTTCCACTATCGCCATTACTAACCACTAAACTCATTATTATTACCATCACTTGTCAAAATATTAAAACAGTGAAATAATAACATTAGCACATTAAAATTTTATTGTGTTAACGTTGGTTCGGATAATAAAATTTTATTGACTAAATTAAACATTTAGAAAGTAAAATTCAAACACCAATATTAACTTGTGCATTGCTTTTTGGACCACTCAACAATGTGTGGTCATTTTTGCTTTTCAAACCTAAAGATATTAAGTTTTCACTGCATATATCCACTACAAATCATGGAATATTTTGCATAAATCAGTACCCATTACATAAATCAATTACTAATACTAACATACAATACAAAGGGCATAACCTAGCTTGTTTAGTCCATAAAACCATGGTCGACTTTCTTGCTCACCAAACACTCAGATGTACTTCCTTCAAACATATTGTCATCATGTCTACCTTGTCTATTGGAGATTCAAATCATGAAATATCACAATTCATGTTTGTGACCTCTTTTTTCAAATATTCAACAACAACAGGACCTCTTATATAAAAGTTTCGTCATCTTTATCTTCGTTACTCTCTCTTTCTCTGTAAAAGTTGAAATACAAGAGTTTCAACGTATGAACAAAATGAAAATATATAAAATGATAATTTTTTCATAATTATGACAAGAAAAAAAAAAGTGTACCTAAACTTAAGAATAATGGAACTATGGGACGTTATTAATTATAATCAATCAGAGTGTCCTTTTCCCATTATCAAATTATTTTGAGGAACTTTTGGCTAAATTTTCTTTAAAAAATAATTTTAATTAATAATTTGATGTAAATTTGTTATACATATGTTTAATCAAATTTTATAAAAAATTAAGGGAAAACCTATCATATTCAAATCTTAAATTGATGGCATCCACTATTTTCCATCTAATTAATTACAGACGGTTAATGGAAATGTACTATAGTATATATTGCTAGAAAAAAAAAAGGGGGGGAGTGTGTTATAATTTAAAAAGACAAGAAGGGTGCTTCTGTAATTATCAAAATCTTAAAAGGAATTAATGTAATTTTGTGGGGGAGTGGTGTTATAATTTAAAAAGACAAGAAGGGTGTCTCTATAATTATCAAAATCTTAAAAGGAATTATTGTAGTTTTGTCTTCTATCTCTGATTCAAGCTGAGCCAAGCCCAACTCAAGAAACCAAGCTGACTTAAAGTTCTCTCTCTCTCTCTCTCTCTCTCTCTCTCTCTTAGTTGGCAACAAAAATGAAATAAAATAATTGGTGATGGCAAATAGACAGCTTGAGACATACAGTAAGATACACCTAATAGGGGTGCATGTTTAATTTAGGGTTGGTTTGGGGTGTCCTAAAAAAGTGTACTTTTTATCTTTTTACGAAAAGATATGCAGAAAAGTAGAGAGGTGATGTGATGGAAAAAAGATAAAAAAATAAAAAAATGAATTATATAGGTTATGCCAAACCTAGCCTTAATTTATTAAATTTCTAGCAAGACTATCATGCTCTTTTGCTCACTATAACTACTGTTGTTTTGTCAAAATGACCAAAATGCTCCCACATGCAAATGGGATTCCAATTATACAAACAAAATGAAAGCTACTTTGGAACACATTATTTTCTACTTGATTTTTTTTTTTTTTTTTTAAAAAAAATTGCAAAGGAATCAAAACAGCTCTTTTTCAAAACAAAAAAAACAAAAACAGCTTTAACTATAACCTTATATGTTTGGCATCATTTTCGTTGCTTGTTTTTTGTTTTTATTTTTCAGAAAAACACAACAAAAAAAAAATTTGACAAACTATTTCGAATACCACTTTTTGGGAAACACCAAAAAAAAATACTTTTCAATTTTTTAGAAGTTATTTTTTTTACGCAAAAATAAAAATCATGCGCGTCTTTTTATTTATTTTTATTTTTATTTTTTAAAGCATAAAAAATGAAAACAAAGAAAACTATCCTATAACCAAAAGCCAATGAGTTCTACCCATAAAAAAAAAAAAAAAAAAAAAAAAAAAAAAAAAAAAAAACCAAAAGCCACTGGGAATTGTGTGAATCCAGAGAGAGAGATGACAAATGAGGGTGTTTCATAGCCCAAAATTCTTTTGGGGGTTGTTTTTTTAAAAAAAAAAAAATAGCTTTTTAGTTTGGTTTATTTTTGTTTTTAGCGAACTTTTTAAAATTATATCAAATTTATTTATTTTTTTACACCATTCTTAACTAGATGATCGTAAAAATAAACAGTCTTTTGGGAAAGAAAAAGTCTAGAAAAACATAAATAAAACCTTTTTTAATAAAATTTGACTTATTTTGTTGTTAGTGATTTTTTTTAGAATCGACTAATTGAAATAAATTCAACCAAGGCAAAAATAAGTGGAAAAAATAAGCTTGCTATCTTCATTAATTTTTTGTGTTCCTTTTTTCTTTCTCATATTGATTTCTATTAAGGGGCATTTATTCATAAATCTCTCATCACCTACTTATGTTTCACTTAACACAATTTATTTTCTTATATTTCAATAAGTCCTATAAGTGACATAGGTACCAAAATATCTCTCATAATGATAAGGTGAAACGCGCATTAATATTCATATTAACTATGTGAATGTTTCGTAAGTAAACATTCACAATCAATGCGAATATTCACATTGTCAAATATGAATATTCACATCACTAAATTGCTAAGAGTTCAAAAAATATTTATAAGGGTAAAATTATTTATAAAATACCTTAAATATGAAAATTAAAATTTAATGAATCAAATATCTAAATAATAAGACTTATTAAAATATAAAAATATATTATAAACTAATTAAAATATAAATATTTGAAAGAGAACTTCTCAATAAACTCCCCATTTATTAATCAGTGTCTGATGTGAGCCCTGGGGATGGATGGAGACTCTATACCAGCTATCAAAATCTTCAATTTGAGAAATATAATATTAATAACATCAATAATTGGTTGATTTTCTCTCTCTCTCTCTTGTGGTAGGGCCATGTATTCTCTTTCCATATGTTAATCCTTAATAAATGTTCATGGAAGTTGATATGTCACTGGCTATATATGATTAAGAGATAGTCACCACATTACTTTCCTGGCCAATGAAATATGATATATTAAAAAAACCTTTGGTTCTGTTAGTTAAAAGGCCATATGTCCTGACTTTCTTCATGTGCAATTCTCCATTAGTTTAATGTCCATATTGTCACTTTCTAAAATGCCAAATCTTCTATATTTATTTTTCTGTATCCCAAAAATATTGTTTTATTATACCTTGGATCTCTCTTTCTTAGTTGTGCAGTAAAAAAAAAAGGTAATGTTGGATTTAATTTTCAAAACTCAATTATATTTTCAAATTATGATTTGAATTAAAATTTATAACTAAATAAATTTTTAAAATACAATTCAAAATTACTTTCAAACTCTTTTCTTCTCTTTTTTTTATTATTATTAATCAATCATTTTTCTCTCTCATCTCTCATCTCTCCTCTCTCCTCTCTCCTCTCACATTCTCTCACATTTTATACATCAATCAATCAAAAAAATTACAGATCATCCCAAAACTATTTTCAAAACTCATAATCAAACAAATTTTATCTTTTCAAATCATGATTCAAAAACTCAAAGCACAACTCTACACTCAAATCATAATCTTAAATCTAAACCACACGGAGCAAGAATTTCGAATAAAGGATCTCCTTCAATAGTCCATGTTTCAATAAACACCTTCGATTTGATTATGTGGTAAAAGTAACCTCAAAAGAAAGCAGGAATTCCGAACAAAAAAATCCTTCCATGGTCTCTGTTTTAAGAGTACATTTCTACTATGCGATGAATCTCTCTGATTTGATCATGTGGTGAAAAAAGACTTTAGAAGAAAAGGAATGAGAGATTAGGAATTCTAGATATATAGAAGATCCTTCCATGATCCCTGTTGCAATGCTACTTTCTACTACACAATGAGTCTCTTTTATCTAATCATCTGGTGGAGAAAGACTTTAAAAAAGATGAGCAAGAAGATTTAGACAAAAACATCTCTATTCTTTTTTTTTTTTCTTTTTCTTTTTTTCTATGTATTACAATTACTTCTAATAGACTATATCTACTTTAGAATTTTTAGGATGATATTTTATCTTACCCTTTTATAATTTTATTTTTTTTTAGCAATGTGTATCATGTCAATCTTCACCATCTCGACTAACATTCTTTTGTAATGTTTCCTCTATTGGTCACTAGAAGGAATGAAATGAAAATGTTCCAAAAACAAAACGAATAATGGGAGTGTAACCATAAAGCAAACCCATAAGAGGTGGTGGGAAATTAGTATGATAGATGAGTAGAATCTAATATTTGACAGCTATTTTTGGTTTTAAGCATCTATATATATGTTGCTTGTGAAAGGAACTCTTCAAATTGGGGCCAAAATGGGTAATTTGTCTATTCAATTTTCAAACTCCACTCACTAGAAAGGGCATGAGCTATAGATTTAGTTGATGAGAAGGATTGGATTTACTCAAACAAAGAAGACATCAAAATAAATCTTATCCAAACACAGAAAAAATGGAAAAAAGAAACACACAAAAATATATATATATATTTGATTTCATTTTTAGTGTACATTTTTTCAATTTGGTCTAATTTCTAAAAAAATTTAGGTACTTTGAGTCTGTAGGGACCTGAAAAATAAAACATTTTGACAAAATTTTCGAATAAATTTGCTAAAGACCAAAAAAAAAAAAAACTAAAATAATATTTTCCAAACATAAAACATCTCCTATTTTCATTTGAAATGTTAACTATTCCTTGGCAATGATAAACTAAACCAACTTGCATAAGGAGAAATGTTCAATTTTTAAAAATATCATGTAAATTCATTTTCACTGATGTGATAGTGGAGTTGAGTATTAACTGATTGATTTTTAAATCATCAATAATTGATCTAAAATAGTTCATAACATGAATAAATTTAGGGATCATGTTTTAAGGGTCACAAGTGTTTTTTTTTAATTTATTTATTTACATATCAGCTTCTAATTTATTTATTTTTTAAATAATATCATAAACCGAGATAATGCATCACATCCAATAAAAAAAACACCTCCTTTCTGAGACCAACCATGGTCTCTATCATCTCCTAGTAAAATTTACTAAACTACAAACTTTGAAACAAATCAATTTGGTATTGGACAGATATAAATATATATATTTTTAAATTAGTTTAATTTAAAATATGAGAAAATTCAATAGTCATTAAAGAGCACCAAATTTCTCTCTATAATAATTAAACTCGTAACATCATACCACAAAATGGTATTATACCATCAATAACTAATCTAAAATAGTTCATAATATGAATAAATTTAGGGGTCACAAGTGTTTTTTTTTTTTTTTTTTTTTTTAATATCACTTTCTAATTTATTTATTTTTTAAATAATATCAGAAACTATGATAATGCATCACATCCAATAAAAAAACACCTCGTTTATGAGACCCACCATGGTCTCTATCATCTCCTAATAAAATCTACTAAACTAAAGACTCTGAAACAAATCAATTTGACACTAGAAAGATATAAATATATATTTTTTAAATTAGTAAAAATGTAATTATAAATATAAGAAGGTTCAATAGTCACCAAAAGATATTAAATTTCTCTCCATAATAATTAAACTCATAATTTCATACCATAAAATGATACCATTAGAACAAGTAATTATTATGATAAATAAGCCACAACAAATACAACTGGCCTTCCTCCACTAACAATTTGTTTACAATTAATTATAAAGAATGCAACAAACAAAGCCACCCTATCTTAGATCATACATTCGCTAGCTTGCCTTAGTCAGTTGTCATCTATGTGGTGATCTAACCTTGACAATCAAGCTGAACCACCAACAACCCTACCAATTCTCCCAAGACTAGAATCCAAGCCAGAATATTCAATTCTCTCATAGGTAGTTGTTTGGTGTAATTTATTATGCTACTTATAAAAAAAAATTTGTGGTAATCTTAGAATTTAGTGTAATTTCTATTTACGACTCATAAAGCATAAATAGCTTAAATAAGTCACAAAAATGTCTATTATTGAGAAACAACGGGAGATATGCTTTAGTTTTTTTATTTTTGATTATTAACTTTTAACTTACTAGAAGTTGTACCAAAGATAACCATAATATCACTGTGGTATGTTCAAATGATATTTTCGATTAATAAGATTGCACAAAAGAAAATGAATGAGATTTACTTTGATATTTTTTATTATCAACTTTTAACTTGCTAGAAGTTGTACCAAACAGACCCATAGTATCGTTGTGGTATGTTCGGGTGATATTTTCGATTAATGAGATTGCACAAAAGAAGGTGAATGAGATCGATCGCACAAAAGATTAATGAAATCAATATTGTCTCTCATATAACAAATCAAGTTAGATAAAATTGATTCTATTCATCTCATTACTAGAATTTTTATTAGTTTAAAAATACAATATCAACATGCTATAAGTTTATAATTTGAGACAACTAAATAATTAATCACTTGATATGAAGGAATATCATGGTTGTAGCAAACTTTTAAAAGAAGTAATAACTTGCTACAATAAAATGTCTTTTAGTTTTTTTTACCAAAAACAACTTAATAGGCATTTGGAAGCACAATCCTTTATTTCAATTTTGTTATTTTCATAAAACATCACATATATAGCTTGTAAGGTGTCTCGTTGTTGTTATTAGAGACCTAGGATTGAATCTTGACTTCATAAAGATTGTAGGTATGTTTAGTACAACATTTTTTCAAATTAAAAATTAATAATCAAAAAAGAAAAATCAAAAACACCCCTCTCAATTTTCAGATAAATAACTTTTTTTCAACTTAACAAGTTATTTCTAAACAATAAGTAAAATTTGACCAAAATGCTCCCAAAAAAAAAAAAAAATAGAAACAATTGAAGTAAATTGCACTAAACATGACTATGTGGTTAATTCAAGGGAGGGCCACCTCAATGTGTGACCCATCACTTTTGTGTCAAAGATGACAAAAACAAACCAATAATTCTACATACCCAACATTTTTATCCAAAATTTTGCTAAAGTGTATAGTGCGACTTATATTCACTCTAACGATGAACTCTAGAAGGATTTGGAATGGTTGCTGTGTTGGGAGCATAGCAGTCACTATTGTGCAGTTAAATGGGCTCATTTCTGAGCGTATTTTGATAATTTAAACCATTCATATTTTAGATTATATCGAGTAAAACATACCAACAAAAAATAAAGTTGAAAGGGTTAATGATATCCGATTAACTTGATTTTTTTCTAAGTATATTCTACTCGATATACTCTAAAATATGAACGATTAACTTGATTTTTTCCAAGTATATTCCACTCGATATACTCTAAAATATGAACGATTCAAATTATCGAAATGAGTTTTAAAATAGACCCATTTAACTGCACAGCAATAAGCACAACATCAACTCCAAATCCACCCCCACAATTCCTAGGCCACACCACCTTTTCTTGTAGTTTTCCTCCTGGGCCAGTAAACTTTTTGAAAACCAAAACCAAAAAGGAAAAGGCACATTTAAGCACAATATAGAATGCAAAGTTTGAGAAAATTTTCAGTGAAGTCCTAGTTTTTTCGTAATTTTCATTTAATCCTTTATAACTAAGGCTGAGCACAAAAATTAAAAAAAAAATTGCAAACTGGTCCGATCCAGGCCAAAGCACACTGTTTGGTTTAATTTTTTCAATGCAAGATTTGGTCCATGATTTTATAATTATGATTCCAATTTGGAATCGATCTGGACCGTTTAGATATATACATATATGTGGGTGTTGATTTCTAACCACACAATCAAACGGGGAACTCAGCTGGAGAGTACCGGCAGAATAGATTGAGCCAATCACCTACTAACAAGAATATGAGAATACCGCGGTGGTTCGTCCATCCGGGGGCACTTCGACAATCAAGTCAATAAACAAATATCTATCAAAGATAATAAATAGTGCTTAACTCACAAGAAAGAACATAAAAAGCATACCTTAGACCCACCGAGATGCCTTACTTTTATAATAATCAGTGTCCAACTTCCCCTAGAAGTCTTACTTCATGGGACTCAAGGATAACATCTATCACAACTCACACTATTCAGATTAAGATGAATTTCCTTAAGAGTCTCATCTCTATCCAAATAGGTAATTTGATATCATCTAGGACTCTAGTCCTCTATCCAAATATCTCAGATTCCAGTATTATCGCACCATATCTCGGCACCATGGTCCGCCTACGTGGCACCTCAGCCAACAATCTCGGCCACGTGGACTACCCAAAAATGTCCCCACAATATATATAAATATTATTTATGTTAGACACTCAAATATTTTATATATTTATATATATATATATATATCATAAAGTGTTAACTCTTTGTTTACAAGTGTATGCTTATATAATAGTAGAATTAATTCTAAACAATCATTTAAATTTCATTTTATTTTTTTATAAAATGATGATATATTATTTGATCTTTGAGCAAGTTATGATTACGTTGTGAATGATGATAAAGTTCATAAAAATCGTGATTTCAAACCAAACCAAACCGTGTTTTCATGGTTCAGTATAGCTCTAAATTTTACGGAATCGTAGGTAGCGATTTGGTCTTTTAATACCGAACCATGCTCACCCCTTTGTGTAACACATCATTCAACCCTATCAACTTGTGTTAAGAAGACAAGTATAATTTTGTGAGAAAACCAGACTCAATTGAATGCTTTTCAACTTTCTAATAGAAATCAATTCTCAAAGAGAATAAGAGATAGAATACCATGACCCTAAGCATGACGAATTTCAAATTAAATTTGATCTATTCTCAATCAACGAAGAGTGTCAAATCCTTTCACTTCAAATCCATAAATCCAAACACGAGTTCACATGAAGAATAGGCAAGAAACTGAATTTTATTTAAGCATCATTTGGACAGTCCTCGCAGATTGCAAAACAAAATACTGCTGCAATCACTTACAAAATTTTAAGGTTTCAAGTTGTTCAAAAGGCTTGTTCAAAAAAAAAAAAAAAAGGTTGTTCAAAAGGCAGAGATTGTGAATGGCGGTGTTCTCCTGGATACAATTGGGAAAACCATGACCCTTCTGTATGCTAAACTGTTGCGTTGATTTTCATATCATCAGTGGGGTACAACTTGGATCATCAAACATGAAATTTAACTACCACTGATGGAAGTAGCGTAGGACTGAAGCATGGTTAAAGCTTGCTCGGCAATGGCCCTATCCCTCGCTCGCCTCAGCCAATCACTGATAACTTCCGCAGCTTTGGTGCCCTTGACACCATTCTCAAGAGTATCCGCTGCTTCGGAGAGTTTTCCCTCTGCTAGGAAGCTCTCAACTCTATTAATAAGAGATTCGATCCCATCACCAGATTGGTCAGACTCCTTAACCTGCAAACTTACAGGCAATGTGATCTTATGAAATTATAAAAATATATATAGATATCCAATTAGTGTCATTTTTACTAACAAAATATTCTGAAACTTAAGGAAAGAACAATATATGTACCTTCAACAAGGATGCAACATGAGCCAAAGAATGTGCCAGAATGCCCCCACCACCTGGCGGGATCATGCTGAAGTGCCGTAACGTCCCTTTCAAAGCATCAAACTGTACAAATAACCAAGGTCAGATAAAATAAAACCATCTCCTTATTTTCTGTTTGTTTGTTTGTTTTTTTTTTTATTTTTTAAAAAAAAAAAAAAAAAAATTGGTATTCACTTCAATACTGATACTACAACAAGAACATTCAATCAACAATCAAAAGCAATCTCTTAAATTGTCAAGAATCTGACGTGTTGAAAACATCAACACTAGGTGAACTCTGTTTACCCCAAAACAAAGGCAATTGCTAGTGCTGGACGCAAATAATCGAGGGTGCCGAGAGGGTAAACGGAGTTCACACCAAACAGTTGGCATGATTTGGATAAAGTGGATGTCCTCATACTCGGGCCCACATTCTCATGCATGGCAGCCCAAACTTCCTACCACAACACCACAAAATGGCCTCTCACAAATATATATATATATATATAAAATTGGCTAATAGTACTTTTGAGTTAGGCTTAGTTTGTCAAAAAACCATACTACAAAATAGAGTTCTCCATCAATTCATCATCATTTGTCCACCATTTTATAGCTGCAGAGGTAAAGGAAGAAATGCAGTTTTCAATATCACAACCAAATGTGTGGCCACACAGGCATGTTTGTGTTGCATGCAAGTTCAACTTTCAACAAATGGACTGAAAACCCTCAAAGTTACTCCTCAATATTTGTTTTTCCCCTTCATTGGCAAATAGATAATGTACAACAATAAACTAAGCCACTCCAGACAAAAGAGTTGGCCTATTAGGCACCAGTTGCAAGGAACATACAAAAAGGCATCATGATGAAGAATTTACTTGATTCCACTGACCTTAGGTAACAACAATAGACTAGCTCATTCCATGGCATCCATGAACTTAGTTCTCATATCAATGTGGCAGCCTGAGACTACCGGGTACCAAAAATTCATTGACATGGGAATCACTGGGCCAAACATGATGCAGACACTAATAATACTTAACCTATATATACAAATATTTAACCATAATGCTATCACTAATAATACTTAACCTATAGATACAATATTTAAAATAAACTATAGACATGAAAGCCTTTCCATATTCCCCAACAAAGGACCAACTATAAGGCCGCAGAAGACAATGAAAGCATATCACATTTGATTTGCATTGTAAAACCACTTATTGAAGGCAGTTGTCCACAGAATACAAATTACAGAAACCACCAAAAAAATAAAAATAAAAAATAAAGAAAACCACCCGTCATAACCGCCATATCCTCCTCTCCTCTGTAAGCATAGACTTCTATACTGTCACTCTTTGCAGGCAAGGCTCTAATCAATAATCTTTGACAATGGCGGTGAAAGTAATACACAAGTAATGTAAAATGACAAAGAACATGAATATTTATCAATAAACAATACGGCTGATAAAAAAGGAGTAGCAATGAAGTTTATATTATGATGGGAATGCCCAAAAACCTTGCCTTATGCTTCAATTGCAATGTAGTATCTGTGCCGGTGCTCCGTGTTTCTTCAGGAAGGGATGATAGAACCAAATCCAAAAGTGGGTCTTTATCAATGCCTTCAAGATAAGTGTGCAAAGCCTCTATTTCTTGTTGAATTGGTAGCCCTTTGGATAATGCATCTTCCAGTGCAAGTGCTCCCTGCAAGTGCAAGAATGGATTTGGGCTTGAAATTGTTAAGGTTGATTAAATTATGAAACTGAATAATAATACTTGATGGATTTTCTGGAAGACCAGGGAACTCTAAATTTTTTGAGCTAGAATTGTAAGGTAACAATTAGATCTATGGTTTAGAGATGAATTTAGGGTTTAAGAAGGGATTATTGTAGTTGTTGGTATAGTTAGAAACTAAACAGACTGAGCAAGAATAATAACTAAAGTCTCACCTAAAAGAACCCAACAGTCTCTTTTTCTGAAAAGTAATGAATGGAATCAAAAAGAGACACCAAGGGGTTGTAATCCATGAAAACAAAGGAAATGTATAGGAGCTTTTCGGGTTTTTGGTGTAATGACTGTTGGACTTGAAGTAGACAACTTGTCCTCTTCTCATTTCTTAATAAATTTCATTTTGTTGCAAATCAAAAAATATATATATATATCGATTAGAGAATTTGTTATGAATCATCAAATTTACACCATCTTCTCTACATCTTAAAATCTACAACAATAGAACCAAAAACTTACCAAAGCAAGCTTGTGAACAGAGTGACTCTGGCGAGCCTCTTCAGACCGTGCATAGAATGCCATGCATAAGGCATTTATCTGAAAAAAGAACCTCAACTACATCAACTTCTGTGGCAAATCAAACCAAATGTGCTAAATTAATAAGACGTTTAAACAACAATGTTCATTGTGTATTGTACTCACGGATGGTTGGAACACAACAACCCACTTTCTAATGGCGCAGCGCATGGATGGTTGGAACACAACAACCCTCTTTGGAAGCCTCAAGTAAAACACAAGGATCCAATGTGTGGGAATAAATGGTTTTGGTCCAATAAATGTAATTGGTAGTTTGCTATTTTTATTTTTAGTATTTAGAATATTTGATTACATTTCCAAAAAACATTAGGAACTACTTTCCTAATTATTAGGGCCTAGAAATGCTAGTCTTTATTTTGTATCATTTAGCATTTATATGATTATAACATGAGACAGGTTGTGGCCAAATTGTGAATTCTTTTATCTTCTCTTTTCCTGCTACATACTGCATTAGTATGCATCATTTTGGTATCAGAGCATATTGATCCCCTTAGGTCTTAGCTCCCTTTTCTTTTCGTTATGAAACTGTGGTTCCTAAAGCCGTCCATCTAAGGCAATGAGCTTTAACAAGAGCCCTTGTTTCTTTGCCATTGTGAAGACCCACCACCACAAAGTCCCTCCTTTGTTCCAACCATCCAAGGGCTGCACCTCACTTTCTACAACCAAAACCCACCGTAATTCCTATTGTAGGCAACAATACTCCAAATTTACTAAAGGTGCCTAGCGTCATTCATATAGTATGAGAATTATTTAGTAGTGCCAAATGATAGAAAATGCATTTCTAGCATTGACTAAATTAGTGAAGTTTGACTAAATTCTAATATTTGAAAACCATAAAGTTCGACATATTTTCCAAATTTACATTTATGCATGATTGTTGTTGCTATGGATCTCTCGCTACAGGTTGTCCTGCCTTCCACAGCCAGTGTTGATTCTTTGATTATAAATTCAGTCCATAAATTCTTCTACTGAACCAATGAGATACTCTTGACCACGAATTGTTGATTGTGTCCCAAATTAAATGTAAAATTTGTTCTTCATATATTTATGTGATGCATTTAATCCAATCTAAAAATAAATAAAGTAACTAAAATATATTAGAAACATATATACATGTCATATTTCTTGATGACAATAACTTTCCAATTTGTACTCTTACCTCCCAAATTTTCAAAAGCATGAAATAAAATCTGACAGACAATCTGCTTGCTATTGGATATGTATGATTGATGGATGGTATTGAGAAATTGAACTTGCCCATGGATATTTCTGTGGATATTTTTTGGAAACTTATGCTCTAGGCAAGTGGTTTTATTTTTACTGGTAAGCATTGTTCATAGCTATGTTACCTGTAACACAAATCGTTCTGGTACGTGGGACAGGAACTAGAACATGGTACACGCCATGCTCTAAAATGTGGTACAAATTGTACGATAAGAGTAGGCTTGTATAGATTACATTATAATAATTCAAGGTACTTCTAGAATAATTTTATTTTAACAATTAGGCATTCAATGAAACGCAGTTTTTCTTCAAATCAATCATGTAGTAACACATTTCTCTATGATCATCATAACCCATTTTTTTACATTTTGTCCAATTAAATTCAATCATCTTAGATTTTAGTTCATTATATTTGATATTTTTAAACCTTTAAAGAAATATTTTGGAAAAAACTTTAGGATCACTTCGGACCACTTAATTTACCATTTTGGAATGAAAGTGTACTATGTTTGGAACGTGCTTTTCAAAACGTGAATCATTAGGTATTAGCATTTTCTGGTAACACTAGTTCATAGAGATTTTTATGTAACATTCAATGCTTTGTGCAATCCTATATTAGGGAACATTTCAAGTTGTACTTCAAATTTCCTAAGTTTTCAAATCTCTCCCCTCAAAGTCAAAATTGCTATTCATATTAGGGTTGTTTAAATATCTGCCAAACCGACCCAACTCAACCCTGACTAACCACCAATGCAAGTTTTTAACACTAGTTTCGGTCGGCAATGGGTTTATGTTACTAATTTTTTTGGTTTCACAATCGGGTGTTGAATTAGGAACCAAAAAGGCAGCGGGGCAGGATGGGGCGGGTTTGTAGTGCCCTACCCCATATCATATTGGGGGTGGGATAATCAAGGCGATGGTGGGGGCCAAGGCAGGAACGGGTTAATTTTGTAGCTTTATGAATGACAATATTAATAAATATGAGATGATATGGTATATTATTGATAATGTTTTGTAACTGATGAGAGTTAAAAAGAAGAAAAATAAGAAATAAAGAAGTTAAAATGAATGTTAAGTAAGTGTAATATTTTAGTGTTTCAATTTTATCTATCATATTTAAGAAAATAATTATATATTATATACATATAAATATATTTAGTAAATGTAATAGAGGCAGGGACCGGGTAGATTGCCATCCCAACCAAAAATCCACAATCCCAACCTGACACGATCGATATATTGAAGAAAAATACTTTTCCAACCATGTGGCTTCTTTTTATTAGCTGAAAATATTACAATCTTACCTTTTTGACTAAAGATATTACAAACTTATCTCATCTCTTGGGGATTAACCATAGACATCATCATTGCACTATATTCAAATTTTGATTATAGACCTCTCTCTCTCTCTCTCTCTCTCTAGAGAAACCAAAGCCCCTTCACATTTCAAAACTATGTCTTTAGGCCTTTGCCTTTCCCTTTCCCTTTGGAGATTACTTCGCTTCTCAGTCTTAGAAATCCCTCTCTCACCTCTTCTCCTCTCTCTGCCTTGGATCCCAAAGCCCTTTCTCTCTACCTCAGAGCCCTTCCTTTTGTCTCTAACCCCTCCCCCTCTCTCCTCCTCACTCCCAAAGCCCCTTCTCTCTAAAATCCGGTCTCTCATCCCCCCCCCCCCCCCCCTCTCAAGTCTCACTACGTCTCTCACCTTTCCTTTTCTCAAATATGACTCTCTCTCACCCTCAACCTTAATCCCTGTCTCTCACCACCCTCGTCAAAAATAATTTTAGGGATTTAGAAATCGATGTTGTTTTAATTTTTGGTTACTAAATTAGACTATGCAACATGGCAGAGTGATCAGTTTCGACACTTAACCGAATATTATTCAACCCAGATATGTCCAGTTTCAAACATCTAGTTGGTCAAAATCAGGTGCCTTCATCCTAAACCCAAGGTAATCGGTTAAGGTGGGTATGGAGTGAACCCGACTCGACTAGACCTATGAACACCCCTATTCATATTCTAATGGAGTTGAAGTTTGCGTCTGAATATAAGGCCTACAAGTCAGCAATGTTGCAATTATATGTGCTAAAGTAACTTCAATGGCTGTCATACATGTAGATTTGCTTCTGCCATCTTTTCTATCTGGAATGCCTTCTCACTTGCAATTGCTGCAGCCAATTCGGCTTTTGCTAGCTCCTGGATTTTCTTCAGCTGCAATTCTGCTTCAGCTTCCTGCAGTTTCAAGAACAACTTAAATACAAGTCTCCAATTGTTGACCCAGAAAAATATTAACATGGAACTAAGCTTGCACCTTCTGCTCAAGTTCCATCCTTAGTTTCTCTTCTAATTCTCCCTGAAGTGACTTGAGAGCAGCAGCAGCTTTAACTCTTTCTCTATTTAATTCCTGAAAATGGATTGATAAAATGTAAACTTCAATGGCAGTAGAAATATTATAAAATACCCAAGCTATTGGAATAATCATACATTTGCATATAGAGTTGTGGACATTTTGGTGGAGGCATCAACATGTATTCAATTCCATTCAGAAGAAAAGTAGCTAATGTATAACTGTAGAAGAATTGCCCAAATCCAAGATGAAGATTTTTTTTTTTTTTTTTTTATAGGTAGAAATCCTAGACAAAGATGACCAAATGCTCCAAGAATCTACAATAGTAGCTACACAAATTTCAAGATTAGTTTCTCCTTTAACAAAGTGAAAAAATTACTATTTTAGAGAGCTATAATATATACAATTAGAAATTCCACTTCGTTTAAGAGGTTCCAGCAACAGGTCTCTGAATTCACTAAGCCAAGAAGAGAAGAACATGAAAAAAGAAAACAAAAGAAAGAAAGAAAGAAAAAATAAATGTAGTGCTATTCATGGTCCCATTATTACAAATTACACTCCATATTGTTTTTTGTATCAAAATTTACAAATGACCCCATTCCCAATACACATGACCCCATTCCCAATGCTAATAACACTTCCCAAAACAAAACACAAAAGCAAAACAACCTTAATTGCTATTTCAATAAACCAAAATTAACCTTGAACTAGGATTTCCCATGGTTCAAATGCAAATCCAATCGTCGGGAAGAGAACATGTTTTCCATGCATATCTTCTTCCTTGGAGAACCACTGTGATGGTTTCCGGTACTCTCACCTCTCAATTTTTCACCTTTCCTTGAGCCATATGAGGGATCCAAGATCGCCATTTTCTGCTGATGGTGATTGGAGTTTAGTCTCTTTGATATAGCAAGGTTATTGCAAAGTGTGAGCTGAAAGTTAGTCTAGAGTGACAGATTGTTCCCCCTTTTGATCAGGTGTTGCTTAGACAGAGGCTATGATTGAGGGAAAAGAGGTTACTGTGGAGATCTTTGATGCTCCAAATGGTCCAGGGCTTCATTCAATGCGAAAGGTTAATTTGGAAGGAAAGAGAAACTACTAAGTGCCCTTTTTTTATTCTAGTATGGGGACCTCATTACTAGCACAAATGGCTTAATGGGTGAGCAGCTGATAGTTCAATTCCGTGATTGGCTTTAGGTGATAGAAGTCATTAGTGTTATCAAACCATGATATTTCTCTATTCGGCATTCCACAAAAGTTTGTTACCAATCCCAACCCAGGCTAACCTTTTTCTCTTAACCACCTTGTTCAAAAACCTCTTACCCTTAAACAACCGACCGTCCTTCTTTTTCAATTGAAAATCACATCAGCCTGAATGAGAAAGTGGAGCAAAGGTACCAAATTAAAGGGGCATACGAGAGTCATGAGTGACACTTTGATTGTGTCATAGTTTTAAAATTCAGATTAGGGCAACAAGATAAAAGAAACCAATTGAAAAACTTTCATGGGGCTAGTTATTTCATCATGCTCAAACATGAGTCGATTGTTCATTAAGAAGATTCAAAATCAATGGATGCCCAAGCAGATACAACCTTAAAAAAAGTCCCTCGCCCCTCAAGTCACTTGCAAGTTGCATCCCTCTGCCATCCACTCATTCCCTATCAAACTTGTGCCCATGGTTGTTAGAATTGTATGATTCATGATTCGATTCATACAATTCGATACAAGTTTCAACAAAAATGATTCAAACTGTGCTGTTGAATCAAAAATTGAGTTAATCATATGATACAATTTCCGATATGATTCATTGCAATTAACTACGATTCACTGTGATTCAATTTTATTTCTATTTTGTTTACATAACGCATGAAACAATGGCGTTTTTGCCAAACTATGAAGATATATTGAAGAAATTAATTAGTTATATTGACATACGTAATTTTATATGTATATACATATATATAATTTAATCGTTTTGATCATTTACTTTATTTTAAACATTGTATATATTTTTAATATTATATGTCTATAAATACATAGAATTATATATCATATTAAATAAAATGAATCTTACAATTCACGATTCACTATTTTAACAAAACGATTCAAGATTCGATTCACGATTTGACAACAATGCTTGCGCCTTTATAAGTAAGCCTCATTCGATCATAAATTGTCAGCCCACCCTCAGATTCACTAAGAGTGCATTGAATAATTTTTTAGATTAGGACATGAAAATGAGGATATTCAAACAGATAGAAGAACGCAACTCCTTCTCACAACCTCAAAAGGTTTTGATTGACCTATAGACATAAACAATTGGGGCCTTTAGCACCCTTTTCCTTCTGTTCGGTGAATCTGTTGAAGAAATAAGTGGCCCACAAAGAATGGAAAGAAACATTCTATTTGACCTTAAATGGTTCCCTGTTGTTTTATTGAATTTTCCTTCTTGTAAGTAAGTTTATCAACCACTCACAAGACCACCGAGATCTTCGAATTAGCTCCCAAAAGAAAACCAATGGCCTCGGGGTGGGTAGGAGCAGGTGAAGTCTTTATCACATCAAAGCAATAGTCGCGTCTGGATCTTATCCAACTACTCGTAACAGATCCGAAAAAAGGACTCAATCCTTGGCTAGAGCCACCTCTCTTTTTCGCTGAGTGACCTTTCTCCACACTTCTATTGAGTAAATTACTGAACCTTCTCCTCAGGAATGTAACCTTTAGGCTAGTACCTGATTCAATTTGATTGATAGCCATGAAATCCATCGCTATACTGAAAAGATCACAGGCATTTACATATTTGTCAAACAGAATTGTGCTTGATTCTCTCATTAATCGCTTTCAGAGGTTAGTGCCATAAGGCGAAGTGGGACATGACACAAAACAAAAGACAACTTTCGAGAGTCACTTAACTCCTTGACTGGTTGGTTTGGGAATAGGCTATTTTAGTAACTTTTTGGCTAAAATATGATGTGAAAAAAATTAATATATTTGGGATAATTTTTTGACTTTTTACGAAAAATGTACAAAAAATAGAGAGATAAGAGAATCTTTGACTTTTTTGTATGATTTTTTGGCTTTTTAACTTGTTAGTGACTTTTTGACTTTTCTAGGATGTTACCAAACCAAGCCACTTTAAAAAAAGATGCCGTGTGGCAAGTCAATCAAAGTTAAAGCATGAGTTAGTATTTGCTTTTCTTTTACTTAGTTGCTAAGAAGCACGGACACTTCTAAGAAGGTAATGTATCTGTGTTGCGTCTGTATCGGATACCGACACTCTTTAGACACTCTTAGGACACATGTCCGACACTCTTCAAAATGTATCCTATTTTTTAAATTTTTTTAAAGACCCAGACACTCTTTGAGCACTTGGGGGACACACGTCTATCAATTAGACACATGTGAAACTAATTATAACTTTGAACAAAACAATTTAAGATATAATAATAAAGCAAAAATCATACTCCCTCCGTTCCAAAATATTAGTCCCTTATTCCATTTTTCATTGTCCTAAAATATTAGTCCCCTTTTCAAAAATCAAGGACTAAAATAATATGAATTTCCTATTATGACATTGATATTCCCAAAAAAATGTACTATCAAAGGGTAATTTTGAAAATTTTATATTTTTAAAGTGTTATAATTGTACTACCAAAAAAGTTAGATTCTCCAAAAGAGACTATTATTTTGGGACGGAGGGAGTATAAATCTATAGGAATTAGTGTCATATTGCATTTTTTATTACCTTTGAATGATATATTCATATATATAACATATAATAAATATATAAAATTATATATTTCATGTGTCCCCTACGTGTCGTATCCTACATTTTTCAAAAATTAGCGTGTCAAAGTGTCCATATCATATCCGTGTCGAGTCACATGTTCGTGTCCATGCTTCTTAGCTTAGTTGTGTGGTTGGCGATTGATTCGTGGCGAATGGAGAATGCTAGGTCTTTGGTGAGATGATTTTGGTCTTCACTAGTTTGGCTGCACCATTGTCTCTTCATTAGTTTGGTCTTATCAGGTAGGATTGGTAAGAACAAGCCCATGTTAGCTGCTCAATCCAATAAGTTTCGATGCTTCTGTGTGATTTCTTCCATCTCTTGAACTATAAGAGTTCATTTTGTTTAGGCTAGATTATGTGTTTCCTAATCCTTGAGGAGTGTCATTTGTGTGTCTAGGCTATGTTTTGAGCTTCATTGTAACCATCTTTCTCTTTTAGTTAAAAAAAAAAAACTTACAAAAAACAAAACTTGCATTGTGTAACAAGAAGTGAAAGCAACTTAGGATGCATATACAACAAAAAGTTGCATATTACTAGACCTGGATGCATTCACTAAATGCAAAAGCAAAACATGGTGATCATATACAAGAAAATAATATAAGAGCAGAAGAGAAAATAAATCTATACCTTGTCCAGTATAGCCGCCTCTTCAGCATACATAAGCTCCCTGGCCCTAGTATCCTTCAATTCCTTTTCATACTTCTCCTAAATTATTTAAATAATATCATGAGAAAGAATACAAAGAATCAAAGAATATAAATTACTAATCACCATGGTATTAAAAGTCATAAAATATTGCAAATATATCCATCTGGCAACATATGAGTCAATATACTGAATATTGTTAAGTGGTTAAACAATATCTTAATGGTTAGCTAAAGTTATACAATATCAAGATATTTAGCAAATATTATGAGAACAACAAGATGCCTGTAAACAAAACGATACATCCAATGAAATTCACTGGAAGCCCACTTCACCAACAAAATTGTGAATATGTAACCATATAACACATGTTTCAAGGCTTTCTATCAGCCTTTCTTTACAAGATTTTAGCCAGTAAAGGTTTGAAGCTTTTTCCAGCATTATTAATCCAAGGGGGTTTGTACACTTCATTGAACACGAGTGAAAATATAACTATCTCATGCTTCAAGTTGGTATCTACTCCCTTAGATCTAAATTCTAAATTATAAACCCTAAAGGTGGAACCTTAACACACCATATTCCTTTCCAATGGAAGCAATCATCCGAAGCATCAACAAGCAGTTTTTAGAAGGATTTTACCTCAAAACCCTCTGAGCAGGGCAGCAACCCATCTCATCACATACTCTGCTCCTGTCACTAGCACACCATACAGAGTCTCCAACACTGCCTTATGTATCAAAAGGATTTTCCCATAAATTTTCCAATTTTTTCTTAGTAAAGATTATGAAAATTTTCAAAATCTGGAAAATTGCATTTGCGTTTTTCAAATTTGCATTTGGAGATGAATTAAAGGGATGGAGTGGTTGTGCTTCCATAATTTTGTATATACCATTAGGTACAGTGCATCCCTCTTCTACATATCTCTGTGCATATGAATGAGCAGATTAATTATGTAATGAAGAAGAGATTTACACTTTTTTTAACTTAAAAAATCTAGCATTCAGGACTTGATTTTCAATTTATCAAACACCACCTCAAAGTGTAGATTAATCAAGGTTGTAACATAGATAATTATTAGAATAATACAAAATAATTATTCTCTCTCAATTGGTTGGGTTCTGTCACAATCTCCACCACCCAAATCCACAACAATCACCCATCTCTACCACCCAAAACCATCACCACCACCCAAAACTGCCATCAGCACCTGGACCCTATCAGCATCCACCACAACACCCTTGTCAACAACACCATCACCATTGTAGCAGCTCCCGGTAATTTGTCCCTCTTCCCCCCACCAAACCCCGTCCTCCCTCCTCCCTTTTCCCCCACCAAAGTGCCACCCTCGTCCTCCCTCCTCCCCCACCACAATGCCATCCCCCGTCCACCCCAAATTGTTGCCCCTTCCACCCACTCCCATTTGCACAACCCTTCCCCCATACCCATCATTCCAACCTAACCCCTCACCTCCCCCACAACCGTTGCTTTTGTATTGACCTCACAAAAGTTGTGTGTCACAAATCAAACTTTAAGAGAGCACTACATTTTTTTTGGCTAAACCACGGTGAAGAAAAGCGTATCTATTAACACTAGCAAAAGTTTCATTAGAAGTGTCCTCAGCAATTGTTGAATTATCAGCTATTTTCTTCAAAGAAAGTTGTAAAATCAATATGAATTGAGGTCACCATATCCATATTGTTAAAACTATAACATAATTTATGCAGCACCACGACATCATTAATCCAAAAAAAATAAAAAAAAAATTGAACTATAAACCATATACAAAGTCATTGAAATTTTAAATTTAAAAATAAAAAAAATAAAAAAATAAAAAAAAATTCTAGAGTAAACCAAATATCAAACCTTCAACTTTCTCTTTTCTTCAGCAAAAATATGAGCATCTAACTCCGCTTGCCTTTTCTCAGCTGCATGAATGGCTTGTATGAAATCAAGAACCAGTTTTCCATCCTTGGATATGTAAACATCATTGGAATCTTCACTTGCACCAACTAAATCCTTCAGTTTTGGAAAACCAATAATTAAACATAAAAAAATCCTTTCCCCCCAATAGAATAAGCATGAATTAGCAAACAGTGCGTGCATAAACTATGGTACAAGTACTCAACACAGCCCATTTATCTTCCCAAAAATGTCTGAAAGCACTGACCTTATGTTTGTCAGATAAAGTGGAAATGGTTGCCTGATCCATGTCTCTCAAGTAATATTCATCAAGAAGGGAACTTGGTTGTACCACACCACCATGTGCATCCTGCAAAAAAGTACCCCTAGAATAGTTGTAAATGAAATGCAATGCAATTTAACCTTAGTAAGAATAATAACTTGTACCTCTGGCATGTCTGTAGCAGTTTGCTGCCCGGGTGATGTTGACTTCATCTCATTTTCTTCGGGAATTGCATTAGCCTCGGTAAGTATCGTTGTGCTTTCGACTGCCTCATGCTGCTCTATCTTAGGTTTCATGTTTGTGCTTTTCACGTCAAGCCTCTCGTCAAGTGATGTTCCAGAAGTTTTACTTTCATCATCAGATGTCACGATGCTTGGAGAAGAGCTGGGCAACTCTTTCTCTTGGATAGGTGTTATATCTTCTTCAGGTGTCAATTGAGTTTCATCTTTTACCTGAAATTGGCTTTCTCCTCTGCTTCTACTCAAATCATCAAGGTGAGGAAGATCTGAATGAGTTTCAATGTTTTTCTCAGCAGGCTCTGTATTAGGACTGGACGCGTTTGACTCTTGAATGCTGGACATCACATTTTGCTCCCCCAAAGGTTTATCTTCTTTCAAATCTTTAATATTTTTTGACAGGTCCACTGGATCTATTTTAACTGACTCAAAAGCACGACGACGACGCTGTGCTTCAACAGATTGTTCATTTAAACGATAAGCTGCCACAGCAGCACCAAATGCAAGAATTCCAATGATAACTTTTGAGAAATAACTCCCCGACTCAGGTGGCTTGCCTGTCGAACCAGACCCTTGGGGCGCATTTTGCTCAGATGCAACTGAATATTGCTTCCTAAAAGAAAGATGTGAGGGTATCTGCCCCAAATGCGAAGAAAATGACAATGTAAGAAATATATTGATTCTATAAATATATAATATAACAAGGTGAAGTGCACGACTGATAGAATAGTTTCCATCTTATGTGGCTCATAATTTCAAATGCCCCTGATATACCAAAAACAGAGGAAGAAAAAAACATAAAAATAAAAAATATAATAATAATAACAGCAGCAAAAAAGTTTACTGCATTGATGGGCAACCTTTTTTTTCATTTACTAAAAAAAAGAAAAAAATCAGCAGATCTAAAATAATACCCATCAATGCAGCTGCCCTCTGTTCCACGGTTTACTGATTTTGGACTGAGAACAATGGTCAACATTTACTATCAGGTACTACATGACCGAAATGATTACTACTCCTCTGATCCTTGCACAAGCTTTTGATACCAAAAATTAGAGTTCCACTACATTTGATCATTCTGGTTCATTACCGCAGTCACACGTGTATTGCAGCCAATTGTCTTGACCTATGATCAGGTAGTTTATGTTCCTCTCAGGTATCTAGTAGTTACAAATAGATGTCGCATTATACTGAATGGATTCCTTATACTTGCTAACTAGGTGAACAATTCAATTTTGACGCTCTTATCTATTGCATTTGCATTTCTATAAGAACAATAAGAAACAGACTTCTTGTCCAGACCCTTGTTTTTATGAAGTTATATCTCCCTAGTTGCCCACATGTCTTCGTAATATAATAAATACACAAATGAAATAAAAAATAATATATATATATAATACAAGATTGTAAGAGCATCTCCAACAGTGCATCAATTTTTTCATCAAATTTGAGTAAAAGCTTCCTTTGATATCAAGTGCTCCAACAGAAGATTTTGGAGCATTATCATAACACCGGCCGGTCGACCAATCAACCAGCCAGTGTAAAACAAAAAAAACAAAAACAAAAAAAAAAAAAAATTTTGGCCTTGAGATAGTCATCCGGGGATGTCCGGCAACGGTAATGAACGGTGATTTGATAAAAGGCACATTGGTCCTCAATTTGATGACAGAAAAGTGAAGTCCTCAATTTGATACTTATGTGGTGCAACTGTTGGAGCAGCAAAAGGACTCCGTTTTCAACAAATTCAAATTTGATAACAGGTTTGAGTAACCATTGGAGATGGTCTAAACACAACATATATCAACGGATAAGTGATCAACCCAATAAACTTTCACAATTATCATGAATTGAGATAATGCATACTGGGGGAAAAAAACAAACAAAAAAGCAAACAAATAAAAAGAGAGAGAATCATGAATTGTGCTAAAAGAACATGACGATTGATAGGTAACATTGTTAAGCGAGTGTTCAACATTCACATATTATACAATATATATTAACCCAAAATCAGCTTTTGAACCCATTTTTCTCCACTTTAAGAAGAAAAAATCAAATAAGCTAGTTAATTTGGTTTCTTTTGAAATATGTGATAAGGCAAGAAATATAACATGCCTGAGTTGAAATCCAAGTTGGGTTCCTTCTAAAAGATTGACGGGACGAAAGCTCCAAAATAGACCTGCGAAAGCCAAAACAAAATTCCAATGGGTCAAGCACACAACGAATGGGGATCAATTGAGAATGCAAAACCCTAATGGATCGAATCACAGAACAACCCTCAAACAGATACATATGATTTTGCTGTTTACAATTACACACATACATACATATATACATATGTAGGAACGTATATGCATAGATTTGTGTATGTAATTATAGCGTACCTTCGCAACATGTTGTTCTGGCGTTGAGAGTAATGAGAATTCAATGACGATTGAAGTGTGATTGTTGTTGTGAGTGTGAAGAGGATTATCTGTGTGTGTGTGTGTGTGTGTGTGTGTGTGTGTGTGTGGAGTTGCTTCGTAAAAAGGGGTGAGCGAAGAGTGAAGACAAGTGTAGAAAGCTTTGCCGAGAAATGGATGGTGTATTGCCTGAAAACCTTGAAGCCCGCCTGCAGCGACTCCCGGCCAAAATGACAAATTTTGCCCATTCTTTATATTTTAGACAAATTATAAATATACCCTTAAAATTTTAAAATTAATATAATGTATTCTCTTAAACTAAAAAATTGACACAATATAAGGTGTACATCACATATTTATGATAGATTTTTTTTTTTGAACAGATATTTATGATAGATTTTTAAATACAATATGTACATATTTTTGTCTATTTTTGTTAATGTGTGTGTGATTTTTCGACCACACTACCAATTAGTATTCAGCTAGAGAACACTGGCAGAATAGATGACACCTGACTAACCTGCAACAGAAAGAGAAGATTCCGGCGGTGGTTCGTCCACCCGGGGGCACTCCGACGATCAAGTCAGTATATCTCTCACAGATAATCAATAGTGCAAACTCACTAGTTAGAATATAAATCGCGTACCTTAGATCCACGGGGGTGCCTTTCTTTTATAGTTAACTCAATCCTAGTCCCGATAGAAGCTTGACTTCTATGGACTCCTATTCAGTGCTTACTTTGAACTCCCCAAGAGATAAGGATAGATTCCCTAAGAACATTATCCTTATCCATGTTGAAGTCTTTTCTCATTCTAGGACTCTTGTCCCCTATCCGCTTATCTCAGATTCCGATATCTTCGGAGATAACCTCGGCCATGCCGAGATCATCTCGACGTTACGACCAGGACACGTGGCACCTCGGCTGATACATCGGCATCACCTTGCCACGTGTTGGTACTCAAAAATATATCCCTCCAACTGCCCCCTAGGTTCTATTACCTCGGCATTCTGAGGTGATGGAACCTATATCGGTACCTCCTTCCAGTATGTCGGCTTAAATCATTTTAGCCGAGATCATTATTTAAGGCGACATGTCTTCCTTAAAGAACAAGAATTTCAGTGAATTCTTTCACTCGTATGAGCTGTCATGCATCACTATTCAATCATTTCATTCACGCATCTTATCCTCATTGGATCGTGCATGTGACGCGCCTGTAAGCCGTCTTGCGCCTGCGTGCGCTGTCTGACGCATTCGCTGCTCTAGGCGTATTAACTGTCCTTTTTTGCCGTCGTTTCAAGTTTTAACAAAAACTTTTCCCTCTTCTTTCATTTCTTCACTTTTCATTCGATACTCTTGCTTTTTCTCTCTCTTAGTTTTTTTCTCTTGAATCCGCCATTGTTCCAGACTTCAAGCTCTGCAACTGCCTTCATTCTTCTCTCTTGGTGAAGCTTTCGCCGTTCTGTTACTTCTGTAACCGTCACCTGACTTTGGCGATCTTCATACCGGCTTCACTTTTTCTGGTAAGCCGTTGTTCCTTTCGTTTTCAATTCTCTGATGCGTTTTACTACTTGTTGCCATTACTGCTTTGTTTAAACATTTGATTTGTGAATCTCATATCTGAGTGTGTTTATTCCACGATTTTGCCCTTGCCCATGTCTTGAATACACGCATTGTTCACCATTTTCTTGCACTTTTGCCACTGTTCTTGACCTTGTACCCTTTGTACTCACTATGTTCTTGATAGTCCATCTTTGTTCTTGATTCTGAAACTTGTTCTTGTTTTCTGTTTTTTTGTGTCTTTTCCAGATTTGTGCCTTCAATCTTCATTTCCATAGACTTAGGTTTGGGATTTGTTTGTAGAACCCACAATTTAGGAAAAAACTGAAACCTACATTTACCTAAGTGTTTGCCAAGGTCCCAATAACCCTTTCAAAATATCTTCTGAAATCTAACCCCTTCGATTAAGCCAATATCATGGGTATGTGGAAACATAGGGTAGACACCCCATCCAAACTAGAATTCTTTAGACAAGAGTTTGAAATCCCAGCCGACGTCCATCTGAGGTTGGCTGGGGATGATGACTCCATCATGCCTACTGATGACTCCATGCCTTTCCTTGTGGTAGCCTTCATTGAGTATGGACTTTGGCTCCCACTCAACACCATTTTTCCGTGAAATACTTCATTATTACAAGTTGAACCCAATGCAACTTTCCATCAATTCCTATCGAACCATCAATGGTGTCAAGCCTTAGCCAAACAAGAAAACGCTAGGATCACATTAGCCGACATCCAATATTGCTACACTATGTGTGGCCTCAAAAAAGACACCGGCTACGTTTACTATCTCAAGCCGAGGTCCACTGAATACAAAATCGTTGCCGACCTCCCTGACTCCAACAAGGGAGCCGGGGACGATTATTTCATTATTTCGGAGAACTGGGAGTTCGCCCCAGATGAAGACCTCCATCTCTTCCCTCTCCCTCAATCAGTCTTTGTAGAGGGCAATGGTAAGAGCCCTGCATTCATACCTACTTGTTTTTTAAAGTCTTTCATACTTTAAATATTTTGCATATCTTCAATATACACTTCAATCTTTGTGCAACTTTCTCGGGGTGACACACCTCGGTTGTACAAACTGATGATTTATCTCAGCAAGTACCTAACTACCTTTCTCGGCGTAATCTTAGTTTCACCTTGTAAATATAAAATTTCAACAAGTGTTTAACCTGAGTCTTCAATCTTGTAAATTGTCCACAAACTTCAACAAGTGTTAGACATCATCTCGGTTTAACTTCAACTTATAAATTGTCCACAAATTTCAACAAGTGTTAAACAATGATCTCGGTTTAACTTCAACTTGTAAATTGTCCACAAATTTCAACAAGTGTTAAACAATGATCTCGGTTTAACTTTAACTTGTAAATTGTCCACAAATTTCAACAAGTGTTAAACATTGATTTCGGTTTAACTTCAACTTGTAAATTATCTACAAATTTCAACAAGTGTTAAACAATGATTTCAGTTTAACTTCAACTTGTAAATTGTCCACAAATTTCAACAAGTGTTAAACATATTCTTCTTCTCTCTGCCCCCTAATGTGAACCTAAGTTCCACTTGGGTTCTCATTATGCATGTATTCTAGAGACAATGTCAAGTATCTTGAAAAGAGAACCAGCTGAATCTTTATTTATTTACTTCGGCAAATGGCAAAAGAACAAAGAAATTCTAGAAAAATTTCAAATTGCAAGTGTTCTAAGGCCTTGGTAACTCTTTGCCCTCATTATCTTCAAGCCGATATGCCCCACTGCCCAGCACCGAGATGATTCTGTAGGGTCCTTCCCAATTTGGGCCAAGCTTGCCCTCTCTGGAATCCTTCTTGTTGCCGACGACTTTTCTTAAGACGAGGTCACCAATCTGAAATTCCCTTGGGTTAACCTTCTTGTTATAAGCTTTGGTAAGCTATTGCTGGTATGCTGCGAGCTGAATTGCAGCTTTCTCCCTTCGTTCTTCTAGAAGATCTAGATCTCGGGCTAAGAGTACATCATTAGTCCCATTCTCTACCCCCTGGGTTCTGATCCCAGGGATGCCGACCTCCAGCGGAATGACTACTTCTGTGCCATAAGTAGGGGTGTGCATAATACCGCCGAAACCGCCAAAACCGCCAAAACCGCACCGAATCGCACCGCCAAGGCAAATTCGTAATTATTTGCCAATCGAACCGCCGGTTTTTGGTAAGAAAAATGGCAAATTCTAGTGACACTTTTATCAATCCGCCGGTTTCTATTTTTCTTCCAAACCGCACTGACCCGCACCGCTATTAAATCATGTTTTATAAGATTCTAAAAATTCTTTTTTACTTAAGTTTGCTTGTTGTTCTATACGTTAGAATATAGTATTACATTACTGCTCGAGGGGAAATCAAGATGTCAGTAATCCAAAATAAAGTTGGATTCCAATTCACTTTTCAATCTTTTTTTTTTCTAGCCATGTTGCAAACTTGCATCAACTCACTTTTTAATCTAAATACTTTTCAACAGTAAACATTTTCAATATATTGTAAACCCTGAATGATATTAATTTGATGTATTGTATTTGATCATTGTAGCTTCCACAGATGCTTGTAATGAACTGATGGCATAGTCGTTGATATTATCATGTTGTTGCTACACTTGCTGCATCAGAAGAAAGCTTCGTAAGATGCTTAACATCACGGTATCTCTTGTCTTTTTTTTACTCTTTGATTTAAGTTTTGTAATTTGAATTATATTTTTTATAAACCGCCAATCAGCCCGAACCGCCAAGGCAAATCCGCCATTATTTGCTAACTGAACCGCCGGTTTTTAATAAGGAAAATGGCAAATTTTAGTGACACTTTTATCAATCCGCCACCCGCCATACGGTTTATATTTTTCTCTCAAACCGCACCGACCCGCACCGTGCACACCCCTAGCCATAAGCCATGGCAAAGGGGGATTCCCTTATTGATCTTCTCGGCGTAGTCCGATATGCCCAGAGTACATTGGGCAATTCGTCTACCCACTTTCCTTTTGCTGCCTGCAGCCTCTTCTTTATCCCATCCAGAATTATTTTGTTGGATGCTTCTGCTTGTCCATTGCTTTGTGGAAAGCTTGGGGTTGAAAAGTAGTTCTTGATCTTGAACTTTGCACAGAAGTTCTTGATTAGCTTACTATCAAATTGAGTTCCATTGTCCGCAACAATTGCTCTTTGAATCCCAAACCTGGTGATAATGTTCTTCCAAATGAAGTTCTTCATATCCACATCTCGGATCTTGGCAAGAGGTTCAGCTTCTATCCATTTAGTGAAGTAATCTGTTGCTACCAGCAAGTACTTCCTTTGTCTAGTTGCTTGGAGTAGTTGCCCGACGAGATCCATGCCCCATTGGGCAAATGGCCAAGGACTGGATACAGGATTCAGGTCTGCTGCTGGCTGGTGTATCAGAGGTGCAAACCTTTGGCATTGTTCAAACTTTTTTACATAGGCTTTTGTATCTTTCTGCATGTAAGGCCACCAATACCCCTGGGTGATGGCCCTATGAGCGAGTGATCTGCCCCCAGCATGGCTTCCATAAATTCCTTCATGTATTTCATATAAAAAATCTTCGACTTGTAAAGGGTGTACGCACCTTAAAAAGGGTCCAGCGAAGGACCTTCTGTAGAGATGTCCTTCTGCTGTCAGACTGAATCTTACCGACTTCAATCTGATCTTGTGTGCCTCCTTGCGATCATCTGCCAGCTTTCCTTCTTTTAGGAACGCAACAATTGCGTCCATCCAGCTTAATTCCATGTCTACGCACATTGCTTCACGCTCTGTGGTTACTGGTTCAGTGCTCGGGCCTGACAAGTAGTCAATCATTATTGTCCTTGCTTTTCCAAGTTGTACTACACTAGCCAGGTTGGCCAACGCATCGGCGTGGCTGTTATCATCTCGGTTTACCTGGAGTAGTCGACAGTTCTGGAATAAGGCCGCCAACATGATGACCTCATTTGCATATGTCGACATTCTTTCATCTCGGGCTGCATATTCTCCCATTGCCTAATTGACTATCAGTTGTGAATCACAAAAAACTATTACCTCATCTGCTTGTACTGCTGCTTCTAGTTTTAGTCCTACAATGAGTGCTTCGTATTCTGCTTCGTTGTTTGAGGACTTGAACCCCAAATGAATCGATTGTTTTAGTACCTACCTATCTGGGGATATCAGTACTATTCCTGTCCCCACTCCTTGTCGGTTTGAACTCCCATCAACAAACAGTCGAAATGAGTCGTCGATATAAATGCTGCAGGGTCTGAGTTTGTCATCTTTCCTTTGTTTTTTTGTCTTTGGCTGGGCTTCTCCTTGCTTGTTTGGACATTGTTTATCTTGGCTCAACGGAGCCCGATGTTCGATGGATTCTGGCGTGAACTCAGCCACGAAGTCGGCCAAAACCTGGCCTTTGATTGCTGTTCTGGGCCCATACTCCAAATCATACTGGCCTAGGGCAACTGCCCATCTGGCTATTCTTCCTGTTAAGCCACCCTACTGCAATGGGGAGTTCAATGGATGTTTCTGTCAGTATCACAATTGTATGGGCCTGGAAGTAATGGTTCAACTTCTTTGAAGCCATTACTAAAGCCAGTGCCAATTTCTCTAAGGGTAGATACCTCGTTTCTGCGTCGGCTACGGTTTTGCTTACATAGTAAACAGCCCTTTGCTCCCCTTTTTCTTCTTGGATTAGTACTGCACTTATCACATGTTCTAAAACTGCCAAGTACAATAACAGCTCCTCCTCAGGTTCTGGATTCGAAAGAACTAAAGCTGTGGTCAGGTATTTCTTCAGATCGGCTAATGCTTCTTCACACTCCTCTGTCCAAAGAAAGTCCGTAGCTTTCTTCACTAAGTTGAAGAAATGTCTGCACTTGTCTGAGCTTCTGCTTATGAACCTGTTCAGGGCTGCGGCCCTTCCAGTTAGCATCTGCACCTGTTTTGCCGACGTCGGGCTCTTCAACTCTAAGATGGCCTTAATCTGATCTAGGCTGGCCTCAATGCCCCTTCTGGTCACCAGGTATCCTAAAAACTTACCAGATCCAACTCCAAATGCACACTTCGATGCATTGAGTCGGAGCCAATATGTATTAAGGATTTCAAAGACTGCTTTTAGATCGGCAAGATGACCCTCAAGCTCCTTGGTCTTAACGACCATGTCGTCGATGTAGACTTCTACTGTTCGGCCAATCAGGTGTCTGAACATTTTGGTTACCAACCTTTGATAAGTTGCTCCTGCGTTTTTCAACCCGAAAGGCATTACTCTGTAATAGTACATGCCTTTTGGGGTGATGAACGCGGTCTTCTCTTCGTCTGGGGGGTACATAGCTATCTGGTGGTACCCCCTGTAGGCATCTAGAAAGCTCATTCTTCCATGCCCTGAAATGACATCTACTAGCTGGTCAATCTTGGGTAGAGGAAAGCTGTCTTTGGGGCAGGTTTTGTTGAGACTGGTAAAGTCTACGCAGACCCTCCATTTGCCGTTCTTCTTCTTTACCACCACTGTATTGGATAGCCATGTCGGGTAGTGAACTTCTCTAATGACCCTGGCCTCTAGAAATCTGTCTACTTCTTCCTCTACTACTTCGACGTGCATCAACGTCGGTCTTCTGACTCGTTGAATTACAGGTTTGGCAGACTTGTCAACATTCAATTTGTGGCAAGTGACCTCGGGGTCAATGCCAGACATTTCGTAAGGTGTCCAAGCAAACACCTCAATATTTGCTTTCAAAAAAGCTTCCAACTCTTTTTCCTCTTCTTCGGCTAAGCCCAAGCCGAGAAGAAAGAAGCGTTCTTCATCCCCATCCTGGACAAGGATTTTCTTCAATACCTCTTCGCTTTTCTCAGCTGGCTCCTTGCCGACGTCTTCTAGGACTTCCACGTCCTCATCTTCAATTTCTGCCTTTTCTGGCTCTCGTATGCTGCAGGTAGATTTCATTGCTGCCATGGAGCAATTCTTCACCTGCAGCTGATCGCCTCTGACTTTCTCTATCCTATGCTTTGTTAGGAATCGCAATAGTTGATGCAATGTTGAGGGAACTGCCTTCATCACATGCAGCCATGGCCTTCCCAAGATGATATTGTAAGGGGAGGATGTATCGATGATGGTGAATTCTGTCTTGATCTTCCTGGTGCCAGCCTGCACCTCCAAGCTTACTGCTCCCAGTGGCCATGTCGGCGTTCTATTGAACCCAACCATTGGGCCATTGGATTGTTCCATATCATCTAGGTGAAGGCCGAGCTCCTTGTAACATCGGACGTACATGATGTCACAAGAGCTGCCTTGGTCAATCAGGATGCGTTTCACTTGGCACTCCCCAACCTGGAGGGATACTACCAAGACATCATTATGCGGATGCTGGACCATCTCTAGGTCGGCTTCAGGAAAGGTTATCATTGGTCCCTGGCATTCTTCTGCCCGATGTCTTTTCTCCCCGACTTGGTAGACATGTTGTAGGTGTTTTACCTTCTGGGTCTCTCATCGGATTTCGTTTTCGTTGACCTTCGAGTGGATTACGTTGACTACCCGAGGTCCTCCTGCCTGCGGCTGCTGTGCTGGGGGAGGTGGGGTTGCTGGTGCCTGAGGCAATCTTGTCTGTTCTTCCCTTGTCCTGGTCTTATCGACAAGGTCTCTCAGATGTCCTTGTCTCACCAGGTCTTCCAAGCGTGTTTTCAGGGCTCTACAACCCTGAGTTGTATGCCCATCTTCATTGTGGTTGGCACAATGCTTGCCAATGTTTATTCCTATGAACTCTCCTGGAGTCCTCTCTGGCGTTCTGAAATAGGGCTGGTTCCGAATTTGATTTAGGACTTTGTGAATTGGGATTCGGAACACAGTTGTCACTGCCTGCACAGCCCTCAGTTCTGCCTCTTGTTTAAAGGATCTGTTGTTACCTCGGCCTCGCTTCGGTGAGCCGTTTCCTTTCTCATGCTTTGTCTCCTTATTCCCCGACGTATCTTCCTTGGCTCTGGCATACTTCTCGATTCTGGCCATGAGTTCCTCCATACTTTTTGGCAATGTCTTTGCCAATGACTTCCGTAGTGGACAGTCATCTTTCAAGCCGTTCTTGAAAGATACGACTGCTACTTCTTGATTACATTCAGGTATTCGGTTGAACACCTCATAGTATCTTTTGGCGTAGGCCCTAAGGCCTTCATCTTTGCTGATCTTCAGAGCCATCAATGCGTCTACTCTTAATGGCTGAAGTTTGTTTGTCACGAACCTGGCCACAAACATCTCGGCCAGGCCTTCCCAAGTCTTCACACTTCCTTTTGGTAGTTTGTGAAACCAATCTGATGCAATCTCCCCGAAGGATGAGGGGAACACTTTGCAGAGCAACGGCTCGTTCCCACTATACAATGTCATTGAGTTCAAGTATAATCCAACGTGGAAGTTGGGGTCTGACTTACCATCGTATATTTGGAACCTCGGTATACTGAATCTCTTTGGTGCCTCGAATTTGTCTAATTCCACTGAGAATGGTGTTCTCGGCTTAACAGGTGAAGTTACCTCGGCATCGGCGTTCTGTTGCTTCCTCTTGAGGTAATCTCTTAAGTCTTCTTTGCTCCGCCCAGGAGCTCGGCTACCTTTCGACTTCAGTCTTTTCGGTATACTACTCTCGGCCTCATGGTGAGCCCTTTTTGATATTTCTCCATGAGTTGTGTAGAAGCTTAGTGCCCGCCCTTGAACATGCCGATGTTTTTTGGGGTCGGCCTCCTTGGTACGTTGTGTCCTTTGTGACTCTTCCTTCTTTGACTCCTCTCTTCCGACCTCCCTTGAAGGCCGGTGAGAGTGTCTTTCGCTCCTGGTGTGCTGGGGGGCTTCTGGAATTGTTTTCTGCCCTCCCTTCTGGGCATTGGCCTCTGGAATCGGCGTGTCCTGCAACGGGTATGGTGGCTGCATGATGTTATTTTGCATCATAAATTTGACGATCGATTGCAGGTCTGCCAATTTGTTTGCCATCTCTTTCACCTCTTCGTCCTTTCATAGGCACCTGTCCTTCCATACCTGGAAGTCGTCTTCGTTGTAGTACCCGCTTCGATTAGGTTTCTTTTGTACGTCGCCAGCCTGGCCGACGTCCTTTACTCCATGAGTTAGCTCATGAGTTTCTGCGTTGGACCTGTCTCCTTCGACATCAAGGTCAATAGGTCTCCCACTCCCAGCAGGAGTGTCGTCCCCAATCTTTTCCTTCTGTCCGTTACTGGCCATCTATTCTACTTTCTTTCCCACAGACGACGCCAAATTGTGTGTGTGATTTTCCGACCACACTGCCAACTTAGTATTCAATTGGAGAACACTGGCAGAATAGATGACACCTTGCTAACCTGCAATAGAAAGAGAAGATTCCGGCGGTGGTTCGTCCACCCGGGGGCACTTCGACGATCAAGTCAGTATATCTCTCACAGATAATCAATAGTGCAAACTCACTATTCGGAATATAAATTGCGTACCTTAGATCCACGGGGGTGTCTCTCTTTTATAGTTAACTCAATCCTAGTCCCGATAGAAGCCTAACTTCTATGGACTCCTATTTAGTGCTTACTTTAAACTCCTCAAGAGATAATGATAAATTCCCTAAGAACATTATCCTTATCCATCTTGAAGTCTTTCCTCATTCTAGGACTCTTGTCCCCTATCCGCTTATCTCGGATTCCAATATCTTCGGAGATAACCTCGGCCATGCCGAGATCATCTCGGCGTTACGACCAGGACACGTGGCACCTCGGCTGATACATCGGCGTCACCTTGCCACGTGTTGGTACTCAAAAATATATCCCCACAGTTAATAAAATATAAATATAAGAATTTGATTGAAAATATACTTTGTGACTGTTTTGTTAATAGAATATAAACATAAGGATTTAATTGAAAATTTGAAGAGGATGAAGAGATATATTGTATCAATTTTTTTTTTTTTTTAGGGATAAAGCAAAAAATAGTGATAGTTGAGGGGAGTGAAGTGTAATTTGCCCTAAAATTTATTTAAAATACAAATTTCATATAATTAAATTATAGTTTGTCCTTTCTTAAAAAAAAAAAAAAAAAAAATTATAGTTTGTTCTTTCAAATTTCTTCTAACTGCATAATAAATTATTCAGTCAATTAAAATATATTTTATTGTAAAATGTATAATAATGTCATTTATCTACCTATATAACTATCGAATTTTTTACTGTAATAAGACTAAATATTATTTGAATTAAAATCATATCAATATAATCAAATTTATAAATTAATTAATTAATTACAAAAAAAAACATTGTATTTTTTAAAAAATCTTTATAAGGTGTTATTGTAATTCATCTTTTATTAATGTTAAAATGGGTGCTCTATTTTCACCCAAAAAACAAACCCAAAAAAAAAAAAAAAAAAAATTGATGGAAGATCCATTTTAAAAAAGGCATTAAGTCTCATGAGTTTTTTTTCTTTGTGAAGAGTACATTTTTTGTAAAATATTATAGTGAGAAGTACATTTTGGTATTTTAGTGAACATTTTGTTTTTAATTTAATCCCTTAACCTATCTGTTGAAATCTTCCTATCTGTTCAATTTTTTTGAATTAAATTTGTATTTATTTGTTCAATTATTTCCCTTATTTGTTGAAATATATATCAAAATTTTATTATTTATTCAATTTTTTTCTCCTGCCTGTTTAAATCTATCTACACAAAATCGCAAAATCCTCTGTCTGTACAAAATCTCAAAATCCCAAAATCCTCCGGAACTACCTTTTCACTAGATCACCAAATAACCCAACTCAATAACTAAAGAGATCTAGCGAGAGAAAAAGAGATAAATAGAAAAAAAATAACATGGATTTATATTGACTAAATCAATAAATTTGATGGTATGGTGGAGCATTAGTTCCATAATCATTCAAATTTGAACCGCTAACAATATAGATAATAGGGAGATTCTCACTATAAGCTCCAGCAATAGCGTTGATGACGCTGAGGCCGTCGACAGTAAAAGTGATGACGTAGGCGCCAACGTTAAAATGTGAATTTGAGTGGATTATGAAGATGGAGTTAGAGAGATGATAGAGAATATAAATATGGAGTTAGAAAAAAAAAATAGATGACCTAGGAAAGAGAAAGCCATGGTCGAGTTGAGCTTCGATGTTGCATGTAACGTTCCCAAATAACAGACATAATAATTATCCTAGATATTCAGAACAATCTCAATTCAACTGGTCAAATCTCTATTTTTGTATTTGATATCACATAAGAGATTTACAAAAGGAGTCCACATGCAATATATATTCAATATTCTAAAAGTTTGAATCTATAGCATGTGAGATGATTAGTACAAAGAAATAACACAAAAGAATGCCCTGAGACTACAATTCCAAGCTTAGACTACACAAAAGATGGTTATCAAACCCATACAAGTAAAACCTTGGCTTGTCAAAATAAACAACAAAAAAAATAAAAGAGCCTCATGCTCTCAAAAAATACTTCACATGCCTTTAGCTAGACGGAATCATCACATCATTTTGTGCACAAATCCACTAGAGGTGAGTACAAAATCCAGTAAAGAGATCTTAATAGAGAATATGTGTTTAAACAGTCTCACAATAAATGTGTCATACAATGCCATGTTCCCAAAATCCATATCATTGTTCTTTTAATTTGTAGCACTAATGCCAGCTTTAATGAGCCGACAGTGCAAGGAAAAAAAAAAAAAAAAAAAAAAAAACAAAGACCAAACTATCACATCAGTGATGGGGTCCACATTGTGCCACGTCATTAGTTGTCTATTAGTGGTCTAAATTAGTTTTTTTGTTCTTTTTGAAAATTACATGTAATGTTCATTTCAAAAAGCTCATTATCTTAATGAATTTCAAATATAACATACGCAGCGGTAAATATGACTTAGATAATCCCTAGGCTGGTATTTACACGTAGACATATCAAGCCACACCAATCCCCACTTTATCGACTCCTAACTGAAAGGCACGTGGTACCTACTCTGTGCGTGTTTTTAGTCTTTCACCCTGGACACTCCAGCCAATTTTAACAATACCAACTGCATCCCTTATCTAAACTTACCAAATGTATTTACTCAAAAACATTTTAAGGTCAACAATCGTTCTCTCACAAAAAAAAAAAAATCAATTTCCAAAACATAGTCACAATAAACAATACTCAAAGATATACAAATGAATGAAGTGAGATGTAATTATATAGCTTCATCGCATAGATTTTCACAATACTCAACATTTGCTCAAAGTGAGATGCGATATTCAATATTTCTCAAATCATATTAAAATTCCACATCCATGTGACATATAATATATTTCCATATTCACAATCAATATTTATCTTTATTTCTTAGTTCAAACATATATAGAATCATGTTATCCATGTAAATTTCTTAACACAAAACTCATCAATTCCACAGATACCCTAATCAACACAACACCATGTGAAAATTCATCACATTCCCGAAGAATTTTCCATCAATTGCATAACCCTTTTAACAAAATTCACTTTTCTCAAAATTTTTCCAAAATCCAGGATTTGATCACAAATAGGGTTTTTTTTTATCTCATTTTCAAAATATTTTCTTCCATTCACTCCCAAGAGTCTTATAAGCTCACAAGACAAATTTATTTGAATAAAATCATAAAAAAATCACTTTTTCACATTTTCAAAGTGTCACAACCCAAACCCACCCCTGTAGGTTTAGCATCGTGACCGGCCAGTAATCCGTGGATTACCAAAGGCCTCTTAACAGATAAGCATATAATAAGGGGCTACGGAAGCAAATGTACAAAACATAAATAGTCCAATGAGCTATGTCGATAAACATGTGACAGAATATTTCAAAACTTGTATATACATGAGCGTGTCGGTCAAAGAATATCATAATTACAAAACATTTACAAAAGTGTAATTCTAAAACCCAACTGTACAAAACAGACAGAGTCTAACATAAGTACAAAAACAGCCATGTAACTAGACTTTAATCGAAACCTCATCGGGAGGCACAACGGTTGACTGACAAAAACAGAGGTCAACTCTGACCCTGATCACGCGCCGCCTTACCTACATACATAATATAAACTGTGAGCGAAAGTTCAGTGAACAATAACAGAGTAAAGGGGTTTCAATGAATGAGTCTGTACAGATTCAGAATTCATAATTCAGTTTCATATCAAATTCATAATATGTCCAGATCAAATACAGAAATCATAAGTCATGCGTAAGTATACGTGATACCTCCATAAGTGCTAACAGCAAATACAGAACAGATGCAAATACGTGAGGGTTACGAATAACCAGTTCTATAAAGGAACCTCCGGATCCGGGTAACGGAGAATAAATACGCTGAGCCCCATGATGGAGCATCTGGTATGGGTAACAGAGTGCAGACAGATTAAGTTCCATGATGGAACCTCCAATACCGGGTAATAGGCAACACATATCACATGATATTAAGGATGTCACGAATACATATAAGAAATTGGACAATCATTCATTGTACAGAACATAACATTTCAGAAAACAATTCTTATTTCATCATACAGAAAATAAATAAGGTTGAACATAGCTTTACTATGTTATTACTCACAGTTGGCCTTGAGACAGACAGACGGAGCAGATTGGTCAAACAATACGCGGCACGTGACCTACATGACACATGACAGATACACACTTGAAACACACGTTCAAATTGTACATAACTTATGTCGTTTGCTCTTAGTGTGTTTCTAACCTTTAATCTTCATTATGGAGTCTTAAACATGGCCTAAGAATGCCTATGATGGAATGAGGATGCAAGAATGCATTGAAAAACATTTCTTAAAACTTGCTGAAAATAAGGGCCACGCTCTAGCGGACATGCAGATAATGAATATATGCTTGAGCGTGACTTTTCCCGCTCGAGCGGACTATAAACTCTTGAAAAAGTACTGGTTGCATGTTTTTCACGCTCGACCCACGCTCGAGCGTGAGACTCAGACCTTCGCTTGAGCGTAGATTCCCTCGCTCGAGCGGGCTGCAAAACACAAGAACTTCTGGGTATATGCATTTCACGCTTGAGCGTAACCATCATCGCTCGAGCGGAAGTACATGTACTCAGAGTTCACGCTCGAGCGTGAAGTTCCCCGCTCAAGCGTGGATCAAATTTCTGGAAATTCCAGATTCGATCACCAAGCTCAAACTCAACTTTTGAAGCATCCAAAACTCAATTTTCTGGGCCAAAACTTGAGGAAATACATGAAAACTCATAATACAACATGTTTAAAGAATTATAACAAGAAATCATGCCCCAAAGGCTTGCTAATTGTACAAAAATTCAACTTTAAACACAAAATTAATTCATGAACATAACATGCATGTACATTTTTTAGCTAAGGCCCTCCAAAACATGATCAAATGCTACTAAATAACATGAAACTCATTGTGTTTCCAAAATTAAAGTGAACTCAACACATGCATGAAGGAATTCTTGAAAATTAATCTTCAAAATACTATGAAACATGCATGCATGTATGGATTGATCTACTTCCCTACTCCTTAAGCTTGATTCTCACATCTTATAGCTCAATTTACTTGAATTCATATATGAACAACTTAAATCCATAATTAAATGAATAAATTTCCTACCTTAAGTCTTGAATTCCAAGTGTGGGAGCTTAAACATGCAATTCTCCTTCAATTCCTCTAACTCTTCAAGCTAATCTCTAGATGAATTCAATTTTTTCCTTCAAATTATCTCTCTCCCTCACGTTGGGCATCAAGAAAATGGAAGAGTGAAGTGAAAACATAACCGTAGTGGAGTCAAAATGGCCTTGTAGGTAGTAATTTAACAAAACTAATCAAATGGCATTATTTTAATCAAATTTAATCGCTCTGAACCGAATTTTAATTAAACCTACCATAAAATTCTATAAATCCTAATTAGCACATAAATCAAGTCAATTTATGATTCGGACGCCAAATAAGGCTTTCAATTCGCAAATCGAAACTAAAACATGAACAGATCTTTCTACTGCAAACATATACAGACACAAAATGATGCGATGCACATATAATCGACTCAGAATTTCTTCTTAATTTTTGTCAGGCATAATCAATTACGGATTAATATTAATCGTGGGTTGGGTTTGTTACACAAAGCCTAACACTTCAAATCTCAAACCCTCTGCTCAAAATCATACTAAAATAAGTAAAGATATGATAACACTATATATAACTCAAAGAAACTATTTACTTCAAGTTTCGGAGAGAAAAGATAGGAAAAACACCAAAATCAATAGCGTTAAAACCCAATCTCCACCGCACATAACGTAACCCTTAACGAGCTATCTAATTTTAATGAAGACATTGAAATCAAAATCTCAATGGATTTGGGATAATCAAGAAATAAATGAGATGAATAGATGGTTTTCTAGAGAGATATGAGACAAAAATATTAGGACCTATTAGACGATAAGTCTACTTATTAGAACCTCCTCTTAAAAATTAATAACAATAAATAAAAAAAAGTAAAGTAAAAGAAGGGGCAATGTGTAATCCGATAATTAATGCCAAATAGCAAATATAATATTCAACAGGTGAGGGTTGCTAATATACCAATTCCAAGGGGCGTCAGTATAATTTGCCATAATTACAGTACACCAAGTTCATATGAGGCCACCGTCTCTCCAATTTGCCGTGTAACTTGCAGCGTTATTCCGAGTCTCACTGCGTTGTTCTTAATCGACGTAACTACTCTGGAGTGTTTTCCCTAAAAATGGGTCACAACAAGCCAAAGCGATTCAGAAACAACCAGTCACATCGAGGACAATCTAGTCGCACCCGTGAACTTCCACGGTAAATTCTTATTTTCCTTCTCAATTCACACCGACCCACATGGTCTACTCTTGAGAAGATTGCTCTTTCACTACTCACTAATCACTCATGTACTTTTCCAGGGACGATGAGGAGTCTCTCCCGACTGAACCAGGTAAAGAAATCATCACAAATCACTCACATCGATAGGATTCATGCATATACATACATGGCATTCCAGGTGTTTGATAAATCGTTGCAGTGGCAATTAGTGTATTTATTTTTTTTAAATTTTTATGTGGCATTGAACAAGTTTCTTATTGTTACAGCGATTGAAGAGGAGGCAATGGTTCCCAAAATTCAGCTTGCAATGTGGGTATGTATTTGATTTTTTTGGTGTATTTGGCTTGGGGATGTATGAAATGTAATAGGGTAGATTATAGTGACCTCTCTGTGATTTGAAAAAATACACTGAGCCATATAATTTGTTGCATAATTACATTGTGCTCCTTAAAGTTATAATTTTTACCCATTTTCACCATTAATTCACTAGTGGTATGGATATCCTGTGTCTACACATCATCTGCATCAGCTCATGTTGCTCTAGCCATACTAAAAAGAATGTTGGTGTAAAAATTGTGGGGTTTATTGTACTTTTTATAAACCTTAGGGGTGGTCAGTGTAATTTACCCAATTTAATGTGACACTTTGAAATTTACAAGTCTTGTATTTATATTGCAAAAACATTGTGTTATTATTGCCTTTCAGATTCTAACAATGGTTTATATGTAAATAAATTGTTCTTTAATAACGATGATGTTGTTTACCTTCATTCTTCTTCCTCCGTTTTACCTGCACGCTAAGATTTAGACTCCAGATTCCGGGCACATATTAAAAGAATTTACTGGTCTTGGCAAAATTCATCAAATCTATCACTAAAGCATGACAGATTACATGTTGTTCACCTTAAACAAGTATTTTGATCGAAAGCTTTATTTCAATTTAAGGCTGGAATAATTAATGTTGAGATCTTGAACTGTGTGAACTGTCATATATAATTAAGGTTCATTCACATTTATGAATCTAATTGGCATGTCCTTGTTGATTCAGGATTTTGGGCAATGCGATGCAAAAAGGTGCACAGGACGCAAGCTTTCAAGATTCGGTTTGTTGAAAGAAAGTATCTGTTTAAAACACTAACCCACCAAAAATGTTTCTGTTTAACTCCTTTTTTTTTTTTTTTTAAATTGTATTTTGTTTATGCATGTACATAATTAACGGGCTTTTCCAGATTTTATATAGTAGTACTGCTGGACTGGAGTCGTTTTTCCAGAAAAGAGCAAAAAAAAAGAAAGTTCTTGATTTGTCTTGTAAGGATAGCACTCAACAGGAATGCTGCAATTGCCTTACAAGCTTCCACACAAGAGCAATCCATTTTGTTTATGACAAATTGCCATGGTGCAATGAGCAAGAGGACATCATAAATTGAATTATTGTTTATGTGATACTGGGTGTTCAATGATCCCAAACAACTAGATGTATGTTAAGGTTGATTTTGGTCTTCAATGTGTCAGAATCTGGTTGCCTATTGGTTAAGTCGGCTCAGGTTTGAGGAGCAAGCTTGGAGAATTGCACTAAGGTATTGTCTAGGCCAAAAATTGTTGTTGAGTTTGTAATTGAAGGGGAAGAAAGTGAACTCGAAAGCCGGATGAAGTACGCTGACAGTGCAAGAGAGGGTGTTGGGAGAGACAAGGAGAGGTTTTGTATAGAGAAAAGTTGATATTTTTTATTTATTTCTTCATACACTGGCTAGTGTGGGCTTTTCATATGGGCAACTCTTGTCTATAATTTGTTGCCGTGATGCTAGATGATGTTAGGTTTATTTTCCATGATTCCCGAGTTCTGGAACTGCATATCCAAAGTTAGGGATGGAGCTATAAGGTAATCAAGGCTCAAAATGTTAAGAAAACAATAGTGACTTGGAATGGTTGATGTTGCTGGTTTAATTTAGGTTGAAAATTGGTGCTGGTTGGGCTTGAACGATTTCATATAGCTCGCAGAGCTGCAGAGTTGAATCCCTAAGGTTAGTAGCAGGAATATTTTAGACTCCACAAATTGGTAAAACCGAGTAAGTTAGTTATGCCATGATTAGGTTGGTTTTAGCTGCTGGTTTACTGTTGTTTTTGAAGGATTCGTAGCTACCATCGGTTTAGTGTTTAGATTGATGGCTCGAGTTTTATTCAAAAGTGGTAATTGAAGATGGGTTTAGAAATTGGAAATACAAGTTGTTCCAAACATGGAAGGATCTAAAATAAGGCTCACATCTGGCTGCTTAGGGATGTATTTTGCTGGTAGATAAGTAGCAATCTGATGGGTCAAAATCTCTGTTATTAGAATCGTACAATTCAATTTGATTCGATTCAGTGGGTAATCGATATGAACAGGTTGCATGAATCGCAAGTAGCTGTGAATCGTTGAACTGAATCGGTGAATCGTGAATCGATTTGCTAAAATCGATATTTGGCTTTCTTTTTTGGTTTTTTATTGTTGGAAAAGGGTTCACACAACCTTTTTAAGATCTTTAGGATTACTATATGCCATCTTTTGACTTTCTCCCTCCCAATTTACTCTCAAATATTCAATTTATCCAAGTGCTTGCATTTACAAAAGGAATTTTTTTAAAGCATCAAGTGAGATTTTTGATTACGTTTCAATATTTTGGTTTCTTAACCTTGTAAAAGGTTAAAAACATTGGGGCTGTTTGGCAAGTTGGGTTTGGGGTATTTTTTGGCTAAAATTCACAAAAAGACAAAATATACTAAAATAGCTAATAAGACAAAATGTCACATCAAACCCATAATCATTTCACTTTTTCTCTCACAAACATCACATCCAACTACAAAAAAATTTAATCATCTTTCTAAACACAAAAAACTTACTAAAATAGCAACTTCCCAAACACCCATATTGTTGTTGAGTTATTGTTATTTGGAAATTGAAAGTTTGTCTTTGTTTACTTTTTTTTATTAAGAATGGTTGATAAGAAATAATATTTAAAAGGGAAAAGGTAAAGTGGTGAACATGGGAACCCGTGTTAACTTTTTACCTAGACCACGTTATCATCATTCAAAATAATATTTTCATTGATTTAACTTTTTACTTAGACCAACGTGATCATCATTCAAAATAATATTATCATTGATTTAAGTCTAAATATTTCATATTTATTATATATATTTAATATCTAAACACGTAGATATATTTTTCTATGAAATTTAAAAAGTGACTGAATCTTTACGATTCACGATTTGATTCGATTTGCGATTTGGTACAAGTCTATTTCGATTCATGATTCGAATCCCAATTTGACAACTATGGGCAAAATCAACGTAGGGCTGTTTTATATTTACATTTTACAAAAGCTTAATAACTTTTTGAGGAGGCATCTGCATATCCTAATTTTATTGCCATGCTTTGATTCTTTTTGTTTTTTGTATTTTTCATCCAGAAGCATTGAAATATACTTGTAAGACTTGAACTCTAGTTCTTGTTACAACTGTGGGTATATGGGTCATCGTTGCTACGTGGTCAGCCTGTGGGAGCCAGGTCATCTTTTACGTTAAAATCCTTACCCTCCACGTGGTAGATTGTTAGGGGTACCATGACATCTACTAGTATTCGTTGGGGCTTATGTGACTAGCGGCGCAAAGTATGGTTGCTCGGCTTACTATCTGCAAGCTAAAATAAGCCCTAAGGCATGGCCACAACACTGCTCCGTCAATTTGGTATGACAAAAGAGGGATGTGTTTTTTAGAGAATTAGAGTTGGTTAGTTCAGAGAAATGGATAATTGATGATACGGCTAGGCTTGAGTCAAGACAAGGCCTAATTTCAACAAGTGATGTTGGGTTCATCCCTAAAAGTGCAAATAAAGATATGAAGAAGATGCGTGTTGCGAACCATATGGTTGGAAATGAGGGTGGCAGCCCAAAGATTTATGGCAACCTAGCCAAGTTCAAGACTTGTCCTATTGACATGAATAGTTTTGGGCCTAATTCATTTCCTAATTTTTCTTCGAATCACATTTCCTCCAAAACCAAGGACCAACTATATAGTCTTGGGCTTCTTTTTCCTCCTACTCGGATTAGAAGGGGAACTAGAGGTTATGTTGAGGAGGAATAGACTGGTATAGAGGAGGAATTCATATAATGTGTTTAAAATATTTTATAAAAACTAGTAAAATTTTAGGGAAAACTACAAAAAAAAAAAACTCCTAAGGTTTGAGCCTTGTAACAAAATAAGCCCTAAGTTTTTAATTTTGTCAATTTAAACCAAAAACGTTTGATTTGTTTTCAATCTAAACGATTTGTCTATTTTCGTTAGGTAAAATTGATGGGAAAATGGGTATTTTAGTCATTAAATTGAATGAAAATGGTATTTTAACCATTTTATGTATACCTACATTGATTTTAAAGACTAAAATACATTTTTCCGGCAGTTTTTCTTAACAAAAATAGGTAAATGGTTTAAATTGAAAACAAATCAAAATATTAGGATTTAAATTGATAAAATTAAAAAAGTCAAGGTTTATTTTGTTACAAGGCTCAAACCTTGGTTTTTTTGTTTGTTTGTTTGTTTTTTTTTTTAATTGTCCCAAAATTTTACATTGGGAATAAATGAAGAAAAAGGGTGAAAGTTGCTCTATAAATGCCTCACCTCCTTAACTTTTATTATAAAACGTGTATTATAATATTTAAACAATTAAAATATCAAAGTATTTATATATAATATTTTGGTCGATTCGTTTTGTATCGATGTTAAATTTTCAAAACCAAAACAGATCGAAAATTGAAAGTTCGGTTTGTCTTGAGCTATTGGTTTGGTTCTAATCAATTTTTCTTACACCCCTAGTTGTGTGGGAACTTGAGGATGTAAGTTGAATTGTCTGAGTTTGAGATGATGGCTTTGATTGTGAGGGGGCCGAGTCAGAATTAGGGGTGAAGTTAGAGGAAGGTTATAGAGGGATGAATAGATGGTGTGGGCTTTAATTGGAAGTGATTGTGATGAGTTTGTAGTGGAGGGTATGGGAGGCTTAGTCCTTGCAAGAGGCATGGAGAGCGTGGGGAATGAACTTGGTGAGGTTGTCTTGCTCTCAAACAATGGTGATTCAAGGGATGGCGGTGTGCTTTCTTTAGGCTCATGCCGCCCCTTGGTAATGATCTGTCCAAAAGGTAGGAATCTTTTGGCCCATGTTAATTAGCAGTGAAAGGGGAGTGTGGAGCTAGTAATCAAAGTTACTTTTGGAAGATTTGATCAAAGGTGATGAAGAAGAATGATGTGCTAGGAGGCTTGAAAAGGTAATTTATATATATTTTATACTTTTATATATATTATCGAAGATCAAACATATGAGAGAGATTATTTTAATTTTTTTTTTATTTTTTTGCTCTTTCTCATTCTTTCAATTTCCCCCATATTGTTTCCAAATACTATAGATTGACCACCAAACAATCTTTATGAAAATATAATAACCTAAAGTGTCCTGTGGCATGTCTTGACATGAGACACACATGTTTTCTTAGTGTCCTCGTATGTGTCCAATGAAAAAAAAAGAAAAAGAAATGGACATACCATGTGGCATGCCCAATACGTATTTTGTTGTGTTTGTGTTTGACATGCGTCGGACACAAGTGTGACCTAGGTCGCCTAATCTATCCACCTAGGGTGGCAGATCATAGATTAGTTTGCGAATTTGTGAATTGAGCACAAATTCTTGCTATATTCGCGGATTTAATTGTTGTAATTTGCAAATTCATATAATTAGATCCATAAACTCATAATACACCAATGAAAATGTGACATATATACACCCTTTGTTGCACGCCGCATATGTTGAACCACCTTTCTCACTTGGTGCGCTGAGCAAAATGCTTGGTCCAAGGGTAGAACCTGAGATCTGTCAGTGAAGAATAATTTTACCACTGAACTAACAACTTATGCATTATAATATGTTCCTACAATATTATGTATACACTTTATATTTTTGTTATAAAAAATAGTAAAATTTAGATGCCTATAACATAAAAATATAATAAATGCCAACAATAACATGCTATGTTATTTTAAAATATAAATATTTAATTATATTAAAATTTAAAATTTATATAATATAGATGCTCTCAAGGCATGCTCAACTCTACAAATTTTAAAAATTGTCACACACTCACTTTCTTTTGCTCCCGCACCATGATTTTGCGACTTTGGGTATGATGACTTAATGAATTGTTCAAGCTTCATAGTTGTCGATAACTTGAGAGCTAAAGTTGTTTGGGGAACGTAGTTTGGCTCGACCATTGGGTCCTTCGTGCTCTTTTTTGCAAACTAAAAAAGAGTGTGAACAAATTGTTCATGACGCCTATAATGGTTGTTTTCTGATAGCCAAGATGTAGACTTAATACTTTCTTCTTCTTCTTTTAGTCTTTGTTTTCTTTTTAATCAGTTTAGAATAGCAACCATTGCAAAAAAGGTGAAATGATTTCCTAACAAAGTGCCAAAAAGTCTGTTTAGAATAGTGATCGGGGAGTCCGAACATAGAGTCCTTAAAGAAACTTTAAAAGTATGAAGAGAATTGGGCCAACAAATTTGGTGATATCATGAATAAGTTTTATGACGCATTCCCTTAAAAGATGAAAGGCCTTTTTGAGAATATTGGTATTATCTTATGGCCTCCTCTACTATATTTGAGAGTTTTTGAATTCTTTAATGACCCCTGCCACTAATCAAGTGATGACATTCAGAGAGATCAGATTTTTATTTTTATTTTTCTGCAAATTATTAGTTTTGCTGAATGATGAATTTAATAATATCTTGCAGGAGTTGCGTGTCAACAATGGTTTTGGAGGCATTGTGTTGAGGTATTTTTATCAGAGTTATCTCAGCTTCCCTTATTATGTTTGTGGTCCTCTTGTACAGTGATGTATCATGTGATTGTTGTTATGTGGAGAATCCTAGATCTATGTAGTTCTCAAACATAAAACATGTGTTCTGGGGAAAATTTGGATAGAAAAGAACTGTTTCTCTTCTGTAAGTTAAGTCCCCGGCATGTCTTTTCATGTAATGACTTATACCAACAGTTGGATATGTACCAATGATAATGGGCTCTATAGTCCTATTTCTTGATGACAACTGCATTCTAAGAGCTTCGAGAAAACTGGAATGTTCCAACCTATTTACCATCTTATCATATCTTTGCTGAAAACAATCTATTGATTTGTAGTTGAAAGCATCTAATAAGAAGTACAAACACTTCTAAGAAGGAAACGTGTCGTGTCGGATACCATGTCGGACACCAACACAACACGACACTTGTTGAACACTTCCCAGCAGTTAGACATGCATGAAACATATTACAAGTTTGAGTAAAATAGCTTGGAATCCAATGATAAAATGAAAGCAATTCATATTTATAAAAAATTATTATCTTGGACTTAAATATTTATATATATGATATATACTCCCTCCGTCCCAAAATATTAGTTCCTTATTCCATTTTTCATTGTCCCAAAATATTAGTCAATTTTCAAAAATCAAGGACTAAAATAATATGAATTTCCTATTTTGCCCTTATTTTAAATTCATTAACAACACAAAATGTACAATTATGGCAATTGATATTTCCCAAAAATGTACTATCAAAGGGTAATTTTTGAAAATCAATAGTTTTAAAGTGCAACAATTGTACTACCAAAAAGAGTTGGAATTTCCAAAAGGGACTATTATTTTGGGATGGAGGGAGTAATAGTTATCTATCCTTATATATGACATATAACAAATATATTTAATTATATATCTTGTATATGTGTAGTGTCCCCCATGTCTTGTATTGTGCATTTTATGAAAATTTATGTGTCTGTGTCATGTGTCCATGTCTGTGCTACTTAACATCTGACTTTGTCAATCTTTAAATCTTCCTAGATTGACCAAGATAATTGAGAAAAATAGATTGATAATTGCTACAATGCACATATGGGGAGATACTGATATCTTTGTGTGTGGTACTTTGTTAAGTCCATAGCTTTTATATAACACACATATTCTTATTGATATTTAATTTCTCTTTTAAAATCATGATGTCAGTCCTGCTGGGAGTCAATGTGTCTCAAAAGAAGATTATATCCTAATTAAGCGGAAAGGGTTAGCTGTTGTGGATTGCTCATGGGCACGCTTGGATGATGTACCTTTCACAAAGTTGCGTTGTGCTGCTCCTCGTCTCTGTATGAATTTCAATTTACTCATAGAATTAGTCTTATTTTATTCTCACATGGCAATGCTTTTCTATGTATTTTGTTAGCTCAACTGTATGCAACCATACTTTGTCTTGCATGGTATTGGTTTAATAAATTGTCTATGCTTTTATTAAATTCTCAGTCATGTAAAAATTGAACAATGAGTTATAGATTGAGATGATTTAATCAAAATGGTGGTGCCGAGAACCTCTTTTGCTACTTTTTTTCATACAACTGGCCATCTTACACACACCACATAGAATTAGTTTCTTCATTCAATTTTTTTTCGTTCTTACTAATCATTATGTTCTTAAATAGTGCTAAATTTTCACCTTTTAAATCCCGCCATCGAATTCGCAGATGCCTACTTGCCCTTCTCTTCCTCTTCACTTTCCTAATACATAGACCTATAATCTATATTGTGTAGCAAGACTCTTTCTCCTACTATTACTTTACAATCTTTACAATTTCCTTTATCAAGTCTGTTTAGCTAGTCTTCACTTTCCTAATACATATACTTGTAATCTGTATGTATTGTGTAGCAAAGCAAGACTCTTTCTTCTTTACAATCTTTACAATTTCCTTTACAATCTTTAAATGTTAGTGGTCGTCTCTCTTCTTGAAGCACGTGTTTGCTATTACAAAGTCGTATGACATTGCAAACTCTAGGATAGAACTACCTTCATAATTTCTCGCCAAATCCAAAACCTCCATCTACTCTTTCACATCCCTCACATCCTTCATTGAATATCTCTATGTAGCGATTAAGATCACCCACCACTTATAAAAACTCTATCCACTTGGTATCCCTTGTATTAAGAGTAGCAACTTCTTGCAAATAATAAAAAGGTTAGGTCATCCAATCTTACACCTCCTAGCACCTAAGTGGGAACCAACACTAGGTGATGTCCTTTTTCATGTGGGTTTTGCATAAGAAAGCATAGATAGTTAAGTTCATTAAGGTACGATGCACAAGAATGGAAAAGAAAAGGCCATTGCGCAGTGGTGGCGTTGGGAGCTGTGGATGGGTACACCGTTCGGTGTTATTTACATAACTTACTGCTCTCATACTCAAAGCGTTCCTTCCCACCTGGCAGTCCAAGTTTTATATGTTGTAGCACTGATGCTAGACAGAACCTTCAACTAGTTATATTAAGCAGAAACCACAATGAGGTTTGGTAGGGTAGATTTCGGAATGTGAATTAGGGTAAACTGTGCCAGAATAGGGATGTGAGTGACACTTAGGATTGAGAAGGTTTCGTAAGTACTTGTAGGGCATAAAAGGTTTAGCTTGCGGGTTATTTCTGGATATGCAGGGGAATTTTGGGAATATCTGTGCATCGGGGCGTTTAGTTATTTTTTAGGGCTTTAAATACTAAAAGGTACCTGCGTTAACCTTTAGGTTCAGTGTCTTAGAGTTTTATGGTTTGAAGAAAAAAGGTTGGATGTGGCTGATTGTTGGCATAGACACTTGCTGGAAACTGGTTAGATCTGAGTGAAGAGACAAAGGAGGGGGGTTAAACCTTAGAACATCACTAATGTTTTCTAGGAGTCTCACCTAGAATGATTAAATGGGATCTCATCATTTGAAGAAAGCAGAACTTGTAGAAATTTCACTTATAAAAACTTTTAAAATTGTCTTCACAAGGCTAGTTTATAAAAGCATAAAACTATGTTAGCCTGTTATTTAACTTGAGGTTTCTTTTTCCTTCCAAAACTAATTGGGATTCAAACTCAATCCAACTAAGAAAAGGACTTAAGAAATCTCCTAAAAAATAGCTACCTAATCTGATCCCAAAACAACAAATTACCCCCATATCTGAAAATGAGGAGGTACCCCTGATCTAAAAATTACTAAATACCCCTGAAAAAATCAAAAACCCTTTTTGGTTTTGTATCATACACTTTTCGAGGCTGATTCCCATCAAGCACCTTAAGATATAATTGCCAGAAAATGGAGACTAATAAAAGGAGAGCAGTTTGGCCCACCACAAATTCACAATTAGTTGACAAAATGTAAGCCCAACTAATTGTGATGTATTTTGCAGTATCTGGCAAGACAAATTGACTCTTTCAAAAAACAATGTTTTCAAACTCTGTTCAAGAAAATGCAGTTGAACTCCATATCCCACATCCACGTAAAATGTTGACACACTTCTGGAACAACATGGTTAAGTTCAAACACTATATGCCTTCCTTGCTTTGTTTCATACCATTGCCGGAGGATTACATTTGTGATTTTGTTTGTCAGAGAAGCCTGGGTACATATACAAAAATGCTACTAAGATACTACAGTAATTACACAAAGCATAAACTTTGGATTTTTCTTGTCACATTGTGCTTCCTAAGATTATACATAAACAAGATATTATTCTTAGAACCATGATCTGGTACAGAACTGTTATTTTGAGTTGTTTTTTTTCCCCCTAGCCTGTCTCTTGAAAGTTGACAAATCATTTGGGATTGCAGTACCATGGTTGGTAGCGGCGAATCCAGTCAACTACGGTCGACCATGTCAGCTCTCTTGTGTTGAGGCATTATCTGCAGCATTAATAATATGGTACCAGAATTTACCCCTTTTTATCCGTTTGTGTGCAAGCTTTCTTTATTTGGGTGCTAACTGGGTACTGAATAGACTCTTATGTAGTAGTTAGAAGTAATCTGTGATTGTTGGGAAAATAAAGATGCATACTATGCTGGCTTAGCACTTGTGACCCTTCATTAGCGGGCAATCAGTCAGATGGTGGACCATATCACGCGGACACCTCAAATATATGAAGTGTCCTTGCTGGACATGAAATGACAAACCATGGCCTGGGTTGGTTATGTTATTTGCTTGATGCACTAATTGACAGGTGTCCGCTCCATCCCCTAGTCTTACAAAAGAAAGAGAAGTAGCCTCAGTTGTGTAGTTGTGTTACATTAATATTTTGGACAAAGTGAAACATGTAATATTGCATAAATATGTCATTCAACTCCAAGATGTGGAAGAAGGAATTGTGAAGCTTTAATGACTTAGTAATGTCCCTTTGTTTTTGACAATTTAGTAATTTCCCTTTGTCTTGACATTTGGAGGATAGACGAATTTGACACCAGCCACTAACTTTACTTGATGTGCAATTCTTTGTATCAATTCATATGCATGTTCTACTTGCTTGCATCCTGCTCAAAAAAAAACTTGCTTGCATTGATCCATATATCAGCATGTGTATTTTGCATTCTCTTGTGGTATTATTTCTAAATATATACTCCCATTTTATTTTTTATTTATTAAACCTCTAGCAAGAAAAACAAATGGGGCAACCAGTGCACAAGGCTCCCGCTAAATCAAGGTCTAGGGAATGCTTCAATAATATCCAATATTGATAGTACATCTAGTTTGTGTGGGTCATCACTATTGGATGCTTCATCTCACTAACTAATAAGTTGTAGCATACTATGTGGAACTTGTTAGTAACATATTAGTGATACATTGCTTTCATACATTTCAACAGTGGGGAGGAGGAAACAGCGAACTTGTTGCTAAGTAAGTTCAAGTGGGGTCATGCTTTCTTGTCCCTGAACAGGTATTTTGTACTTTCTTCTTAACCATTAATCTTGCTGTCTGTGTTTCTTTCACCTATTCATTGTGCATGCGTGTGTGACTTTTCTGTGCAAGTGCACAAGTACAGACATGGAATTCTTTAAAATATGTCTCAACCATTGAGCAGAGTGAAAACGCCAGGGTGGAATATCCCCACTTTTTTTTAAGGTGCAGAGTTTGATGATTTTATTTAGTTGGAATATATTAATTTTGAATAAAGTTAAAGACAAGATGGACTATTTAGAACAATATTTGAACTTGATATATGATTTGTTTGGACATGAGGTCCAAATGCTTCCTAACAGAAGTATTATATGCATGCTGCTTTTGTATCTTTTTCACTGTATTAACTTTTGACCATTGCAGGGAAATTCTGAAGGCATACTCTGAATGTGAAAACAGTGCTGATATGATTTCAGTTCAGAATGCTTGGCTATCCCAACAACGTCAATCGGTTGCAAAGGTTCCTTCAGCTGCTGAAGGTACTTCTTTGTTGTTTTCAAGAAAAATTCTCCATTTACACATCACAAAAGAATTTCTTTTCTGTCAGCTCCAGTTTTTCGTGACTGATAGTTGAGTTTTTGGGGTGGAGATAGATTAAGGGAGCTTCTAAATACACTCATATAATTACGTGTTTCACCCACCACATGCTTTGAGACCCTTGTACATTATGAAAGAAATTCTTGTACTTTAGCTTCTAAATACACCCACATAAGTTATCGTTACACCCACCACATGCATTGACACCATTGTACCTGATGAGGGAAATTCTTGTATGATTGATGTAGAGAGAAATTCTTGGGTGTATTTAGCACCTCCCATAGATTAATTAACATCGGTGAATAGTGATTTGCTTTTTAGTCCTCTGTTACCCCTAACCAATATATTTAATACCACTTAAGGGCGGATAGGACTCTACCAAAGTCAGGCATGTTTGGTTCAGTATATTTTAAGCTGAAAATAATTAGAAATAGAAGTCAAAATTACCTCTTCCAGATAATCCACTTTTTTTTGACTTATTTAAACTATTTTTGCATTTTAAACCATAAGCAGAAGCTGCACAAAATTACCTGTTCCAGATAATCAACCTTTTCCCAATTTCTTTTATCAAGTGCCATATTTTCTGCTAAAGTTTTGATCAAAATATCATTAGTCACTCTCAGTCCAGTCCTTTTTGCTTATATTATTTTTGCAGCACTGCATTGTTGTTCCTTATCAGAGCTGTTGGTTTTTGTTTATTAAAATTGAATTTTATCATTTTGGACTTTCTTGTGATTGCGTTATGCATCATATAGCTTTTTTCTTTCCTTGTCGTCCTCATCATCTGAAGTAGTTGCATATAAGGAGCATTTTCTTCTTGATGGCCCACCATTTTTGATATTGTCAAGTGACCTTGTGGTTTTGTTAATTGTAACTATATTATCAGCTAATATGATAAATTGTTTGGCATTTCCTTACATGACTTTGATCCGTTCACCCATTCTTTGGAATATAGGCTTGTTCTTGGTCAATGGCATAGGCATACTGTAATTGGAAATTAACCTTTCACTTCTCCAACTATTTTCACAGTAGACATGGCTTCATTATATGTTTATTTATCCTGTAAAATAAATTTGCATAACCCATAAGGCTTTCACTCGTTAATCTGATATGGTTGCTAATCGTGTTAACTGAATATATTTTCATTTTTCTTACTGCAACAGGAGCAGACGTAGCATCTCGAAGTGAAGATGAGGGCTCTTGTGATGATTCTGAAGATGGCCTTCCACCACTTGAAAAGAATTTGAATCATTTAGACTTAGAGGAAAGTGACGAAGAAAGTGAGTAAAAATGGTATCCCATGTGACAGGAAACAGGGAAAAGGACCATCCCAACCCTTGCCTTGTTGCTACAATGGAGCGAGATATGTTGCCCAATGCACCTGATGAGTGCCTCAAGGATAAGCCATGTTTGTGACAGTTGTCAATATGTACAAGTGGATTTTAAATTTTTTTTTTGAACTTTTTGAGAAGTGTATTTGCTATAGGTATTCTCTTAGAGCTAGTTATATGGGTTGCGAACTCGCTATTACTAGAATATGACCGGAAGTTTAACTTTTTCTTCTCGAATAGCTGGCTATATGAGCTGCTAGATTGACAAGTCTTGGTATTTGACACAACATTTAGGCCTTGTTTGGCATGATCTAAAAAAGCCAAAAAGTCAAAAAGTTACTATCCTATTTAAGTTACATTATCTTATTTAAATCACATCATCTCTCTAACACATCATTTCAAACCTAACTCATACGTCATAAAAAGTCAAAAAGTGTACATATTTAGATCATCCTAAATCACCCCTTAAATTTGGCATTGTATAATAGAAATAGAAGAAATAACATTTTGCAGAGCGACACTGTTAAATTGTAGTCTTTTATCACTATTCATTGTTAAAAGTCTAATTATAGCTAGTTATTTAGATATTGAATCATTGGTAATGCTCTCAACTCAAATAACAAAACTTGGTTACAGAAGGCAGTCTTGTAAATGGTAAATGAATGTGAAGCAAGATATGGTTTTATTTGATTGCTGGAACCACAACAATAACAAGCATTATGAGCATAACAATTTTGGTAATACTAATTATCATTTTTCATTGGCACGTCTTTGTCACTCTTTCCTGTTAACGCTTGGATTGCAGCTTCACCTAGGGTTCCATCATCTGAAACAGTAGCTCGATGAGAACGATGAACAACGCGATCGAACAACAGAGGAGATCAGAGCAAATCTGAGGCGAAGGGGGCAGATCGGAGCAAATCTGAACACTGATGATCTGTGACATGTAGCTCGATGATTCGACGCTATTGCTCTAGCTAGGCGGCGGGACGGTAGAGACGGAGAGAGAGAGAGAGAGAGAGAGAGAGTTGAGATCTGTGAGAGAAGTGAAGTGAGTCTAAGGAATATATATATAGGGATGGTTCGGGGATAATTTGGGGCGGGGCGGAGGTAACCTATCACCGTCCCCGGCTCGAAAACCGTTGGGGATCCATTTTTCAATACTAGCCCCGGCCCTATGGGAGGTAATTTTTTCGGAAAACCCAGCTTATCGAGGCGGGGCGGCCCGAGTTTCCGTCGGGCTAAGTTCAAATTGCCATTCCTAATAACAATCATGTGAAATGATAACTACTTTGCAAGCAAAAAATGGATGTGGTTGGACGGTGATAGGGGTGGTGAAATGGTGGTTGAATGGCGCTGGGGAGTGGCGTAGTGGTGGAAATTGACAGAATGGTGGTCGAAAGGGGTTGGCGTAGTTGGATGGTGGTGGGGGTGGCACGATAGTGGTTAACAGGGGGTTGGAGAGTGTGAATGTTGTGGGGGTGGTTGTGAGGGTTGGTGGTGATTATGATTCATGGTTTAGGAGGTGGTGGTAATGGTAGTTGAGTGTGGTTTTTTTCAAATTGTCATCTTAGGTCTATTTGGAGACCAATTTCGATGATCCAAATCGTTCATTTTTTTATAATTCATTGAGTAGAATATTTATACAAAAAATTAAAATAATTTGATATCGGTAGCTATATGCTTGAATAATATTTGTTATTAAAAAATGGACGACAATATAATTTTAAAAATAGGCATCCATTTTTTATAATAGAAACTTGATTCAAATTATAGTTACCGATATTTGATCATCTTTATTTTTTTCATAAATATTCTATTAAAAGAGTTCTAAAAAGTGAACGGTTCAAATTATCGAAATTAATCAAAAAATGGGCGTACTAAACCAAACGCTCTCTTAAATTAAGATAACTAACTTAAGAAAAGTCAAACCCATAGTAGTTATATGGTTCTAATCCACAAGAATGATGGTTTTTTGTGATTGGTTTTAATGAGTGTACCATGGTTTAAATTAAAATAATTAATAATTAAAATTTTAATTTATTATACAGATTAATTCTTTATTTTAAAAAAAAATTTATTTATGCAGTTTTTCTTATTAAGGGAGGTCAATGTAGAAAATATAGACTCTAAGAAATGTTAGTGTAATAGTATATCATTTAGTTTTTGTTAGTGTGTATATTAATTTGTTAAAAAAACATTTAATGCATTTCCAACAGTACTTGATATATAATATATTTTCAAAATTTAAAAAATGAATTCTATATTTAGTGAAATACTTTTTATTGATTTCATTACATATTTAGTGAAATACTTTTTATTGATAGAAAAATTTCTACATTTATAACTTATCTCGTAAGGGATGAATAACATCTTTTCTAAACACGGCCCCGTTTGGTTTAATTTTAAAATTATAATTTGAATGTGCTGTTGGAAAATTTGGTTTATTAGGCTTATTTTGGGCTAACTTTGAGTCCAAAATTGAGTGGGTCCCGAACGTCTTTTAGGGCGGGTCCGAAGAGGTGAAGTGTTCCTTGCCGCGTGGCAAGTCACACAGTGAAGACGGTTCGCCAAAACCATTTATGAGTGAATGGGAACATGACGTCGTTTTCGAGTTCGTGGAATGGACATTTAAAGTTTTTAATGTGAGTTTCCTTCTGAGGCTTGTCCCACATTGAAATTTTAAGAGAATTTTGTTGAGTTTATAAGCTCTAGCCTACAACACTTGCGTTGGGCCCTAAGGGACACCCCAAGTTTGTAGAATGGAAGAGTTATGGACAAAGTGAACCTTAGCCCAAACCACCACACGCGCACGCCGCCGTCCATCCAGGCGCAGTTGTGGGTCGGTTCTAATATTAATTTTTTGAACAAAATTCTTTTAAATTTGTTTCAAAAATTATTGCGGAATTTAATTTCAAATTTGAATTTGAAATTCAAATTTTTTCCATAATTTGTGTCTCTTCCTCATTCCTCAACTAATTCAATTTTCGAACAAGTTTTAACTACCGAAACTGTCCAGCAGTTTTCAGACTGGTTTCCAGACAGATTTGGTTATGTAACTGCTGTGTATCTGTTTGAAATATATTGCACCTGTTTGGCTTAAACTTATATCTGTTCCAGGTTTGTTTCACACCTGTTCGGCCCTATTAAATCCAGCACTGTCCAACAGTTTTGGCCTCTGCGGAAAAAACAGTTTGAAATCTTTTTCCTCGCTGCCCAGATTTCATTTGTATGCATTACTCTTCATTTTAGTTTTAGAGTAAAATTCAGAGAGTTAGAACAAAGGTTTGGTTTGCCGAACAATTTGTTTGGAGTGCTACTACAATTTGTGAAGATCATTGTATCTTGGGAGATAGATGCCACTCAACCGTAAGTATCGTAGTGGGGCGAATCTGTCTTAAGGACAGAGTGTCACACACTCAACTTGGTCTTTTAATTTTAATTCGGTTCGATAAATAAATTCGATATGTTATTTATTTATTTTGTTTGATTTAGTTTCAATTTATTTTATTTACACAGAAGATTGTTCCAATAATCTTAAGACATATACGAATTATTCTATTTACAGAATTTTTCGTTTGTTTCCCTTTCTCTTTCTTCTTTTAAGAAAATTATTTTCTGTGGATTTACAAAATAATATTCTGGTTGGAAAAACAAATAGTGGTTATATGCTATTTGACAGATAGTAGTAATATACTGTCTATTTTCTTTGACAACTAGTAGTAATATACTGGTGTCATTAACAAATTCAGAATATATTTTTGTGGAATTTTTTCAGAAATTAATTTTGGTTTTTAGAAATTATTTTCTGAGTTTTCATTAATTAAAATTCTGTTTCAGTATTTTAATTATTGAAGTGTTACAGAAATTTAATTTTCTGTGTGGAATTAATTTGGTTAAATAAAATTTTATTTTATTTCCGAATTAATTGAAAAATAAAAGTTATATTCTTATTTCTTTTATTTTACAAAATTTAATTTCCTGTTTGGAATTAATTTGTTTAAATAAAATTTTATTTTATTTTCAAATTAATTGGAAATAAAAGATATAATTCTTGTTTCTTTTATTTTTACAAAATTTAAAATTATGTGTTTATGGTTTAATTTTTTGTGTAGTATTAAATTCTAATTATAGTTGTGGTTTATAATTTAGAATTTATGGCTATCGAAACTGGTATGGTGATTGCCATTGCGCGTACCTCTCCTTATGTTGGGATTATACCGGTGAATCATGGTAAATAGCCAAAGCAGTTCTTAAGAACTGATTTTTGCAAAGGCAAAGGAAGAATAAGTAAGAAGGTTACTAAAGCCAATATAACCGAAATGGATAAAATTTCTAATGGTGTAGATGTCATAAATCTTTTTGTAGTTGTTTCCGAGGTAAATCTTGTCGGAAATCCTAAAGAATGATGGGTGGACACTGGTGCTACTCGCCATATCTGTGCCGACAAAAAGATGTTCACATCTTATTCTACAGTGGGCAACGGTGAACAACTTTTTATGGGCAACTCCTCAACTTCCAAAGTTGAAGGACAAGGAAAGATTGTACTAAAGATGACATCAGGAAATGAACTCACCCTCAACAATGTGCTGCATGTACCGGACATTCGCAAGAATTTAGTTTCCGGATCTTTGTTGAGTAAGAATGGGTTTAGGCTAGTTTTTGAAAGTGACAAGTTTGTATTTACCAAAAATGGGATGTATGTAGGAAAATGTTACATGTCTGATGGCCTTTTCAAGATAAATGTAATGACCGTTGTACCCTCAGTCATTAATAAAAATACATCTTTTTCTTACTTACTTGAGTCTTCAAATTTATGGCATGGTAGACTATGTTAATTATGAATCTTTACGTAAATTAATTAATATGGAATGTTTACCTAAATTTGACATTGATTCAAATCATAAATGTGAAATTTGTGTTGAGACAAAATTATCTAAAACTCTTTTTCATTCAATTGAAAGAAGTACGGAACTGCTTGAATTAATTCATAGTGACATTTGTGATTTTAAATCAATTCAAACAAGAGGTGGGAAAAAGTATTTTATTACTTTTATAGATGACTATACTAGATATAGTTATGTTTATTTAATTCGAACCAAAGATGAAGTTTTGGAAACTTTCATTCAATATAAGAATGAAGTTGAAAATCAACTTGGTAAGAAAATCAAGAAACCTAGAAGTGATAGAGGTGGTGAATATGAATAACCTTTTGGTGAATTTTGTAAAGAACATGAAATAATTCATCAAACCACTGCTCCTTACTCACTTCAACAAAATGGAATTGCTGAAAGGAAAAATAGGACTTTAAAAGAAATGATGAATGCCATGTTAATCAGTTCTGGATTACCTCAGAACTTGTGGGGGGAAGCAATACTTTTTGCTAATTATATACTTAATAAAGTACCCCGAAAGAGAGTGAATCAAACACCTTATGAATTGTGGCATGGAAGAGTACCAATCTACAAATACTTAAAAGTGTATGAGTGTTTGGCTAAAGTGGCTACACCTAGTCCTAAAAAGACTAAAATAGGTCCTAAGACTATTGATTGCATTTTCATTGGTTATGCCAAGAATAGTAGTGCATATCGGTTTTTGATTCATAGATCAGAACATTCCGAAATGCATGTAAATACTATTATTGAGTCTCGAAATGCATTATTCTTTGAACATGTATTTCCAAATAAGACTGGACAAGAGACTAGTAACAATAAAAGATCTCATGATGCTATTACTAGTCAGGATCAAGAACATGATCAAGAACAAGAGTTAGATCAAAATGAGGAAGAGGAACCTAGGCGTAGTAAACGTGCTAGAACCTTAAAATCTTTTGGTCCAGATTTTCTAACATTTTTAGAAAATGAGCCTTTAACTTTTAAAGAGGCTATGTCTAGTCCTGAAGCTCCTTTATGGAAGGAAGCTATCAATAGTGAAATTGAATCCATATTGCAAAATCACACTTGGGAATTGGTGGATTTGCCACCAGGTTGTAAACCTCTTGGGTACAAGTGGATTTTCAAAAGAAAATTGAAAGCGGATGGATCAATTGACAAATACAAGGCAAGACTTGTGGTCAAAGGTTTTAGACAAAAAGAAAGTCTTGATTATTTTGACACATACTCACCGGTTACTAGAATAACATCCATTAAAATGCTAATTGCCATTGCATCTCTATACAATCTAGAAATTCATCAAATGGATGTGAAAACTGCTTTCTTAAATGGTGAGTTGGATGAAGAAATTTACATGGAACAACCAAAAGGCTTTTATGTTCCAGGAAAAGAAAAGAAAAGAAAGTGTATAAATTGGTTAAATCATTATATGGTTTAAAACAAGCGCCAAAGCAATGGCATGAGAAATTTGACAGGGCAATGATGTCAAATGGATTTAAAATTAATGAGTGTGACAAATGTGTTTATATTAAAAGCACAGACAAAGGTTATGTCATTGTATGTCTTTATGTAGATGATATGCTCATCATAGGTAGTAATAATGATATGATTAAAACTACCAAGAAAATGTTGAATAAACATTTTGACATGAAGGACATGGGCATTGTTGATGTAATTCTTGGTATGAAAATTACCAAAACATCAGAAGGTTATGCTTTGTCACAATCTCATTACATTGAGAAAATACTTGACAAATTCAGCAAAGATGATGATCATCTTGCTAGAACACATGTAGATGTTATTTTGTTTCTATCTAAGAATGTACAGGAAAATATTTCTCAATTAGAATATGCCCAAATTATTGGAAGCTTAATGTACTTGATGAACTGCACTCGCCCAGATATAACTTATGCAGTAAGTAAATTAAGTAGATGTACGAGTAATCCGGGAGTAGAACACTGGAAAGCAATTATAAGGGTTCTAAGGTATCTCCGATTTACTCGTAATATTGGGCTTAATTATACTAGATATCCAGCAGTACTTGAAGGATACTGTGATACAAATTGGATATCGGATACTAGAGACTCAAAATCCACCAGTGGGTATGTTTTTACTCTTGGTGGGGCGGCTATATCTTGGAAATCTTCCAAACAGACTTGCATTGCTAGGTCTACTATGGAATCAGAATTCATAGCTTTAGACAAAGCAGGGGAAGAGGCAGAATGGCTTCGCCACTTCCTTGAAGATATTCCAATATGGCCAAAACTAGTGCCTGCTATATGCATACATTGCGATAGTCAATCAGCAATAGATAGAGCACAGAGTCATATGCATAACGGTAAGTCTAGACACATTCGTTGTCGACATAACACCGTGAGACAACTACTCTCTAATGGAATTATTTCCATTATGTGAAGTCTAAAGACAACATAGCGGATCCACTAACCAAAGGGTTAGCACGAGAGTTAGTTGAGAATTTATCGAGGGGAATGAGACTAAAGCCTATTAAATAAGAGTTACCACAATGGCAACCAAACCTAGTTGACTAGAGATCCCAAGATCTAGGTTCAAAGGGACAACCGAGTTGTGAATGACTCAGAAGGATCACTGGAGAGTTAAATTCCTACCCATTTCTGTGATGAAATAGTGATGACTGCAGCGTTTTAGGTTAAGTAAATTTTTTAATGATTTTTATATCTAGGTATACCTAGTGGAGTATGGCAGGATACTCTTCATAAGAATCACCTATATGAGTGTGAACTGGGCCCGTTCTATGAGATTTGTGAAGGGCTACAATTCTCTAGAGCACTCATGAAAGACCAGGTTGATCAGGGCCAAAATGAACACAATAGTGAGAACTAAACTGTGTCTGGGGATATACTGTGTGAGTTCTATTGTCTTGGTTTACACAAACGGCTGAACAGTTCAAGACATCATGTTCACTGGTTAGCTAGTAAATCCGATAGTGTCTCACAAGGGAAGGTTCAAAGCCAAAAGCTACCTATCCTTTGCAGAATATTTTCAATTTATGTACTCTCTGTATTTAGATCATGTTGTTGCATTTTCTCTCCGTCAAATTCTATTCATGTGGGGGATTGTTGGAAAATTTGGTTTATTAGGCTTATTTTGGGCCGACTTTGAGCCCAAAATTGAGTGGGCCCCGAACGTCTTTTAGGGCGGGTCCGAAGAGGTGAAGTGTTCATTGCCGCGTAGCAAGTCACACAGTGAAGACGGTTCGTCAAAACCATTTATGAGTGAATGGGAACATGACGTCGTTTTCAGGTTCGTGGAATGGACATTTAAAGTTTTTAATGTGAGTTTCCTTATGAGGCTTGTCCCACGTTGAAACTTTAAGAGAATTTTGTTGAGTTTATAAGCTCTAGCCTACAACACTTGGGTTGGGCCCCAAGGGGCACTCCAAGTTTGTAGAAGGGAGGAGCTATGGACAAAGTGAACCTTAGCCCAAACCACCACACGCGCGCGAGCCGCCGCCGCCCGTCCGGCCGGGCCTGGCGCGGGTGTGGGTTGTGGGTCGGTTCTAATATTAATTTTTTGAACAAAATTCTTATGAATTTGTTTCAAAAATTATTGCGGAATTTAATTTCAAATTTGAATTTGAAATTCAAATTTTTTCCATAATTTGTGTCTCTTCCTTATTCCTCAACTAATTCAATTTTCGAATAGGTTTTAACTACCGAAACTGTCCAGCAGTTTTCAGGCTGGTTTCCAGACATATTTGGTTATGTAACTACTGTATATTTGTTTGAAATATATTGCACCTGTTCGGTTTAAACTTATATCTGTTCCAGGTTTGTTTCACACCTGTTCGGCCCTATTTAATCCAGCACTGTCTAACAGTTTTGGCCCTCCCGGAAAAAATAGTCTGAAATCATTTTCCTTGCTGCCCAGATTTCATTTGTATGCATTACTCTTCATTTTAGTGTTAGAATAAAATTCAGAGAGTTAGAACACAGATTTGGTTCGCCGAACAAATTGTTTGGAGTGCTACTACAATTTGTGAAGATCATTGTATCCTGGGAGATAGACGCCACTTAACCGTAAGCACCGTAGCGAGGTGAATCTGTCTTAAGGACAGAGTGTCACACACTCGACTTGGTCATTTAATTTTAATTCGGTTCGATAAATAAATTCGGTACGTTATTTATTTATTTTGTTTGATTTAGTTTCAATTTATTTTATTTACATAGAAGATTGTTCCAACATGTGCAGTTGTGATTTAAGTGTGGAGTTATGAGATGAGTTTTGAAAACAGAAAATTTGTTTAGTTAAGAGTTTTCAAAAGAGTGTTTGAATTTTGAAAAGAGTTTTAAATTATATTTTGAGTTTTGAGTTTTGTGAATTTTGAGTTGTATTTTGAAATTTTTTAGATTTATTTTTTAAATTATTTGAAAATGTTTAAGTAATTTTTTATTTAAATATTTTATTTTATTTTGTAAATATTTTAAATTCAAAACATAACTCTACACTCAAATCGTAACCAAACACATAACTCAAAATTCAATTAAAAAACTATTTTCAAAATTTATAACCAAATACATAACTCAAAGCTCAATTCAAAACTTATAATCAAACTCTTTTCAAAATTCTATTTAAAAAAATTTCAAATTTTTTTATTTTGTCCTTTAAAATTATTTTTTATTTTATATTTTTTAAAAAAGTTATTTTTTTCCAAAAAATATTTTGTTTATTTTTACTTTTGGATAAAAAATATATTTTTTATTTTTTCAAAAAAATATTTTTGTTATTTTTTTAAGTATTGACCAAATAATTTGTTATGATTTAAATATATATGGCAATTCAAATTTTTTAAAATTAAATATTTAAAAAATTATTTATAAAATAAAATATTTAAAATAAAAAAATAGAGTTTTGAAAATAAAATAAAATATTTAAAATAGAGTTTTGAAAAGAGTTTGGTTTTGAGTTGTGAGTTTTGAATTGAGTTGTGAGTTATGTGTTTGGTTACGAGTTTTAAAAATAATTTTTTAATTGAATTTTGAGTTATGTGTTTGATTATGAGTTTTGAAATTTTTTGATTGGAATCACGATTTCAAAAGAGAATCAAATGCATGCTATGTTTTCCTAAATTTTTTTAATTTCATTTAAATATTCATTATTATAATTTTTCAAAACTAAAATATTCTCCTACTTGTTTGGTGATTTGAGAAGTTGGAGAGAGGAGAAATAAAGATTTATTATTATCATTTTTAAAAGTTTAAGGAGTTTCGTCCGTGAGAATATTAAGCAGTTTCATCCTATTAGTCTTTGTAATGTCTCTTACAAAATTTTTGTCTAAAATCTTGGTCAACCAAGCACGACCCCTAATGATCTTGTTAGCCCTAATCAAAACAACTTCATTCCAAGTAGAGCACTCATGACACTATTATCATTACACGAGTTGATTCATACTCTTAGGCACAAGGAGGGTAAATATGGTGGTCTTATTATGAAAAAAGCGAGCGAAGAAAACTCTGAAAAATGACCGTTGAAGAAGCTTTGAGCTTGGGGGATCGATGGGATGAACATAGGTGGTCAGTGAAGAGAAAGACTATCTCATCTGAAGTACAAAAAAGATCAAGAGCACCATCGTTCAAGATAATGAAACCATGAATGACCCTCTGTTGGTGGAAACTGAAACAGGGGTAGCTAACAACGGTGCCAATCAATTGAATGAAAGAAGCCCTACTGAAATTGAAGCAAGCACAACCACAGATCAAATGGAAATCAATCGAGGTAATAAAAATCCAGTAAAATCTTTCAAGCAAGCACTTCTCCGATCACGGTTTAATGAGAGTGGAAATGAGAAAAACTTGGTTGGTGATGTGAAAGATTTGTCAATTGATGATGATGAAGCCCCTAATGAGGAAAAATCAAAGAAAAAAGAGGCCATGGAGGAAGACAAAGAAGGAATTCCAAAAGTAAAACTCCCCCTAGCCCTTCTCAAGAAGATCAGAGAACCATGGAGGAAATGTCTGATCGTGAGATTGTTGGGGAAAACAATAGGTTACAAGTTGTTTATGATGAAAATGGCGAAACTTTGGGGTTTGCAGGCTGATTTTGAAGCTCTAGACATAGGCAATGGATTTTTCATAGTTAAGTTCGATATGGCGGATGATTATATGAAAGTCTTCACTAGTGGTCCTTGGATTGTGATGGATCACTACGTAATGGTAAGAAAATGGTAGCAAGACTTCAAACCTGATGAAGTCGAAGAGGACACCACTGCGATCTGGGTGAGATTCCCTAATCTACCCATCGAATACTACAATGAGAAAGTTCTATACCATATCGCAAAAGTGTTAGGTGTTCCCCTGAAGATCGACATCAATATGGCAATGGTGGCAAGTGTCACGAACCAAACCCGGCCCTATGGGTTTAGCACCGTAACCGGCCAGTAATCCGAGATTACCGAAGGCCTACTTAACAGTATTACAGTAAAACAGAGTACAGGGCCTGGCGGAAGCCAATATAGTAATAAAATAATGTCCAATGAGCTGTGACAGTCTGTATGCCAAAAAGATTTTTCATACGTATTTACAGAACAGTACATATATATACATGTCATTCAGTGAAACAGGGACTTAATCCCCACTCAATAGTACAGTAAACATTCAGTCTATACAATCCATTCAGTTATTACAAAGCAGTGAGACAGTGCAAAAAGGGGAAATACTAAAACACCCCTAAGCCTTAGCATGATAGGCTCGGAACCTCGCAGTGAGGCACATTGGTTGGCTTGACAAAACTGGAGTTTACTCCGACGCTTCTAGCTTTGATCCGGTGCCTGTACACCTACATATATATATGAGCAGTGAGCTAAAGCCCAGTGAATAATATAATGCGTAAAGGAGTTAAGAATGAATGTCCTTACAGTAATGAAAACAGTTCATTGATTCAGTATATCTGTCATTCAGTGGTATGTGGTACATCCATTAGCATAGCAGTACAGTAAACGATAGGTCTTAAAGGACCGAACAATAATTGATGGCCATCAATCAGTAAGCAGTAGTGGTTCCAGCATGGGAACCGAGTCTATTAGACAAATCCACCCGTTCATAAACTGTCGGTGGGGCCATCCGTTCACAGACCGTCGATGGCAGAGATTTCTCAAACGGTAGTAGTAACAGTAAACAGTAGTTGCTAAGGATGCCACAATACAGTTCAGAACATAGGACATACATTCATACAGTAAACAATATCAATTCAGTAAACAGTTCAGTTCAGTATTTCAGAAGATAATCATTTGAACATATCTTTACACAATTGTTACTCACAGAGATTGGGCTACAGTAGGCTAGAGCGCGGTTCCTCGGAATGCCAACCCTATACAGTTAACAGATTGAACACACTCTAAGTTTCACAGTTGGGAAAGATAAACATTAACTCCCTATTATACCTCGGTGTGTTCTACATCTATATCCTCATTAAGATGTCTAAAACTAGGCCTAGGAATGCCTAGGATGGAATGAGGATGCAAAGATGTATTCAGAAAACATTTGCAGAATTTTCAGTGAAACAGAGTCCCGCTCGAGCGCAGGTTTCCCCGCTCGAGCGGACAAGCAAACAAAGGTCCCCACTCGAGCGGCAACATCCCCGCTCGAGCGGACCAAAAAGTACTGGATAGGTGAAATCTCCGCTCGACGCTCGCTCGAGCGTGTCACCCAGTCCTCCGCTCGAGTGCCCAATACTCCGCTCGAGCGGACTGATGCGCAGTGCAAGATGCTGGGAGCTCGATTTTTCCGCTCGAGCGGCATTTCCCCCGCTCGAGCGGACAACCAAAATCTGGAAATTCCAGATTTGAGTCCCAAGCTCAAAACTAAGTTCAAAAGCAATATTTTCGATCCTCTTGGGCTATTTTCTGGAAAAACTCTTGCAAACACATAGAATAACATAATTCAAAGCTCAATTTGAGAAATCAAAGCCCAAGGGTGTTTAATTCAAACCCAATTTCAAACCATTTTTCAAGAACAAGATGAACATGCAACATGCATGGATTCAAATCATTTCCAAACTTCAATTTGGTGCTCTAAGGAGCCAATTGTTCCAAAAACAAGATGAAAACATGGTTTATTCTCAAAACATGGACATGCATGTGATAATCTATGGAGAACAACCTCAAAAATGAGAGACATGTACATGCATGCAATAATTTAGCTCTATTCCAACACCTATGGACCAATCCAAGACTCAAATCACTAGAGGCTCAAGAATTAAGCAAGAACAAGCTCAAATACTTTAATAAAAAGTTGAATTTTCTTACCTAAGTCTTGAATTAGAGGTATGAAGGCTTAATTGGCAATCTACACTTCAATTCAAGCCAATTCAACAAAATGAACTCAAGTCTCTCCTATTCCTCTCTCTATAATTCGGTGGTCTCAAGAATGAGGCTAGTCAAATGTTGTGTCTAAGTGTAATGAGGAGATCAAAAGGTGGAGATAATGGGCCACTAGAGTGGCATTTCGGTAAATAAGTCTAAGAATGCAATTTAACTCATTTTAATCTAATTTAATCATACCTAACCAGTTTTCAGTTAATTCTACTATAAAATCACATAGATTATGGCGATCATGAAACACTAATCAGTTTACGGTTCGGCCGCCGATAAGGCCTTCAATTAGCAGTTTAAACATAAAACATGAACAGACAAATAATCAATCAAACAGATAGAATAGGCAATACAGTAGGTATACTTGATCAATTCAGTTCCAGTTTCAGTCAGTCGGTTCAGTAATTTATTCAGTTCACTTATCAGTCATAATTAGCTCGGTTTATCGGTAATCAGTGCTTATTCGGTAAACAGTGATGAGGGTTGTTACAGCAAGGGAGAAATATGCTCGAGTTTGCGTGGAGATGGATCTCTGAAAACCTTTGATTTCACATTTCTCTATAGGTAAATATACATATAGAATTGAATATGAGCACCTGCACTCACTATGTTTTTCTTGTGGCAGGATTGTGCATCGATGAGAATCTTGCAGTGACCAACCCAGAGGCACACCGGCTGAGATAGGCCAAACTCCAATCGAAGAAGACAGTGAGAAACTAAATACAAACCCCAGCACTGGGTTAGACCCAACAAACAAGGCACAATCGAAGGATGCACACAATGTAAGATATAGGCCTTGGATGACTGTGTCCAATAAACAAAGAAAGCCTAAGAGCCCAAGTGTGACCAAGTGGGCAAGTACCCAAAATAGCAACAAATTTGAAGTCCTCACAGAAAATGAAGAGCACGCCAAGAGCAACCAAGTCCATGATGGGAAGAAGGAACATACAAGAGGCAAAGCCCACACAAAAATAGGTTTTAAGTACAAGACTAGGCCAACTATCAAGTCAAGAGATGAAAGAAATAGCACTGACATGGCTACAGATAAAAAACGGAAGGAAATTAGACTGGGGCAAGCAAGAAATGGCTAACATGAAGATTCAGAATCATCTCGCAAGTCTGGAGAAAGGTGAACTTGTGATCTATTCTAGCCACCTTACTCACATACCATCCAATCACTCAACCTTCACTAGCCACCAGCTACCAGAAAACCAACTGTGCACCACTACTAACCAAACTCCACCAAAACAACCCCAACCTAGAACAACTAGGACCAAACACAGAGAACCACCAGACAAAAATGGAAGAGGTAGAGGAGAACTTCCCAACGATGCAACACAGGCTAAGTCAGAATAGAGTTTTGGTGTGTCTAACACCAGGGAAAGAAGTATATCACCTCATCGCCTCCGAATGGTGGAACGAGCAAGTAAATGTGAGCATACAACCATGGAGGCAAGTAAATGCGAATCAAGACCAACATTATATCTCGATATCCCCTCTGAAATTGATAGACGGTAACTTCAAAGCAGTACGAGGCTATCTGGCTCTTGAGGACCAGAACCCACTCCCTAACCAAGATATACCTTCCATGGGCTTGTTGATTTGGAATTGTAGAGGTGCAGGTAACAAGCGGTTCAAAAGAAATATGCGGGAATTAGTTCGAATCCATCAACCAGAACTGCTTATCCTTATGGAGACTAAAATGAACTTTCAGTCTATGGGAATGTTTTTCAACTGCATGTGATTTACTGCCTCTGCACATGTGGATTCAACTTGGCGCAGTTGATTAAGGCCGAAATGTACATCATTGAGGCCGTTAATTAGAATCTCTTAACTTCACTTGCTGGTCAAACCGTATACTTTATGTGTGTTGAATGTCAATCAGGTTGTACATCGTCGGAGCATAAAATGGGTAAAAAGACAAAATTTGGACAGAGTTGACTTTTTCTGGAAAAGTCAAACTGATGTTTTAAACCTGTTTGGAAATGAGTAGAAGTATAAAAAGAAAAGGAAAAGGCTTTTCTAGGGTTCTGAAATTGTTTTGACCAAAAGAGAGAGGCTAGGGTTTGGGAAAGAGAAGAGAAACACAAGCTTCAAGGATGTCTCCCATGGTGGTTCCTTCTCCATGTTCCTCCTTCCACTCCTCCATGAGTGGCTAGTCTTCTTTTCTAGGGTTTTGATGAAACCCTAGCCATGTAATTAGTTTGTTTTCTTTTTGATTTTTAATTATGTTAAGGTTTGAACATTTGTATGGTGATTTAGAAGTTTCTTTTATATATTTTTCATTATCTCTTCGAATATTTGATTTTTTGTGATTGTTGAATGTTATCCATACATGTGTTTTCTATTCCTTCACATTCAAGGTATGAGACGAACCATACTACGAGGAACGAGTCGTATCACTACCTTAGTTTAGAGTGAACGATTCGTATTACTTGAGATGGTTCGTGCTCGTACATTGAATGTGATGATCTTCTTGTCAAATGCTTCGAACTTGTAGTTGCGAAACATTAATCTATTCAAACCATAGCATAATTGATTTCAATTGGAAACCCTAATTATGTGGTTAGTGGTGAATTCTCTACCCTAGGATTTTTCCCAAATTCAGTAAACCCAATTTCAATTATTATTGATAATTTAATTCCTTAGTTTAATTTATTCGTTATTAAATTAGGTTATAAACGACCAATCTTTTTATCAAAAATTAATTTAGGAATTTAACAATTAAATTAGTTTAATTTCACAATAATCCCTGTGGATCGATACCTGGACTTGCCATTATTCTAATTGAATTTGGTATAGTTTAGTATTTAATTTTGGTGTGTTTAACGACCCATATGGATGATATGGAACCGTAATGCTGTTAATGTTCGAGTAGTAGAGGCCAATTCCCAACTAATCACGGCAACTATATCTAGACAAGATTTCCTAGATTGGCTTCTTTCTGCAGTCTATGCAAGCCCATAAAGCAACAAGAGGGAAGATCTATGGGAGCACTTGGAAGCTATTTCTCAAACAACAATGATTCATCCCCCTTTTCCCCCCCACCCCCTTTGACCCCCTCTCTCTCTCATTGGTTCCTTTTTCTTTTTCTTTTTCTTTTTTTTCCTGCTCCTCCAATCACCCCCCGCCACGTGACAAAGGGGGTGAGGGGGTGACCCCCAAAAGGGGGTCCCAAGCATTATTCTTTCTCAAAACATGATCCAACCTTGGCTAGTAGTTGGCGATTTCAATGATTTCTTCAACACTAATGAGAAACGCAGTCTATCTGGTAATCCAAACAATAATCAGAGTCAGGATCAAAGGAGGAGCAGAAAATTCACCAAAAGGATGAAAAACTGTAACCTCATGGACCTGGGATGTTCAGGACCTAGACTAACTTGGTCTAACAACATAAAGGGATGGGCTAACGCTATGGTTAGATTAGACAGAGCTATGTGCAACAATGAGTGGCGAACCAGCTTTCCTGAAGGATCTGTTTGCAACTTGCCCTACACATATTCAGATCACTCTCCTATGATGGTGTTCACTCAAGGTATGTCTCTCTTTAAGCCTACTTGCAAGCCTTTTAAATTTCTTGCTGCTTGGATTTCTCATGCGGGCTTTAAATCAGTGGTGGATAATAGTTGGTCTAAAACCAACCCATCTGTCACGACCCAAACCCGCCCCTATGGGTTTAGCACCGTAACCGGCCAGTAATCCGAGATTACCGAAGGCCTGCTTAACGGTAATACAGTAGTACAGAGTACAGGGGCATGGCGGAAGCCAGAACAGTAAATAAACAATGTCCAATGAGCTGTGACAGTCTGTATGTAAAAAGATTTTTCATACATATAGACATTCAGTACCGAACAGTATGCACAATATCTACAATCATTCAGTACAGGGACTTAATCCCTATTAACAATACAGTACAGTGCTGTCAGTCTATACAGTAATACCAATCGGATACAGGGACAGACGGGAGATTAAAACACCCCTAAGCCATAGCTTGAAAGGCTCGGAACCTCGCAGTGAGGCACAGTGGTTGGCTTGACAAAACCTGGAGTTACCCCGACGCTTCTAGCTTTGATCCGGTGCCTGTACACCTACATATATATATGAGCAGTGAGCTAAAGCCTAGTGAATAACATAATGCGTAAAGAGGTTTAGAATGAATGTCCTTACAGTATGAAAACAGTTCATTTCAATCAGTATATTAGTTGCTCAGTACAGTAAATGGTCGTATGTAGTACATCCCTTAGCATGACAGTACAATAAACGGTAAGTCTTAAAGACCGAACAGTAATGATGGCCATAAATCCGTAAACAGTAATGGTTCCAACGTGGGAAACGAATCGATTAGACAAATCCACCCGTTCATAAACCGTCGGTGGGGCCATCCGTTCACAGACCGTCGATGGCAGAGATTTCTCAAACGGTAACAGTAACAGTAAACAGTAGTTGCTAAGGATGCCACAATACAGTTCAGAATATAGGACATGCATTCATTCAATAACAATATCAGTTCAGTAAACAGTTCAGTTCAGTATGCAGAAAATAATCATTTTGAACATATCTTTACACAATTGTTACTCACAGAGTTCTGGGCTACAGTAAGCTAGAGCGTCTCCTCGGTAAGCCAACCCTACACAGTATACATGATGAACACACACTAAGCTATACAGTTGGGGAAGATCAATAACTTAACCCCTAATTGTCTTGGTGTGGTTCTACATCTATATCCTCATTAAGATGTCTTATACCAGGCCTAAGAATGCCTAGAATGGAATGAGGATGCAAAGATGCATTCAGAAAGCTGTTCCAGCATTTTCAGAAAAACAGTTCCCCGCTCGAGCGCAGGTTTCCCCGCTCGAGCGGACATGCAACAAAGGTCCCCCGCTCGAGCGTCAACTCCCTCGCTCCAGCGTGTGACACAAGCCTCCGCTCGAGCGTACAATACCCCGCTCGAGCGGACTGTAAAGCAGTGAGAGATGCTGGGAGCTCGATTTCCCCGCTCGAGCGGCACTTCCTCCGCTCGAGCGGACGACCAAAATTTGGAAATTCCAGATTTGAACTCCAAGATCAAAATCAACTTTCAATGTATCAAATTTGATCCTTTTGGGCTAATTTTCCGGAAAACACCTTAAAACTCAATGTACAACATGTTTCAAAGATCAATTTGAGAAATCAAAGCCCAAAGGTAGTTCCATTAAACACCATTTTCAAATCAATTCCATGAACATGATTCCAATTGAACATGCATGTACCACAACAACCCTCAAGCCTCAAATTCATGCTCTAATGAGCCAATTCTTTTCAAAACAAGATGAAATCATGGACTTAAACATAAATATGAGCATGCATATGACATTTGCCATGAAAACAACTTCAAACTTATCAATACAAGCATGCATGCATGGAATGAGCTTCAACTCAACACTATTGAACCAATTCATGCCTTAGATTACTAAAGACCCATGAATCATGCAATAATAAACTCAAATGCACAATAAAGAAGGTCAATGATCTACCTTAGGTTTTCAATCACAAGACTAGAAGCTCAATTAGACAATTATCCTTCAATTTCTTCAATTCTCCAAGCAAAACTCAAGAAGGAACTCAATTCTCTCACTTCCTCTCTCTCTTGGTCGGTTGGGAGTAAGAAATGGCTGAGCAAGATGTTTTGTTTGGATGAAAAAGGCTCAAGAATGTTTTATATGAAAAGGGCCACTAGGTGGCAAAACGGTAAATAAGGCAAACTCTTTGATTTAGCTTATTTTATCTAATTTAATTATACCAAATCGATTTTCAATTAAATATACCATAAAATCACATAAATTATGATGATTACAGAACATCAATAAATTTTCGATTTGGCCGCCGATAAGGCCTTCAATTTGCAGTTTAATGCATAAGACAAGAACAGATAATTTGGCAGTCAAACAGATAAATTATGCATTTAAACGGTCACAGTCAATCAATCAGTCTCGAATCTCAGTCAGTCAGTTCAGTATTTTAATCAATTCAATTATCAATCATAATCGGTCTCGGTTTAGCAGTAATCAGTAAGTAATCAGTAAACAGTGACGAGGGTTGTTACACCATCATTGAGCAATAAGCTGGACACCTTAGCCCATGATGCTAGTACTTAGAACAAGGATGTTTTTGGTAACATATTTTGTAAGAAGAGGTGGCTACTTACGAGGATTAAGGGCATACAAAAATCACAAGCAACACTCTATTCCCATAATCTCCATAATCTTGAATTGGATCTTGTTGATCAATACAACAAAGTTTTATACCAGGAAGAACTTTTGTGGTTTCAAAAATCTCGCTCCAACTGGATCACTCAGGGTGAAAGAAATACTAAGTTCTTCCACCTCACAACCCTGGCCAAAAGAAGGAAGGGAATGATTGAGATTCTTAAGAATGATGATGGTGTTTGGGTTAAGAAACCCAACATACTTAAGTCTATGATTACTAATTACTTTATTAACTTGTTCAGCTATTCCCCTCCTGTCTTTCTTGAGCATTGGAATAATCTAGTGAGATGCAAAATTACCGGTGATGATAATGCCCAGCTTACTAGCACTATCACTGATGAGGAAATTTGGGGGGCTGTGAAGCATATCTATGCCTTTAAAGCCCCTGGTAGAGATGGGTTTCATGCTCTATTCTATCATATCTACTGGTCTACCATTGGACGTTCTGTGTGTGACTTTATGAAAACCTGCTTTCTTACTAGACATATTCCTCCTGAAGTTAATAGAACTCTTGTTGCCTTAATTCCTAATATTGAGAACCTTGAGAATCTTAAACAGTTTCGGTCCATTAGCCTTTGCAATGTGACCTATAAAATCATTTCCAAAATTATTGTGAGCAGGATTAGACCTTTATTGAGGAAAATTGTTAGGCCTAATCAATGTAGTTTTATTCCTAGTAGGAATACTAGTGATAATATCATTATTTCTCAAGAAATCATTCACTCTTTGCACATCAAAAAATGGAAAAAATGGGGCATGATCTTGAAAATTGATTTGAAAAAGGCCTATGATAAAATCTCTTGGGATTTTTTAAAACAAACTCTTGAAGAATTCAACTTTGACAACAATTTGATTAATCTTATTATGTGCTGTGTTACTAATGTGACTACTACTATTATTTGGAATGGGGAGCCTCTTGAGGAATTTAAACCCAAGAGAGGTCTGAGACAGGGTGACCCCCTATCCCCTTACCTATTCATTTTATGCATGGAGAGACTTTCTAATATGATAAGTCTTAAAGCTGACAGCAAGAGTTGGAAAATGGTTCAGCTTACCAGAGGTGGGCCTAGCATTACTCATTTGTTCTTTGCAGATGACCTCATGCTTTTTGGCCAAGCCTCTATGAATACTTGTAATGTAATCATGGAAGTCATAGAGGAATTTTGTGCCATCTCTGGCTTGAGACTCAATTCCCACAAATCAAAACTGTATGTTTCCCCTAATATTGAGAGAAGGCAGGCAAGAGAGTTAAGTATCAAATGTGGTATTCCTTTAACTGTTGACTTAGGGAAATACCTGGGGGTTCCACTCATTCATGGTATAATGAGTAGAAGACATTTCAATGAAATTTTGGAGAAAATGCAAAAAAGATTGGCCGGGTGGAAAGCTAGTACCTTATTTATGTCATGTAGAGCCACTCTCATTCAATCTGTTAGCTCTGTCATCCCTTTTTATACTATGCAAACCATGTTACTACCCAAATAGGTGGGTGATGTCATTGACAAGCTGAATCGAAATTTCCTATGGAATGATACCTAGAAAAGAAAAAGAACTCATCTGGTAAATTGAGATGTTGTGTGTGAAGGAAAAAGGCATAGTGGCTTGGGCATTAAAAAGGCGAAGGTTCAGAATTTGGCTTTGTTGACTAAGTTAGGCTGGCACCTACTTAGCAATAAAGAAGGCATGTTGTATGATGTTTTGAAAGATAAATACTTTAAAAACATCCCCCTTCATGCTTGGCAGAAAGGGAGGAAAGCCTCTCATTTATGGAGAGATATCATGGCTACCAGAAATATCTTGAGGAAATGTGTGAAATGGAAGGTTGGAAATGGTATGCTTGTGGATGTGTGGAAAGATTGGTGGTGTGGAGCCAAGTCCTTCGAGGATCTTGTGGTTACCACTAACCAACCTAATTCCCATGCATCTACCAACCTTAGCAGGGTTTGTGACCTGTTAACAGTTGATGGCAACTGGGATGAAGATGTCATCCAAAGAAATCTCCAAACTTGTTTTGCTCCTATGATTCTGGGACAACCTTCACCCTCATTTTCAGAGAGGGATAGTCCTGAGTGGAGAGGCTCACCTGATGGGTCTTTCACCGTGTCCTCTGTCTACAATCTCCTCCATGGGATTCATGACCAGGAGGAGGATTGGGCCTGCCTTTGGAAACTCAGATTGCCTCAGAAGCTTAAAGGCTTCTTATGGATTGTCTTCCATGGGAAACTTCTCACAAACCAAATAAGACTCAAGAGAGGTTTAACTGATGACCTTCAATGCCCTAGCTGTTGTGGGATTGAGGATATCTCTCACCTCTTTAGGGGTTGTTATAAGGCTAAGGAAGTGTGGTTAGCCATGTTTAACAAACACTGGTACCTAGATATGATGCGGAAATCTTGGTTTGAATGGCTTAAGAGTAATTCTCAAAACAAAAAACACTTTAATGTACACGCCTCTTGTCAAACTGTTTTTGTCATTACTTTATGGAAAATTTAGAAAAACAGAAACTCTAAGATTTTTGAGGAAAAATCTATCCCCATCCAAAAGAGTGTTAAATTTATCTTGGATTACTCTAGAGAGATCAACCAGGCATTTCTTCATTCCATATCTAATCCCAAACCTTCATTTAGACTAATCAGTTGGTGTTTACCACTTACAGGCAGCCTAAAACTAAATACTGATGGCAGCAGGCAAATTGGAGGGGCTGGAGGATTCGGAGGGCTGATTAGAGATGAAAGAGGTGCTTGGGTGTGTGGCTACTACGGCAACTTGCAAAGTGGAACAAGCTTAGAAGTTGAACTATGGGTTGTTTACAAGGGTCTCACTGTCATCTTGCAGAAAGGATTAAACAAAGTGCTCATTGAGTCCGACGCAGCCCAGGTGGTGCAATTGCTACAAGAAGAACCCAACGACAATTGCCTCTTTAAAAGTCTTGTAGAAGATATTCAAATTTTGTTTAAAAGGTGTGAATGCAGTATGCAACATGTTTAGAAGGAAGGAAACTTATGCGCGGATGCTTTGGCTAAAATAGGAGCTGCCTAACCACAAGACATGTTGGTGATGAATGATCCGCCGGCTGAACTTCAGAGTCTCTTAATGTCAGACATGATAGGAATGTTAAGAGAGAGGGATTAGCCTCTATTTGTTGATCTTTTTGTTGTACAAAAAAAAATAAAAAATGGTGGTCTTATTATTAAAATTGACCTTGAAAAGGCTTATGACAAATTATCCTGGGATTTTTTTAGAGAAACTCTTAAAGAGTTCAATCTTAACCAGCATTGGATAGATCTTATAATGTCTTGTGTTTCTTCTATTAGTTTCTCTATTTTATGGAATGGAGAAACCATGAATAATTTCAGTCCAGGAAGAGGTTTGAGGTAAGGAGACCCGCTTTCACTATATTTGTTTGTGTTATGCATGGAGAGGTTGTCTAACATGATCAGAGTGTACATGGAGAAAGGAAAGCGAAAGGGACTTAAAACTTCAAATAACAGCCCACTAGTCTCACACATGTTCTTTGTAGATGACCTCTTTCTCTTTGCTACAGCTGACCAATCTAATTGTGATACAATCATGGAAACTATAGCGATTATGGTTTAGATCCGACTCGTTTATTGTTTTGAATATGGGATTCTTTGTCTTGATGGTTGTTTATATCCTTGTTCATCTTATTCCTTGTTGAATTGGGTTGTGTGAGTATAGTGGTTGCGTTTGAAATAGGTTGGGAGTTCGTTTTTCAAAGGATTCTTTGCTCGGAATTTTGCTTGTTCACCCAAGCGATTTTTTACAGTCTACAAAACTATTTAGAGTTTGATATTCTTGCTTGAGCGACGCTTCTTGCGCTCAAGCAAACTTTTACAGGTCTGAACTATTGGGAAGGGTGCATTGTGCGCTCGAGCGGTGTCTTCGTTTTGTGTCGGTCGTTTGAGCGACCATTCCTACACTTGAGCGGTCTGCACATATATCATTTCAAGAAATCCACTTTTTGAGTCATTTTCTTACCTCGCTCTCTCTAAACATCAGAAAACCTATATCTACTCTCTCTCTCTCTCTCTAAAATCCATCTTAAAACCTTTAAATACACCTTGATTCATTGATCTCTCAACCATTGTCCTTTGGGAAAAAGGGTAGAGCTTGCCTAGAGCTTCTATTTGATCGGAGCAAAGTTAAGTTTCAACTTTGTCAAAGTTTCTTCACTCCCTCTCTTGCCTTCTAGCTTCGAGGTAGGGATTTCTCCGCACTTTTGCATGGTTTTTGACTTAGTTATTTGTTTTTCTAAACATTATTGTGATTTGGGGATTTTTGGATAAAATCTAGGGTTTTGGTTTTGAAATCAAAAGCGGGCTTTTCAAATGGATTCTTGAAAATAGTTGTGGAATTGTAAACGTGGTTGAGTTGTGGTAAAGCGGTGGATTTTTATCCTTGAATTTTTTTTCCCCGGTGGATAATATCCTTGGAATTGATTTATAAAGAAAATAGAATTTTTGCCCTAAAATGTGAATATTTGATTTTATAAAGAGGAAATGAAAATGATGTTGGATTTTATGAAATTGGAATGATGATGACAATGATGATGGAGTTGAATATGCATTATCACTCACATCTTGAAATTTTGGAAAGTTTATCTTTATTGGAAATTATCTATCTGTTTAGAGATATCTGTTTTGGGCTATCGGCGGAGGATAGCTATGATTGTTATAGAAATTGCATGAGAATTATGAGAATTGAAACTTATTTTTCATCCATTTGCATTGAGCATTGGTGCATATTTAACACATTGAAAATGTATATTGTTTTGAAAAAAATGGGTGAATACCTCGGTGAATCTAGGTAAAGGGTGTGGTTGTGATGTTATGTTGGCATGTGTGTCCTTGGTGAAAGTCCAAAAACCCGCACGGTTAGGTGCTAAGCCTTCCGGTTAGTATAGGTAAAAATGGCAATTGGTAATGCTTGTATACTTGCAGATACGTTCCTAAAGATTCACAGTGTTGTATCCACTACCCTGTTTTCTATTGTAAAAGAAATGATTTCATGATTTGTGATATAAAGCTGGCATTGCATGGTCTTGAAAAGAGATATAAAATGTTTTAGCACAAGCATTGCATATGCATTTACCTTATAGTTTTGTTAAGATTCATATATTGTGTTAGAATATCTCTACTAGGTTTTGACTCACCCTATGCGAAAAATCATTTTAAGGTGTTGATGATATGCCTCCGCCAAGGTAGCAACTTAGAAGGACTTGGAGCCACGAGCTTCTTTTTTGTCATGGTTGTATTTTTTTGTACAAACTTAGGGCTTTATATGTATTGAGTTTAAACTCACTTTTGTTGTAAACAAGTATCGCCTTGGAAAGTTGTAGCCTTTAGGGCATTTAATTATCTGTTTAACTTTTGATTCATATCTTTTACTTATGGCACATGTTATAGATTCAAGGTTAGGACTTACGAATGTATAATTGCATGTGTCGTCGTTTTTACAATTGAATTTTATGAGTGGAAAGACACATTTTTTATTTCAGAATGTATTGTTGCTTGATAATTACTGTGAGATGGTATTATTGTTAATTATTTTAGGGTGTTACAGAAACTGTGAATGAGTTTTGTTGTATATCAAGGCAGATAATCAACCTACAGAAATCTAAGATTTTAATTTCCCTCAATGTCAATAGAAATTTAGCTAAAGAGCTTAGTCTACAGTGTGGGATAAGCCTCACCCAAGACCTTGGCAGATATCTTGGAGTTCCTCTCATTCATAGTTGAGTTAGCAGAAATATTTACAATGGAGTTATTGAGAAAATCTAGAAAAAGTTGTCTTCATGAAAGGCCGCTCGAGTAGAAGAGTTGACGCTCGAGCGTTAGACACAAAAAGTTGTTCTGCTCGAGCGCAAGAGTTGACCTGTTCGAGTGCAGAATACACACATCCAGTACTTTTGCAGATGATAGATAAACCGCTCGAGCGCAAGAAAGGCCGCTTGAGCGCTTACCATTTCAAGCGTAGGAAATGCCGCTCGAGCATGGAAAACACCCCTCCAGTACTTTTGTAGATGTGCGAAGTACTGAGAGTTTGCAAATCCTACTTGAGTGCAAGAAGAGCCGCTCGAGCAGAGGACCAAAATTCTGGACAACACAAGGTTTGAAAACTAAGCAACCAATCTATTCCAAACATACAACTGCAATCCAATAACCAAAATAGAGGGGAGACAAGGGAAACAAGATATGAATCACCATTCAAAACCATACAAACCCGAGTCCGGAATACAACAAGTGACGGGTCAAACTAGAATCGCTATATTCCTACATTATGCAAACTGCTACTCTTTCAAAGCACATGCAAACAAATTGACAAGCCAAATAGAAATTTCCTATGGGGTGATCAAGGGGGAAGGAAGAAGGTTCACTTGGTAAATTAGAAAGCAAGTCTGCAAGAGCAAGAAGGAGAAGGTCTGGGGCTTAGGAGGGCTGAAGACCAAAACATTGCACTGCTAGCCAAACTGGGCTGGAAAATAAATTTAGACAAAGAAGCTGCTTGGTCCAAAATTCTTAGAGGCAAATACCTTCACTAGCACACTTTTGCTAACTGGCCTGCTAATAAGAATGCTTCACAAACCTGGAGAGCATTATGAATACTAGAGATATTTTGAAAAAGGGCACTAAATAGACTGTTGGGAATGAGAAGTATATTTCTTTTTGGAAAGATTGATGGTGTGGGGATGGGCCATTAGCTTCTCTATTTCCAGGACCACATACCAATGGGGATGTTAAGGTTGTTGATATGCTTAATGAGGAAGGATGATCGCATCTGTTTGAGGTAGAGAACATTTATTTTACTACATTATGTGTTATAACAAATACAACAGGTATATCTTCCACAATTTGTTGAAATGGTAGACAATCCCCATTGGATTGGATCCTCTAGTGGTGGGTTCTTAGTCAGGGCTGCGTATAATCTAATTACCAAGTAAGCTTCTAATCAAGATAATAGTTTGGTCAATTAAAGCTAAATCTGGAAACTGAAAATCCCTCAAAAATTGAAAGGGTTCACTTGGCTGCTGATGCTTAACGGAGTACTTACTAACCATTAAAAGATGATCATAGGTATCACCAACATTGACACATGCCTTAGATGCCAACTCTATTGTGAGGATCTAAACCATCTTCTGAGAGAATGTCAGAAAGTTATGGAGATTTGGGAAATTCTTAGTAATCACAACTAGAGAATAGCCAATGCTAACATGCCCTTGGATATTTGGCTCCAACATAGCATAAAGAGCAAGAGTAAAGAGTTCTCAAATGTCCCTTGGGGTACTGTTTTTGTAGTTGCTTTGTGGAGATTATGAAAGGCTAGAAATAATGTGGTTTTCAGACAAGAGGAATGCAGTGCTCAAGAAATTGTAAGACAAATTCATCAACAAGCTGTAGAAATTCATCATGCCTTCCAAACTGATCATTTCACATGTGATACTTTATTATATAAAACTAACTGGTGTTCTCCTTGTGCAGGGAAAATCAAACTTAACGCATATGGATGCTCCAAAGGAAACACTGACCCTACTGGGTATGGTGGGCTGTTCAGAGATGCTAGAGGAGTCCAGATTCTTGGATACCATGGGACATTGGAGTTAGCTACAAGCGAGGAAGCTACGCTTTGGGGAATTTATAGAGGCCACACTATTATCTTAGAGAAAATCATGCAGGATATTACAATTGAAACAAATTCAGAACAAGTGGTGTTGAATATCAACAACAACACTTCCAGCAATTATCCACACAAAGCTTTGCTAGAAGACATCAAATTTCTTATGCTCAGATGCAATTCTGCTGTTATTCACACTTTCCAAGAAGGGAACAAGTGTGTTGATGGCCTTGCCAACATGGGCGTGAATCCTGTAAAGAACCTAATAGTTTTAGATAACCCTCCAAATGAAATTGCAAGTCTACTAATTGCAGACATAGTTGGAGTCTCTTGTGAAAGGGCTTAACCTGTTTAGCCATCTTTTGGTTTATTTTGTTTTTGTTGCATTGTTTTAAACTATTTCCATTGAATCAAAAAAATAAAAAAAGAAGTTTAAGGATTTTATTAGAGATGATGATGATATGAATCACAGGCTTCACAGCATTAGGGAAAACAAACACAAAAAAATAATTATCAAGCAAACAGACCCTAAAGCGCGTGTAGGCTTGGCCTTTGGACTCAAATCACATATATCTCATTACATCACACAGCCCATAAAAATCTATGGTCCACATCTTCCCCTGCCCATTGAATCCAATCAAATTCCCATACAATCCCTAGGAAGCCCAAGTCCAAAGCACCGTTGGATCAATCACTGATTGCCACGTACCCTACACCCTCAACCTTCATAAGGGGCATTTTCGGAATCACGATAATTTGATACAATACTACTCCCATCCCAACCCTCTTTCTTCTCTTCTCCCGTCTATCTTTAAATGGACACACGGCACTGCGAAAGCAAAACCCTAGAATAGGCCCATTCTCTCTCTCTCTCAATTCACCCAAAATCATCAAACAATACAACCCATTTTTCGCATTTCCACAACAAAAAATCTCTCTCTTTCTCTTTCTCTTTCTCTTTCTCTTTTTTCATGTTTTTGTTTTTCGTACTGCAGGTTTAGATGGAAATTAAAGAAGGCTTTGTTTGTTTTTGATTTGTTGGCGTTGTGGGTTTTGCTTCGATTGTGTGTTTCTTGTTTTTTTTTGGTTTTGTTTTCTCTAATGGTGGTTGTTTCTGTGTTCTCATGAAATTAGGGTTTCGTCCTAAGTAAGTGTGGGATTTTTCGCAGACTCGAACATCTCTGTGAGTACCAACTCAATCTGTTTCCTTCTTTTTTGAGATTTTATTTATATTTATATTTATCTACTGTTGTTCTTGGCTTCACTGTCTATCTATGCGGTGTTGGCTTTATATGCTTACGATTGTTTCTGTGAATTAGATTTGATTTGTAATTTCTGTACCTTCTTGAGATCTGTTTCTTTTCTATAGCAAAACGAAGAGGAAAAAAAAAGGTGTACTTTCCTGAGAAACCTGGTTTAGTTTTAGGATTTTTTTTTTTTTTTTTTGTCTCCAAAGAAAATTTTAATTTGAGTTTTTGTGGGCGTTATGGAAAATATCCATCTGAATGCATGGAGTCCTAATATATGCAACTGAAATTTATGTTTTTCTCTGATTGGGTGATCTCCTGTGCAAGAGGCGGGAGGGGGGTTCGATTATGCTGTCAAAGCAAGCAAACCTTAGGGATTGATGATTCATTTTGTGCTGCGAAGTACCCTCTGTGGTTTTCTGTTTTTGTTCACGGGTTCATACATTTAGGAGGTTTTGTTTGTCTCTTACAAATTTCCTTTTATGAGATTGTGGTTACAATTGCGAGTTTATAGAGGATGAGTAATGGTAGTTGCTAGTTTATGTGAGATAGTTGTGCGGTTTGTGTCTTTGTACATGTAGTGGCGGCAGTGGCAGCGGCAGTTGTGGAATGCTGAGTAGTTTATTGATGTTCGAAGCGGTGTTGGTGTTTGGGGGACTTTTTTTTTCCCCTTCTTTTTGAGTATGAATGTATTTAATTAGAATTGTTAGTGGAATGATCTAGCTACTAGGTTGTGTTTGCTTAAAGGTTTGTTATTATGGAGCACTTTTTTGTGGCACACATTTCCTGGGGAAAAATGTTTGATTAGCATTTGCGGTGGTGGGGCTAACAGTGTTGTGATGATATTAGGGTTGTGGAAATGATTGTTACAAAATTATCTGCAGAGTAAACAGTTAGTAGTTAATAAAGGAAAAGTTGCTCTTAACAGATTGGTTACAAGGAAAAAAGTTTTTTGAGTTTAGCTCTCTCTCTTTCCCCAATTTTTTTTTATATGTTATTTGGTTTTCCTATTGTGTTTAATATTGATTTATAAATAATATTATTTTTTATTTATAGTTAATATTTGAATAATATTAACTTACTTAATTGTTTTAATAGGTAACATTTTACCTGTTTTTACCTTATGCATTAATTGTGGTAGGTCACTAGGGTTGAAAAGACATGATGCATACATGCACTCGTTTTTGTTTTACTAATCTTTGTTTATTTATGGAATCATTTTGAGTGGTGCAATTTGTAACGATTGATGTTTTTAACATTTTAATCAGGTTGAGTTTTTGCTAGAAAAGGAACAGGAATTATGAAGACGCAATCATCGTATCCGGTCCTTGACAATCGACCGATTGATCAGTGGAAGGTGACAGAACTAAAAGAAGAGCTTAAGAGACGGAAATTGATGACAAAGGGGTTGAAAGATGATTTGATAAGACGCTTGGATGAAGCATTGCGAAATGAAAATGATTCTGCTAAGGAAGATATAGATAATGGTCTTGATGGTACTCCCCCACCTGTGATGGAGACTGGAGATGCAGGGACAGTACAGGTTGTTTCTGAAACAACTGTGGACATGATTGATCACGGTAATAACAGAAATGAGGTGGATTGTGCAATGGATCAGGCTCATGTTGATGATACTGCAGTGACTTTGAGTGAAGGGAAAGTTCAAGAGGAAGAAACAGGTGGTATTGATTCTGCTACGAACGAGGAGATGGTAGTTCATGCAACTTCTAAGGAAACTAGCATGACAGTAAATGAGAATGTGGTATCTGAAATAGCTGTGAATGTACAGGAGTCAGAGAGTGTGGTATCTGAAGTAGCAGTGAATGCACAGGAGTCAGAGAGTGTGGTATCTGAAGTAGCAGTGAATATGCAAGAGTCACAGAGTGTGGTATCTGAAATAGCAGTGGATGTGCAAGAGTCACAGAGTGTGGCATCTGAAATAGCAGTAGCAGTGAATATGCAAGAGTCACAGAGTGTGGTATCTGAAATAGCAGTGGATGTGCAAGAGTCACAGAGTGTGGCATCTGAAATAGCAGTGGATGTGCAAGAGTCACAGAGTGTGGTTTCTGAAATAGCAGTGAATGTGCAAGAGTCACAGAACAATGATTCCCAGAATGAGAGGGGAGATTCGAAATCCCAGATGGAGAATGAGGACATAAAGCCTCCTCATGAGGATGTCGGACTCAACTCTTCTGAGCCTAACAACCAGGTATCTGAGGTCAGCACTGTTTTAGGGTTTCAAGTAAAATCTGATTCTATTTCTAGTGATTGTGTCTCAATTAATGAAAAAAATGAACTAAAGGATAATATAATTGCTGATAATGTCAAATTAGAACTAGATGTTAAGCCTGAGATGGTCCTGCCATCATCAAGCAATGTTCTCCCAGTTCCAGATGGTGGCAAACTGCATCCAGTGGATGTTGAAGAGCCAGTCCCAGATGGTGGCAAACTACATCCAATGGATGTTGAAGAGCCACATTTTAACAAGGTACAAGTTGAGGAGAGAGATGACAAGGCTGATAATGCAGAGATGAGCAAGAAAAATGATATTGCAGATGTGATTTCTTCCGAAAAGTTAAATTTGGACCGAAGTTCTGGTGATGATTCCATGGAGGATGATGCATTGGAGAGTAAACAAATAGATTCCAAGTATAATTTGGATGAAGTGGGTGATAGAAGTGAGAAAATTGAAGTGACTATGGCAAAGGAGGAAGCTCTTGTAGATGTTATGCAAGATGATATTCATGTGGAGAAGAAAAACATTCATGATGAAAACAAGAATGTCTCTGCTGCAACCACTGTGAAAAGAAAGATTCATGGTAAGCTTTTTCCTGTAGTATTTTCCCATCTATCACATTTCGTCCACCATCTGCATGTTTTCTGTATTTTCATTCACTTGTTCTTGTACATTTGAGTGTTGTCCTTTGCTAGCTAAACTGGTTTTATGTAAATTGCATCGTTGTTGATTGCAGTCCTTTTATCATTGTTGACAGCAGTTTTAGCATCTTTATCTACTTTGAGGCTCTTGTATAAAACTGCAGTCATTTTGTCTTGATTTATAACAGATGCTTTATGTCCATAGCTTCCATTACCCTTCTGTCAATTTTTTTATCCCTTATGTGGCTGTAAAAGCAGTAGTAACATTAGAGAAGGCACAGAGATGAACATGATTTGGGTAATGTGGCATTTGTGATTTGCTTGCTTGGTACTTGGTAGCTAAGAAGCGCAGACACTTCTAAGAAGGTGACATATCTGTGTCGGACACTGACATTCTTTTTGGACACTTCCCGACGCGAGTCCGACACTCGTCAAAACGTGTCCAATTTTTTAATTTTTTTTTAAAGACTCAGATGCTTTTCGGACACTTTGACACACGTCTACCGCTTAGACACGTGTCTATCGATTAGACACGGGTGAAATTAATCATAAGTTTGAACAAAACAACTTAAGATACAATAATAAAAGAAAAACCATATAGATTTATAGAAATTACTAGCTTGGTATTGTTTTGCCTTACCTTTCGGGAACTCTGGACCTATGGGTTTTCCACCAGGCTTCATACAATTTAAACCTAGATAAGGCTAAAGACTGAAGTGCTCAAACTATTATGCAAGTATGGGTTCTCGAACACAAAGCTCTCATGTGCTGGCTATGAAGCAATTAGTTTTATTTTAAAATATTTTTGTTGTTAATATTACTATTATTTTACAAAATGGCATAATAAATAGCTTGTGTTCTCTTTTGTCCTATAATATTAGTTTGTGCTCCTCTTTTGTCCTAAAATATTAGCTTTCTTTTTTCTTTAATAATTAGCTTGGTATTTATATTTTTTAACTTATGTTGCTGAGCGTTATTGTTGCTGCTTTGTTGGCTTCAATGTTGGGGAGATATTATAGGGAAATTTATGCTGTATGTTATAACTTAAGTGAAAGGCATGCCTTGTGAAATGCTGGTATGGGGCAACAAGATTAGTGTTGATTAGGCAATTAGTTTGCCAAGGATGCAAGATAAATCCCGGTTACTAGCGGCAAGAGCCTTTACATAGCTGTGCCATTAGTAAGGTCATAGTATGGTCGAAGGTATACCCTCATTGTAGGCTACAATTGACCCTGCTATTATAGCTTCATCCACATTCGTAATGGACATACTTATAAAGTTGGGTCATATTCTTTACTTATCAAAAAAAAAAAAAAAAAGTTGGGTCATATTCTTTGACAAGCATTTTGACCATTGGATGTATTGGTAGGTGTTTAAGTTGAGTAGATAAGCAAATTTGTTACATCGAGTCTAGTTTTGCTGCCTTCTACTTTTTCCATCCAACTATTCAGGTCCCATCAAAATTGATCTGCAGGAATAAACTGATGAACTGTTGATGCTTTAATTTGACTCTTTGTGAACTGTGATTTGTTTATATGTATATCATCTATGCCAAGCTGCTTCTTGTTGATTTTAGATTATTTTAATGCTGGATGAATAAGCAGAGTTTGGGTTTTATGTAGTTGATTCTTTTTGGTTAAGGGAATCTTAAAATGCACATCTGGTTTGTAAGTCCAGTTAAGTGTTGATTCTAAGTTGATTGAATGAATGCAAGAACTAGATTGTTTTGAAATTGGAATTTTATAGAACCGTAGATAACTGAAGTAAGCTTGAGAGCTTAGGTTTATTAGGTTTAGACTTGTTCAGTTTTGTCAAAAATGTTTTGTCCTTGTGTGATTATTTTAACAAGATTTTCACTTGGAAAAGTTACTTCTCTAGAATCTTTGCTCCTTTGTTTCTGTTTCTAAAAATCTTTCATATGTGATTTTCTGTTTTAAAAACTTGAAAAAACAACCAAATTGGGATGCATTTTTTCTTTCTTTCTTCAGTTGCTTGTATTTTCTGATGGCTTGGTGTTTTTGAAAGCAGCTCTTGGGATACCTCTTAATTTAAAAATAAACTTCTCCCCACTCTCACCACTCTTCATGTGAGTGGGGAGTAGTTTAGTGTTTAAATTAGGTGTCATATTGTCAATATCTTTTTCCTTTCGAAAATGCATTAAACTGCTTTTGGTAATTTCCTGAAAATGGGCCATTTTCTGGAATTTCTTTCAAGCTTACTTTTCTAATGTGGTCCACCAAACCCATTATGTGTCATTTTTATTTTGTTTTGTTGTGAAAGGGGAGAATTAGATGGGTCAGAAAATACTTGCTTTATGTCCAACAATTATACAGATATATGTGTTCTAATGGGCAAGGTTGTCAAATGTGAGAATAGGCTTGAGTATGAGAGTTAGGGTTCCTTGGTGCAATGGGAAAAACTCAGGCTGCCAAATGTGAGATTGTAGGGTTGAGTATGAGAGTAGCCACTTTGGGCAAATAATGCCTTGGTTTGGAATGCAAACAACAATTTACAAATTCTCTTGATTTTCCTTTAAATTGTGGAACTGTGATTAATTAAAAAAAGCATCAAGCGGGTGTGTTGTCCGTGTACAAAAAAAATGAAAAGAATACATCTTTCAAAATCTTGCAAGGAAGCAAAAACCAACCAACTATATATCTGGAACTACTGAATATTTTTTTAACAGTTTAAAACTGATACTGAACAGAACTACAAAATTAAAAAAATTGGCTCAAGGATGGGTTTAAGCCACCCAAGACGAAAAAGAAAACTGAATCCGGAAAACAGGCTCCACCCCTTCGAAGGTTCGATCGTTCTGTTCCTTGCAAATTGTCCACATGAGTGGCAAAGCCACCTCACAATGGATAAGGAGGTGGTTAATAGATTCTCCGTCTTTACATACAACACCAATTCACTTGGACATGACTTCTCAAATCATCAATAGAAGAATCATCCCATGCGCTGCCATCCAAGCAAAAAATGCCACTTTTGTTTGAGCTTCCGACGCCAAAACACTCCTCCATGGTTAGTGCCAACCGGTGTTGCCTAGCATTACGTCATAAAAGTGCTTCACTTCAAACCTGACAGATTTGATTCCCATCCATATCATTTCATCATAATAACCTCGCTCCACCACAAAAAGCATACAAGTATTTAGGAGCTCCTCTATAATTATGGAACGACATGTGTTCTCAAGCTTCTATAATTGTCATTTCTTACGCTATGTTTGGATTGAGTGATTTGGAGAGAAAAGAAAAGAAATGGAGTGATATGTATTTCTCTTATTTGTTTGGATAACTTAAGTAGAGAGAAATGGGAAGAAATGAAGAGAAATGGAGAGAAACTCATTTCTCTTATAAGCCTCATTTTCAATCTTCCCAAAAGTGGAGAGATTGAGAGAGAAAAGAAACCACTATTTTCATAATACCAATTTTGTCCCTATAAAAATAAAAGAAATAAAATGATTGAAAATATAAAAAGGTTATTTTGGTAATATAACATAAAATAATTTCTTTTCTTTTCTTTTCTTTTCTCTTCTCTTAATGAAACCTAACCAAACAAGAATGAGAGAAATCACAATCATTTCTTTTCTTTTATTTCTTCCTTATCCAAACAAAAATGAGAGAAATCACAATCATTTCTTTTCTTTTCTCTTATTACTTAAGTAATCATTTCTTTTCTTTCCTCTCCTAAGTTCCCAAACATAGTGTTAGTGTTAAATGTGTGAAATCCACATGTAAATACATGTTTTTGAAATATAAACCAACTAGGCTCATTTCAGTTATTTGTTTTGAGGTTGAAAAAGAACAACTTAAAATAACATGGGAAGAAACCCATACCCATATATTGGTAACTTGCATTTTTGAAGATCTCAGTGGATGATAAATGGATGAGAATAAAGATCTGAAGGAATTATATCAAGTTGATCTTGGATTAGCCTTGATTGTTTCTGCTTATTAGACAGATGGGCTGGGATAGTTGTGTGACTCACTAATTTGTGTTTCACCTTGAAGGACACTAGTAATATTATTTGGTATAGATAGTTTTGGCATTCATTTTGCCAAATAACTGATGACTCATCACTCGGTTTGCTTTGGAAGTTCATATCTATGTGATTTCTATTTTGTAGGAAATATTTGACGGTTTCCTACCTTTTGTGGCTTACATGCCTGGTTTAGGTGCCAAACAACTAAAGGCTTACATGCCTGATTAGAAACCTAAATGTTTTAGGTGCCAAATAACTAAATGGCTTAAATGCCTGGTTTCCTACCTTTTGAGGCTTATGCATGCAAAGGCACTAGATTGCTTTCCTTCTACTTTATTAAACATGAAATTAGTCTTACATTTTATATGTTTACTAGTGAGCAGTGACTTTCTTTGTGTTTATCAACTGGGTTTCTTTTTGTCACCTTTGTTTAATAAGCTGCCTTTCACAGATCAAGAAGTTGTTGGGAACAATGAGACTTCCAAGAGGCAAAGGAGGTGGAATTCTGAAAACCTTAAAGTTCCTGAACCTCAAAGCAACCTTACATCTTCTACTACACCTAAGGATATGTTCCCATTGAAGCGCAACTTCTCTAGATCAGACTCTACAGCTAGTGACGATGCACCCAAGGAACGTGTTGGTGAGTTGTCATGTTTTTTGCAACCTAATATTGTCATAAACAGTAATGATTGCTTTGGCATCAGAATATCCTCACTTTGTTCTTCATTTCACAGTTCCACCTTCGCCAAAGCCTCCTACCAATTCTCTAAGAATTGATCGTTTCCTGCGTCCATTCACCCTAAAAGCTGTGCAAGAACTTCTAGGAAAGACTGGTTCTGTTACCAGTTTCTGGATGGACCACATCAAAACCCATTGCTATGTCACTGTGAGTGATTACTCTCTCTCTCTCTCTCTCTCCCTCTCTCTCTCTCTCACACACACACACACACCATTTATGTGTTTATGCACAAGAATTCGTGTATGTTTACCATTATTCCTATGTTTGATGTAAATTGGTAGATCTCTGGGCACATGGCGAAGTGCATTGTTTTTGCACTTTCCATATCTTTGAATCCATTGGAATCACGAAAATTCAGGTGTGAATAGTCACTGACTTTCTTTTTTGTTTTTTTGGCAATTACTTTCTTGATGCAGTATGCTTCTGTGGAAGAAGCCATGGAAACTCGAAATGCTGTATACAACTTACAATGGCCTTCTAATGGAGGACGCCTTCTTGTGGCTGAGTTTGTCGACCCCCAGGAAGTGAAAGTGAGAGTGGAGGCTCCTCCTCCTCAGTCACCAGCAACACCTGTCAGTACTGGGCCCACTATTCCTCCAGCTGCTTCACCCACCTTGCAGCCCCAACCTCCTTCCCGGCAGCAGGTTCAGCGGCAGCAGCTCCCACCTCCACCTCCTCTTCCACCTCCACCACCTCTGTCTAACCCTCCTCCGGCAAGGGAACGACTTCAACTTCCACCCCCACCTCCGCTGCCCGAGAAAGTCGACCCTCCAATCGTCACTCTGGATGATCTCTTTAGGAAGACCAAAGCGATCCCACGTATCTACTACTTACCATTGTCTGACGAACAAGTTGCGGCAAAGTTAAAGTCGCAGGAAAAAGGCATCAAGCTGTAGGGATTAGGCTGTAACTTAAACTCAGCCTCTGCTATTCGGATTTTCTAAATGGTTTCGTCAGTACGTAATATTAAATGGTAAGAAAGTATCATATAAATTGCGTCTTTGCAGGTCTGCTGATGGTGTTGCTTGTAGGGAAGAACTGTTCCAGGCAAGATGGTACGGAGGAGCAGGTTCAAGTTGGGTGATGGATTTTGGGTTTTTTCTCCAAGAGTGCTTAGGGTTGAGACTGAGTTTAATTTAGGTTTAGAAATGAACCCCACAAATCGTTATTTCTCTCTTTGTGAGTGGATTGGAACTCAACAATGGTCTCTGTTTTCATCTTTTCCTAGAGGTCCTACTTTATTGGAACTTAAATTGTTACTTTTTAACTGATGAGTCTTGGCATATGGATCATTATGGATGATGTTCGGAATTATTATTGGGAAGTGCTGTAGCTTAGATGATGGTTCTTATTATGATGAGGAGCTATGTCATGTAAAATCTCGATTATTGTTTTTATCAGAGAATAGCATCTTCTAGTTAGGAAAACCAAATTGCAGGGCTGAGTTACATGTATGCTTGGTACTGGTAAGAGATTAGAAGACCTTTCCATGTTATCTATTCCCTGGGTTTCCAGGGTTTCTTTGTGGCTTTTGATGAAGAAAGAAGAAAAGAGAAAGGATATAGATCAGCTAAATTTCTGCATTTTTAGTAGTTTTCATCTTCAAAGCCAGTTGATCAGGTGCTTTCCGTTTTTGGAGGAACTTTCTACTTTTAATTGTCCCGTTGGAGTAGGTTAGATATATAACTTCAATTCCTAGGAAAAGAAAAATGCCGTGGCGTGTCGTGTCATGGTGGAGAGGGCGGGAGAGTTGATTCACAATGAAGTGTTACAAGCGCATTCATATCACAGAAACAGTGAAAATAAAATGGCGAACATTTATATTTGAAATTTTTAAAATTTTGTTCGCGACAAAAATGTCAAAAATGGTGTCTGTTTCTTCCTGTGGTTTCTTAACCCACAACAAAATAAATAAAACTTACAACAATTGCGCAAGTATTCTTATGGATGCATTTTTGTGCATTATTATTCCTATCAAATCTTCCAACACAACTTAAAAAGTATTGTCTTTTTAAATTTGAACTTGAAATCCTTAATTTCAAATTTGAGGATCAAAATTCAATTTCAATTTTAATTTTTTTTGGAATCAAAATGCAACGTTAAACTTGGATGCTGTCATCGGAAGGGTTAAATTTTAGAAGACTGATACAATTAACTTGAGAGGTCCTCGGTGCTTCCATGCGGCAAAAGTTCATTGTTTGGCCAAAATAATCCCTCTTTCAATGAAAGTACGCAATTATTAAATTATGTGTGAATTTATTGAATTATACGAGAATTTTGAGAGAGAAATCTTGAGTTATTAAATTATGGGTTTTTTTTTTTTTTTTTTTATAGATATTTTTAATAATTATTTAAATTTGAAATATTAATAAAATTCATTTGCAAAATAAATGGTCTTTTTTAACAAATATTTTAATTTAACTCCCCAAGAAAGAAGTATATATATGTGTTTTTTTTTAAAAATTTTATAAATTGACATATTTGGTTGGACTGGATAAAAACTTCTTATTATAAACCCAGTCCAAAAATTGAATAGAGTTAAAATCTCAGCTTAATCAGATCTTATGAACTAAATAATTTTTTCTAATCTTAAAAATATTGAATTAAGTTGGGTGGGTTGGACGGGCCATCGAGCCATGGCCACTCCTAATCACCACTACCATTGACCAATAGATATTGTTTGGTAAGCTCTAATCACCTTTCTATCGAGCTCCAGTGATCAGATGAATGGCCATCCCTAATCACCATTACCATCAACCAATAGATATCCTTTGGTAGGCTTTAGTCCCCTTTCTACCGATCTCCGGTGATCAGATGATCATCACACATGACCTTTTCTATCATATTTTAGTGGCTTTATGACTACTCTGTAAACTTTGACAATACTATAAGCACCACCAATTTTGGTGGTTACTTTTGACCACACTTACTTCACCATTGGTCGCCTTTCATAATTAGTCACTCCATTTATCATTTATTTTTTAAAAATATTTATTTATTTAAATAAAAAAATAGAAAATAAGAATCATAATGTTGTCAATGCCACCTAAAAATGTTTAATAAACCTTAAGAGATTGGTTTAGTGGGTGTAGTTTAAGGTCTGAGGGTGTACTTCTTCGAGATCCTAGGGTTTAACTCTTACTAGAAGCTATCAACTCTTTGTGGCCACACCCACAGATTGCTCGATGCACGAAGAGGGGGCATTTTACCTGAGCCTTGAAATTAGCCTTATTTATATGAATAAAAAACTAAACTTGAGGTCAAAAAGAAGGAAAAAGAAGCAACTTTGGCTTCCTCCTATTATGGATATATGCTTTCAATTATGTGTTTTCATATCTTCGAATCTTGTCTCGCCCATACCATCACATAACTAGGCCCTAGACTCGTTACATTTAACGACTTCACTCGTTGATCCTAACCTGTCTTGAAATCCATCACCCAAAGCTTTCTCTTCTACTTCTATTATATTAGTAGGGAATGGTGATCACATCTACGTTCAACTGTAATTATATAGTAATGTATTTTCATATACATGCTTAAGTGCGAAAATAGAGTAGGTCTTGCTTTATATTTGTTAATCCATTTATGATTTTATATATTAATATGTTTTTTTGTACATATTTAACTGCAAAAAGAAAGTAAATTTTACTTTATATTTGTTAATTTATTTTTGATTTACACTTCAGACAAATAAAGCAGCTATAAAAACTATCTCTATCAATCAATCAATAAGTGATTTTAGATTAACTATTAATTTTTGAATACAAATAAACTGATCCAAGTATGGATTGTGAAAATTGCAACAAACAGGTACCAACCGGTGCAAATGTACCGTTTAGACATGAACACAAAATCCAAACACTTGCCCCAACTTCACACACACATATATATGGAAAGCTGCTAAAACTCCCTCTCATGCCGGTCTGCAACTCTCTCTCCTCTTCCTGAAATAGTCTTCCATTTTTGAAAAGCTACATACATACATACCTCAGTAGTTTCTTTTCTCCCAAAGACCCCAAGAAAAACCCTCTCTACCTAGGGTTTACACAATCTCCCCAACCTTTTCTTTCGTCTCATTCGCGTGTTATAACTGATTGAGCCCTTGGGTCATTCAAATCCTCTCTGTCTCTCGTTCTTTATCTGTAACTCCCTCCCTCTGCTTCGCCACCTGTCCCGATTTTATTCGCCATTCCTTCTCGAGGGTTCTATATATCAATGCAATTCCCCAATTCTCTCTCTACATTTCACGCCTCGCTGTGTTCTCTGAAATTGCTCAATTCGATACGTGCCCTTCTCCTTCTTCGCTAACGGGTAGGGTTTAAAAATCAAAATTTTGATCAGTTCGATTGGATATTTGGGTTTCTTGAGTGTCGTTTGATTTTGGGTTTGTGTGCGTGCTTGTTCAGCTGGGATGAATAGTGTTTTCAGTGAGCAGATACTCGCAGACAAGCTGTCGAAGCTCAACAACAGTCAACAATGTATCGAAAGTATCCTCCTTTGTTTTCTTGAATTGGGTTTTTATTTTTATTTTTAAAGTTAATTTATTTTGCATGTCTTTTAATTCTTGAACAATATGTATCGAAAGCATGTTTATGAATTCTTTATCTGGTGGAATTGAGGAAAGTAGTTAAATTTCATACCTTTTGTAGTTGGTAAAATGCTATCTTCTTGAGCTTTTAAATTTCAATGTCAGAATTGTACTTATGGATCATGATTCCTAGTTTTGTGCGTTTTTTAATGGTGAATTCTTTCTGTTTTTGTATCGATTGCTTCAATCGAGATGATGTGGTCAAGATTCTTTCTGGGTTTCCTGCTGGGTGCTAATGCAATGGCTTAAAATTGAAAAAGTTCCTTATATTTTGTTGTTTGTTGATGTTGCAGTCTTTGAATTGAATTGTTTTTCTAGGGTTTTGCATCTTCTGAATATCTGCTTGTTTGGAGTTGCTGTGTTGATAATTCATTCCAGTTAAATGGAGGGTTGCAGTTATATGATAGTGTTTGTTACTTTTTGCTTGATTGTGTTTCTACTCTTTGATGAGATTCTATCCAAATGGGAACTTTTCTTTTATCTGTAGTAATTGGTACTTCTCCTGATGTGGTTAAGATTTTTTATGACTTTACATTGATTGCATGGGGATAAGATATAGTAAAATCATTTTTGACGAGACACACGAAGGCCTAAAATAGAAAAGTGTTCAGTTCTGGTTGCCCTGTCAATTAATAATTAACAGACACAACCAATTCTCTTAACCACCCCATGTCCACGCGTTTAGTTCTTGGGTCAAAATATGATTAGGATGTTTTTCTGTTCGATTCTTTTTGTTTCCATGCTCGTATCAATCTTTCCTTTTAGGCTCCGTTTGTTTAGAAAGAAACATATGATAAGAAATGAAAATGGTAGAAAGTGAAGTGAAAGAAAGGAAAAAGAAATGAAAATTTATTTTCTTGCATGCATTTGAATAAATGAAAAATTTTGTAAGAAAATGATGGGAAAAAAATATAATCACTGCATAAGAGGGAGTTGTGGAGGGAAACATGGGCAAAAAGGAAAGATTTGTGGGAAAAAATAAATTACCTTGTATATTTTGTAAGAAATTCTTAGCCTAACTAACAAGCTAACTTGAGTTGTACATGAAACTTTAGTTTCCATTACTTTCTGGGACTATATCTAAACAAACACATAAAAAATTATTTTTCTTTTTCTTTTTATTTCACTTTCATACATTATCTATCTAACCAAACTGAGCCTTAAGGTTTCTTTACAAATAATGAAAAACAACAGTAAATTGTGTCTTGCAAGATTATACTTTTGAAATGCCCTTTATCCCTTTGACAGTGTTGACTGGGATTGAATTTGAATTACACTAAGGCCTGTTAGATGGAAGGCAAAAGGATATGCGCAATACTAACATTAGAGTGTCACCTTTACGAGGGAGCTCATTCAGGTTATAAGGTTGGAGGGTAGTAATCTTGTTTTAAATGAATGAGCTGTTTTCCTTTAAACTTGGATGATGGAAAGTATATCTCAATGAAGTAGATATTGTTGATAAATATTTGTTATTTTATCTGTAATTTCCTCAAGTTTAACCTAGTGCGCAATGCTTTCATTGAAATTTTGTGGCGGTAAAAGGACTAGGAGGAGCTCTTGTGTTTCTGTTAAACTTTAATTGAACATAGTAAAAGAGTGAGCATGAGAGGGAAAGAAAAGCTCGCAGTTTCAAATTGTTCGCATACAAATTATTGTTAGTGTTTCCAACTATAGCAGTAATATAATGAAAAGAGAGAAAAAATAATTTTTGACCGTGATGTTTAATGTTCTTGAAATAGAATTTATGCAGCAGGGTTACTTCAGGTTAGGAGTCATATCTATGTTAGATATGTTTCATGCCCACACTTCAAGGACACTCCTAGATGTTTCTCAGATGTCTCCAATACTGTGAAATAGCTTGTTGCTTTGCCGTTGGTGCACATCTGACACACCTTGGATGCTGCAATGTAGCATTTCTTAATATATATGTAGTTTTTGTTAATACGGCAATTGGAAGAAAACATGTAAGTTTTTTATTGGTAAGTATCATAAACAAGGCGAGGGATTATTATTGTAAAGGAAATAAATGGTCAATTATTGACAACCAAGTAGGTTAAAAGTTTAAATATATATATATATATATTTTATAGAATCCTCATGTTATAAACTTTTTTTAACAGTTGAGGTAAAAGTGCAAAGAAAAAGTCAATTTTATCCATGTTCATTTTTACAAACTCAAAACCAGCATCGCCACCTCATTTGCCGACAATGTCACTGCCACTTCTCCCTCCTCATCCCCATTCACCCTGTGCAGTGGCGCCATCGTCAAGCCATCTCTTTTTACCCATCAAAAAAAATTAAGGTTTGTCTACATTTTCTCTTTGATGGAAAAGCTAGAGGCTCTGAATGCTCCCACCTGCAATCCTCCATTGTCTCTCTATGTTTTTTATATAATATATATAACTATATCAAGTTCCTGTGCTTTTACGTATATATATATATATATTATAATCAATAACAATAACAACCACAATGAGAACCAGTGTCAAACCCAAAAATCAATTTTCATTTTTTATTTTTTACTTTGATTAACACTGGCTCATAAAAAGGAAAAAATCAAAACGGTGAAATTTGTGGTCAATAATCATAGAAGCTCCTTTCAGCATTTTCTTGCATCACCATTACAAGTAAAGGTTCTTTTTATGCAAATCGTACTTTGAGGTTTGTTGAGGGTTTTGTGATAGATAGTTTCAAAGTTGCCCTGACCAAGGGGTGGGAGGCAGAAAAGGATGGGGTGGGTGGCACGGCAGAGAGGGGCTTGGATCAGAAGGGGTGTATACTAATGAGTGAGTATTCAGAAGCAGATCTTTGATGCTCAAGACCTCTGTGCTCTGGCTCACTCAGGAAATGTCCTTGTTCGACCAAGTTGACTCAGCAGCAGTGCACCATGGCCAACACGTCAAGATACTGATGGTGAGTCTGTGATGTTGTTGGAGTGGGAGGTGCAGAAGTTGGATCCCACTGAGAAGTAGCGGAGCTTCCATTTGTGTTGTAATTGGTAACTCAATGGAGCTCTGGAATGGCTTCATTTTGAGATTGTAGAAAGGGATTTGGGCAAAAAAGTCTTTTTCACTGCATTTTATGACTCCAGTAAAATATTAAAACTTTTTGACTCAATAAAAAATTTAAAATTCTAATTGATTTGTTTGTATTTTAATTATTTATTTCTTTCAATGTAATAATCCCAAAACTCAAACCACTTCTAAGAAATAGATATGTAAGACATGATGTGTTTTTCAATCAAGGAGGAAAGTGATAGTGATGAGAGGAACCAAGGGGGAGATAATTGTCATTATTATGTTAATATGTTTACATGTGCGTGCTATGTTTGCATGTCTACTATGCGTTCATTTTTGTGTTTATGCAATCTCTGATGGAGGCATTTGATTTTTATGTTGCAAGGATCAGACTCTGATATCTAGGGCACTATCGTTTATGCTGTGTTTATGCTGTTGTTGTATGTGTTTTTTGATGATATGGTAACTAGTTGGTTTGACAGGAGCATTATTTTAATCTAATCACATTTTTTGCTTTCTAGTCTAATTAAATACATTTATTGAATCATTAAAACCTTGTTGTCGCAACTCGCTAGTAACAAATATTTGTTAAATATGATGACGAGGTTTAAGTTTCTTGCTTATGATTCAGCCCTTGTAATCTTTCACTTTTCCCTTCCATTGATTTGCAATCACACCTTAGGAAAGCTAAATTTGATTATTTTCCAGCTGGTGCAAACCATTTCATTTAGAATTTCTCAAACTTTATTCCATTATAGGGCTGCTTTTGCAATCTCGAGGATATGTTCATTTTCAGTTTTTTATATTATTTTTTTCCATTTAGCTTCTAATGAAAGTTTTCTTTAATTTTTGTTGGATTGTGATGTCGCAATTAGTTGACTTGCCTGAATTGATTGTGAGATTACCAACCTTCCATGTTGACAGTTCAAGTTGTTTATGGACATTATGTACATACTACATTCTATCTTGAAACAAAAATGCCTGCAAAAATCTGCCTAATATTATATTTATTTTACTCTATTTTAAACTATATTGCGTTGTTTACCAAAGCCAATTTGGTTGATTTTGTTATTTGTCACTTCAATGTTCAAGAATAGCTGGAAAGCTCTTGCTACTGATATTGATGACATTTTTCTATGCATGTGTGTATGTTTGTTTTTCCATAAATAAGATCGGTTTAGAGTGCTGAGTTTTCAACTTTACTCCTTAGCTTCATGAATAATGGCATTTTTTACAATTTTTGTTTGATAGTTTGTTATCTTGACTTTCACTTTTAGCATTGTCACATTGGTGTATTTTTCATCGGAGCAAAGCAGAGCTGGTTGTGGCAACCTGGGATAAACAGTTCCATAGTTCACAGATGGTTCAAAAAATTCCCCTTCTGAATCTTGCGAATGACATACTACAAAATAGCAAGCGTAAAGGAAATGAATTTGTTTCTGAATTTTGGAAGGTTCTTCCTGCAGCACTCAAAGATGTCAATGGAAACAATGGTGATCATGGAAAGAATGTGGTTTCTAGATTGGTATGCCCTTTTATATTTGCTTGGGAATTTGGACAAATTGACTTACCGATTGTTTTGCAGTTTTCTGCTACCTTTTTAAGATTTTGAAAGGATCAATTGCTATGATATTATTGAAGTCAAAGCACTAATTTCCTGTTTTAGTTATACTATTCTAGTTCCCTGCCTGTTTTGTCATTAGATTTGTATTTTAAATCTAGTAAAAATGATGTCTGCTTGGACTCTTGACATGTGTCAAGTTAGTGGACTCCGCTATTATGTTTCTTCGGGGTTTAGTCCTTTAGTTTTGTTTCAGATGGATGCTCTATCCTTGTATATCTCCTTTTCCTTTTTAATTCAAGTTTCTATTTTTGATATAAAAAAAAAAAAAAAACAAAAAACAAAAAAAGAAGAAGAAGCTAATTTGTTAAGCAAATGCCGAGATGTCAGCTGCACTGCAGATTATAAGATGCCATTACTTTCTTGAAATATTAATCAAATTTGTTAGATCTAATAAACTTGTGCTTAAATAATTGATAGGTTGATATATGGGAACAAAGGAGAGTTTTTGGATCCCGGGCACGGAGTCTTAAAGATTTAATGCTTGGAGAACAAGTACCTCCACCCTTGGAGTTCAGCAGAAAGCGTTCCCGTCCTGTCAAAATTGTAAAGAGGGATTCACGCTCCATTAGAACGGTCAGAACGAGAGGCTCATGCTTCTTGCAACCTATTTTTTCTTCGTTCTATATGATTTCAGGCATTTATGAGTGTAGATTTTCTAATTAAGTCCAAATTATATTGTTTCCATTTTCATACTCATGTTTGAGTTATGGCTCATCATGTAATTCCTTGTGCAACCAGAAATTGACCATTGGAGGTGCAGCAGAAAAAATAGTTTCAGCATTTCACTTGGTACAAAGTGAACATTCAAGTGAGGATGGGGAGATGAGTAAATGCAAATCCGCAATTCAACGTGTCAGGAAGATGGATGAAGAAGTTCATTTGGCCTGTAGCAAAGGTAGGCTGACAATAGCTTGTAATCAACATCACGGGGCTTGTTTGGTGCAGCTTATATGAGCTAATTATAGCTTTTTAATTTTTGTTTTGGGAGTCTATGCTAGACTGTTTGGTGCAGTTTTTGCTTACAATTTATTAGGCAGAAATAGCTTAAATAAGTTGAAAATGCTGATTATGTGGAAGTTGGGAGAGAGCTGCTTTTGGTTTCTATTTTTTGATTATTAGCTTTCAGCTTACAAAAAATGCACCAAACAGGCTCTACCATGCATGCCCAATGTGGTTGCATAAATTACTTTTCTTGGTGTTCTTAATTTTGTTCTAAGAATATTCTATGCCCATAATGTGATGGTGTGTTTTAGTGTCTAAGATTGAGTTTCTTTGTTGTGCAGCAAAGGATCCAAAGCGAAAAACTTTGTCCAAGGAACTGGAGGATGAAGAAAATGTTTTGAAACAGTCTATTGAGAAGCTTAAACTAGTCGAAGCAAATAGGGTAGCCCTGGTATCTCAGTTACGAGAAGCGCTGCATGAACAGGTATTTGGCTATATTGCCATTTTTAAAACTAACTAGCACTAAGTTCTGTTGCATTGATATGGGAAAAAGTGATTATGTGTTCAATAATGTAATTTTCAAATAGCAAGTATATGCATTCTTTGTGCTTATGTTCTGAAAATTTTCAGGAATCCGAACTGGAGAATGTTCACACACAGATGCAGGTATGTTTTCTGACTACTATATTCTTCGACAGTTGTTTTTTTCAAGGTCACTTGTTTCTTCTACTGATTAGATAAAGACGGAGAATGTGCAATACCGCATAAGAAAAGTATTGGATTCTTGTTTGTTCTTTGTTTGGATTTATAGGTTTTGTTATACTTTATTCCTTCTTTTAGTACTTAATAATACTCTGATAAAAAAAAAAAAAATTCTTAATAATACTTGCTAAGCTGCTAAAAGCAGTTGCAACTTACAAGCATTGTCAAGGTTGCAAAAAATATGATTTCTAGTATAATTTTGGTAGAGCATTAAGACAGAATTTATCCATTAAACAATTTTAACATGAAACGCTAAAAATGCAATTCCAACCTTTAAAAATCAAATCACTCTAGGATTTGTTTTTGATTTGTTTATGCGAATAAATATGGATAGATGGCCATAGATTTCAACAGAAATCAAACCTGTTACTATGGAATGTGTATATAAATATCATGCATGCAAATATTTGTCAGATAACAATCAAACCTGCATTTGCTGAATGATGTTATCAGAATTGGTCAACAGGCATGCTAGTTTTGAAACACTTGAAAATTGCACATAATTATCAAATTATCATCACTCGACCAACTGCAAAAAATTTGCCAGCAAGAGTTCCTATACTTGGACAACCTGTTACTATCACTTATTGGTCTGAAGCAGAGTATCAATTCTTTCTTGGAGGAAAAATAAAATAAAAGATTGGCTCAACTGAACTTCCCTAGAGGTCTATATCATTTCAATGAACCTTTGTTTTTTTTTTTTTTTTTCCTTCTAAATTCAAAGATCTTATTATGACCACAAAATCTTTTGTTTTTTTTTTTTTTTTTTGGGCGAACAATCCCTATTTGGAGATTTGGATTTGAGTCATTTGTAAGATGAAAAAAAAGTAGTTATGTCATATTTCCCATCTGGCTCAGCAGTCCATGTAGGTATGCGGTATACCATTGGGACTTTTATGATCAAATAATCACATCCCAGCATGATGCTAATATATCACAACATTCGATTGATTTTCAGGTAGCACAGGCTCAGGCAGAGGAAGCCAGCAACATGCGGAAGCGGCTCGATGACGAAAATTATGTTTCAGTTTCAAAACAATCAACCACAACCCCACCATCCATAGATGCGATCACAAAAGCTGGAAAACCTACCAAGAAGACCGCTGCAGACATTGCAGCTGAGGTTGCCGACAAGCTTGCAGCTTCCAGCTCTTCTCAGTATATCATGACGTCAGTTCTGTCGACATTTGCAGCTGAAGAAGCCAAAAATGCCGGGCTGACAAAGTCATCTTCAGCATCTTCTTTTCTGCCTCTGCCTAACAACTCGGTCACTAATATGCCACCACAGCCGCCAACCGCTCCACCGTCCAACACATATCAGTCAATTTTGATGCCGCAAATGACCTTGCAGAGCCAAACACCGACCTCTCAGACCACTCAGTACCGTATGCTTCCGACTCTCTCTCCTCAGCAATATCTGCAACTTTCAGGTGGGTTCATGAATTCGTATGCTTATGGAAGCATTCCTCCTCTGCCACCACCGCCACCGCCGCCGCCGCCGCCGCCACCACAACAAGCCCCCATGGTTAGTCCGGTGGTGCCTTTGGCTCAGCAAGCAATGCAGATGACTCAACAGCACTCGGTGCCAGTACCTCAGCAACCGCCGGCTCCACCGAGTTTCCGTCCTCTCGGCTTTATTCAGCCTTCTGGAATGGTTTACTATGGGCTCCCCCACCATTCTCAGTGATTGGTTTCGGGGCAGTCCAGTTAAATGGTCTGTTTTGGGGGAATCTGAATCTTTTTCCTGGGAATTTGGAAATTTTGTTTGTGCAAATTGCTCTTGTTTAGATGAATTAGATATGAAGAGTTATGGCAATAATCATACAGTTGTGCATCTGAAAACAATTGATTGTGCAGGGGAAGGGGAGGATTAGCCATTTCTTTTTTAAACTTTAGGCGGATTTAGAGTTTAGGACCAATGGATGACCTTATTGCCGCCCTGCATCTTTTGTGGTCGTAGTTATTGTCTGCATAAAATGATGATGGTTTAGAGAGAGAGAGAGATATATAGATAGAGAGTGAGAGAGAGCAATTTTGTATTTGCTAATTAAACCAGATAAAGCAACCTCTCTTTGGATAGTTCTCAAATGTCTTTTTTATTGGATACTTCTCAAATGTCCTGGAAATTTTTTATTGTTTATTTTTTTAATTTTTTTTTGAGGAATAGTCTGTGGAATTGTTGATTACCTTTTAATTGCATTTTTGGAAACTAAAAGATTAATGTAATTGAGTTTCTCAAACACTAGATGAGATGAGGTCAAGCTTGATTAATTTTTGACAAGGTGAGCCGAGCCAAGTCAAGCTTCAACACTTAAAAAATTTAGCTCGCTTTTGCTTCATTTGCAGCTCTACGTAAGCCATGTCTATCAATGTTTAAATTGGCAGTTCTTAAATATAGAATTTTGGAATTTTGCCACTTAACATTTGATATATGTGCGGATCACTTCCTTGTGATTGGAAAAAAATCATATGATTCTCATCTGATTTGTGGATTAAGGGAGCTACTATTAGCCTCCACATTGTTTCTTAGGACCCCCAACCCGAAAATTGCCACTCCTTTTTTCTTTGAGCACTCGTGATAATTTCATTTCTATCCTTGGACCCCACCATTGCACTTAACTTTGATAGCTTGCCACGACCTTCCCTAGTCCTTCTCCCTTTCCGAGGACCTTTTCTTGCCCGCTCTTTCCTTCTGACAACCTCCTTTCCTATCTTCTTCTTCCCCTACTGCTACTGTCGGCTTCTTTTTCATCTTTTTTTTTTTTTTTTTTTTAAGCTGCGATCTGAAAACCCTAGATGTAGGGTTTATAGATAGCACGTAAGGAAAAAGAAGAAGAAGAGAAAGAAAGAAAAGAAAGAGGAAGGATGTGGTGGGTTTGTGGTGGCAGACAAAGGGCAATGAAGGAATGGAGATGGCAAGGTTGGATTGGAAAGGGAAGGATCACAATGGTGGATAGGAGGTGCTAGAAAAGGGGTGGGGGTGGCGGCCGGCGTTGGAGAGGGGGCATTGGCATTGGCATTGGAGAGGGGCGGACAGAGGTGGCTGAAGCTGGTGGGAGACATAGCCAGAGTTAGGGTTAGGATTGAGAGATTAGGAATAAGATAAAATAAGAAATTTGTGTTAGGATAAAATGGTAATAATAAATTAAAAAAGGCGTGAAGGTCCTAAAAAAAAATGTGGGGGCCAATAATAGCTCCATTAAAACTTCATTAAAATGCACACTAACTTCCGTTAATAAAAACATATAAATTGACATTTATGTTCTCATCTTCTTCTTCCTTTTGAATTAAACTATATTGCTGCACCACTTTCTCATTCTTTTTGTCTATCATGGCAACAAACCTTACGAGGCTGATAAGGTAGTAGGAGAGAACTAGCTGACATAGAGGAAAAAGAAAAGGAAAATGCAGTTTATAAAAAAAAAAATTTAGGGCACTTTTGTTTTAACAAATTTGTTCATTCTCCTATAATGCATGTGTATTACACTTCCTGTTAGTTTGGATAAAAGATTACTACGTTTTAATCCACAAATCATGAGGAGGTTATGTAATTATTTTTAAATAGAAGGAAAGTAATTTGCAAATGTAAAATTTGTTCTAAATTTTTTTTCCTGATTCCTAAATCGGCCGAACACATGGCCATCTCTCTATATACTTTCGGCAAAAATAATATGGCCATCTGATTAGAGCTGTAGTCCAAGTGGTCATAAGGGGTAGTTTAATGCTAGTGAGGTCATGTTTCAGATCTGAGTTGTGTTGGCTTGCTGCAGCAATCTAATTCTACTAACCTACTAACATTCTTGCAAAAACAACACAAATAAATAAATAAAATAAAATAAAATATGGCCATCTAACTTGTGCTGCTTATGGCCTAGATGGTGACAATCTTCCATTGAAAATAAAAACAAACTCCCTCAGCCCACAAAAGTTACAGAATTCCTCAATTGCTCAACTCTATCACTATGATTACAAATCATTTTCTTTAATGGTATCAAAAAATTCATGTAAATTTTTTTACAAGAATGATATAGCAATGACACTTTGAAAATTGTAAATGACTTTAATGGGCCTTTTGGTTTGAAATGAATGGACACACATTTGTCATCTCATTCTGTATGAAATTTATGTACGGCTTTTCTGTTTGTATATCAGCACTATACCATTAATCAGAATATAATACACTGTGTTGTGTACATTATGCATTATATGCATATATAAAGCACCTGGAAGGGGACTTGAACCTCAGTTCGGTTAGGACTTGAGAGTGCAGCACATTTCATTGCCTTACTAATAATGAAATCTTACAACAGAGCATTATTGTATGTTCAATTACAAATTCTAACATTTCATTGCCTTCCTAAGAATGAAATCTTTAACAAATAGTGGAAGATGGTACATGATTGCCATTATGGTAGAGTAATGGCCATAAGAGAACCAAGATGGTGGATTCTTTTTCAGCACTGCTGCTACTGTCTTCTTCGCAAACTCTTCAGAAGGGGTTGACTTCGCGCCCTGTGAGAAGTAGGCTCTTGCTCGGATTGCTTCATTGAATTGCTTGTATAATTTCCATTCAGGCATTCGACTGTAGCTAGCTGCAGCAGAATTTCCTAGGTTTGATCTAATGGCTCCTGGGACAACATTGATAACATCGATCCCAAATGGCCTAAGTTCCAATCTGCATAACGTGATAGACGCAAAATGATTAAAACCTAAATGTAACTTTTGACACAAAAATACACCACAGAAAGCGAAGATGTCAAAATCCCACTAATAAATGGTGGCCTACTCCTGTGATAAAGGTGCTGCTAATAGCACCTCAAGAATTTCTTTGCATCCCCCACTACTCAAAATTTTTTTATTACAATTTTACCCTATAATAAAATTTCAATCTTGTGCTCATCTCTAACCCTATCCCCACCACCAACCACTATCAAAAGCTGCCACCCCCAGCTCCAACCACCCTTCCCCGCCCCTCCCTAGATTCGGCTGTCACCCCCAACCCCTCTCCAACCTCCTGTTGCCCCTCCACAGTCTCCCCTCACCCAAGTGATCCCCACCCCAGCCTCCTCTCTCTCTCTCTCTCTCTCTCTCTCTCTCTCTCTGCCGGAAGGTGAGGAATGCCTGGGGGGTGGCACTGGAGGATAGGGAGGGGCAAGGTGGCTGTAGCTGGGGGGGTGGCGGTGGTTAGGGTTTGAGAGAGTGGGGTTAATCTTGGTACTAAGTGGGGTGTCCAAAGAAATTTTACAAATTTGAAATTAGGTAGAGGAAGTCAAAAGAATTTGTGTCGGGTAGGGAGGGGCAAGGTGGCTGTAGCTGGGGGGGGTGGCGGTGGTTAGGGTTTGAGAGAGTGGGGTTAATCTTGGTACTAAGTGGGGTGTCCAAAGAAATTTTACAAATTTGAAATTAGGTAGAGGAAGTCAAAAGAATTTGTGTCGGGCTATTAGCAGCACCCTAGACCAAATCCATATTCCTGTTTTCATAGAAAATTCTATCTAGGCTTTCTTGAGGCAAGAATGCACATATCAGAAAACCATATAACTTGGAAGGAGAGTCATCCAGTGAAAACAGGAGAGCTTGGCAGCTCTGTACAACGCAAAGGCCATATAAGAAAAGACTACAAGTAACATGGGCAGCTATGAAGCATGAGTACTCCAAAAATGGTGTCGTATGAGTACCGGATACTTACCAGGTGCGGATACGCGTACTGGTACAACGATACGCATACCGGGTACGCCGAATACATGTCGAGTACGGCAAATACATTTGGGTACAGTGTGGGTACGACACGGGTACGGCGAGGTGATTTTTTTTTTTTTTGATTGCAGTTGCTAGAATTTATTGCAGCTTTTATTATTCTTCTTTCAATTTTGAAAATATCAAGTAATTTATTTCCAACACCCTTTACCATAAATCATGGTTTTGCTCTCTTTTACATCCTAATCAAAAAAGAAGAATGAGAAAGAATTATATAACTTTTTAGACAAGTTGTTCTCTTTTTAGTTTTGATATTGAAATTTTGATTTGTATGTTGGATGTTTAGCTATAAATTAAATAAATAAATAAAAAATTGACGTACCCCACCCGTACCCGTACCTTACTTTTTAAAGAATTTGCCATATCAGCGTACCCGTATCCGTACCCGTACCGGCACCCGTGCTTCATAGATGGGCAGCTATATTCTGTCCCAAGGTATGAGTTGCTGAATCTAGTGCAGATTTAGATGCAGAAATGGAGCATAAGCAGTCTAGACCATAATATTTATAGAAACAATTTCAGGTTTTTATGGATGCAATTTGCAAATAAGAAACTGACAAAATCAATGAAGACTAATATGAGCAAGAGCAACTATATTCTACAAACCTCAAGGAATCAGTTAGTGCATGTAGAGCAGCCTTAGATGCAGTGTAAGCACCTGCCCATGGTGGAGGGGCCAAAACAGAAACACTTCCCACATTTACAATCTTTCCCTTCTTTCTAGAGGCCATGTGAGGCACCACAGCTTGTATCAATCTCATGGTACCTATATACACACAGAAAATAATAATAAATATGATCTGTTTCTAGTCAGCTGATTAGAAGGCTACAATGTTGTGCTGACTTGACACAAAAGTGTAGAGATGAGATATGTGTAACAATACATGTATACAAATTGGACGTGTAACAATGACATTTGTACAACAATGTGTCATCACCAATTTAATTTTTGAGAAAACATTATATATTTGATTGATATAGAATGGTTTCTATATTTAAATTTCAATGACATAGATAACAACTTAAAATCGCATATAAGGGTTGACAAATCCATTCACAGCTTAGGAGCATGTTTCACATTTGCTATTAACTTTAATGAAATGTTTGACGGTGTACATTTAGTCCACAACCCACACAAGAACATGATAAACTACACATCCAGTAAACCACAAGGAGCAAACCATGGAGTTTGCACTAATTTAAAAAGGGGGAAAGTCCCTATATTTTAGTCCTTGTGTGATTTTGGTTCTTGTAATTTCAGTGGAATCGATTTTGACACTGAATTTATGATTTGGTCTTATTCATTACTATTTTTTTGATAAAAAATGCGTACATGAGCGACGTGTGTTATGTTTTTATAGACAAAATTATAAACTAGTTCAACTCAATGAATTAATCTCATTCAGTTCAGTATCCATTCGCCTAGAACAAAACCCGAGTTGGCGTTATCAATTGGACTAAATTGACACAAAATCTAAAATTAAGCATTGAAATCAAACTAATTGAAATTATAGAGAGACCAAAATGACATGAGGGACAATCTCCTCACTAAACTATGCCACTCCAACCAAACAATCAGCAAAACTAAGATAAAAATCAAGATCTGGGCATTGATAAATCTTCAGCACTAGTCGCAGTAGCAGGAAAAACAAAGAGACGCAATTAAGCTAACAAAACAAGCATAATTTTGGGTAAAGCAAAACAACAAACACTTAGAGGGCAATCCAATCCAATCCAATCCAATCCAATAAAGCAGCGAGAAGAACACAAAGCTTACCATAAACATTGGTATTGAAAGTAGCTTGAATTGCAGAAAGAGGGATCTCAGCAAGAGGTCCTACGAATTGGACCCCAGCATTGTTGACGAGGACATCGATGCGTCCAAACTCTTGAAGAACATTGGAGAGAACGTTTTGGACGCTCTCATCGGACAACACGTCGAGCTCTTGAAGGAAGAACCTTGAGTCCTCTTCCAGGTCCGCCATGGACGACCGAGACCGACTCGTCGCCACCACCACGCATTTCTCGGCGGCGAAGGCGCGTGCGAGCGCGTGGCCTATGCCGCCAGTGGTACAGCCTGTGATGAGGACCACCTGTTTGTTGTATGATGACTCCATGATCGAGAATAATAGAATGATAGAGAATAATGAAATTACTGATTATTATTCTCATATTACATTATATTATATATATATATAGAGAGAGAGAGAGAGAGAGAGAGAGAGAGATGTTTGTTGTGGTGGATGCATGGGCGTGCTAGTAGTTGTATTTGATTGCTTTTGTGTATTAAGGGAAATTCTATTTCCAACACCCTGATAAACTCAGGACAAATCTTTTCTCAATACACATCTCTATTAATTTAATTATTAAGTAATTATCTCAACCCACATCTTTAAAATTACAAACAACCCCTTCACTCATATGTACACACACTTTACCTTCGAAATACACATTTGAATTTCCACGCACTCCCGTCAAGACCAAACTGTCCCCAATTTGCTCGGCACTGGGTTTCCGAATGAAAGTAGGTCTTCAAGCTTGTTGCGAATCGATTGCCATTTCACTGCAAAGACTTTAATTGAGTGAGAGAGAGAGATTAGAGAGGTTACGAGTTCTATGGCTCGCCGGAGACTGGGTTCTCCGGCGGATGACTCCGGCCGGTTCTTGTCTTTTTGCTTTGATTGTTTGTTGGTTTTCTCTTGACCCATCTTGGTTTTTTCAAAGATTTGGAAAGAAAATCATTTTCCGATGATGTGGGTCAAATTTTCCGGTGAGGTGGGTCAGATTTTCGGGCGAGTGGTCGTCGGAGCTTTGAAGAACAAGGAGAGAGTCAAAAGTCCGATGAGCTTATCTTGAAGAAGGGCGAAGGCTGTATTGATCGATCAATGACTATATATTACTAGATCAATGACTATATTGATCGATCAATGACTATATATTACTAGATCAATGACTATATTGATCGATCAATGACTATCCACGTAAATCTTCAAGTAAAGGTCAGATTTTCAGTTGAAGGATGTGTAAAGAGAATTTATATATATAATAATAGAAGTGTTGATCAATGACTATTATAGTAAATTTCAAGTAGGATATAATTGTCATTAATCTATTTTTTCATTAAGTGTGTTGACTGAGTTTATCAGGGTGTTGGAAATAGAATTTCCCGTGTATTAATGAAGTATCCGGATCGTCTGTAGCCCTACCCTATCGCTCTTTCCTGTCGCCCCCAAAACGACCCTGTCGCCCCCAAAACGACCCTGTCGCCCCCCAAAACGACGTCGTTTTGGGGGCGAATTTAAAAAAAAAAACAACGCAGAGCAGAGGGAGGAAGGAGGAAGGAGGAAGGAGGAAGGAGGGAGGAGGGAGGAGGAGGAGGAGGAGGAGGAGGAGGCTGCGAGCTCGCCGTCGCAGCTCGTCCCTCGCTGCCGGCTGTCGATCGTCGCCCGCCGTCCCTTGACCGTCGCAGCTCCACCTCGTCGCAGCACCTGCGACCGCCGTCGCCTCCGCCTCCGGCCCCGCCTCCGCCTCCTCTTCCTCCTCCTCCTCCCCCTGTATTTATGGTCCCCTCCAGTCCGGCCCTTCCCTTCCTCCTCCTCCTCCCTCTTCCTCTCCTTCCTCCCTCTGCTCTACGTTTTTTTTTTTGAAAATTCGCCCCCAAAACGACGTCGTTTTGGGGGCGGCAGGAAAGGGCGACAGGATTAGGCGACCGACGATCCGGATTCTATTGATGAATTGAATTGACGGTGATTCCAAAGAAGCTGACTAAATGCGTAGCCGTTTGTTGGCCAAAACAAATGTCTCATTCAGGTGGTGTGTAATAATTTTTTTTTTTCTTTCAATAGAAATTTTCATTAAGAACAATTCCTGGTAGCTCGAATTCCGTGGCTCGAATTCGGCTCAAAATCCAAAACGACGTTGTTTTGGGTTTTGAATTTTTTTTTTTCTTTTTTCTTTCTCTTCGTTCTCTTCCTTTTCTTTCTTTCTTTTCTTCTTCTTCTTCTTCTTCTTCGTTGAACCAGGCAACACAGGCGAGAGAGAGAGGAGAGAAGAGGAGAGAAGGGCCCCTGCCGCCGCCGATCGTCGCAGCACGCCGCTGATCGTCGCAGCAGCTCCGATCGTCGCAGCCCCGCCGCAGCTCGTCGCAGCCCCGCCTCCGGCCCCGACTCCTCCTCCAGCCCCATTTTTATGGCTCCCTCCCCTCCAGTCCTCCTCCTCCTCCTCTCTCCTTCCTCCTCCTCTCTCCTTCCTCCTCCTCCTCCTCTTCCCTCCTTCTTCTTCTTCTCTTCTTCCTCTGCTCCGAATTCGAGCCAAATTCGAGCCTCCGAATTCGAGCTTAATGTAAAGATTGTTAAATATAAGGTTAACCGGTGGATATTTTGATTCGCTCAAATTGACCGAATTGAATTAGTTTACTGTATTTTGGACGGATGCGTGATGATTAGCGGATGGTTGCTGATTGATTTTTTTCAATCTGCCTAGTTTTGGACGAATGACGAATTTAAAATTCCTTTGGTCACAATTGAACCGCTAAACCGCGAGTACCTCTAATAATTTGTAAGATTTTGTATTTTTAATTTTTTTAGATATTCTGTTTGTATTTTCAATTAAAAAAAGTTTAAATATTCTATTGTGTTTTCAATTTGAAAATCCTTTTATCAAATGACAAATGTTAATATTTAGTATTTTTGTGTGAAAAATATAAGGCTTAATTTTTTCATTTTAAAAAAAATCAAATTAAATAGTTTTTGAATATAAAAAAGTAATGAAATAATTTTGATAATGCATGATATTCTTATATGTATTTATTATTGATATTTGACAATTTACTTAATAATCTTTTAGTTATGTTGAGTTGGATTATTATCCTGAAAAAATGTTGATAAGTTGTTGTATTATGTTCAAACTGCCAAACCGATTCGCATCCATCCGCCAATCCGCTCAATCCGGCGAATGGATGCGGATTGATTTTTTCTAATCCACCAATTCGGCAAACAGATGACGGATTAGAGGTTTTCTTGCCGTAACCAAACCATGAACACTCGACACTTACAAGGAAATCATCAACAAGTTTACATCAAATTAAGAAAAAATCTTGTGTAAAACAAAGGAAAATTCCCAAATAAAGCACTAAAGATAAGCTATAGATAAATTTAGACATAACATTCATACTGCAAAATAGAGATCGATCATAAAAACTCGACATTAGAATAAGTCTAAGATAAATACATAAATTATATCTATACTGTGTGGGTAAGCTAAGAACACACCAAAACAAAAAACAAAACACAAAACACAAACCCTAAAAACCCATAACTCCAGGCAGTGGCGGCAACGGATCCGCCGGTGGAAGACAGTGGAGCAAGATGATGGCGGCAAATCTAGGAGAAGAGCAGTAGATCCGGTGGAAAGAGGAGGCAAGCAGGTGGTGATGATGGCTGAAACAAGAGGTGCAGAATATGGATGCGACGCCGGAGTGAATCGGTGGAGAGGAGAGGCAGAGGATCTGTGAAGGCCATACCGGAGTAGAAGCAATGGGAGATAAACACCTTACAAAGGAGGGAGAGGGTGCAAAGCCCAAAGTTTCCAAGTTATTGTGTAAAAAGCATGAAAAAGAAAGAGAGAAAGGGGTAGGAGAGAAGAGAGGAGGCCGAAGGCTGCTGGAAAACCCCTTTCTCCACCCCAGTCACTGCTCACGCCTAAACCCTAAGGAGAGAAAAGTATAGAGAGAGAAGCTCTCAAAGTTAGAGAGAGGCCCCATAGGTGGTGTGTAATTAGAGAATAAAAAAAATAGTATAATGAGTTATAATTATTAAAAAAAAAATTATAACCAAACATACAAATGAGACATAATTAAATATCTCAAAATAATATCATAATTAAATTAAAAAAAATAACGTAACTAAATGTATATATGGTATAGGGTGTGCATAATAGAATTCTCCTAAAAATTTTTAAAAGTCTTATCCTAGTGCATAAATAAAAGACAAAAAATTTGAAGAGTATAAAATACTTTTTATTAAATTTGATATACTTTTATTGAATTTGATACACTTTTTAATAGTTTTACATATTTTCAAGTAACTTTATGTACACTTTCTAACATTAACTAATGTATAGGGGCACTTGTTAGTATTTGCCAATTTTAAATTGGGGTAAATTACATTTTTTCCTTTTATATTTGGCCACTTTCTAACATTGTCTTGACTAGGTATTCCCAAATGGCCTGTAAACAAAAAACCCGATATTACCCAATCTAACCAATCCGTTCCATGACCTGTCCCAACTCGTTTGAGCGACCAGTCCATCCCAATCCATAACAGATTATTTAGAATTTTGGACAAAGGTGTGTACTCTGACCTTGCCCATAAACTTGGACTGAAAAAGTCTACATTGGTAAGTCTAATGTTTAGTTTTATTTTTTGGGGTCTAATGTTTAATGTGGGGACATATTTTTTGGGTTGTCCATGTGGCCGAGGTTGTTAGCCTAGGTGCCACGTGGATGGACCAAGTCATCGAGATATGATGTGATCATATTTGAATCCGAGATATTTGGATAAAGGATAAGAATCCTAGATGACATCAACCTACCTATTTGGATAAAGATGTGACTCTTGAAGACGTTCATCTTAATCTAAATAGTATTAGTTGTGATAGATGTTATCCTTCTAAAGGATAGTCCCATGAAGTAAGACTTTTAGGGGAAGTTGAACACTAATTATTATAAAAGTAAGGTACCAATGTGGGTCTAAGGTATGCTTTTACTTGTGCATTAAGTACTTGTTTGATATCTCTGACAGATAAGATTGACTGACTTGATTGTCAAAGTGCTTTCGGATGGACAAGCCACCATGGTATTCTTGTTTTCTTGTTGGCAAGTGCTTGGTTTAATCTATTCTGTTGCGTGCTCTTCAGCTAAGTTCCCTGTTTAGTTGTGAGGTCGAAAATCAACACTTATAATTTGGCACCTGTAGCCCGACTTTCCGTGCTCCTTTCGGAAGGTGAATAGCCCTACAGTTCGGACTCCACTTGTGGTTCTGAATCTGATTTCACAAGTGCAATGTGAAATAATGAAAACACAAAAAGAGTCCAAATCCAACAATTCTTTTTGGAAAATCAATGTTTGAACCAAATGCCAAAAATAGACTGCTTTGCCAGATTACAGAGTCGCTACCTAAATATTTTTGGAAAATTTAAGAAATCCGAGACTCGTGCCAAAGGCCATTAGTCCGTCATCACTAAAGTGTCTCGGCTCGGGAACTTAGGTACGAGAGGGGAAGGTCATGAATTGAGCACCCCACTCGCCCGATCAAAGATCGGCCTCTCCTAATCATGATATGTTTTTTACTTACATTATATGCTCTTGTTCTGATTTGTTATCTATTTTTACTATGTGATGTGTACACAAGGTATAGACTAGTTTGCAAGATTTGGAACACTCGATTTCATGTTTTGTTTCGAAATTGTTTTGTGGATTTGCTACTTGAAAAAGTGGGCTAAAATGGACATTAATCAAGCCATCCCAATTCAAGTAACTAGCCTTCATCCATAGGCATTCAAATAATTATATCATTCAAGTAATTAGCCTCTTGATATTCATGCTTTGTCATGGCAACACAAACATTCGATGTAACATGCTAAAGCGATAAAAGCTCACCTAGTACTCCGAGCCAAAACAGATGAAATAGTTAAAATATATATATATGCATGTTCCTAACTTATGCAATATGACTAATGCAACGCACACATTATGTATTTTATAGGCTCGGCTATGAGCATGGCATATGATTGCATTCAAGACATGTGAGAGAGCACGTATTCAAGTAATGAGTTTTGATCATCGATATTGGGTTAGTATGATGAGCCGAGCCTTACATGCATACAAAACAAATGGATGCGAAACATGAAGTATGCTAAATAAACGTGATGTTTCTAAACTAACCATCATAAGCAAGTAAATAACAGGGAGAAAGACATGGGGTTAGAAGACATACAACTTATTACGGCATTGCCCTCGTGCAAGAAGGTGCGAATCAAAGTCCAAAAGTCCGAATTAAACTAATTATTACAAAATCGAATGAATAAATTAAGCGAGGCTAATTAACTAACTAACTATGCTATTACAACAAGGATAGCCACGATAAATAAACTCGCTATTTAAACTAATTAACTACAATAATTACAAAGGGACAATAATAATAATTACAACATTAATAATTCATGAGACTAATTACAATAAACAATATTGAATAAATTAATTACAATGATGATCATGATGTAAGCGAGGATGCGCAAAGATTGCATGCATGCACATGCACAATGTTCAAGAACAACTCTATTTGCCCCAGGCTTGCTCGGCTTGCTCTGTTTCACCTCAGCTACTGCCCTCTGTTTTCTACAAAAATACACTGTTGACCAAACATTGAGGACTGGCCTGTAAAACCCAAGTTATGTGTAGAATTATTTTTGGATAAAGTAGTAGTTAAATTAATTTGTATGGGTAATTTAGTAATTTTAAGAAATTAGGTTAATAACCCTTTATGTAAAAAAAGAAAAACAAAAGAAAAAAAAAACGGAGCCTCGTGAAATTGCTATGGAGGGTTTGGAGGCTGCTACTCAAGGGTTTGAAAAGTAAAAGAAAACCAAAAAAAAAAAAAAAAAGAGAGAGAGAGAAGAGGGAGGATTTATAGAGTGGTGGCTTTGCTTTATTCATCACTTAGGTAAGATTTATTTTATTGTATTCCTATCTATGAATTTAGTATCAATATATCATTAGATGATTTTTTGGGCATATATGATTATATAAATATATTGATATAGTCTATGTTGGGGGTGTCGGTTTGCCTGACTTTAGAGTATATTTTTGCATTCCGTTTGGGTGGTTCATATTTTGGGATTGATATGTGATAAGTTAAGGTTAATGGTGGTGTAATTTTGGGATGCAAGTTTGGTTGGTAGTAATTAAAAATTTAAATATGTTTATAAACAACAATAGAATAATGTAAGTTTTGAAAAATTGTTCAAGCCGTAGTGGCTTTGTATCGGTGTTGGGGTTTGGGAATTACTGATAGACTATAGGATTATCTTATTCTATCATAAAGAAAAGAATGATGGATGCATTATGGTGATCAATAATAATTGTTTATGTGGTGTAATATTTTATTAGGTTTGTAAGATTGAGGTGGATCTTGGTAATTTAAGATTAGCTTGGGAAATATTATTTTTTAAGTGTTTGAGGAAAGTAACCCTCTATCACTGTTGGTTCATTTGTATTCCTATTGAATCGTTTAAAATTATAAATATTTATTTATAGCCTTCATGTTCTCTGAAAATAAAATATAGGTCAAGTATAAAACAACATCGAATATTATTATGAAAATTATTTGAATATTTTGTGAAACTATTCTAAAAATTGTACCAAATGTTTATTCTGAAAATATCGAATATTTTATTTAAAAGTTGTGTATTGTTTGAATTTTGAACATCACTCTAGTTTGACTATGATTTGGACCCTAGCCAATGGGGGTTATTTATTGGCACAGAAACTAGTTTCCTTTGGGGCTTTACCACCGACCTATGTGTGGTTCTGGGCCTTGTCACAGGCTAAGTGACCGTAGTCACTAAGACTTGGGTTTTGTAAATCGCATCATTGAACCATCTGAATATTGAATCATCAATTTGGACAATGAAATTTCTTCGAATTATCTCATTGTCTTTTCAATTAGAATGTATTGCTACATTGTTTATTTTCAACTATGAAACCATATTACGAAATAATTGTTTATTTATTGAATTGTAGCAAAAATATATTTATTGGTTATCGACTATTTTTTTTTGTATACTTGATACAGCTAGCAGTGATGGTTGGTTATTTACTGGGCTGTCTAGCTTACCCTTATTTTATTTTATTTTTCAGATTCTGAGGAGTAGAGCTGCGCGGGGTTTTTACTTGTGGGAGTGCCTAGAGTAGGACTATGATTTAAGTACTTGGATTATTATTTTGTTAGTGGATTACATTAGTGGACTTGGTGGACAATTTCATATGATAAGAATTATTTATTTTTATGGATTTTGGCATTATGATAATTAAAGATTTAATTTGAGTATTTTACATTGTTGGTTTATGTGATTGGACTCTTAAGCCCTGTTTGGTAGAGCTGTGGGAAAGTGCTTATAGCTTATGCCTAAACAGCTTATAACTTTCAGTTTAAGCTGATTTCCAGCTTATTCTTAAAGCATCTCCTGTCCCACTCAAAGAATAAGCTGATTTCTGACTTCCACAAAGCTATAAGTTATAAGCTATAAGCTAAACCAAACACATCAAAATAGCTTAAATTAAGCTAAAAGCTGAAATAAGCTGTAAATAATTTCTGCCAAACAGGCACTTAGTCTTGCATGCTCACTTAAATGGGTGTGCAGCATTGTCACAGAGCTTGGGGCATGACACGACCAGCCCTCAATAAAGCCTTGCCGGGCATAAAGAAGGCCGGCTGTGCCTCATTTTTGTGCAAAACTCTGTTTTGTGTTTTGAAGTGAAAACAATACAGACAGAGTTGTTCAAGCTCTGTTTGTCCCTTCCTTGCTTCTCTGTCATGGGAAAACCTCGAGAGAAGGTTACAATTGTTTCCAAAATCATCAATGAGCAAATTGATTGCTTGATGATTTCGGATACAATTTTGGACAAAAATCAATGAATGCAATGGATATGACCACTCCTTCCTCTTTATCATGGAATGAACTCAAAAAAAAGGAAGTAGAGATGCTTCAAGGATCATCAAAACACCATGAATTGATGTTAGACAACTCTTGACTCGATAAACTTGGCATAACGTCCCTCAAAGCCCAAGCAATATAACTCATTTTCTTTATATGTGTTGGTTGCTTTTAAACGAATTCTCTTTGTCATTTCCATTCTTTAGTCCATTTGTTCGAAGTGATAATTAAGTCCTCTAAAAGGAGAGAAGTGTCAAACGGGAAGTAATTCTCAACATGAAAGACAGATTACGTCGTTGACAATGAATCTCCGTAGAGATTAAGCCATTAAGCGTGGATCTCTAGTTCATGTGTTGAATGACCGTCAACCGATGGAAACAACTCTCAAATGAAAGAAATGAATGGCAAGTTGATTCTTAAAATGATGTCATTAACATGAAAGTTAGACAAAGAAAGGCTAAGAACAACATAATACAAGCAATGTAGAAAGACCAATGCTACAACAAAGGAACTAATCAAAGCTTGAATCAATTAAATAGATTAGGATAACCCTAAAACAGTCTCTAATAAGCCAAAACAGTAGCTGAAAATGCAAGAAAAAAACTCAAAAAGCTAAACAAAAAGTAAAGACAATAAAGCTATATAAGCAAAAACAAGGAGGGGTAGTCAACCCCTCCAATTTCAAGACTTCAAACCATATTTTTTGGCCTTAGTTCAACTTTGAAAATCAGTTCAAAAATCAAAGGAAAAGAGTGTAAAGGAACCAAGCGTTGAGCTATGAAGATAGGTGCAAGTAAGGGTGTTAACCTTACCATCTTTGGTAGTTTATCCAAACCTAAGTTCTAACACTTAAAATGGATGCAAAACAACCCAAGAATACAAGAAATAGATAGAAATGAAGTAAGCAAAAATAAGAACAAGAGTTGCAAGCTTATACCTCCCAAAATGGAGTAAGCTTTGGTTGATGATCAAACTCACTCTTGACACACTCTCAAACTTAAATTATGCTTCTCAAGGGTCAACCAAGGCTCTAAGATGACGAGTCAAGGTTGTGTATGGTGTATATAGATGATACAAGGAAGGTAGGTTAGCTTAAAGATAACTTGCAATGGAAGAAGGAGGAAGAATGAGCTCTCTCTATGTATGTAGGCTTTCCCTCAATTGTTAAACCCTCAAAACAGAGGTATATGGTTGTATTTATAGAATTTGAGCAAGAAATATCATAAATATCTTCAAAAATGGACAGCTGGCGACCTCCCGCCTAGAACAGTGTTTCTCGCTACCAAGGCCTGGCCGACTCTCAATAGTTACAGCCGGGCCTCAATGAATTCCCTTGTTTTCTGTTTCAGCCTCAACACAGGGTAGCACAAGGTGTACAAATTAATTTCTTAGGTATGATCAGTGGGAATATGGAAGGTTTGGGGTTGTTTCGAAGCTTAAACAAGGCTCCTTCGTTGAGACCTAGAATTATGCACAATAACACTTTCATCATCGAGTGTACCGGACAAAGCGCTCGAGCCTTGCGGGCAGTCAAAAATGGAGTGTCCACAGCACTGTCTATAAGAACTTAGTAGGAATAGATGGCCAACATCGAGCAAGGAGGCCGAGAAGGATCATCTTAATTCTTGGTTCTTAGTTTTTGACGAGTGGACATCTGAGTCCTTGTTTCTTGACGCCGACGAGTCATGATCTCGGTTGGAGGAGTATCTCTAGCATGTTGTTTTGCCTACATGTTAGAAGATCGGACGATATAGGTTCTATTACCTTAGGTTGTCGAGGTAATAGAACCTAGGGGGCAGTCATGAGAATATATTTTTTGGGATTGTCCACGTGGTTGAGATTGTTAGCCTAGGTGCCAAGTGGATAGACCAAGTCGTCGAGATATGATGTAATCATATTTGAATCCGAGATATTTGGATAGAGGGCAAGAGTCCTAAATGACATCAACCTACTTATTTGGATAGAGATGCGACGCTTGAGAAAGTTCATCTTAATCTGAGTAGTGTGAGTTGTGATAGATGTTATCTTTCTAAATGATAGAGTCCTATGAAGTAAGATTTTTAGGTGAAGTGAAACACTGATAATTATAAAAGTAAGGCACCTACGTGGGTCTAAGGTATGCTTTGACTTGTGCACTGAATACTTGTTTGATATCTTTGAGAGATAAGATTGATTGACTTGATTGTCGGAGTGCCCCCGGGTGGACGAGCCACCGTGGTATTCTTGTTTTCTTATTGGCAGGTGTTTGGTTTAATTTATTTTGCCGCGTGCTCTCTTGCTAAGTTCCCTGTTTGGTTGTGAGGTCGGAAATTAACACCCACATTTAGTTTGATTTTTTTGGCCTAATGTTTAAAGTTTTTTTCCCCCCCTCTACTTGTAGATATTATATGTTACTTGATCGTTTTTTTAATATATGAGATGTAAATTTTTTTTTATAAAATTCAAAATACTTGAATTATGTTGGAAAGTAAACCAAAAAAAAAAAAAAATGGAAATATTAAAAATATGTGAATGAAAAATGTATAGCCCGATTTGGTTTGATTTTGGTTGTAAGATTTAGCCTTATGGATGAGATTTTAGTTTTGTAAAGGGAAAACTACCAATAGGTTATAATAGTTAAACTTAATTCCCATAAATTCCAATTGAAAATAAGTCTTAGTAAAATCATTACTAAAAATAATTTTTTGTGACGATTTTTTTGGAAATGTCGCTAAAAATTGATAATTAGTGATTTTTTTTTTTGTCACAGTTTTTATAAATTGTCGCTAAAATTTATAATTAATGACTTTTTTCTGTGACAAATTTTTTAAATTGTCACTGAAAATAAAAAATTAGTGACCTTTTTTTGCGATATTTTTTTTAAACTGTTGCTAAAATTTATAATTAGTGACCTTTTTTTGTGACAAAATTTTCATACTGTTGTTGAAAATTAGCAACTAGTGACGTTTTTTTAATAATGTTTGATAAAAAAAATACCATTAATTATCATAAGATCTATTGAAATTCCACCTATTAGGACCTACACAAAAATTCCCATTTTTTAAATAGGTTCGGCCCGTAACATCCCATTTATTTGGTTAAAGTCCCAAAAACCCTTTAAAATATGTGCTTTAAACACAATAATTGCAAGTTAGGTAAGCCCGACCTATTCCATTGATGACCTCTAGACTTAACCCTTAAAAATTTTTTTTTTAAAAAAAAAAAATAAAAATTGGCCCTTTATGTTCTAAGTTTTTCTCAATTTACTTCTAAAGTTAATTTCTATTTAAAATTAGACAAAAAAATGCCATGATAATTGTTACATAATATAAAAAATATATTATTATATTAGAATTTGAGTTTGTGTTAAAGGTGTGAATTATATATAATAAAATATTTTTATGGCACGTGACTGTTATTATGTCATTTTATGTCTATTTTTTAATAGGAACTAGCTTTAGGAGAAAATTAGGAAAAACTTGAAACATGATAGGCCAAAGTGAGAAAAAAGAAATTTTAAGGACTAAAGTAAGAAAGTGGCAAAGTGTAATTTACCCTAAAATTAACTATCTAAAAATGTTAAATTTGTCACTTTTTATATAATTAATATATATATATACACACACATCTATGAGAGACTCAACATCAAAATTTTAAGTAATATCTTTATCAATAAATGTGATCAAATAATTTGTTACAAAATCATCTTCTATCCTATTATGTAGTTTAGTTTTGAAAATTTTAATAATTGAAAATATACGTTTGCATGAGTAAAATGATAATTTATTTCAATAATCAATATTAAATTTTATAAACTCATTTTTAAGAATGCCATGTTGAACATAGACAATATTTTCATTTATGGACAATATTTATATTTTTAGAGAATGAATAAATAAGAAAAAATGCAAAATAAGGTGCATAAACAAATTAAAATGTGATTTATAGGGGAGAAAAACATAAATGACATATGAACAGAAAATAACAATAGTACAAAATAAAAACAAATGAAAAATATAAGTAACTCTAAATAATACAAAAATATAGCAAATAACACATATAACAAATAGAATATGTCAATATTTGATAAAACTCGATTTAGAAACTATTTTTTAAATTTTGTAATGTAAATAATTTGGAATGTGAATCTTTATAATTATAAAAGTGCGAACTATTGAAATTTTAAGAGTGTGAAATACTCTAGTTTAGAATTATCTTACTAATTATTAGTATAATTTAGATAATTTTTAAAATTTTTGGGGGTGTGACCGCATCCCCAGCCCCCTAGATCCATTATCGAGATTGTTTTCAGTTGCAACAGTTCTATAATCCTCACTCTCATCATATCACGTAAGATTGTTTATAGGTAAAAATAGGGGATTTTTTTTAAAATTATGACTCATATACATTGTCTTTTGAAAAATATAACAGTTAATCATCTTAAATTATTATCATATTTGTCACGACTCAAATCCGCCCCTATAGGTTTAGCGTGGTAACTGGCTAATAATCCAAGATCTGAGTACATTCATAGGTTTAGCGTCGAGCAGTCTGGGTACCATTTCAGTCCGAAAATCTTCTTTGAAAGTAAACTCATTCTTTTGAAAAATCAACTTCAATTTCAAGCAAACCAAGGCCCAAAATTCTTAAGAACAAGTTGAATTAACCATGTTTAACTTCAAATTCAAACCATAACTTCAAAACAAATCTCAAACCTTGATCTTAGAGTGCAAACCCTCAAAATATGCATATATGAGTTCAAACTCAAAATCCAAGGGATTTTCCCTCAAAGTTGAAGAATTAAGAAATAAGATGAAGATATGAACAAAAATTTCATGAAATCATGCCAAGTATGTTGCTATCTAGAGCTCATTCTCACCATTCCTCTCTTTAATGTTCATAAGAGTTCACAACTCTAAAACATGATGAGTTGCACAAACATGAACCAAATAACTTACAATTCCAACCATGGATGCTCAAAACTAACTCAACATGATCAAACTCTACACTTCCATGCAAATGATTTCATATACTCCATGAATTCCGCTCTAGATTACATAATTTCCAAGAGTTGAGAGTTAGATGCTCACCTAGAGTCTTGAATTAGTTAGATTCTTGCACAATCTTGATCTATTCTAACCAAAATCTTGAAGGTCTTTTTCTTCTTCTTCTTCTTCTTCTCTTTTCTTGAGTTCTTTAGAACCTTCCCCCCCTCTCTCTCTCTACATTTTTGTGTCTTCAAAATGAAGATATTTGTTGAGTCTCTCAACTAAGGCCCATATATATATAATATTCATTAAATCTAATTAATTCATTCTAAAGTAGATTTTTACAAAATTTCATATTAGGCTCTAAAAATCATGCTGATCACAAATCTTTAATCGGTTTTGATTTCTGGTGCCTCTAAGCCCTTCACTTTCCTGTTTAAAGTAGTAATTTCAACAGGTTTTTCTACATTCAACAAATATATAGGCAAATCTTTCTAATTCACATACAATTTCTCATCAAACACATAATCAATTAGCACATAACAATGTAATTAGATGACTAATTAATTTGATGCAAGTCCGGGTCATTACAATAGTACATTTTTCTTTAGGATTTTAAACCACACTTACTGATTTTTTTAGAACAATAATACTAATTATTGTTTTTTTGTAACACAATAATACTCTTATTTAATGATTCTATTTGCACTTTGTCTCATTTATTTCAGTGGCAAAATACAAATGAGATCAAATAAGAGGCATTATTGGCCTAAAAATTTAATTAATGTGTCATGTGTTTTATATCCCTAACAAGATAATACTTCTAGAGGGATAAAATACAAACATGTCATAATTGAGGGAGTTTTATTATAATTTATCTATTAAAATAGTGTAAATGACAATTTCTTCAATTTTTTTAGAGATTTTAATTTACATAATATTTAATTTTATTTTTATGAGACATTTATTAGACATAGATAAAAAAGAGGATGTTATCTCTTCTACATTAAAATTTATATTTTATTTTATTTTTGTTTTTACATTATCTGCATTAGTTTTAACTCTTTAAAACTTATTAAAAGGGAGAAATCGGTATTATTATATCAAAATTTTGTGACTTGTTATGTTTTTGCAAAATCTTAGAAAAAAATAGTGTAATTTACCCTTAAAAAATAATAAAACTTAAGGTAAATTACACTGACCTCCCCCGACGTTTGGAGAATAGATAATAAGTCTCACAGTTTTAACATAATTATATTAAGTTCTCTTAAAAATTTAATTCGATCCATTTTAATTAATAATTCGTTTGTCATATAAAAAAATAAAAAATAATATTATCAATCCATTTACATTGAAATTAATAATTTACCTTATTTATCTTTATGTCTTCAGACCATCTACATTAGTTTAAGCCCTTTTAATCTTCTTAAAAATTTGTGTAATTATACTGAAATTATTAAATTTATTAAATTTTTTTTTTAAATCTTAAGAGATGCTAGTGCAGTTTTTCCTAAAAAATAATTATTAGCGACAATCAAGGGTTGATCCTCTATATTCGGCAACAATCAATTAGAACCAAATCTATTCCATAATCATTCTCCTTTCGTATCCCTATTCCATGATCATAGATAATTATTCTCTTTCCATATCCATCCTAGTTGCTTGTATGTTCTTCCTATATATGTGTATGTAGTTGTGTTCTGTAATCGAGACATTGAGAAATAAAATTATATTCATTAAAAATACATTTTATCATGGTATCAGAGCGTGGTTCATGTTCTCGTCGTTGTTTCTCCGTGTAAAACAAAGCTCTCCGCAAACTAGAAGAACACAACTTCCAACTTCAGCCTGTCTTTCTCGACATGGGTGATGCTCAAGAGAAAGTGCAGAAATTAATTTCTGATCTTTCCTCTCCCTATTTCCTGCACTGCGCAAATCATCCTTGCACCTCCTTGTTGACATTGCCTTGACCCACACCAACTATGGGTCTTGGAGTTAGGCTGTCACCATGGCTCTTTGTGCAAAAAATAAGTTATGCTTCAACGACAAATCCAAATATTCAACCGCTTTGGAAATACGTATCAACGATGGTCCTCTCATGGATGCTTAATAGCATCAATAACACAATCACACCAAATTTAGCCAGTTACCGCACGCCATATGATCTTTGGCATGATCTGGAGTCAAGGTTCACTCAAGGCAACCATGCCACCTTCTTCAAAATTCAAAGGGAGATCACTAATATTCAACAAGGTAATCTTGATATCACCAATTATTATTATAACATATTCAAGATGTTTTGGAATCAACTTGATCGTACCGATTCGTTTCCGGAATGTACGTGTGGCATTGCTAAGGCATGGCATAAAAAGGTGTTGAATGAACGTATATACTAACTTTTTGATGGGTCTCAACGAACCATATCATGTTCTGTGCACTTAGATTCTAGCCATGGACCCGATTCCTGACCTTGGGAAGGTTCATGGCTTATAAATCGTAGAAGAACAAACAAAAATTCCACTACTTGTCACCATTGTTCCACTCATACAAGAAGACTCAGTAATGGTGAGTCAGAAATTTCAGACTCCACAAAATCGACCCAAACCCAACGGTGGGCAGCAATGAAATTCACAGCGTTCTTTTTGTAAAATCAGCCAAGGGCCCAACCTCAGAAGCCCATTCCTACAGCCTCCAAACTCCGACAATTGCAATTCCCTCGGCAACAAACTCTTGCACGCACCAACCCGCCATGCCAACCGCTGAATGTCCAGCAGCTTGACCCATCAACCCAACCTGGCAAAGATCCTAACTCCCGATGCACTCACTGCTCTTGTTCGAGTCACTCTAAGTCGGGTTGTTTTGAGCTTATCGGGTACCCAGATTGGTTTTCAATCGTCTCTCGAACCCATTATATGGTCGGTTTAATTACGCAACACAATCATCAGACATGGATTGTTGGATATAACCATCACCCCATGTGATGAGTGATCAATGGAGGAACCACTTGGAGAGCCCACTAGAGAAAGTGGGGGTGGCACCTCCCCATTAATGGGTGGGCGTAGCAACCACCCCACTACCAATCCACTCACCAAAATCAGTTCCATCTCCTCTCCTTCTTAATGTGTACAAATGGAGAGGATGAGAGGAGAGTTGAGAGAGAGAGAACCAAGAGAGCAAACCAAGAGTGAGTGAGAGATGTGAGGCTGAAAAGACCGTCTCTCTCGGTATGAGCGAGGGAGACGGGTGAGTGGATGAGTGAGGAGAGTGTGAGCTCCTCCTCTATTGTAATCTTTCAATTGTTATAGTGATAACCGGTTACTCTCCCGTGGACGTAGGCTTTAAGGCTGAACCACGTTAAATATGGTGTCTCCTTCTGTGTGGATGTGTTTTTCTACTTAGTATGATTTCTACAAGGTCTTAGGCGGGATTCCCGATCCCTAACAAGTGGTATCAGAGCCTCGTCGGTCGGTTTCGGAACAAAAACAATGTCTTTTTTGAAACTGTCTAGAAATCAAATTGCTCCAAATCAGGTTTTGAGCATACCAGGAGTAAGGTCTCGATAAGAGAAGTCTAGAAATATAAAGCAGAGCTCAGGAGGAGCATGGATGTACCCTCACGCGCCCTATGAAGTCGGCGCGTGAGGCTCATTCTCAGCACACACTGCCACTCGCCGTGAAGAGTGCTGGCGTGTCTGACCCAGTCTTAGCACGCCCATCACACACGACTGGAGGAGGAAGATGAGTGCGTGTACGTGTTCACTGCGTCACACGCTACTTCACTGACTACGTGGCTGTCACGTCAGCACTACGCGATCGTCACGTCAGCAGAGGGACTGCCGCGTGCCTGCCACGTCATCTCGCCACGTCATCGACACGTGGCACCACATCAGCCAGAACTATCGCGTGGTGGCCACGTCCGCAGTCCAGTCATCGCCACGTGGCAGCCCAATCAACGCCACATGTTTGCCACGTCAACACCCGGTGCCACGTGGCCAACACGCCATCACTTCTGTTGACCAGTCAACCAGAGGCAAATGAGAGATCCAGTGCGACGCGGCTAAGGTGTAGCCGTAGGAGAAGTGATCCAGTGTGCCGCGACTAAGGTGCAGCCGCAGATCTGAAGCGTCCAAACTATTTGGGCTTGATCTGAGCCATTCAGAGTCCGTTTCTGACGATCCAATAGTGGTTTCCAACTATTTTGGAGTATTCTGGACCCATCTATATGGTCAGATGTTTAAATTGGCGTTTCTGGAAATTACAAGTTGGCCAGAGGTTTCAAGAAATTGCATATTGGCCCCTAGAAGTTTGGTAAATTATAATTTGGTCCCTGAAGTTTTTAGAAATTACAATTTGGTCACTGAATTTCTAGAAAATTTCATTTTGGCCCCTATAGTTTGTGAAATTACAATTTGGTCCCGATGTTTGGGAAGTTTGCAATTTTGTCCCAGTTTTGGAGAAATTTTTCAGTGAGGTCCTCGGAAGTGCAGCGAAAGTTAGTCCTAGCTAATTGGACCGTTCCGGACGCAACCGCAAGGTCAGAATAGTGAAATTTTGAATGGGTTTTAAAGATTGTCAAAAACATGGGAGTTTGTCATCTTTAATAGTCAAATGAAGGTTGCCGGATATTGTGGAACGCTGCGGATTCACTGAAGAGGTTAAAATAGGTAGATTCTGACCAGATTGGACAACCAGATAGAGATTGAGATAGATCATTGAAGACCAAAGGAGATCAGGCTTGATAAATGGCAAATCAATGAAGATTAGGATTGGTCAGGGTGCGATCAGGAGAATTGCACATGATTATCTCAAGATCAACAATGTCTAGGAAAGTTTTGTCAAAAAGACACTGTTTAAGGAGACTGGTTCTTAAGTGGGACCGGTTGTGACCCTATCAGTCTTTCCTGGGAACTTTCCTAGTTGTTGAGGTAATCGAAAGATCTGGTTCAATCAAAAGTCCACTTCATCGGTAGATAGATGATTTGGCAACCAGTACAAACTCAGGGGAATGTTGTGGCACTTAGAGCTACTGTCAAACATAATACAAGAAGTACTGGTAGTATGTGAACATGGAAGGGCAACAACTGCAGTAGTGCACACATAAGGTGTAGGAGCACGTAGCCACAATAACACAGATGAGTATGCAGGAATGTCATACAAGGTGCAAGCGTACAACAGTGCAAGAGTACGTAGCAGAGTTGTACAAAGGTGCAGTATGCCAGTTTTGGCCTGGCAGCAGCAACTAGTGCACAGAAGAAAGCTCCAAACAAAGAAATTGAAAGGGATAAGACGCTGTAGTGCGCACCCAGTGAGAGGCAGATTTTTTCTTTGTCCTAAATCTGGTTCGTGGCAGTGAAGTCACGACGAGCACCCAGAGAGTTTGGGTGGAGTCACCTCAACAAGGAAAGAATAAGTATTCCTGATGATAGAGGTGCGAGCCATACAGAATGATGTGTGGCGGTTGAAAACATTCCAAGTAAGAGGTGCAGATTCACTCCGGATGCTCAGTGGAATGGAGGCATATTTGTACAATGATGTTTTATCATCCACGTGGATGATGGGGGCGAAAATTTTGTTCACCCGGTTGAAGCCAATTGGAAGCTAATTGAAGACCCTTCAGAGTCAGTTGCAGAAGTTATCAGTTCATTTGGAGACTCTCGGGTTAGTTGCAGAACTTCAAAGTTTATTGGGTTTTTCTCTAGGGGATAGAGAGAACAAGCATTGGCAGAGTGTACTACGGAGATTTGACATATGTAATAAGTCCAAATAGTAGTACTTTATTGGCATTGGCCTCTGTGGAGGCGTTGGAGATCCTTTATGGATCGTTGTTGGAAAACTCGCATTAGGTGAAGCCTTGGTTTCCGCATTTGTCGATTTGAAGAAGGTGTGACAATCTACTTTAGATCTTGGTGGAGCTTTGGCGTTTTTGTTCAATGTCTATTGGAGGCATTGTTGTTGGCGGTCTTTCACGGATTATTGGCGATTTTCAGAATCGTGGTTTATTGAGATTCATTATCACAGTTGGGATCTATGATTGTGTCTGATTAGATCCAGGGGTGTCTCCAGTTTGTGAGACTTGATTGTTTCTTCTTCTTGTGGATTTTCATTTTCGCAATCTGTTCCATATTCGAAGACATCAGCTATTGGTAGTCTGGGTGACGATTTATACTCTGGGTGTTTGCTTCTCTGGAAGTCTGACCGTTGGTGTTCATTGAAGATCGGAAGAGATTGTTGCGGAGAAACGTGAAGATGGTGATTTTGTGAATCTCATGTGTTGGGATCCATCCCTTAATCTGTCGTTGGATTTGGAGGGGATAGATTGTTTACAGACTCGGTGGAGTCAGCAAGGATTGTTGGAGTTGTGCATTTACGATGCACGCGCCTTTTTTGGCAGTTTTTGGCAGCTGTGAAGATGGTGCGTCATCTTGTGTTTGTCGGTTGGAATGGCACTTGGAGGAATCTGGAGTTTGCTCGACACTTCAGAACTTTTTTGGCTCTTGGTATTTTGTAAGTTCATTAGAAGTTTGTTCCGATACTTCCGAACTGGTTAGAGCCTAACTGCATCCACAGTCCAGTTTTGTTTGGTGGAGAACTTGCCTTAGTTCTTGGAGAATTTGTTTGGCTCTCTTGATTAATTCAAGCTTGAAGAGAGCAGTATTGTGTTCGATGGTTGATCGGACATGATGTTTCTGGTACCACTTTTGAAGTTGCTTTGATGGAGAATTTGAAGCCTCTCTTGTTTAGTCTCCTCAGCATTGGTTCAAGCGGGTTGCTCACCATGTTTTGTTTGAAGTTGTCAAGGACAACTTGTTTGGCGTCTATGGTGGAGCTTGAGTTGCAGAAAATCGAAGAGCTAGCTCGATTGGTTTTGTATGTTCTTTGTATTGGCTCAATGTGATTTGAGCAATGGAATCTGCTGTGTTTTTGGAAAAGCGCTTGTGTTTTGTACAACAGATGGCATTCAGTTTTGATTGAATGGTTGGATACCTGGGTTATGGTATCGGTTTTTTATTCTGTGGTGGCGAACGTACCTTTTAATGAAACAGAGTAGTTGTGGATCTCTTAGGCGAGCTTGAGCGTAGGAGGAGAGATGGAGCCACGATGACCACTCAAGAAGTATGGGTGCGGGTACTATGCTAGGTGTTGCATAGTTGGTGACTTGTACAGATTTGTTGAAGTTGCTTTGGAGGAAAGAGCTACTATCAACCATTATCTGGTAGTACAAGTGATAGATATACAGGTAACGCGTATCGCTGAACTGGAGATCAAGGATTGCAAAAGGCATGAACAACAAGTGTGTGGAAACGCTGGGAAGTTATTCAAGAGTACAAAGGGAAAATGCTGATAGTTCAGCATAGTTCAAGGGAAACTCCGAGCAAAGAAAACTAGGAACGTTAACCAAACAAACGCAGAGTTTTCTATTGCACCAGTTTTGGCTGTGCAAAGAGATACATGGCAGGATAGTGGCATTTCAGGGAAGAGCTGTAGTGTCACAGAGCACTCAAAGGAGTGTAAGGCATCTCGGGCAGGGGGTGCTGGGCATCTCACTCAGGAGGTGCAGGACATCCAATCAGAGGGTGCAGGATATCTTGGGTACGTAAATTCAAGCATAGCAGGTAAAGACATCCGAGATAGGAAGCGTGGAAAAGATCTGTGGGAGATAGGAGTAGAGGCTCTCTTCAAATCAGAGAGTGATGTGAGTTGAGTTGAGGATATAGGATTCTCTCCCCCTCTTGTATCTCTGGTGTATTATCTCTAGCTTCAAGGGATGTAGCGTCTCAGTGAAGAGATGAAGATTCTGTTGGTTTTTGGGCGTGACAAGATTAGCAGCAGTTTGTGCAGTGGATCACCTCACATGGATTGAGGGGGTGATTTGTTGGATATAACCATCACCCCATGTGATGAGTGATCAATGGAGGAACCACTTAGAGAGCCCACTAGAGAAAGTGGGGGTGGCACTTCCCCATTAATGGGTAGGGGTGGCAACCACCCCACTACCAATCCATTCACCAAAATCAGTCCCAACTCCTCTCATTCTTAATGTGTATAAATGGAGAGGGTGAGAGGAAAGTTGAGAGAGAGAGAACCAAGAGAGCAAACCAAGAGTGAGTGAGAGATGTGAGGCAGAAAAGACCGTCTCTCTCGGTGTAAGCGAGGGAGATGGGTGAGTGGGTGAGTGAGGAGAGTGTGAGCTCCTCCTCTATTGTAATCTTTCTGTAATCTCTCCATTGTTATAATGATAACCGGTTACTCTCCCGTGGACGTAGGCTTTAAGGCCGAACCACGTTAAATATGTTGTCTCCTTCTGTGTGGGTGTGTTTTTCTACTTGGTATGATTTCTACAAGGTCTTGGGCGGGATCCCCGATCCCCAACATGGATTTCAGTCCTCACTTGAGTTCTGCTGAGACATCCCAAGCACATGGTTTTTATGATAATCCGTCCGCTTTTTTAATTGGTAATACCAATTTTATTTCACATGATTAAATTATTGATAGCGGGGCATCCTCTCACATGATGCTTCACTTATCACTTTTTAACTCATATACAACTACTGCTAACATTTTGCCTGTCCAGTCCGCCTCTGGCTTTATTCATGCTAACTTTCATACAGCAGATATAACCATCACTCCTTCCATCACCTTTTTTGATGTATCTCATGCACCTAGTTTTCGTTTCAATTTGTTATCTGTATCAAAATTATCTCGTGATCTTCAATGCAGTGTTTTTTTCCTCCCTAATTTCTGTCTTTTTCAGGACCTCAAATCGAAGACTGTGATTGGAGTGGGTGAGGCACACAATGGCTTATACTACCTCTGCACCTAATCTTCCACCGCCCTTGCCACTCCATCCGATAAGCCCATCCTATGACACCGTCGCTTAGGTCATCCGTACCTGTTAGTTTACCTAGATCGTTTAATTTCCACAATAATAATATTTCTCCTTGTGATGCCTGTTTGCGTGGCAAACACACTAGAATACCTTTTGTTTTAAATCTTAATAAAAGTGATATTCCTTTTGCTTGTATCTTTGTTGACATTTGGGGTGGCTACCATACTTTTTCAACTTGTGGGGCTCATTATTTTCTTACCATAGTCGATGATTGCACGCATACTACTTGGGTGTACTTATTATATTACAAATTTGATGCTTTGTCCAAAATCCATTTTTTTTCTTAACATGGTCAACACACAGTTTAATGCCAAAGTCAAAACTTTTCGTTCAGATAATGCCATTGAGTTTTTATCCCAGCCAGTTTAAAAATTATTTCATGAGAATGGCATTTTACAAGAATTAACCTGTGTTGATACCCCTCAACAAATGCCATTGCTGAACGTAAACATCGCCATATATTAAATGTGGTTCGATGCTTACGTTTTCAAGCCCAACTTCCCATCAAATTTTGGGCCGAATGTATCTTAACCGCAGTGTATCTTATCAACCGTACCCCCTTTCCCAATTTAAAAAATGCCGCACCATATGAATGGCTTTATCGTCGAACTCATGACCCTCATTCCTATAGTCAAGCCATCAAGCACACCCACTAGTGGCGTGATGTTATTTCTACCGAGCTCCAAGCACTTGAAAAAAACAAAACTTGGGTCCTTGCTCCTCTTCCTTCTGGCAAAGAAACAGTCGGTTGTAAATGGGTTTTAAAAACTAAATTAAACGCCAATGGATTCGTAGAACTCTACAAGGCTCGTTTGGTTGCCAAAGGCTACACTCAATTCGAGGGGTTAGACTACTATGACACTTTTGCTCCTGCCGCAAAGTTGGTCACCGTTCGATGTGTGCTAGTTATCGTCGCTACTCATAATTGGCATTTACACCAGTTAGACGTTAATAATGCCTTCTTACACAGTGACCTCGATGAGGATGTTTACATGTCTCTTTCTCCAGGCTATGGTTGACAGGGGGAGACTCGTGTTTGTAGATTACATAAGTCATTCTATCGGCTCTGGCTCAAATAAGCAACTTGTAATTGGTACTCTAAACTGTCCAACATTTTTGTCTCTGATGGTTTTAAATAATCCCAAGCTGATCACTCTTTATTTACTCGGCAAACTGGTTCTAACCGTTCTACTATTCTTGTTGTTCTAGCTTATGTTGATGATTTTCTTGTTACAGGCGATGATTTAGCCTCCATCCATCGCTTGCAGGAATTCTTATAGAGTAAATTTCAGTTAAAAAATCTTGGAAAACTCAAGTATTTTTTGGGCATCGAAGTAGCTCGCTTTGCCACAGATATTTTTATTAATCAGCGAAAATATGTTCTTGACATCCTTGCAGATACAGGCTAATCAGGCTGTCGTCCATCCTCATCCTCGATGGAACAATATCGTAAACTCTCGGTTGATTCAAGTGATCCCTTCTCGGATCCCAATTCCTACTGCCGGCTTGTTGGTCGCTTGATATACCTCACCATTTCTCGGCTAGACATCACTTTCGCCGTCAATCTGCTCAGCCCGTTCATGCATACTCCACGCATTCCTCACTTTGATGCTGTTAATCGTATACTTTGCTACCTCAAGGGCTCCGTCTCTCATGGCTTACTCTTCCCTGCCAGTTCGGATCTCATACTCACTAGATACACCGATTCGGATTGGGCTAGTTGTCCCATGACTCGTCGCTTGACTATGGGTTATTTCCTTACTCTTGGTGGCAGCCTCGTCTTTTGGAGCACAAAAAGGCAGAGTGTAGTCTCACGGTCTTCTACTGAAATCGAATATCGGGGCATGACTTCGACCACTTGCGAATTATTGTGGCTTCATACTCTCTTACGTGATTTAGCGGTCCCTTTCTCATCACCAATCACCGTCTATTGTGACAATCAAGCAGCTTTGAATATTGCCCGCAACCTAGTATTTCATGAGCGCTCCAAACACATTGAAATAGACTGTCGCCTCGTTCAAGAAAAGGTCTAGCAAGGTATTCTTCAGCTTCATCACATTGCATCTGTAGACCAATTAGCCAACATTTTCATTAAGGCCTTGGGTGTCGAACAATTTCGCTTTCTGATGTCCAAGCTGAGCATTACATCCCTCATTGCTTGATCTTGAGGGGGAGTATTAACGACAATCAATGGCTGATCCTCTATATTCGGCAACAATCAATTAGAATCAAATCTATTCCATAATCAGTCTCCTTTCATATCCCTATTCCATGATCATAGATGATTATTCTCCTTCCATATCCATCCTAGTTACTCGTTTGTTCTTCCTTTATATGTGTAGTTGTGTTCTATAATTAAGACATTGCGAAATAAAATTATATTCATTAGAATACATCTTATCAATAATAAAATATAGATCAACCCAACAATATACTTAACCTAATCGGAATAGCGAAGCTAGAAGACGAAGTACGTAACCAATCGCCACCGTTACACTTTGTACAAAGTATGATGCGAACTTAGAGAATATGCGATGTTAAAAGACTATAACAAATGTATATGGTATCAAAATATAAATATAACATTTTAATATAAATAAATGATAACATTTTTTCATCAATATGACTAACGAATTATTTATAAAAATGATTAAGTGTTATGTGAATTAAAATTTTAAAAAAATTTAATAAAATTATATCAAATTTATAAAACTTATTGTAGGATTTTTAGTTTAAAGTCTTTGATATTAAAATTTTATAAGATAAATGATATGTAATATTTTTATAGTAGTTGGGGTTTCTCAACATTTTCACAAAGAAATTTCGATATAGAGAAATTTTAAGACAGAGAAATTTGTCTTTGCAAAGAAATTTCAGCTCGTTACAGAGAAATTCGTCACAAATGGACCTCAATTAATAAGAAAAAAATATATTAGACCTCTCATATTACCAAAAGTTGGAGAGATATTTCACTAATTTTTCCCTTATTGTATTGGGTAAATTAGATTGACCTCCATTGAGATTTGAAGAAAATATAATGCCTTTTTGAGGACCGAAAAAAAAAAAAAAACCTAAACTGCTTCTTGATTTATTTCTATCCCATAATCTCTCTCATTTTTTGCGTGTCTTTTAATAATAAACAAAAAAATTCAAAAAATAAGCCATACTCAAAACAACCTAATTACACCGATTTTTTTAAGGGGAAATTATCGAAAAATCCCATAACTGAATCAGTAACACCATTTAGTCCCACCAATTTACATTTGCACTGGTAGATCCCATCAGTGATAACCGCTAGGTCCTGGTTTGATTTGAATTATACTGTTGTGGACGTTTGTACCCTTTCCTTTATATGGGTCATACAATTTCAGGGATCACATCCTTACCCCATCCCGTTACACTCACACACACACTGTTGTGTTCACACACAGTCACACAACACACATAAGAACCACATAACAATGCACATTCATCAGGACACAACCCAATAACCATACCCACACACAAACCATAATCAATTTTACAGATCGATGTGAACAATGTTTGGAAGGAATCCTGCAGATCGACTTCGCCGACGTGGTACACCGACTTGACGATGTTCACGCTAGAAGCAACAATGGCCGACTGTCACAACAATGGCAGACTGTGTGAATCTGTGAGATTTGGTGTTTTTTATTTGGGTGACGTAGGTGACGATTACGATTGTGTTGTTGGTAGGTGGGCAGGAATACGGCAGATCGACTTTGTCGACGTGGTACACCGACTTGACGATGTTCACCCTAGAAGCAACAATGGCGGACTGTCACAACAATGGCAGACTGTGTGAATCCGCCGGAACAGGCGATCGGATTCTGCGTGAACCCAACAAATGGTAAGGTTCATGTCTGCGACCCCTCTCATCATGTGCCGTCGATTCCGCTGCAGTTGATGGATCAGCATCAAAAGCATGAGAACGAGATTGAGGAGGGAGAGAGTGGGGATGATGAGGAGTTTCGAATTCTAGGGCATTCAATGTTTCTGAAGAGGAGGAGGGATGGAGAATCGGTGGCATCGTGTTCTTCGTCTTCGACACGGGTTTCGATCGAGCAGTTCGAGCTTCACGGTCTCGAATCGCGACGGAGTGCAGTGCGGGCTTGGGGGAATCAGTCGCTCTGCGTTGCAGACCCGGATGTTTTTTGGATTATGGAGAAGGAAAAGCAGAGGCAATTCAAAGGGATCGAATTGATAGCTTCAGAGAATTTTGTGTGCCGGGCTGTGATGGAAGCTTTGGGGAGCCATTTGACGAACAAGTACTCGGAAGGAATGCTCGGGGACAAAAAAAAAAAAAGTGTGGAATCGGAACTGTGGAACCAGATGTGAGATTGATATTGAGAACCAGAACTGTGAATCGGTGAGATTGAGAACGATAATCGGTGGAATCGGTGAGGTTCACGTCGAATTCACGTCACAGAAAAAGAGTACTATTACCTTTTTTTGGAACGTGAACCTCGCACACCCCTTCCCATAAATACATGCGGATTTACAAACTCAAATTAACACTTTAATGGCAAAATAGTAAACAAACAACCCAAAGGACCAAGCGGTTTAAAAGAAAACAATTAGGACCACATGATCTACAAGATGATAAAATGGGATTTACTAGTCAATTCCCCTTTTTTTAAATAAGGTTAAATAGATTAAAAATAATACAAATAATATGAAGACATATTGATGAATAAATAAATTATACATTTCACTAAAAAAAAAAAGAAGAAGAAGATAATTCCAATATAAAAATAATAATATTAATTTTTTATTCATATAATTAACAAATAAATTAAAATATTATTTTTTATATCAAAATCTATAACTTTATTTATTTTTTATTTTTTAAAAAAATCTCACGAGTTCTCATCTCAAGGGCATTTTTGACTTTCCAGAATCCTCTCAATATAGAAAGCTACTGTCCATAAGGGTCTGTTTGGAGAAATTCTATTTTCACACACTTAATTACTTTAGTGCACATTTTTTCTCAGCACACACACTTATTGATTTGATTATTAATTAATTTTCTCAATCCACACACTAAAAGTTACAATTATACGCTTCACTCATAATCATTGTACACACACCACCTAACCCTCCTTTCTACACACATATTGAGTGACTTTGCTTCCAGATTTGTAGACCTATTGTAGACTCACGTGAAGACCATTCAAGATCACAGTGTGAAGTGAAGTGAAGTGAAAACAACGTCCTCCATTGAAGATCTCCAATGAAGACTTTATTGAACCTCCATTAAAAATATCATTGAAAACTCTTCAAAATATTGTTGAAGATGATACATTTTTCCATTTTGTTATTGCATTTATCATTTTTAGATCTCTATGCACTCCATTACTATAAAACTCTCGTTTTTTTTAATGTTTTTCGGTTAGGGGATTTCGGCACTGGTTTTCTAAAATTATACATTTGATTCGAAACTTAACTTCCAAATAAAAGTGAATAGTTCACAAATTTGTTTTGAAAAAAATAAAAAAAACTTTCGGCAATTGATGTTTGAATATAATGAAATAATTAAGCACTAGTTGTCTAACTGAAAACCGTGAAAGGAAAAAAAGAAAAAAAAAAAGAGTTTTGCACGAAAAAACTAAACATTTTCATCACTAATAGAGTATAAATCTTGAGATTAAAGCAATATGAGAGTTGTTATGAGAATATTGTTTTGCAAGTAATAAAGGAGTGTAGAGTGTGTAACAAGCAAAGTGAGAACAATAAAAAAATTAGGGTTTAATTTTTTTTACTCAAAATGTGTATATTGTGATTTTTTTCTTTTTAAAAGATGTGTACAGAGAATATTTTCATATAATGTTCTGGTGTTAATGGATGTCCATTATGTCATTTTAATTAAGGACATCTCCAACAATTTGCTAAATAATTCATCAAATTTGAGTAAAATTTGAATTTGATGACGGATCCGATGAACTGTTAGAGATGGCCTAAGATATAATTAGGGTAAATTATAATTTAACCCCCTGTGGTTTACCTAAAAAATACAGAGTCCCCCTATAGTTTCATTCGTAACACTTAAACTCTCTATACTTCATACTATAGTGCAATATTCGATGGAACTGTTTGTTTAAACAGTGTGTGTGTTGCACGAGCAGAAATGATGAAAGCAATGTTTCCTGCCCAAAAACATATGGCAAATGACCAAAACACCCTTATTGCCATATATATACACAAATCAAGACCCAAACAACACAGAACCCTAAACTAAAATTTGCCCAAATTTTTCGAAAGCTGCCTAGATTTTCCCAAAGTTGAAGATTTTGAAGATTATTATTGAATGGCTTCTTCATTTGCTTCCGAAAGTGGACAGTCAATGACAAATGCTCCAAGACTATGTTATTGTGGAGAGAGATCCCTTGTGAAGACTTCAATGACATCTGGAAATATGGGTAGAAGGTTTTATGGTTGTGCAAAATATGGGGTAAGCAAAACTAATTTTTTGTTTTGGAAAAAAATATTGAATTTTGTTTGAAAAGGAATTTGTGGATTCATATTTTTTTGTTATAAGTTGATGCAATTTGTGGCTACTTTGAATGGGTTGATCCACCCATGTGCCAACATGGGAAGGAGGTGTTGCCAAAGATGGTTGCGAAGATGAACAGGTTGGAGAAGGAACTAGCAAGAAGTCGTAGAAGGGAGAAAATGTTTTGCAAAGCTCTATTTGGGACATGCGTTTTTTTCTTTATCATAACAATTTTATGGGTGAAGCTAGCTGGAGAGAAGAAAAATGGGTTGTTATTGGGCCATAGAGTTTGAGAGATGAAAAATATAGTGAAGGTAGAAAATAAAGGTGTACAATGGTCTGTGAAGCAATTGCAATGAAAGAATGTTTTGGGTCATGAAATGTAAGCATTTGATGAACCAAAGAAATGCAATAAAATTGTTGAATACATCTTCCACGAACATTAAAGAATAGAAACATGTTGGTTCCCATTGTTCCCATGTTTGAAACATGCTTAATTTTCTTCATACAAAACAATTTCAACAAGTAAACATGCGTATTAATAAAGGTACACAAAACAAACAATAAGGTATACAAACAACAAACAATAAGGTAGACAATACTATTTAAACAAGTAAACCTATGGACAAACAACACAAACAATGTGTAAATATCAACTCAGAATTCTATAATTCAACTCACAGTACTTTAATACAAGCCATAATTCAATTCACTGGACTTCTCAAAACATAATAAACTAAGATACTATTGTTTACTGGCCAGTTTCAAATTCAAAAACAAATTGGTATAACCCACTTAATGATTTAACAAGTTGAAAAGTACTCAAAACAGAACAAAAGCTGACTTAGAACACAAAAACAGATGCCTAGTCTATCATGCTTTGCCTTTGCCATTGTCAGTTTGCCTTTGAGTTGTAGTTTTTGCAGACCCACCTTCTCTTCTACCTCTTGTTATGAAGTTACCTCCCTATGCAGATCTGGACATGACCTTACCACCTCCAACTGGTTCACCCTTTTCTCTGCCATAACTAGTGGGTTGCAACACACACAAGTATCTAATTATATTTTGTGGAATACTATAAAAGCAAATAAAGTTACATAGAAAGAGAGAGATAGAGTTTACCTGAGATGAAGGTGTGTTGCCCATCCAAGCTGGGAAACATGGAGAATTTTGGCCAACTTCAATAATTCTGGGCTGTAATGATTTAACAAGTATGCAATCAAATGTTATGAGTTATGTAAAAAGCATATGAACTTGCAAATAAAATTTAAGTATACTTGAGATGATGAGTTATCAAATTCTGGAGAACTGTATTGAACTTTAGTGGGCTGCAATGATAATGGTCCAAGTAAGCAATTATATGTTGTCAACTATGTCAAAAACCAAATGGCACCTAAAGAAGAGAGAGCTTACCTGAGATGCTAACATATTGCCTCTCATACTTGGAAATTCTTCAAATGTTTAGCCAACTCTAGTGGGCTGCAATGATGTAACAAGTATGCAAATCAACAATAGAACTGGGCTGTAATGATGTAACAAGTATGCAAAGTGGACATATCTTACTTAAGATGAGGATGTGTTGGCCATCCTACTAGGGATCTTCCTTCTGGGCTACAATGATTTATATCTGTATTAAGTCATTTTTGTAGAATGTATTGCAAAATGAAATAAAATTGGAGGTTCAGGTTACTTGAGATGCTGTTGTTGCTGCTGTTGCCGAAGTTGTTGCTGTTGCAATTGCTGTTTCTGTTGCTGTTGATGTTGATGTTGCTGCTGAAGGTGGTTGCTGCTGGTTACTTTTTTTTTTGCTTAAAAAGCTTGGACTTGGGATGGACAGGACCCTACAACTGCATTTCCTTTCCTCCAAATCAACAATATGTGTGGTATCACCACAATCTATTTCAAATTTTCTATTACCACAATAGGTTGCAAAACAATTCCTAGCTTGCACTTTCAGTGCTTCCAAATCTTTGACAATGTTGGGACAAATTTCACCAGTGTATTTTTCAATCCCTTCCTTCTTGATTTGAATCCTGTGCATTACCCTCCTTCTAATCCATTCAAGCATGCTGATTATGGGTTTGTCCCTAGCTTCCAAGATGTTGTTATTGAATGACTCACACATGTTGTTCACCAATGTATCATTCTTACTTCTTGGGCTGAAATAGGACCTAGTTCATAAAGCAGGATCTATCTTCCTTAGCCACTTGTATGCTTTCTCTTCTGGATCTATTTCCTTCAACTTGTTCATATGAAATTCAAATTCCCTCACAATCCCAGATGCAGCTGTCTTCCACAATAGGTCTCACAATTTAATCCCTTTGAACTTTGCTCTGAAATTTGAGTAAATATGCCTTATACAGAACCTATGTTCCACATTTGGCATTACCTTCTCAAATGCAGGTACTAATCCCTTATATCCGTCAGAAATGAAGACCCATTCTATGTTATCAGCACTACTAATATCATCCATGAGTTGCCTTAAAAACCACACCCAAGAATCTTTACCTTTCTGCCAAAAAACTGCCCATGAAATTGGAAAATAGTTGTTGTTCCCATCCCTTTCAAGTGCACATAATAATTGTCCACCATAGATTCCTTTTAAATGACACCCATCCAATCCTATAATGGGCCTGCATCCTCCAACAAATCCTATTCTAAGGGCTGCAAACCCAACATATAACCTCTGGAAAATTGGAGGTAATTCTAAGTTAGACCTAAGCATGTCTTTATTGGGCCTATCCACCACTACTTGCATTACATTGTTAGGATTATGTAGCCTCACTGTTTCACAATAATCATACACCTTTGCATATTGGTCCTTTTGATCCCCTTCAATAACTTCTCTTGCTTTCTTTTTAGCCATTAATTGATCCCCTACAATTGAGGCCTACTAACATCAACCATTAACTCCCTCCAAACTGTCTTCTGCATAGGCCCAACTTTGATGTTAGGGTCATCCCTTAATTTGTCCATATACTTGTGTGCCAAGTAAGTTGAGTTCACCAAGTGATTATTATATGACCTTTCACATGCATGCTTTGGCTGGAATGATTTTATTTGAAAAGTTCTCTCACTTTGCATGGAAAAAGCATGCAATCTTTATCCACATCCATGCTTGCACATTATAGTAATCCTAGAGTTGTCATTCTGGATGTACTTTATGTCATAACCATGTTGGATATTCCACTCTTTCATTGTCTTTCTAAAAATTTGAGGGGTGGCAAACTTCATTCTAAGTTTGAGTTGTGGCTTCTTCATATCTATTTCTTCAATAAACTCAGGATATTTATCTTCATATTCCTTATCTGACGAGTTATGTACACTATGTAAATCTTCATCCTCAGGATTAAAATAACACCCTTCATCTGCCCCTTGATCACATGAAAGAGGTTGCCTCTTTCTTTTCTTTACAGTCTCCCTTGGTGAGAAAATATCATCATCTTTTGGCCCCTCTAAACCCTCATTTAACCAGCCAGGTTCATCACTTTCATAGTCTTTATCTCCTGAACCACTATCATCATTCCCATTATTAATGTAATCAGGATCAGCACTATTTTCTTCATCCCAAGCTCTATTATCCCTTTCTTCATCTCTGACATCTTCATCTGCTGCTCCTTCATCCCCGTCTCCATTATGCATTTCCTCATCACCTACATCTTGCACTCTATCTCCACAATCCATCTCTTCTTCATTTATATTTTCCATCTCACGCCAATTCAGTGCCTGCTTAGCAGTAACTGGTACTCTTGGGGGTACCAAATGTTTCCCTTTTGGACTTATCACTTGTAATGGTTCCTAACCCTTCTCCATAAATAATGGAATCACATCTAAACCCTCATAATTACATATCATGGTATATACATCAACATCTTCTTCAATTATTGTCAACCCATCATCCAAAGTTTTTCCAGGTTTCCTATACCATAAAACAGAAGTACTATAACTATCTATTTTCATCTCCCTGAAGATGGTAAGAATCTCAATGAAAGATAGTTTGTCAAGATCAACATCATATATATATATATACTTTTTCTTATTTATAACCAATATTAGGAGGCTTACTGAAGTACCCATTATAGTTGATCTCAAAAATCATTTTTTTTTACCTCACTGCAGAAAACAACAAAACTTAAGAATAGTACATTACAAAACTCAAACTCATTGGGACCACATAACAACAATCATAATCCTTGGACCACACTATTTAATTCATATTTGATTATTAATTCAATTCCTCAATATTTAATTCAAATCCCATTGGGCCCACAACAAACTATACCCCACATTCACCAAAATTTAAAAACATTACACCAATACAGGCATGGCATGCATGAAAAATTACAACATCTCTAAACATAAATAGAATATATAAATGGAATATATGAATACAACTATAAACAGAATACCCCATTTAAAACGTCAACATCATAAAAAAATTCCAAAGTTAACATCATAAAAAAATACCTGTTGTTTATGAACCTCTATATGCCGCCCCACCCCACCCCACCCGATTTTAACCAACATCCCAAAAAAATAAAGTAATAAAAGACATGAATACAGAAAACTAAAGTATACAAAAACAAATATGTGAATAAAAAAATCCCACCCCGCTCTACTTTAACCACAATCCCCAAAAATTAAAGCAATACGGGCATACCATGTATAAAAATTACAAATTTTGTAATCGAAGTCAACACACACTCAGTTATGAATCAAAATTAAGGAAAATCAACATTTAACAATCCAAATAAATTACGGTAAACAACACATACCTAAACTAGTAATGGCGTTCGCAATATGATGGTGAAATCGATAATGAAATCTTAGTTCAATCCAATCAACCACGGTGACGGAGAAGAGAGAGAGAGAAAGAGAGAGAAAGAAGATAAAGATGCGAATACTGGTATTAGTCAACTGAAACGAAACGGATGTAAAATATCTAGGGGCGTTTATGACTTTTTACAACTTCTATTATGTTTGTTAGATATTGCACTATAATATGAAATATAAGGGATTTAAGTGTTATAAATGAAATTATAGGACACTTCGACTTTGTTTAGTTTGTTTTTCAGAAAATTTTTTGGAAAAAATTCTCTACAAACAAATTTTTAAGAGTAATCAAACCAAACAAATTTTTTTTAAAAAAATCTCAAAATTTTGTTTGGTTACCTACTTTCCAAAATTACTCTCTCTCATACACATCAAATCAATCACTTTTTTTAAAACTCTCTCCCCAAAATAATTTTCTAAAACCAATTCTGAAAAAAGACAAACCAAATAAGTTTTATAGCTTTTATCTAAAAAATTATTTTACAAATACAAATCAAACACACCCCTCGTGTTTTTGAGACAAACCATAGGAGTTAAATTATGATTTGTCTATATAATTATCATTAAAATAATAATTCATTTCAATATTTAAGGGTGCGGAATCTGTTCGGCCATTTGAATTTCAGCCGTCGAAATTAGTCCTCTGGATTCTCGTCTTCTTCCGGCGACACCGCTGTACAAAACCCTACATACCCACAGCGTTTTAGTGAGAAGGAGCTTTGATTCAACGTAAGTTTCTCTCTCTTCGTATATATACACACAATATATTTCACATTCTCTCACTAAAATGTCAAAATTTCTGTATGTGAAAAGCTCACTGTGATTCTTTCTTTCTCGTTTTCTCTCTCTCATTTTGGCTTACAATTTTAGTAATTTTTGTTGAGTTATAAAGACATTAGTGTTTTTTTTTGGGTTGAAAGTTTCATGGGTTTGCTTAACTTGGACTTCAGCTTTATGTTGAATCATTTAACTTAAGCATATAATGCCCAATTTTTATATATATTTGGGGTCTGTTTTTAAGTTGAGGCGTGTATTGGGTGTACATAAATCACTACATTTCGAATTTCCGAGAGGTATTGTTTTGTCCCCTTAAAAAATGTAGACAAAGTTTATATTTTTAGCAGCCAAAAAAAAAGAAAAGAAAAGAAATTATGCTGGGTTTGGTTGGGGGATTTGGAGAGTGATTTGGAAATGAAAAGGGAAAAAGTATGTGAAACTAGGTGAAATAGGTGAAATGTATGTATATTTTATTCTCCATTCACTTACCTTTTCTCTTTCACTTTTGAAATCCCTTTTCAATTCCTCCAACCAAACATAGCGCTAGGGACGCTCTTAAATTCACTGCATGTAAATGGTTCTGGGTGGAGTTTAGGGTTTTTAGGTTTCAAGCAGGATTAAAAAATGGCAGAGCTTTCCTGAATTACGGCTGATTTTTTTGGTGGCTTTTGTATTTTGTTGTTTGTAGTTTGTGTTAGGTTTCTTGTTTGGTCCTTTGGAACCTTGTTGTTCTTTTTGGTGTACGATGTTTATTTTATTTTAATATAATTGCGTTTTAACTTTTTCTCAAAAAAATAAAAGGAAAAATTAAATGCCAGAGCAAGAAATGGAGAGTCACATCTAAGAACAACATTTGCATGCTAGAAATGCAAGAGTGACGCCTCCTCTCTATCTCTTGTGCAGACCCCTCCATCTCTGTATCTACTGATCGTCCCTGCCTCTCTCTTCCCTCTGTTTGATTTCTCTATAAACCCTAAACCCTTTTGATCTATCTTCAACCCATTTGAGAAACCTGAAACCCTCGGCTCCTTCAAATCGTCTTTCTGTTGGAAACGATGAAGACGAAGCACAAACAAATCCTAAGACAAAGCAGATGAAGCCAAGATCCCTAAACCACACACAAATTCTAAGACGAAGCAGATGAAGAAGACAAAGAAGATGAACAAGACAATCATGAGATTGTTGAAATCGTCTGAAATCCATCATGCATCTTGCAATCTAAGTATTTATTTTTTTGAAATCGTCATCGTCTGAAATCCATCATGCATCTTGCAATCTAAGTATTTATTTTTTTGAAATCGTCTTACTGATGATGGAGAATTGCTTAAAATTTGCTTCAAATTGCTTGAGATTGATTGAAATTTGTTTGCGATTGCTTGAAATTTGTTTGAATTTGCTTGATTATTGTTGTTGTTGTTTTTAGTCTGTTTGTTTTTTGGGGGTGAATTTTGTTAAAAAAATTATTTTTTATTTGAGGGAGTTTTGTTGGGAAAGGATGAGGGAGGGAGGGAGGAAGGGAAGGAGGGAAGGAGGGAAGGAAGGAAAGCAATTGGGGATGATGATCTGGCAAATTTGGCATTGCCAAAGCTTGTGCCAAATTTGGCACAAGCTTTGGCATTGCTATAAGGCAGCCAACATAGCATGCCTACTTACCCAAAAAAACTAGAGACCTGTTTTGCCAACTCTTGCCAAAATCTGGCAATGACAGCAGCTCCTTTGGCAGCCCGCTGTGGATGCTCTTAGGTCATATATCTATGATTTGAGGCATTTTTTTGCTTTTGTAAGGGCTTATTTTTTATTTCTTAAAATATTTTTTTGAATTAGGTTTGAAAGAAAAATTTACAAGATACTTTTTTCAATTAAGCTAGAAAAATACTTTTGAAATTGTAACTGAGCTGCACCGTCCAAGCCATGGATTGAGTTTGGGTTTCGGCTTATTGTTTGATCATGTTTTATGGTTTACAGTGTAATTTTGTTGTATTTACAGATATTGAATCTAAATTGGGGCAATCAGATGATATGGACGATCGGGGAGCAAGTAGTAAGGATGATATGAAATTGAATGTGGAGGATGATATTATGGACTTAGATGACTTTTTCGAAAACCTAGTAGGAACAAGTAGTAAGGGTGAGAAGTCAGCAAATGGAGACGTGCACATGGGTTTAGACGATGATGATTTCATGGATCCAACAGCAATACAAGATTTGGGGGAAATTTTTCTGAAGAATTTTTGTAAGAAGGCATCAGTGTCATTTTTTGAGCAATATGGACTGATCAGTCACCAAATCAACTCGTACAATGATTTCATAAAAAATGGAGTCCAGAATGTGTTTGATTCCATTGGTGAGATTACAGTGGAGCCTGGGTACGATCCATCCAAGAAGGGGGAAAATGAATGGAAACATGCTTCAGTAAAGTTTGGGAAGGTCACCCTTGAGCGTCCACAGTTTTGGACAGGTGAGAAGTTTTCAGCTGATAGTGGTAAAGAGTTCATGGATTTGTTGCCCAGACATGCTCGCCTTCAGAATATGACATATTCGTCCCGAATGAAAGTTCAAATTCACGTTCAGGTGAATAATGTGACTGGGTTTTATTACTATTTTCGATTTCTACTTGCAACGATTTTGTTTAGAAGTTTGCAGTGTCTGGTAATTGAGATAGTTGTGTGACTTTGCCAACTGTAAATGAAGTTTTCCACAGGTCATACACGAGTTGTTGAACCCTAAATTGCTAATAGTCTATTATGCAATTTGATTTTGTTATAGCATATCAAAATTTTAGTTATTGATTTTTAATAGTATATTTGGTATCTTTATTATATTCAAATTAGTAAATTGATGCCGAAAATATCAAATATCATTACTAATACAGGCAAGTGATCTACTAATGTTAGTAACTGCCTTTGTGCCCAAGGGATTTGCCCTTAAAAGTCACTCAGTTTACTAGGGAATTATTGCTGAGAATACTTATTTTGAATTGTTAGTATATCTTGGAAACTTAAGGTTTCTTACATTGGCAACACCAACTTTTTTTGGAGCTCATAAAATTTATAAAAATTGTGCTGTTAATTTTTCCCGAGGTGCCTATTCATCATTTGTGGTTTTTGTTTAATTGTGATTTTGTGGTACATGGTAATTAAATATCCAGACATGGATGATTATTAAATCTAACTGGTTGTACCTTCATATTGTCTTTTTTTATTGGTTTTATATTTTATGTCCTCATCTTTTTTGGCATACTTGTGGTAATTTATCTAGTACTTTTGAAAAATGAGGTACATCTAAAACCCTAAACAACAGATGTAATTAATTGATGAACCATTGTATCTCGCTCAATGGGTTTTGACTTTTGAGATGTAGTTCTACCACTATAACTACTATTTACATTTTTTTGGTCAAGAACTACTATTTACACTTTCGATGTATCCAAGGCTTGTCATGTATTTAGACTTCTTCCCTATGCCTAGGAGTCTTTGGAGTGTTTTTACTTCTTTGAGAAAAATTCAAATTGTGTTGACAGAGTGATAAATTATTGAATGTCTCTTTAATTGCTTAGCTCTATCATCAAACTTTGTCTATAAAATCTCTCTCCTTCTCTTTTCATCCCTCATGAACGATATCACTAGTTTTGATTCTACGGATGAATTGCGTAGATGATAATTGTAATGCTCATGTATAGTGTAGGACTTTTATTCTGTTGGCTCCTTTTTCGCCAGAGTAGTAAACCAAACCAAACCAAGCCTTAAGTCCCTTCAAATGGGGTCGGTTACATGAATTCTTCTTCTTCACGTGGCCCTATCAAAGGCTATTTCATAAAGATATAACGCTAGCCAACGTTAATCTAGGCTTACCCCATCTCCTAACCCTGCCATCTACCGTAACAGCATCGCATCTCTTCACTACTGCCTCTGTTGTTCTCCGTTGAATATGACCAAGCCATCTCAATTGATTCTCTCTCTACTTATCTTTTATCGGTGCTACTTTTATCTATTCCCGAATATACTCATTTCTAATTCTGTCTTGTTTATTCTTGCCACACATCCACCTTAGCATACTCATCTCAGCCACACTCATCTTATCTATATGTTATTTCTTGGTTGCCCAACACTCCGTTCTATACAACATCGCTGGTCTAATAGCCGTTCTATAGAACTTATCTTTTAGTCTAGTGGGTATTCGTTTATCGCTCAGTACCCTAGACGCACTTCTTCACTTACACCATCTCGCCTTAATTCTATGGGTCACATCCGCATCAATCTCCCCCGCTGTTGTGATAATCGACCATAAATAACGAAAATGTTCACTCTTAGGCAGTTTTTGGTTCTCAATCTTCACTTCTCCTCTACTTTCATTGTTACTGTTACTAAATTTACACTCCATGTACTCTGTCTTAGTTCTGCTTATTCGAAAACCTTTAGGTTCTTGAGTTTTTCTCCAAATCTCCAACTTTGTGTTAACTCCTTCTTTAGTCTCATCCACTAGCATGATATCATCTGCAAAAAAACATACACCATGGCACGACATCCTAAAAATTTCTCGTCAACTCATCCATAACTAAAGCAAAAAGATAAGGACTTAAGGTAGATCCTTGGTGTAACGCTACAGTGATAGGAACTTTATTTGTCTCTCTAGCAGGCGATTTAATAGTGGTCACCACCCCTTCATACATGTCCCTAATCACATCAATGTAATCGTTTGTCACCCCTTTCTTCTCTAACACCCACCATATTATATCCCGGGGTACTTTATCATATGCTTTCTTAAGGTCGATAAACACCATATGAATGCCTCTTTTATTTTCTCTATAATTTTCTATTACTCTCCTCAAAAGATAGATCGCTTCCATTGTTGACCTACCATGCATAAATCCAAATTGATTCGCTGACACCTTTGTTATATCTTGTAATCGGCGTTCCATCACCCTCTCCCACAATTTCATTATATAGCACATTAGCTTGATTCCTTTATAGTTGTTGCAATTTTGGACATCTCCTTTATTCTTATAGATTGGCACTAAAATACTCTTCCTTCACTCATTTGGAATGTTCCTAGTCAACTAAATTTTGCTAAACAATCTAGTCAACCAAGCAATCCCCTTTTTATCCAAACACTTCCAAGCTTCAATAGGGATATCATCAGGTTCTAAAGTCTTATTTGATTTCATTTTCTTAAGTGCAATCTCCACTTCAAAGTTCCTAATCTTGTGATAGAACCTATAGTTTTGGTTTATCATATTACTGGCTATTTCTTCCCCTATTGCCATATCTCCATGTTCCTCATTTAATAGTTTCTCAAAATAATTCTTCCATCTTTCCTTAATCTCTTCATCCTTCACTAATACCTTAGAATCCTCACTCTTGATGCACTTAACTTGATTAAAATCTCTTGTTTTCCTTTCCCGTATCCAAGCAAGTTTGTATACTCTCTTGTCTTCCTCCTCACTATCTAGTCTAGTGTATAGGTCATCATAAGCTTTCAACTTAGCCTCTCTCACTACTTTCTTGACCTCCTTATTAGCCAATCTATAGCTCTTAAGGTTTTCCTTAATTCTATCCTTCTGTCACTTTTTAAGGCACTCTTTTTTTGCCTTAACCGCCTCTTGAACTTCTTCCCTCCACCACCAAGTTTTTCTAGAGTTGGGTCCCGTTCCTTTCGACTCTCCAAGCACTTCCCTTGAGATTCTCCTCATGCAATTAGCCATTGAGTTCCACATAGTGTTAGCATCATCTTCCAAGTCGTAAGTACCTTTCTTATCTATTCTATTCTTAAATATTTCTAATTTATCTCCTTTTAGGTCCCACCATCTCGTCCTACAACGCCCACCATCCTTCCTAGCTTGGTATTTCCCTCTAAAACATAAATCTAGTACCAAAATCCTATGTTGAGAGGCCAAGCTCTCTCCAGGAATCATTTTATGATCATTGCATTTTAGGCGGTCCACTTTTCGCAAGAGTAGTGAATATTTCTTTATCGACCTCAAAAGTTTGTATTTCTTATTCCCCTTAGGTTATGCGAGGCATGTGAAGATAATTTGTTTTCTTGTTGATTTTAATAGTTTTATAAGTATATGCACACTTTTTACAAATTTCAACCAAATTACCTCACGGTTATCGCATCAAAGGGACGTGTCGATATACTACTTAGATTTGTTCAATCAATTCATTTATTGTGGCATGTTTATTTTTCTTTTGTATCAATGGCCCTTTTGTACAAATTTTACTATTCATGCTCTTCTAAGGCTTAAGGACACTGTATGCATTCTAGGCTAGAATATTGACCCTTTTAAATTTTTTCATTTGATACTTTGAGAGCCTTTAACATTGTAGTTTTGCCTCATTTGATTCCACCTTTGGAACCTAGATTTGGCTTGCCATCTATGATAGGCTTTTTTTGACCTAGCATTTTGATTTGCTTTGTAATCCTGCCGCGAGTGGACTTGGCTTGGAATCTTTTATTCATATCATTTTGGTATCTAAACAACCCATAGTCCACATATCTTTTATTTTGGCCATTGTTATGATGTTGGTTCTTCATGGTCTTCTTTTTATGATCAACAATAAATAAGATTTTTATTAAAATGAGAAAGAAAAGAATATATACAAAAGAAATATTAGGGTACAAGAAGTCCAAAAAAAGTGGAAAAAAATACAGCAAAAACATCACAAACTTCATACAGTTCTCCAATCTCTAGAAATCAAACTTCATGGTTTTTGGTCCTTGTCTTGCCCAAAGTTTTCCTATGCTGATGAAGCAATTTCATGGCACTTCTTCTATGCCGATGAAGTTTTGTGATATGATAGCATTTCAAGAAGCTTCTAAGGTATCCGACTTGTTCATGTGCTTCCAATGGTAGTGGCTAAGGTTCTACCTAAGGTTGCATGTTACAAAGTCATGCAACCTATGCTAGTATTAGCACTGATAGTGTTCTTTCCCTTTTTGTCTTTCTCTTGTGTCCCAAGGGGCTGTTGGCAAAACCCTTGTTTCTATACTTGTATTTATTATTATCTAAAATATTATGGTGTTTGTGTAATCTTTCAGGTATATTCTCCAAAGCTCGTTAGAAGTGACAAATTTAAAACTGGCAAAGAACAATATCTAGATAAGGAAATGTTAAGTGACGATAACAGGGATGTCCTTGTGGGCCGGATCCCTGTAATGCTCAAGTCTGATTTGTGCTGGATGAATGGGGTTGAAAAAAGCGACTGTGACTTTGACCATGGAGGCTATTTCCTAGTCAAGGGTGCTGAGAAGGTGAGAAACTTGTATCTTTCCTTCCAATGTGTTACTTATAATAATTACAATTTATTGCTCAGTTGTTCTAGAATATTTTGATGGTACCGTTAGGATTCACAGATTTATCGAGTCAAGAAGATTTTTGCTTGTATGTCGATGGACTATGCTATTCTCTATAATTAATCTGCATTCCTTCTTGTTTGGAAAATTCAGGAGTGCTGCTGATCAACAAAGAAAAAAGAAATTCAGGAATGAGACCTTTAAAACGATATGATAACTTCAAATTTCACAATTCCACTTTGTGGAATGCAACTTATAATTCTGACAACAGTAATACAGGAAGCACCTTCCCCTCCTTTCTCCTGTCCCATACTGATTTCTGAACTGCAGAGCAGCTAATGGGACACTCTTTTAATAAAAGCTCTATGAATTGGTTACATTTTTTGGTACATTAGGTGGACAAGGGTCTTACTCAGATTGTGTTTCATTCCACTCTGTATGGTCTATTTCTTTAAGACTTAGGAAGCATCGAACCACTACAACACAAATTGTCATAAATTGCAAGAGCCAGGAAACCCGACACAATCGCAACACAAAATTTCACAAAATTAACTTGATCAAATCAAAGACATTACATATTTGTAGGCTAAAAGTCTCTTGGCTCTCTTATTTCTGTAAGGACTAGGACTCCAATTTGGAAACTAAGAATTTTTGATAATAGAAATATTCTAGACCAACTACGGCTTCAAATAAATTCAAATAAAATTATCTGCCACACAAGAAAACCCATTGGTGATTTCTATAGCCCCATGTCTAGCAAATTATGAAAAAACACCCTAAACTAGTAAATGATTTTTATCACCTGGCAATGTTGTTGAAGCTGGAGGAGTTTTCAAACTTTCCCCAACCCCCAACCTGAAACAAAGAAGAGAGCAAACATTCTTCTTAAGTTTTGGAATATAGGTTGTTCATCATGAAGATATGATTGTTAAGATTTTGTTTTGCTGTGTATGATTTAGTGGTAATCTTTTTGCGATGTTTATTGCAGACATTCATTGCACAGGAGCAAATCTGCCTGAAAAGGCTTTGGGTGTCTAATAATCCAACTTGGGCTGTTTCATACCGTCATGTTTTAAGAAGGAAAAGAGTGTTTATAAAACTAGTGGATGCTTCTGAAGATAAACAGATTAGTGGCGGAGAAAAAGTCCTTTCAGTGTATTTCTCTGGAACAGAGTTTCCAATCTGGATTTTGTTTTTTGCCCTCGGTGTATCATCCGACAGGGAAGTGGTTAATTTGATTGACTGTCATACTGAAGATTCCAGAATTGTCAATATACTTGTTGCATCAATTCATGATGCCGACGTCAAGTGTGCTGGCTTTCGTAGAGGAGGGAAAGCTCTTAGTCATGTGGAGGCAGTTCTAAAACATAGCAATTTTCCACCTGGAGAATCTATTGAAGAGTTCTTCAGCAATTATTTGTTCCCCAATCTTAGTGGCTTCAGGCGAAAGGCTCGTTTTCTTGGATATATGGTCAACTGTCTGTTGCAGGCCTATACTGGCCGCAGAAAAGTTGATAACAGGGATGATTTTAGAAACAAGAGGTTGGAATTGGCAGGTGAGCTGCTTGAACGAGAACTGAGAGTCCACATTAAACATGCTGAGAAGCGAATGGTGAAGGCTCTGCAGAGAGATCTTTATGGAGATCGTCAGCTGCATCCGATTGAACACTATCTGGATGCATCAATCATCACCAATGGTCTTTGTAGGGCGTTTACAACCGGAGCATGGACACATCCTTACAAGAGGATGGAAAGGATCTCTGGTGTAGTTGCAATGCTTAGGCGAACGAATCCATTGCAGGCTATATCTGATATGAGGAAAACACGTCAGCAGGTTCAATACACTGGGAAGGTTGGAGATGCCAGATACCCGTAAGTAATTTGAACTTATTTTGGTTCTTTTAATCTCATATTTTGACCACCCTAAAGGCTGTTACTTCCACCTTATTATATTGTTTGGTAAATTAGTGATGTCACTACACTGTTATGCGTGGATTATATTATATCTGAATCATGTCTTGTTGCTAGGCTGTTGATGATGCCAGCATCACAATTTTTCTTAAAAGTGTTCTCCTTTTCTCTATTACTTCTGTAAAATCTAGTTGCTGGATTCTTGGTGGGTGATTGATTAACAGCATGGTCCCTTCTAGGATAGTGTTTGTATATAGCTGGTGTCTCGATAATCTAAAAGGTTGATAATTTCTTGGGTGAAAAATGGTACATGAGATAGTGCAAACCAACTCTGAGAGTGGCTTCAGACTCGAGAACTTTTTCTAGTCTGGTGGTATTGGCTATTGGCTGAAGTTACTGTATCTCATGCAGTTCAGCTTTTTATCCATTTTGTTCTTTATTATTGATACTTCCATGTACTCTCTTCCTCCCCATGCTGATTAAAGAATTTGTGTGCATGCATGAGAAGTTGATAGCTTTATTTTATTTTTCAAATCATTCCAGATGTAATGTTATTACAAATATAAAGCTGTGTGGCTGAAAGTTAAAGTTGTGTTTCTAGTAGCATGAGCATTAAAAAGGTAGCTTGATATTTGTTTTCAAAAATTATTAACAAGTTGATGGATACACGGTGTAAATAATCTATAATTGTGATATTCATATACAATTTAATGAAGTGTCTTCTGCAACTTTTGTGACTTGCTCTTTAACATATGAATGTCGCTGGCACATTAGGCAAGCTCCTCTTTATTGCTGTGTTTTTTGTATGCCAAGTAATGGATACCTCTTCTACTACACTGACAATGCATGTGAAAATCTTCGCTACCAAATAAATATGGCTATTGATGTACACAAACACAAGGATGCATATAATTGGAATTTTTATTCCTTGTATTTTCTCTCCAAGATTAATTCGTTCACCTTGAACATTGATGAATTTGGTTGTTTTGGAAAAGGTAAATCTGATGCTTTCCTATACATCCGACATGGGCCAGATGATTTTAATGTTTCTAGCAACATTTTGTTTTTGTTTTTTCTGTTTTGTTTATTTATTTAATTTTTACAAGAATAGTCAGAATAAAGACTTGTGTTCTGTATTTGTTGCATCAGATTGTTGAAGTTATAACATTTATTTATGCTCTCTACACATATCTTAATTCTTGTGGAGGTCAAGTCATTTGGATGTTGGTTGAGAGAAGTCTGGCAACAATGGTAATCTTATGCTTACAATTGTTCTGGATGCAGACACCCATCACACTGGGGAAAGATTTGCTTTCTGTCTACCCCAGATGGTGAAAATTGTGGGCTTGTAAAAAATCTGGCCATCACAGGACTCGTCAGCACAAATGTTGAGGAACCTTTTCTTGACCAATTGCTTGATTGCGGGATGGAGAGACTGGTAGATGACACTTCAACTTTGCTTTCTGGAAAGTACAAAGTTTTGGTGGATGGGGATTGGGTTGGAGTATGTGAAGATTCTAGTTGGTTTGTTGCACAGTTAAGGGCTATGCGACGCAGGAAGGAAGTGCCACACCAGGTTCACACCTCTTTCTATTTACTGTCTAGAACTTTCATATTCAATTATATCTTGAATTCGGTTTGCTAGCTGTTCTGTGGCAGATGGATTGGATTGGATTGGAAAATCTTGGTTAAAAAAATGATTTGGGTGTAAAACTGTTAATATTACATTGTCTGTATAATTTGGTGCTTTCAAGGGAGGGATAGATTAGTAGGACTGTATTGTAAATGCATGAATGTTAAATTATACTTGCAAAATGTGCTTATGCTTTATGATGTACTTATGCTGCCTATATGAGTTGCTTTAGTACAGGCTACAACCTAAACTCAAAAGTTCATTTGACGAGATCTTAGATGTCCTACTTGTCTAGTTTATGTAATATTGTCACTACTATACTGAAAGTTATGAGTATCTCTCTATGATTGATTAGTGAAGATTCCATGCTCAGGAATTGTGTTACTTTCCCTTAAAAGTTATATGTGTTCACTTCTCTTGGGTTCTAAAGCAGACTGATTTGTTTTGCTGTTCATTGCTCTGTGTGTGTAGTATGATTGTCTTTGTGTTGTCTAAAGCTCTCGAGTATCATTTCTCTTGTAGGTTGAAATCAAAAGAGATGAGAAGCACAGAGAAGTGCGGATATTTTCTGATCCTGGAAGGATTTTACGTCCTCTTCTAGTTGTTGATAACTTAAGGAAGGTTAAAGCTCTGAAAGGGGGAAATTACAGCTTTCAAACTCTTCTGGATAATGGAATAATCGAACTTATTGGAACTGAAGAAGAAGAAGACTGCCGAACCGCTTGGGGAATTAAATACCTCTTGATGGAATCCGAGGGCAAGTTACCTGTCAAATACACGCACTGTGAACTTGACATGTCTTTTTTATTAGGTTTAAGCTGTGCAATTATCCCTTTCGCAAATCATGACCATGCAAGGAGGGTCCTCTACCAGTCTGAGAAGCACTCTCAACAGGCTATTGGGTTTTCCACAACAAACCCGAATATCAGAGTAGATACCAATACTCATCAGCTGTACTACCCTCAAAGGCCACTTTTCCGGACAATGCTTTCTGATTCTCTTGGAAAACCAGGATATCCTCTCGGTCATAATGGGATAGTGCCAAGGCCCGAGTACTTCAATGGCCAATGTGCTATTGTGGCAGTTAACGTTCACTTGGGGTACAATCAAGAGGATTCCTTGGTAATGAATCGGGCTTCATTAGAGCGTGGCATGTTTCGATCAGAACACATAAGAAGCTACAAAGCTGAGGTTGATAATAAGGAAGCATTAGGGAAGAAGCCCAAGTATGAGGACACTGTTAACTTCGGAAAGATGCAGAGCAAAATTGGACGTGTTGACAGCCTTGATGATGATGGTTTTCCATTCATTGGAGCAAATCTCCAGAGTGGTGATATTGTCATTGGCAAATGTGGTGAATCAGGGGTAGACCACAGTATAAAATTGAAGCACACTGAAAGGGGCATGGTTCAGAAAGTCGTGCTATCTGCTAATGATGATGGAAAAAACTTTGCTGTAGTATCTTTGAGACAGGTAATTTCACTTTATAGTTGTGATTGAATTTTGGTATGCATATATGTTCATGAAAGTGGTGTGCTTGATCCGTTCAGTGTTGTGCTCGATATGTTCAGTGTTCAGGTTTTACCATTTCTTTCTACAACAGTCGTTTACCATAAATATTTCAATTCCTGATTAACAATTGAATTCTTGACTGTTTGTTTCTTGCAGGTTCGAACACCATGTCTTGGTGACAAGTTTTCTAGCATGCATGGGCAGAAAGGTGTTTTGGGTTTTTTGGAATATCAAGAGAATTTCCCTTTCACAATTCAAGGGATTGTCCCCGACATTGTCATAAACCCTCATGCATTTCCTTCACGTCAGACTCCTGGTCAATTGCTGGAGGCTGCCTTGGGAAAGGGTATTGCATGTGGTGGCTCGCTACGATATGCCACCCCATTTTCCACTGTTTCTGTTGATGACATAACGGATCAGCTTCATAGGTAACAATGCCATAGCAAAGGCGTCTTTTTACATTGTGTCGTGCTTGTTGCAATGCCTATTGGCCTACAATTTCGTATGTTCTCTGCATATTTTCTGGAAAACTTTCTTTTTTGTTGTATTTTTTGACGTTTTGTCTGACTAAAAACAAAAGTCAATGGAAAATGTTTTTCGTGGTCAACGGAAAATTAGTTTATTTGGGTAGAAAATATTTCACTTTTAAAAGCTAGAAAATGTTTTCCAAATTAAACTCTTCCTGATGCCACCAGACTACCACCGTCACTTCACTGCTGCCAGCCTGCCACCTTCACCACCACCACGACCACAACAACCACTAACACCACAAATAATACAATCACCTGCACTTTAGTTCCAATGTTGCAACCAAACATAGGAAAATATTTCCGCTGAAATAGAGTGATAGTATCACTCACTTTGTCATATAAATATGGATATACTCCTTGATACTCATCATTATACTTGATGCATATCCATGGCAGGGCTGGATTTTCAAGATGGGGGAATGAGAGAGTGTACAACGGCCGAACAGGTGAGATGATTCACTCTCTTGTATTTATGGGCCCAACATGCTACCAGCGTCTGACCCATATGTCTGAAGACAAAGTGAAATTTCGCAACACTGGACCAGTGCATCCACTCACCAGACAGCCCGTGGCAGACAGGAAGCGCTTCGGAGGGATCAAATTTGGCGAGATGGAGCGTGACTGCCTTATAGCCCATGGTGCAGCAGCCAATCTCCACGAACGACTCTTCACGCTCAGTGACTCCTCCCAAATGCACATCTGCCGGAAATGCAAAAACATCGCGAATGTTATTCAGCGGCCCGTGCCTGGCAGCCGTAAGATTAGGGGACCCTATTGCCGGTTTTGCGAGTCTGTGGAAGAGATTGTCAGGGTGAATGTGCCCTACGGAGCGAAGTTGCTGTGTCAAGAGCTTTTCTCCATGGGCATATCTTTGAAGTTTGAGACTGAAGTCTTTTGAGTTATGGTTAGAACTCTGTTTATCTGTTAATGTTGGAGCAAAGACATACATCTATTTCTATTACCTATAATGAAAACGGCGAGGGTTATGTTTTATTTTCTCCTATCTGCGCTCCTTTTGTTATTAGAATTTGACCTTTCTTTTAGGTTTTTTTACTTTCTACCCCAAGGAAAGAAATGCCAAGGTTTATTATTGCCTTCACAGGTTTTGGCAACCGACATCACACCCCGCCCCATTCTCTCGTAGCCTTTTTCACAGTACACTTAAACTACACAATTCCAAAATAATCATATTTATTTGTCACATTTTATTTACCGTCATATGTATTTATAATAGATTGATAATTGATATGAACTATGTAACTCATTGAATCAATAAAATTTTATAACTACAAGTGGGTAAATAAAAGATGATATATAACTCATGCAACTAATGAAATTTTGTAATATGAGAGGGTAAATAAAACATGAACTATAACTATAGTCATTATATTATTATTTAAATATATTTTTATTTATCATCTTTTGTCTACCAAGTGTTTCCGTAGTTGATAATTGATATGGTTGATGTGATTCATTGAACCAATGAAATTTGTAACACATGAAATAGTAAACAAAACGTGATAAATAAATGTGATCATTATATCATTATTAAAAAAATAAATAAATTAATGCTATGGTTATCAGCTCATATGTCAATATATATTGATTTAATATTTTGCATTATCAAAATATGAAACATGGCATATGATGAAGGCGATCAACAGTAACAATTGATAGTGATAATGAAAATGATCAAATGATGATCGACATAAATAATTGATATCACTAAATCTAAATAAAAAAAATTAATGATGAATTTGTTCTTTGACAGAAAATTTTATTGTATATCTACATGTTTGATACAATTTATGATGATTTTTTTTATTTAATTTGACTTCTTTTGATGAAAGTTGAGTGTTTGTGGTATGTGTTACTTCTTTTACTTTGTGACATAGGAATATAAGATGTGCACTTACAAAATAACTTTGCGATTTTAGTATAAATGTTACGGATTATTTTGCGAGTAGAGTTAGGACTTGGGGTGATGTTTATTATAAAATGTTATAATACATAAAATATTTATTTTCATTGAGTTTAATAATTAAAATATCTATTATTTTGTCAATTTTACTTAAAAAATATAGATAAATGAATTAAATTTAAAAAAAATCAAAAATTCAAGGTTTGCAATAATTCAATAATAATAATAATTATTTTTTTTTAGGACAAAACTGTAAAAATTTATTCTTAATTAGGCTGTCATTGACTATATTTTGTTTGGTTTGTGAAAAACGAGTTGAAAGTGATTCAGACAGATTAACTGGTATGAGCCCAAAATTATTATTGTGATCCATAAAGTTTTGGGCCATGGTCCATCTTGGTATGTTTATTATTTTATATGTGAATATGTGATATGGAGGTGTAAGACATGTTTTAAGTTACTTGGGTTCCTTAATGGGAGGACCCAATAATTATTTTATTTAGGCCCAGTCCCCTCTCCTATCCTTATTAGGGTTTACATATATCTATATATATATATGTAGATCAAAGGGTTGTCAGTCCCATTGAAAAGACAACAAAAAGATTAGGAGAAGGAGGGGAAGAGTTGGTGCTAAGGTTTTCCAATTGTGAATGCCATATTCTTTCAAGGAAGTAAAACTCAAGACAATGATGGAATCAAACGGTATGTATCTAAATTTATATTTTAATAGTTAATTATATTCATAGTGTTTTGATTTCTAGTATATAGATCCTATAATCTTACATGTGGTATCAGAGCAAGCTTATACTAGAATCAAAATCATGGCAGATTATTCAGTAAAATTATTTTATATAATGATAAGGAATAAATTAATATTTCTTTTACTGAATGATGCTTTTGCATCTCAAAATCGTGCTTTAGTAATTTCTAGAAAACTTTTTCAATGTAACAAACACATACTGTTTGAGTATTGATAGTTTGCTTCCAATTGTGTTTTATAAAATACAAAATAGTAATTTGGATCTGGTAGTTTTATGACAATTGTAAAATATGGACGTGTGTATATTGAATCTATATTGATATATATATATCTATATATATATTTCAAATCTTACCTAATCAAATATTTGCAAAACATATGAAACATATTTGTTTTTATGACTTTTACATAAACATTAAGATTGTTTAAGAGTTCTATATCATGTATATCACTTTGGTGTAATTTTTGTAAATTCATATGCGAATTTTGGTTGGCCGTGAGATATTATTTTTAAGTAACTGTTTAGTAGTGATTCGTAATATGATATTATATATGCTTTTGATGGGTTACAGATTGCATTATTGTTAATAAATAAATAAAATTTTAAAGGTGGACAAATATTTATTTTTATAGTCCCATTTGGAAGTTTGTTGAATCAATATGGGTGATACTGCTGAAGTGGTTAACTTATTGAGATCTAAAGTGATTTACCAATAAGGATTTTGGGAAGCTCTTCTAATATTATATCAATTACCTACCCAAAAGGGATTAATTGAGTGTATTCATTTTAGAGGTAGTGTGAGCCGCTAGTAAGAGAAATTTTATTGTTTTTGAAAGAATTTATCTACCCAAAGGAGATAATTTCTTGATAAATCATTCTTGCTAGTTGACTTGTTTATAGGTGTTAGAATGTGTCTTATATATTTAGCCCAAATGTATTTATATGATGATACATTCTAAAACATCTGACAATGTTGTTAAAGTTTATTTGCTGCCCATTGTTGTGAGATTATAATTATTGCCCATGTACAATTAATTAAGATTATATTGAAGTTTAAAGATGTTGATTGTATTCTATATATTCAACCCAAATGTGTTTATGTAGTGATACATTCTGGCACATCTAAGAATATTGCTAAAGTTTATTCGCATCATATTCTTGTGAGATTATACTAATTGCCTATGTATAATTGAAAGTTGGAGTTGTGAACATGCTTTCTATATATTCAGTTTAAGAGTGATACATTTTAAATATTTGAGAATATTAATTGTGATTATGAGATTATTATTGTCCATATATAATTGAATGATATTATATTGAATTGAAAGTAATGAAGGGAGATATTTTTATGAAAATCAAATTTACTTCATTAAAGTTTTGATTATGAATCGGTTAAAAGATATTGAGTTAGCTTTAAGACTAACTGATTTAGATATTGACATACTCGAGAATGTGTCTTCTTAACCATTTATATTAAGATCTCAATATAGTGTGAAAGATTAAAATTATATTCAATGTTAACTATTTAAGAAAGTAGAGTTTTAAAATATCCATTAGGTGATTCTTATAAGAAAATCTAAATTATACTCTACAATGCTCTATATAATACCTTCGACTTTTATAAATCATTATCTCTCTTCAGTGTTTTATGTTTTCCTTTTCAAAATATTCTGCAAATCTCTTTATATATTATTAACTCAAGTAAGAAAAATTCTTTAGAATTTTTTGTGAGCTATGACGCTCTTCCCACTTTTGGAATCTCCTTATTTGTTTTTTAAACTATTTAAAAAAAAAAAAATGTTTGTGTTAATCAAAATTTTATTTTCTGGTCAAGTTATTTAAGTTAGAGTCTAGTACTGATCTTATTTTAAAGAATGTCATTTTTATATCATCCATGAGATACAATTTAATTTTAATGTCAACAAAATAAGCATTGTTATTATTTTTAATTTTGGTAATAAATAAAATAAAAAAAAAATAATAATTGAAATAGATTTTCATTTATCATAAGGTGTATGGGAGAAATTATTTTATTAATTTCATAAATGAGTATTGATGTTATGCATTTGTCTAATCTCATTTATGTTGAAAAACACACTGATAAAGTTTTTAAAATTATTAATTGAAGATGGATATTATAGTAAACATGATAATTTTGGTTAATGTGCATAACCTCTTTGTAATTTTTTTTATAAAATTGTGGAATCAATTTAAATATATCATGCTTGTAACTTCGGAAGAAAGTTGAGTACTTGAGCGTCGTAATTGGACTCTAATAAAATGATGAGGTGTATGTTAACATGTTTAAATTATACAAGTTTTTGTGATAAAATATTTTTAATTGCTATGTATACTTGTGTGTACTTTACATATGGTACTAAGTTAAAAACATTTTTAAAACACTTTTGAATTGTGAACTAATATAAAATTTAGTTAGAATAACTTTTGAGTTTGGGATTGTACAGAAGTAAAAATTTTGTTGTGCTTTTGAAACTAAAATGAGACTTTATTGCTATTTGTTGTTACTTTTGTAAGTTGCCAATAGTTCTATTATCTTGGTTATGACATAAGAATCTTTTAAGCTTTTAAAATGTGAAAATTTTAAATTGATGAACAGTTTAAAGCTCAAATATATAAATCTTTTTGTGTACTTGTGCCTATTATAATAAATTGGTCTGTTCATTCTCATATAGAGAAAGTGAGAGTGCAGATAGAACCTGAAGTGTCTATTCAATCTGTTGATATAACTTGAACATGCATAACATGTGCAACTCCTAGACATTCTCATACAGTTCAAGATCCTTGTGATCATATTATTTTTCTAAATGAGCAATATCAAGAAATTGAAGAGATGATTGTTACGTATGATGAAAATATTGACGATTTGTAATATGGTAAATGAATTGATATAAATTATTAATTGGATATGAGATCATATTATACTTTTTTAAAAATTTGAAATCTAATGAGTATTTTAAAGATAAATAAATAAATACAAAGCTATTGTAAGAGGTTGTGATTTGAAAAGAGTATTGTTCTTACCAATGTCATAAATATAGGTTATAGTGGTGTTGTGACTTTTTTTTTTTATCTATTGTTTCGCCAAACAAAATAAATTTGATTTGTAAGATAAACAAATTTATCTATGGTTTTAAACAAATTTCTGAGTAATGATATTTAAAGGTTCACCAAATATTATTACTTGGCTTTATGGATAATACTGTTAATTTATGCATATATCTCAAGATCAGTGGGAGCAATTTATTTTTCTTGATCCTTTATACCGATGGAGTTTTTCTTATTAGTAATAATTTCGAATTAATACTTGGTGTGAAGATATTGTTGTTAATTAAATTTTGATACAAAATATCTTGATAAAGTATTTTATGTGTTTGGCATTGAGATACTTGAAAAATAACTTAGAGGATTATTTGTCTCATCTCAAAGAGCATACCTAGATCACATTTTTACTGAATTTAATATGCAGAATTGAAAGTTTTACGTTGCTCTTTGTAATGATTGAGATTAATTAAGTAACATTCAGTATTCATAAAATGATTTTGAGAAAAAGTTAATGAGGAATGTCTTGTATGCTAGTGTTGTGAGAGTTTAATGAATTATGAAGTTTGAATTAAACTTGGTGCATATGCAATTAGTTTGTTAGACAATTATTATTTTAATTTAAGCCTTGACCATTGGGTTGAAAGACATAAAATATCATGATATTTATAGAGAATTAAAGATTATACGATTGTCTATAAAAGAATTAATCATGTTAATATTATTGGTTGTATAATGTCGACTTTGGAAGTTGCTCAGATGATATATAGTGTCTGTTACTGGTTACATTTTTTATGTTTGCATGAGATCTTGTTTCATGAAAGAGTTTCATAAAATCTCTTATAATTTTTCACTATACAAACATGTTTTAGAGTTCGACTTGAGTTATATAATTAAATAATTTTATTTCAGAGCTTGGAATTGTTAATTTCATCTTCAAACCTATAAAGATGTATTATGATATATGGTTTTAATTTTCTCTATGAAGAATAACAAAAACTCTGATGGTGTTAATACATAATTTTAAAGTACTTCAGAATTAGAGAGTTATTAAAGATGATATTCTTTATGAGCACATGTTATAGAATGCATACTAGTTGATCCTCTAAATATAGGGCTTAGGCCAAATTTTAGTTTGCTAAATATATTGAGTATATGGGTACGTTACAGTTTTTTATGTGCTTGGTTAAAGAAATTTTTTACCCATGAATATTATCTATGGTATATTTCAATTAATAAAGTATAATGTTTTTATTCACATTTTGTTTATAGTTATGTGTGTGTACACATAAATGGTAATTGTCATATATGTATACCTCTTATATGAGCTCTTACAGTTATATTTTAATTTTGAAATATAAAGATTAACACTTTGGTTTAGAAGTGTATATGGATCCATAAAGTATAATGCTTGGTTTAAAGCATGAAAGACCTCGGTTTAGAGGAATAAAGGCTTCTTTTGGAAGTGTAAAATGGAATAAAATTCCTTGCAGGGTCTTGTCAAGACCATACAGAGGACTGAATGTGGAATTAGCATGTTATATAATTTTTGGATCAATTATGCTGAAATTCCACACTACACTTTATCACATATAGGAATCTATGTTGGTGAGATATTAGTATTTGTAATTATAGAAGGTGTTATGTTGTTCAATAGCATAATTACCGCTATAGTTCGATATTAATATTTCTCATTGAATGAGATTCTGTGCTGAGATGTTTTTATTCTAAATCATGTTAATGTGGCCACTAAAGTTGTTTAACCCGAGAGTCATTTTATTAAATAAAATATTTTCTTAAAGTTGTAGTCAATGTTGCCTAAGTGGGAGAATGTAAGAATTTATTCTTAATTAGGCTATCATTGACTATATTTTGTTTGGTTTGTGAAAAACGGGTTGAAAGTGATTCAAACAGATTAATTGGTATGAGCCCAAAATTATTATTGTGATCCATAAAGTTTTGGGCCATGGTCTATCTTGGTATGTTTATTATTTTATATGTGGATATGTGATATGGAGGTGTAAGACATGTTTTAAGTTACTTGGGTTCCTTAATGGGAGGGCCCAGTAATTATTTTATTTAGGCCCAGTCCCCTCTCCTATCCTTATTAGGGTTTACATATATCTATATATATACATGTAGATCAAAGGGTTGCCAGCCCCATTGAAAAGACAACAAAAAGATTAGGAGAAGGAGGGGAAGAGTTGGTGCTAAGGTTTTCCAATTGTGAATGCCATATTCTTTCAAGGAAGTAAAACTCAAGACAATGATGGAATCAAACGGTATCCCGTTTGGGGACTTACCTTTTTAGCCAATTAGCCAAAAAGTTACTAAATTAGCCAAAAAGCCAATCACTCATACCAAAAAGTCAAAGATTCTCTTTTCTCTCTACTTTTTGCACATCTTTTCGTAATTAGCCAAAAAGTCATCCCAAACATACAAGTTTTTTTTACCTACCTTTTTAGCCAAATAGCTAAAAAGTTACTAAATTAGCCTGTTCCCAAACGAGGCCTTAGTTTATATTTTAGTAGTTAATTATATTCATAGTGTTTTGATTTCTAGTATATAGATCCTATAATCTTACAAAAACATCACCTAGCTATATATATTATATAACATTGCACTTAGTTACATCTTTTGCCAGTTTGTGAGCTGGTTGGACTACATCTCTTTCCATTTTCTCAATGGAAATGTAATCAAAACATTCACTATAATACTTATCAATAATAGGCTGAAGTTGCCAATCATTTGGTTTTCCATCAGTTTGCAACAACCTAAGCAAAACTTGACAATCAGTCTGCAAAATAAGATGCCTGATCCCATGATTCACTGCCCAACACAAAACCTTCAAGCTAGCTGCAGCCTCAGTTAGCAATGGAGAAGGGAATGGGGGCCCTGCAAATGCCATGTGAGCAACCTCTTGATTATGCTTATCAAAACAGACCCAGGCTAGTCCCGTTCGATCTTCTGCTGACTTCCAAGACCCGTCCACCACTAGTCTCCATTTACTTGAGTCCTTTCGAGTGGATGCCTTGTTTTGCAAAACATATTGGTTAGAAAACAAATTATGTTAATGACAAGTATGTTGATCTGTTGCATGTGGATTATTGTGCTATTTATGAATGACTGCCGCATATAATTCATTCGCCTCCTCAATTGTGTTTTCAGTGGTTTTGGCAGTATGCTTAAATTCAATACAATTCCTTTGCAGCCAAAATGTGCACAATATTGCCACGAATTGAATTACTATGTCTCTTTCCTTTACTTGCGTGCCTGGAAAGAACCTAGTCAATCAATATAATGCTCAACTCGCATGTCTGGAAAGAACCTAGTCAATCCCCTGTCTTTCCAGCTTCCAGCGATTTGAAACAACAAGAATCCATTGATCCTCAAATGGATTAATGCGGCTTCCATTCCCTACCACCCACTGAAGACTTGAGTTTAATAACCACTACAACATAAAAGAGTTTTAGAGATTAAATGTTTTAGTCTCTAAAAGTGAAAATTTTGTTGCAAAAAATATTTAGGGACCAATTTCTATCGTCGTAACAATAGTCACTAAAATGTCATCCCGAAAAGTCAAAAACATGGCTTTTAGCGACAAAATTTTGAAAATGTCAATAAATAGACTTTTAGGGACAAAATAATTTGTTCTCAAAATAGTTTATTTTTTGAAACAAAAAATTTGGTCCCAAAAGGATAATAATTCATCACTAATGTTCAATTTTCGTTACTAAAAATATAATAAAAACACTTTTAGCAACAAAAATATTTAGTCCTTAATAAATAATTTTTTGTCCATAAATTTTAGTCTCTAAAACCTTAATTTTTTTTGTAGTGAACTCCCGACCCCATTGAATGCTACACCAGCCCCATGAAGATGAACGAGATTGTTTGGTGGCTAGAAAAGATTGTCTCGGACAATATTTACTCATCAGAACTCTAGATAATAGTAAAGTGGGAAGAGACAGAATTCGTGAGGCCTGTTTTGCAAATAAAGCTTGGTTGAAACACAGAAGATCTCTAAACCGCAACTTGCCCCATTCTTTAGGAAAGCAAATAAATTTCCACTTTTTTCAGAATAACCCACAACCCTAGTTATATGCCCGAAGAAATTGTCGAAGGATAGCTGTAAATTTTTTAAAGAAATATGAGGGCATTTGAAAAACATACATTAAATATACAGAAATAGACTGTAGAATATGTTTAATCAAAATCCCTCGTCCTACAAAATTCAATAAATCACATTTCCACCCTTGCAGTTTGGATTGTACTTTGTTCAATATGGAATTAAAAATCTCCGATTTGGATCGCCCCAAAAACCCCAAATTGGCATCCAAACAAGGATACAAGCCAATCCCTATCTGACCCCGGAAAATTGAGACGGGTAAATAACTCAGATTTTTGAAAATTAATACGTAAGCCTGAATAAAAATAGAAGGCATTCAAAAACCAATGAAGACACCAAATCTCCTCCATCTTGTAATTTTGAAAAAATAAAACAATCGTCTGCAAATAGGAAATGTGATATTGGAGGAGACCTCTGACCAAGAGTTATACCACAACAAAGTCTAAGATTAGCTAAATGTTCAAAGCCCTCCGAGAAGACTTGCATTACCCATAAAAATAAATAGGGTGACAAAGGGTCGCCTTGTCTAATTCCCGCATGTGGTATAGAAAATTTTGATGAGGTGCCATTGATCAGGACCTTAAACTCCATAGTTGTAACACATTGGGAGACTAGCTGGATCTACTTAGGAGGAAAACACATTCTGGCCATGACCGCCTCAAGAAATTCCCATCTAACTCTATCATAGGCTTTACTCATATCTAATTTCAGACCAAAACAAGTCAACTGTCATATCTTCTTTTTCTTAATATGTTCGAGAAGCTCATGTGCTAATAGGATATTATCTGAGATTAGTCTACCCTTCATGAAGGCGCATTGATTATTATTGTGTGTGTTGATTTCTGACCACACTGCCAAACAGGTACCCAGCTAGAGAGCACCGGCAGAATAGATTCCGCCCGAACAACCTGTCACAGAAAGATAAGACTCCGGCGGTGGTTCGTCCACCTGAGGGCACTCCGACGATCAAGTCAATACTCAGTTATCTCTCAAAGATAGCAATTAGTGCTTAACTCACTAACCAGAATACGAGGGTGCCCTACTTTTATAGCCAACACTAACCTAACCTCCTGTAGAAGCCTAGCTTCACTTGGACTTAGGCTCAATGCCTATCTTGGACCCCCAGCCAGATAGAGATAAACTTCCTAAGAGCCTTATCTTTATCCAGACTAGGAGAGACTCTTGCCCCTTATCCGTTCATCTCGGATTCCGGTATCTCCGCAGATAACTTCGGCCTAGCCAAGATAACCTTGGCGCCATAACCAAGACATGTGGAACCTCGGCTGGCACTTTGGTGCCACCTTGACCACGTGTTGTCGTTCACAAAAATATGCCCTCACAACTGCTTCCTAGGTTCTATTACCTCGGTACCCTAAGGTGATGAAACCTACATCGTTTGTCCATATAGTACGTCGGCTAAGACTTACTCTATCTTTCATCACCAAGGTCATCACATGTCGGCTCCATATGACCAAGACTACAGTCTGCTTTATCAATGCCTAAGAACCAAGAACCTAGTTCTTCAAGTTCTTTAACCGAGATCGTCCTTTTAGCTGAGGTTCTTGCTCCATTAAATCAAGAACTCCAAGAGTTCTATCTGTGCATGAGCTGTCAAGCACGGTTTCTCAACCATTTTCACCATGCGTCTTTTTCTCATTGATCCGTACCTGACATGCGCCATCAGGTCGAGTCGCTTCTGCGCGTGCTGCTTGACAGGCACGTCGTCCAAGGCATATTCATTGTGATTTTGCCGCCTTTTCGTGTTTTAACAAAAACACTCTCTCTTTCCGTCTCTTCACTTTTGCCTTCCTCGTTTTCCCTCTGAGTTCAAGTTTTCTTTCTCTCTAAACAAGAAACCACCATTGTCGTTTTCTCAAAGCTTTCTGTAACTGTTTCCGTTCTTTCCTTCCGACGAGGCATTCACTGTTTTGCTCCACGCACCACCATCGTTTGACTTCGGCGTACCTCACACCGGCGTTATTTTCTTTGGTAAGTTACTGTTTCCGCTCTTTTCAGTTTTTGATTTACTTCAAACTTTGTTACGCTTGTATGTTGCCATTGTGAATCCATTCATGTTCTTGAATCTTCGTATGTGTTTTAAATTTCATCATATTTGTTTGCGATTTTGCTTATGTCCAATCTCTTTCTGGGTATATGTATACATATACTTCTGTCCAATCTCTTGTTATTTTGCCACTGTACTTGGCTTTGCACATCTGCACACACTTTGTACAATGTTCTTGTATTTGTATTGGTTTTCTTGAGTCTGAATCATTGTTCTTTTCTGTTTTTCATGCTTTATTTCCAGATTCTTGCCTTTGACTTTGTAGATTTAGGTTTGGGTTTGATCTTAGAACTCTGTTCCTTAGGAAAACCGAACCAAAAACTCCTTTAGATTCTAAGAAGCCTTTACTCCAGTGCTCTCTAAGGTTTAGCTGAAGTCCTCAAAGCCATACCAAACACTCTTTTCTGAAATTTTGCCTTAATCCTCATAAGCCGACACCATGGGTATGTTCAGATGGAGGGTAGAGTACTTTAGGATAGAGTTTTCCATCCCAGCTGATGTTCACCTTAGGCTGGTAGGGGAGGAGGACTCTATCATACCTGATGGGGACTCTATGCCTTTCCCCATAGTGGCCTTCATAGAGTGTGGGCTTAGGTTCCCTCTCAACATCCTTTTCCGCCAAGTCCTTCATTATTACAAACTTAACCCAATGGAGCTGGCCATTAACTTTTACAGAGTCATTAACGGTATAATTGCCCTAGCTAGTCGAAAGAACGCTAGGATAAAACTAGCCGATATCCAGTATTGTTACACCATGTGTGGCCTGAAATCCGAAAAATGCTACATCTATTACCTCAAGCCGAGATCCACTAAGTACAAACTCATAGCTGACCTCTCAGATTCCAACAAAGGTGTTGGAGATGATTATTTCATCGTCTCGGGCAACTAGGAGTTCCCACCTGATGACGACCTCCACCTCTGTCCTTTAAGCCGAACAGTATTCAAAGAGGGTAATGGTAAGAACCAAGTGTCACTCTACATGTTCTTAAGTCTTTATTACTTTATTTCTCTATATGTTCTAATGTCTGTTTTTTACTTGCAGTTCTTTCTCAGCCACCAAAAGACTTCCGCAAAACCTTTTACCCCAGCAAGGACTTCAAGAAGTTGTTGGGCTTGCTGGTTGACCAGCGGAAAGCCCCTCTGCTGCTCAACTACATTCCAATCTACAAATCGGCGCTACCTGATGTCCCCAAGAAAAGTAAGTCTTCCCCTTCTGCTACGGCTCCGCAAGCTAAATCATCATCAAGGCCAGACTAGGGATCAACCTTTGGTCTTGTGGAGCAACCATCAACATTTGCTCCACAATTGATTCCTCTAGCCCAGCGTCAACGCTGTCGCCGGGTTCTCATCCTTGCTCCTGCAGGTAGAACTCGTAGTCGAAAACACCAATCCTTTGAGGCGTCGGCTTACAATCCGACAAACCCACTAACTGCACTGCCAACAATCTGCTTTGGGACCAAGGTTACTGTTGCCGCCACCGCCAAAAAGATGGGTCATACGAAGATCATTCCAAATGACCTTTTAGCTGACATCCCTGGGGTGGTGTCAGTTCACTCCTTAAGCCCTTTCCAAGCGCAGCCAAAACCCAAGGTAAAGAGGGTTAAAAGGGCCAACGGCAAGCCCAGCGCCATTGAGGTGGAATCAGAGGATACAATACCTATTTTAAAATTGGCCAAAACAGAGAAGTCGGCCGAGAAGAGGCTAGCTGAAGTCGAGGAGTCAGACCAGCCCTAATCAAAGAAGCCGAGATCCAGCGGTTCTTCTGAGCCTTCTGGGTTTTGTGCCAACGCTCCCTGGAATCCACCCATTATGGTCCGAGACCGACCACTTTTTGCTGGGGATAGTGCCCTTGATAGCCTAGAGGTCGGTGTCGCCATATCCACCGTTGTTCTACTCTCAGCCGACATCAATAGGATGGCCAAGCTCTCAGAGTATGAGAACTAAGCAATGATGATGCAACATTGCGTCTTGGTAAGTCTTGTAATTTCTTATTTAACTTTTAGCTCTAGTTTTCATACTTTACTAACTTCTTTTGCAATCTTGCATGCTATCCAGCAGAGTCACTCCCTGGCGGTCAAGGCCAATGATTTCAAGAAAGAGCTGACCAAAAAGACCAAGGAGGCAGCCAAACTTCTCAACTCACTTAACAAAGCCAAGACTCGCATCCGAGGTCTATTGGATTAGGCCAAGACTGCTGAGCTTGCTTTAAAGACATCCGAGGACCACACCAAGGCGGCAGAAAATGTTGCCGAGGTTGTTTAGGCCGTGGCAAAGGAGGCCAAGGAAAAAGAGGTCCAGGCCCAAACCGAGCTTCAAACAGCTCTGGCCACTAAGGAGGCCGAGATCAAGGCGGCCGACGAAAAGGCCTATGCAGAGGGTGTGCCGATGTACGCGACGAGTACAAAAGGCAAGTGAAGTAGGCATGCAACAAGGGTTACACCCTTTGCTGGATAGCTGCTTTGAAGGAGTTGGCTATCCCCAAGGATTCACCACTGTATGACGCCAGCCGACTTGTTTTACCACTTTCTCCTACTCTAAGCCAATCCGAGGACAAGGCTGAGTCCGAGGAGGATACCGAGGCCGATAAGTCTGAGAAGGCTGAAGCTGCTGGGGCCAAGTCCCCAACTCTGAATGAGCAAGCCCTAAACTTGACTCAGGATGAGAAGGATGAGGTTCAAAAGACCACTTCTGAGGCCGAGGTTGAGACTGCAAACAAGATCGTAGATGACACACTGCGTGAGATCGACGCTGAGGTCTAAACTGAAAAATCTGCCTAGTTGTCTGCCGAGGCTGACACAACGCCAATTGCCAATGCAGGGCAGACTGTGGAAAATGCATGAACTTTGGTTTTTCCTCATTTTTGTACTTTTCCTTCTTACTTTTGGATAGCTGTAATATTTTGTTTGAACAATGTTAGCTTTATATTTGGCCGATGTGCCCCTTTTGTCTTTGTAGATGAACAAGTAATCTCCTATGCCAGGCCGAAATGCCTTTTTGTATCTGAACAAGTTTCTTTTTTGAATGCAAGTCTTATATTTTCTTCCAGGTGTTGAATGTATGCCTTCTTTTCTTCTATGTATGTTTACCATTCCATACTTAGAATAATTTTGCATGTCTTCAAAGTATACCTTTATATGTATAATCTCTTCAGAGTACAATACCTCGGACATAACCTCTTAATTGTTTATCTCGGCCTTAGCTTAACACTTGAAAACATTGTAAAAATATTTTCACAAGTGTTGTTTTAAACTTGCCACTTCACTTTTACTTATCAAGACTTCTGTCTTCTATACTTCCCAAGTTGGGCAACCTGGTCATCTCGGCAAGTACGTATGTACATCTTGCAATATTACCTCGGCTTAACTTTAACTTGTAAATTTTTCTGAAAATTTCAACAAGTGTTAAGCTAACTCTAGCTTGTAAATTTTTCTATAAAATTCCAACTCCTAAGCACTTTAAACTTTATTCATCATTCTCCAGCTCTTTGCCTCCTAATGTGAACTTAAGTTTCATTTATGTTCACATTAAGCATGTGCCTATGATCTTGTTGCCGAACTTAGATTCAAACAAAGACTAGCCGAGGTTCTCAGCCTTGGTTTCTCTGTTAATCTTACTGAAATGCACTTAGTTTCAATCTGAGTTTGATTCTGCCGACACGGCAAATCTAGGTTAATCAATTCAGTTTAACTCCACTATATGCAAGTATAATTTCAACTCTGCCATATAATGAGTCTAAGTTATTCGTCATGTTTCACTTAGAAATATCGCCAACTTAGTTCAACTCTATTATATGCAAGTATAATTTAACTTTGCCATATAATAAGTTTAAGTTATTCGTCATGTTTTACTTAGAAACATCGGCAACTTAGTTCAACTCTATTATATGCAAGTATAATTCAACTCTGTTAAATAATAAGTCTAAGTTATTCGTCATGTTTCACTTAGAAACATCGCCAACTTAATTCAACCTATTATATGCAAGTATAATTCAATTTTGTCATATAATAAGTCTAAGTTATTCGTCATGTTTCATTTAGAAGTATCGCCAACTTAGTTCAATTCTATTATATGCAAGTATAATTCAACTCTGCCATATAATAAGTCTAAGTTATTCGTCATGTTTCCCTTAGAAACATCGCCAACTTAGTTTAACTTTATTATATGCAAGTATAATTCAATCATACTATATAATAAGTCTAAGTTATTTGTCATGTTTCATTTAGAAACATCGCCAACTTAGTTCAACTCTATTATATGCAAGTATAATTCAACTTTTCCATATAATAAGTCTAAGTTATTCGTCATGTTTCACTTAGAAACATCGCCAACTTAGTTCAACTCTATTATATGCAAGTATAATTCAACTCTGCCATATAATAAGTCTAAGTTATTCGTCATGTTTCATTTAGAAACATCGCCAAAGGACTGGTTAGTCGTATTACACAAGTTTAAAATTAAAAATCAGGCTAAAATTTTATTATTACTTCGGCTAATAATAAAAAACTTTAAAAAACAAAAAATCTAATGATAGAAAAATTTCAAGTTGCAAATGTTCTAGGGTCTTGGCAATTCTTTGCCATCACTGTCCTCAAGCCGATATGCACCATTACTGGCAACCGAGATAATTCTATAAGGTCCCTCCCAATTTGGGCCAAGCTTGCCCTCTCTGGGATCCTTCTTGTTGACGACTACTTTCCTTAGCACGAGGTCCCCAACTTTGAATTCTTTTGGGTTAAACTTTTTGTTGTAAGCCCTAGCAAGTTGTTGCTGGTATGTCCCCAGCCAAATTACGGCTCTTTCCCTTCTTTCTTCCAATAGGTCCAGATCTCAGGCCAAGAATGCCTCATTAGTCCCATTCTCTACTCCCTGGGTTCTGATCCCTGGGATGCCGACTTCTAGTGGGATAACTGCTTCAGTGCCATAAGCCATGGCAAATGGGAATTCCTCAGTTGATCTTCTCGGCGTAGTCCGATATGCCTAGAGTACATTGGGCAATTCTTCCACCCACTTTCCTTTTGTTGCTTCCAGCTTCTTCTTAATCCCATCCAAGATAGTTTCGTTGGACGCTTCTGCCTGATCATTGCTTTGAGGGAAGCTTGGAGTGGAGTAGTAGTTTTTGATTTTGTACTTTGCACAGAAGCTCTTAATTAGTTTACTATCAAATTGTGTGCCATTGTCTGCTATTATTGCCCTTGGGATCCCAAACCTGGCGATGATGTTCTTCTATATAAAGTTCTTCACATCAATGTTCCAAATCTTGGTGAGGGGTTCAGCTTCTACCCACTTTGTGAAATAGTTAGTTGCTACCAGCATGAACTTCCTTTGTCCAGTCGCTTGAGGTAGTTGTCCAACAAGATCCATGCCCCACTGGGCAAATGGCCAGGGGCTGGACACTGGGTTTAAATCTGCTGTTGGTTGATGTATCAATGGTGCAAACCTCTAACACTTCTCACACTTTCTGACATAAGCTTCGGTATCTTTTTGCATGTAGGGCCACCAGTACCCCTGAGTAATGGCCCTATGAGCAAGTGACCTACCCCCAGCGTGGCTTCCACATACTCCTTCGTGTATTTCATACAAGAAGTCTTCAACTTGCGAAGGATGCACACATCTCAAAAGGGGACCAGTAAAAGACCTTCTGTAGAGATGTCCTTCTGCTGTCAGACTGAACCTCGCTGACTTCAGTCTGGTCTTATGTGCTTTTTGGTGATCATCTGGTAGTTTTCCCTCTCTAAGGAATACTACTATTGCATCCATCCAACTTGGTCCCATCTCTACACACATTGCTTCATACTCTGTGTTCAGTGGTTCCACACTTGGGCCTGACAAATAGTCAACCGTTATTGTCCTTGCCTCCCCTGATTTCATTGCACTAGCTAGGTTAGCCAAGGCATCGGCATGGCTGTTGTTATCTCGGTTAACTTGCTGTAGTCGGCAATCCTGAAATAAGGCTACCAGTCTGACAACCTCTTTTACATAGGTCATCATTCTTTCATCTCGGGTTGCGTATTCGCCTGTTGTCTGGTTGACAATAAGTTAGGAGTCACAGAAGACCACCACCTCGTCGGCTTCCATTGCTGTTGCCAACTTCAATCCTGCGATCAGTGCTTCATATTCTACTTCGTTGTTTGAGGCCTTAAACCTCAAACAAATAGATTGTTCCACCATTCGCCCATCTGCTGATACTAGCATTACTCCTGCCCTTGCTCCCTAATGATTTGAACTCCCATCAACAAACAGGCGGAAAGAGTCGCTGATGTAAATATCGTAGGGCCTGAGTTTTTCTCATTTCTTCTGTTCTGCTGTGGGGTTTTTCATCCCCAGCTGGGTTTTTTCTTGTTCACCTGGACACCCTAAACCGCGGCTTTTCGGAGCCCAATGTGGTGTGGCACCAGGTGTAAACTTGGCCAGAGCCTGGCATTTGATTGCTGTTCTGGGTCTGAACTCTAAATCGTATTAGCCCAATACCACTGCCCATCTGGCCACCTTGCCTGTCAGATCTCCTTGCTGTAGTAGGGACTTCAAGGGGTGTTCAATCAATCCACAATCTTGTGGGCTTGGAAATAGTGGTTCAACTTCTTGGAGGCCATTATCAAGGCCAGTGTCAATTTCTCCAAGGGTAAATACCTGGTATCTGCGCCTGCTAGGATTTTACTCACATAGTAAACCGTCCTCTGTTCTCCCTTCTCTTCTCTGATTACCACTACACTCACTACATGCATTGAAACCGCCAAGTATAAGAACAGCTCCTCTCCAGGTATTGGATTTGAGAGAACTGGAGCTGTGGTCAGGTATTTTTTTAAGTTGGCCAAGGCGACTTCGCACTCTTCTGTCCACAAAAAATCTGTGGTCTTCTTTACTGAACTAAAAAATGGTTTGCATTTGCCAGAACTTCTGCTTATAAATCTATTCAGGACTGCGGCCCTTCCAGTCAACATCTGCACTTGTTTTGCCAATGTTGGGCTTTTCAAGTCCAGGATGGCCTTGATTTGATCTGGGCTTGCCTCAATGCCCCTTCTGGTAACCAAGTATCCTAAGAATTTACCAGACCCAACTCCAAATGCGTATTTTGAAGCATTGAGTTGGAGCCGATATGTTTTTAGGATGTTGAAGATTGCCTTCAAGTCGGCTAGGTGATCCTCAGGTTCTTTGGTCTTCACGACCATGTCGTCGATGTATACTTCCACTGTTTTTCCAATTAGATGTCTGAAGATCTTGGTCACCAACCTCTGGTAGGTTGCTCCTGCATTTTTCAACTCGAAAGGCATCACTCTGTAGCAATACAGCCCTTTTGGGGTGATGAATGCAGTCTTCTCTTCATCAGGGCGTACATTGATATCTAATGGTACCCCCTATAAGCGTCTACGAAGCTCATCCTTCCATGTCCTGAAGTGGCATCCACCAGTTGATCGATTTTGGGGAGTGGAAAACTGTCTTTGGGACAAGCCTTATTTAGGCTAGTGAAGTCCACGCAGACCCTCTACTTCCCATTTTTCTTTTTCACAACAACTGTGTTTGATAACCAAGTTGGGTAGTTTAACTCTCGAATGGCTTTGGCCTCCAGTAGTTTTCCCACCTTCTCTTCTACTGCTTCGAAATGCACCAATGTTGGCCTCCTTGCTCGTTGGATGACAGGTTTAGCCGACCTGTCCACATTCAGTCTATGGTAAGTGACCTTGGGGTCAATGTTAGGCATCTCGTATGGTGTCGAGGCAAATACCTCAATGTTTGCTCGCAAGAAGGCTTGTAACTCTCTTTCCTCCTCATCGGCCAATCTTAAGTCGAGAAAGAAGAAACACTCTTCGTCCCCTTGTTGGACTAGAATCTTCTTCAGGGCTTCCTCACTCTTCTCGGCTGGTTCTTTGCCGACGTCATCCAGGACCTCCATGTCCTCATCTTCAATCTCGACTGTGTTTGCTTCTCGTATGTTGGAGGTGGATTTCATTGCTACCATGGAGCAATTCTTTGCCTGCACCTGATCCTCTCTGACCTCCTCAATTCCATGTTCTGTTGGGAACTGCAACAGCTGGTGCAGTGTTGAGGGAACAACCCTCATTGCATGCAGCCATGGACTTCCCAAATAACATTGTAAGGGGAGGGGGTGTCAATTATTGTGAACTCTGTGCTTACCTTCTTGGTGCTTGCCTGCACCTCCAAACTTATTGCTCCCAGGGGCCACGTTGGCGTTTCATTGAACCCGACCATTGGACTGTTGGACTGCTCCAGAATATCTTGGTGACGGCTGAGCTCCTTGTAACATCTGACATACATGATGTCACAAGAGCTGCCTTGGTCAACCAGAATGTGCTTTACTTGGCACTCTCCAACCTTGAGGGATATTACCAGAGTATCGTTGTGTGGATGCTGCACTATGTCTAGGTTGGCTTCAGTAAAGGACACCATTGGTCCTTGGCACTCGTCTGCCCTAGGCCTTTTTTGCCGGACCTGACACACATGCTGTAAGTGTTTCACCCTTTGAGTCTCCCCATGTACCTCATTCTCATTGACCTTCGACTGAATCACATTGATCACTTGAGGTCCGTCTACTTGCGGTTGTGGTGCTGGTGGAGGTGGTGCTGCTGGTGCCTGGGGCAGCCTTACTTGCTCTTCTCTTGTCTTGGCCTCATCTACTGGGTCCCTTAAATGATCTTGTCTTACCAGATCTTCTAAATGTGCCTTTAGGGCTTTGCACTCCTGAGTCAGATGCCCATCCTCATTGTGGTAAGCACAACGCTTCCCCAGACTTCTTCTCATAAATTTGTCAGGAATTTTCTCTGGTGCTCTATAGTAAGGCTAATTCCTGATTCTTTCCAAGACTTTGTAAACCGGGATTCGAAACACTGTGGTGACTGCCTGTGCAACCCTCAGTCCCGTTTCTTGTCTGTTAAAGTTTGTATTACCTCAGCCTTGCTTCGGCGAGCCGTTCCTCTTCTCTTGCTTTGACGCATTTGTCCCTGGCGTGTCTTCCTCTGCTCTCGCATATTTTTCGATTCTGGCCATGAGTTTCTCTATACTTTTTAGCAGTGTCTTTGCCAATGATTTTCGAAGCAGCCAGTCATTGTTCAGGCCATTTTTAAAAGACACGACCGCCACCTCTTGGTTGCATCCTGGTATTTAGTTAAACACCTCATAATACCTCTTGGCATAAGCCCTGAGGCTTTCATCCTCACTAATTCTCAAAGCCATCAGGGAGTCTACCCTTAATGGCTGTAGTTTGTTTGTAACAAACCTAGCCACAAACATTTCGGCCAGGCCTTTCTAGCTTTTCACAGTTCCTTTCAGCAACTTGTGAAACCAATCTGATGCGATTTTCCCAAAGGATGAGGGGAACACCTTGCAAAGTAACGGCTCGTTCCCGGTGTACAGTGCCATTGAGTTCAAGTATAAGCCGACATGGAAGTTGGGATCAGACTTACCGTCATATATCTGGAATCTCGGCATGTGGAACCTTTTCAGGCCCTCAAACTTGTCAAATTCTACCGAAAACGGCGTTCTCGGCTTGACCGGATATGTTACCTCGGCATTTTGTTACTTCCTTTAGAGGTAATCCCTCAAATCATCTTTGGTCCGTCCAGGAGCTCAGTTGTTAATGGATTTCAGCCTTTTTGGTGCCCTACTCCCGGTGTCATTATGAGTCCTCTTTGACCTCCCTCCATTAGTTGTGTCGAAACAAAGCTCCTTCCCTTGAACATGCCGATGTTCTTTGGTGTAGGATTCTTTGGCACGATGTGTCTTCTGAGACTCTCCTCTCATCGATTCTCCTCGCCCGACCTCCCGTGAAGGCCGATGTGAATGCTCCCTTCCCCTGTCATGTTGAGGGACTGTAGGGATTGCTTTCCGCCCCCATTTCTGGGCATCATTCTTGGCCGCTGGAATCGGCGTGTCCTCCAATGGGAATGGTGGCTGCATTACGTTGTTCTCCATCATGAAATTGACAACCGATTGCAGGTCTGCCAATTTGCTATCTTCTTCATCTCACCGTCCTTCCTTAGGCATCTATTTTTCCATACCTGGAGGTCGCTTTCGTTGTAATACCCGCCCTGACATGCTTTCTTTGGTATGTCTCCCTCTTGGCCGGTGTCTTTTTCTCCGGGATTCTTATCCCGAGGTTCCTCGTTGCAGTTGTCATCCTCTACGTTAGGATCGGCGTTTTTACCACTCCCACTAGGGATGTCATCCTCAATTCTTTCTTTTTGCTCGTTGTTGGCCATCTATTATTCTACGTTTCCCACAGACGGCGCCAAATTGTGTGTGCGAATTTCTGACCACATTGCCAAACAGGTACCCAGCTGGAGAGCACCGGTAGAATAGATCTCGCCCGAACAACCTGTCACAGAAAGATAAGACTCCGGCGGTGGTTCGTCCACCCGAAGGCACTCCGACGATCAAGTCAATACTCAGTTATCTCTCAAAGATAACAATTAGTGCTTAATTCATTAGCCAGAATACAAAAGTGTACCTTAGACTCACGAGAGTGCCTTACTTTTATAGCCAGCACTAACCTAACCCTTGTGGAAGCCTAGCTTCACTTGGACTTAGGCTTAATGCCTATCCTGGACCCCCAACCAGATAGAGATAAACTCCTTAAGAGCCTTATCTTTATCCAGACTGAGGTCCTCTCCCATTCTAGGACTCTTGTCCTTTATCCGTTCATCTCGGATTCCGATCTCTTCGCAGATAACCTTGGCCTAGTCGAGATAACCTCGGCGCCATAACCAAGACACGTGGAATCTCGGCTGGCACTTCGGTGCCATCTTGACCATGTGTTGTCATTCACAAAAATATGCTCCCACCACTACAAGAAAATACGCTTTTGGCGACTAAATTTTTAGTCGCCAAAAGTCTCTTTTTAGTCGCCAAATGTCGAATTTTAAGTTTTTCCGACTAAAAATTTTGGTCGCCGGTGTTGTCGCCTATACTTCGTCGCGCATACCTTTGGCGACTAAAAAACTGTTGGTCGCCAATAGATAGGGCTTCAGCGACTAAACTTTTAGTCGCCATTGCTCAATTCCATTTTTGGAAATTATACCTTTGGCGACTAAACTTTTAGTCGCCAATAGTTAAAATTTTTTTTTATTATTTATACCTTTGCCGACCAATAACTTTAGTCGCCAAAAGTATATGAAAAAAAAAAAAAATTTTCAACCTGTTTGCTCCCAGCTGGTTTCGAACACGCGACGTTCCACTACCACAGGCCAAACCTTTTGCACAACACTCCCTCCACTATGCCAGCACATCATCACATGAACATATATGCAATATATATTATTTATATAGTATATTGACCGCAATTAATACAAAATAATATTTATAAATATAATTTTTTTAATTCAATATAATTTATGTCAAAAATAATTTATTTACTAAAAAAAAAATTAGGCGACTTTTGGCGACTAAAACCATTATTTAGTCGCTAATTGTATTATTTTGGGCTACTAATTATTTATTTGTCGCAAAAAAAAAAGTTCTCAATTAAAAATCAGCGCTTTTGGCTACTAAACAGATATTTCGTCGCCAAAACCCTTACTTTGGGCGACTAAAATGGAGTTTGGTCGGCAAAACCCCCACTTTCAGCGACTAAATTGTTGTTAGTCGCCAAAACTGCTATAATCAGCGACTAAAGCTGTTTTTAGTCGCCAAAACCATACCTTTTCGCTACTAAATGATTTTAGTCGCTAAAAACCGTGACATTTGGCTACTAAACAAACTTTAGTCGCTGAAAACCCTATATTAGGCGACCAAAGTTCCTTTTAGTCGCTAAAAATCACACCTTCGGCGACTAAACTCTTTCAGTCGCTGAAAACCTGCTTTTCGGCGACAAATTCAATTTTAGTCGCCATTTCATGCACTTTCAGCGACGAAATTTCATTTTTTGGTCGCCAAAAGTGTTTTTTGTTGTAGTGCACAATTACGATTGAAATTGATAATGAAAATCATGAGTCAACGATGGGCAATTTTCACGTCATCATTCTATCTTAGAAATTGCCAAAAAAAAAAACCTAAATAAATAAAATTGTGATAAACACAATTGATATTAATATTTAAGGAGATTGATAATGTTGATAAGATGGTAAATATGGCTTGTAATGTTATACATGTACAATGCTTTTGATGGTTGTTATAAAGTTTCTGTTTATTAATAGTATCTTATAATGTAAAATAACCTTATTAATGTCAAAGTCGATGATGGAGGCAACTAACAATAGCATTGGAAGAGAGATATATATAGTGATTACCGATTATCGAAATGATAACGAAAATCACAAATGATGTGAGTAATCGCCAATGATAATTGAGATCACTCATCTCACTATGCAAATTGAAAAAAATAAAATAACTCACGATAAAACAGGTGACTTGGTTTATCACGAAACTATTATTGTCCAACAATCAAATACAAAAAAATGCAATAGAGATGCATTTTCTTATTTATAAATCCTTCATTGATTTTTATTTTAGTGTGTAATTTCATGAAATATCCCACGTGTGGTGTGGGCACCCGGCTAGTATTTATGTACTTATATCAACTTATCTAGCTGTATTGCAGCTATGTATTACGCCAGGAAATGTGTGTTTGTTTGGACGGGTTGGATAAGGGTAGATTGTAATTTATTAGACTGTTAGTCTTGTGATATATTGTTCCCAGACTATTTGGTTGGATTAGATTTATATCTTTTGTTTGTTTAGTCATGAGATTAGATGTTTGGATTGGACTATTTTTAGTGAATCCAATGTTGGGTTAGACGGACTGAATAATAATAAATGTTCAAAAGACTATTTTATCCTTGTAATTTATAATTTTTATTTAATATATAATTTTAAATTTGTAATCTATAATTTATAATTTATAATTTAACAACACTAAAAAAATTTAATTTATAAGGCCATAATTTTTAATTTATTATTTTCAATTAAATTAAATTTATAATTTATAATTTATATTTTTTATTTAATATATAATTTTAAATTAACGACAATAAAAAATAATTTTATTTAATATATAAATTAAATTTTCAACAACACTAAAAAAATTTAATTTATAAGGCCATAATTTATAATTTATTATTTTTAAATAAATTTAATTTATAATTTTTATTTTTTATTTAATATTTTAAATTAACAACACTAAAAAAATAATTTTATTTAATATGCAAATTTAATTTTTTAACAACACTAAAAAAATTTAATTTATAAGGCCATAATTTTTAATTTATTATTTTTAATTAAATTAAATTTATAATTTATAATTTAAATTTTTTATGTAATATATAATTTTAAATTAACAACACTAAAAAAATAATTTATAAATGTTCACAAGACTATCTTACCATTTTCTAATTGTTTGCTAAGTCATAGCATAGGTAAAATAGACATTTCAGAGCCTAATCCCATGAAAATAATCCTATCCCCCCATGGGATAGGATAGTTCCACAAACATGAGATTAATAGTCCGGAGCAAAAAAATTGAAACAAACAATGGACTATTAGTCCGGTGAGACTAATAGTCCAATCCTACACCCTAATCCTTCAAAACAAACACACCCGAAGGGTGAACCAGTCTTTTGTTCTTGTGTTTCAATGATTTTTTCAGTTTTTACATTGTAGTTCTGAGGCAGGTAACGCCAAGGTGGCTCAAAATGGTGCATATTACAAACTTATTTTGGGATTTTTTTTTCATGTATAAAGAACTTATACTAGAAACTTGTTTTGGGTGCCCAAAAAGTTAGAATTAGCCTCGTGTATAATATTATTACAAAATACATAACTTTATTTTTGAACAAAAAAAATTAACTCTACCAAAACCATTTATCACAAAAATATATAATTGTTTGCACCATAAATATTTTCCTGTCGATTATGGCCTATCGATTGTGATTAAACTTAATCTTATCGATTGTGGCTTATCGATTGTGGCCAAATATAATTTTATTGATTGTGGCCTATCAATCGTGACCTATAGATCATACCTAAATTTGATCTCATTAATTGTGGTCTATCAATTTAAATTATAAATCATCTTTAAAGGCCTATTATGGCCACATTATTATTATTATTATTATTATGCGCAGTAGACATGGAAAGCACCAAGTGGTTAAAGGAAGTTGTGAACATGTGGCAGTTCGTAGCATTTTATAAGGGATGTGACATCAACTTCAACTTCCATCTCGATTTGTGGCAATGTACATGAGCGGCAGAAAACTGCCTTGGGCAGTTTTATAAGCCGTGGGACAAGCCATTTTATAGGCCAAGGGAGATCAAACAGAGGATCATCACCAAAACAATAACAGCTAGCTTGTATTTAGGACTTTAGGACTAGTTTTCTCTCAGTTTAGGGGTAGTTTAGTCAGTAACTTGTATATTGGTAATTTAGTGAACTTTGATAGTTTCATTTTGATATCTTTGTTTACTTTGTTTATTTCATTTTTCTTGTTGATTGTAATTTGTTCTAAAGAAGTTCTTGTACTTTTAAGATAATTTGAATCAAATACACAGTCACTTGATTGGTTTGTTCAATTGTTTGCTTAAATTATTGTTCAAATCCCGTCGATAGGGAGTGGGCATAATTTTTACTAACAATAATATAGATAATAAAAATACATAAGCCCCTGGGGTGGGTTCAGTGAATAGGGTTTGGCACTAAAACGCTTTCAACCCGTGTTCAAGTCTCCATTGTCTCTCAGTGTGGTGCCCTTGCATTTCCCTGTTCTTGCTCATTGGTCCTAACGCTGTGGGAGCCTTGCCGGGGCTGGGGTTTGGCTAAGCCTAAGCCACCCCTTTTTTTGTTTACCAGAAAAAAAAAAAAAAAAAAACATAATAGAGTGTATATAATACATACATTTTGAGAGGTGTGTAGCATAACATTTCTTATATAAATTTCACATATAAAAATACGGTTTCTAAATCATATTCCATTCCAACCAAAATCCAAACACTCATTGACAGCACTCATAAACAAAGCACACAACCTCAAAATAATACACAACTTTATCCAGGCATGCCATGAGCCATGCAACTGTTATGCATTGCCATTGTCACCAGAAATCTACCCTTTGCAATCCATCTTCTCCCCTTTGCTTCCCACAGGATCCGACGGCTGAAATCCACCGGTTGGGTGAATTTTCTTACTCTTTTCACGTTTACAGCTGCCGATAATTACACCGCCACGCTCTCCCACGCTTCGTGCTCTTTCCTCTTCCAACCTCTTTACTTTCTTCATATACTGGTTTCTCTGCACGTAGGTATCGGCAAAACTAGCTCCAATGGACCACATGACTGATGAAAAGCTTGAAGAAAAAAAATTGGAGGCTTAAATCTCAAATGTGTGTGTATGGTGTGAGATTGGAGAAATTTAGAGTGGGGATTTATAGGGGGGTGGGGGTGGAACAATGTTTGCCTTTGTGAGCAAGCAATCACTAGAGTTTTGAGTCCAATTGGCTTATGATTTTAGGGGTACATACCTTGTTCATTTAACATGGATGAAAAGGTGGAGGCCGGGGAATGGACAAGAATGGTATATGAAAAATTTAGTTTACAATAAATTTTTGAATTATTCAAATAAAATTATTTAAAACATTTAAAATTCATTACTTATTTTATAATTTTGTATATATGTAAATTAATATTGTGTAAATTTATTAAGATATTGGGCAAATCCCATTAGATTGGTTAAAATAATTTAACAATGTCATTGCACTGTAAAAACAAATTCAACTGGCCAACAAGCTTTTTACAATGACCGAAATAAAAAATTATTGACTAAAAAACTTAAATATATACCCTCCAAGTAGTCATATTTTAAAAACAAAATTATAAAATTCAAACTCAGAGTTAATTTTTATTAGTTTAATAAAAATAAACATTGTTAATATGTGTCTTTAAAGCATATGTTAAAAGAGATAAATTATATATTTTTTATTATACTTTCATTCAATTAATATGTACTTTTAAAACACACATTAATAAAATCTATTAAAACTACTACCAACTATTGCTTACTGGGCCACACCTTGTCTTGAGTTATGTTTGGCCTAGGATCAATTTTAAAACACACATTAATAAAAGAATTGTGATACAGACCCCCAGTGGGGGTCGCACCCCCAGTGAGGTGGCGAGCCCCCACTGGTCGAAACTCAAAAAAAAAATAAAAATAAATAAAACAGTTTTTTTTTTGTCCAATCAGGACGCGCCACCTCACTGGGGGTCGACCCCCAGTGAGGGTCCGAAGCAATTTTCTAAACCTATTAAAACCACTACCAACTATTGCTTACTGGGCCACACCTTGTCTTGAGTTATGTTTGGCCTAGGATCAATTCTATTTTATGTGGGGTGAATTATACTGACAGTCCTTATAATTTAGAACTTGTGTTACTTTGATTCTTGACTTTTTAATTGTGATATATTTGACCTTAAATTTTGAATCTTATTCCAAATAAGGACAATTGAAGATATTATTACTCAATTTCAAGAGCAAAGTCGTCAATTTGACAAAATATAAACTAATTTGATAAAAATAAATGTCAAAAATATTTTTAAAAATTTTAAAAATTAATTCTACCCATCAAAGACAAAATTATATAAAATTGATAATTTTTTTATACATTATTTATTTATTTTACCAAATTAATTTTTATTATGTGTTTAGATGATGATCATGAAAGGATGGTTGTCAGACTTTTAATGTGTAATCGATATATTTAATATATGAAATGTTTTTAGTTTTGAATTTTTTGATTTAATGGATTGATTTAATAGTGATATCAAAGTTGTCGCTATATTTGACTTTTGAAAAAATAGAAACTAATTTAATGAAAATAAAAACAACCACTCATCATTATCCAAAAATATAATAAAAATTAATTTGATAAAAAATAAATAAATAAATGTGTAAAAGATTTATCAATTTTACATAATTTTATCATTAGTGGGTAGAAATAATTTTTAAAAATTTTAAAATATTTTTTGACATTTATTTTTGTCAAATTAGTTTATATTTTATAAAATTAGTGACTTTGTCCTTGAAATTAAGTAATGGTATATTCAATTGTCCTTATTTAGAACAAAATTCAAAATTTAAAATTAAATATGATACAATTAAAAAATTAAAAATTAAAATAATACAAACTCCAAACTATAGGAATGTGCAAGTATAATTTGCCCTTTTTATGCGGGAAGGATTATGTTTTTGTTGGGGGTCAAAAAATTTGCAGGGGCCAAACATGTAGAGCAGCTGTATATTACTACATTACATACGAATAAACATGAGATTTCCAAAATCCTGGGTGGAGGTACAATTAAAAATGGTTATGTTGCAAGGTGGCTTATCTTGTTGGAGTTTTTTTATAAAAATATTCTATAAAAAAAAAAATGGAAAAATGATTCACTTTTCAAATTTTTTAAGAAACTAATTTGTTTTTTAAAATCGAATTTTTAAAATGTAATTTTAAATTGAAATTATGTTTTCAATATGTAATTTTATTTTGAAATCGCAGGTTGAAAATGTAATTTATAATGACATGGACTTCATTAAGATATGTGATTTCAAGGTAAAATTATATGTTAAAAATGTAATTTTAATTGCAAAATCCCATTTTCAAAATGCGATTTTAAAAAACAAGTTAGTTTTTTTAAATAGTTTGAAAAGTAGGTCAATTCTCTAAATTTTTTTTTTTAAAGAATATTTAAAAAAAAAAAATTTCTATCTTGTTGGGCTTAATGCGAGGCACTTATCAAATTAATATTATTAAAAATTACCACCCAGTAATATTATTAAAAGTTATTATAGATTCATGAAAAAATTTATAATTTTAATTTGAGGCACTTTTCAATCAGTCATATTAATTAGATTTATTTATTTACAAGTTCTGAATGATAAATTTATTCATAAAAATAAAAAACTGATAAATTTATCATAAATTTATGAATAGGATTTAACGAGTAATAAATCTAAAAAATAAGATCTATTGGTAATAAATCTTCAAAATAAAACTTATTAATAATTTGTCCTTTTAATTATTATTATGTACAAAATTTATTACCTTATATGTAAATTTTTTTTTTTCTCCAAAATCTACACTGCATTGCAAATTTTTCAAAAAGAGAAGAAACAGTGCCAGATCAGCTATGGTATTGACAACGAATGGATGATGCATAGTTGGACATTAATTGCATAGTTGGATATTAATGGCCTTATCTCTCAGCCTTCACCAAGAGAAAAAATTATTGGCTGGTGATAGGTATCATGTGACCATATTTTTAGTCAGTCATAAATTTTTATATCTTCTTATATTTCTTAATTATTTAATATAAAATCGTAAATTTTATTTTTTTTATTAATCAGAATACATGTGGAGTATCACATAACAGTGTTTCAGGACCAACTAATAACTTCTTTAACCGGAGAGAGGAAAAAATATGGTCTCCGGTAGTCTTGAATATTATTTTATAGAATAAGTATATTAATTTGTTTAAAATATGAATTATTAATTGCAATTTTAGAAATTATATTTCGCTTCTTTAAATTTTTAATCGCATAGTAAATGATCTATTTTATTACTAAATTATCGAGTTAATTAATAATTTTTAATGTTATCAAAAATATATTTCAATTAATAATTCAACTAATTTTATAATTGTATAAAAGAGTAGTTAAGAATTTATTTTTTCTGTTTATTCTATTAAATAAAAAATTCTAATAATAGGGTATTGTAATTTTTAAAACTATAAAGAACAATTCGTATTTTAAATAAATCTTACAAGATATATTTATAATTTATCCTAGATACTTTTTTTATTGTCTGTTATTAAAAAAAAATAACATAAAATGATGGATCTTTTGGTTTAAATTAATATAAAATTAAGAGCTGGTTTGACATGTTTTAAAAAAATCAAAAAGTTATTAAAAAAATAAAAAAATTATCACTATTCACAAAAAAAATATAAAAAAAATCAAATTTTTCGAAAAAAAGTACAAGCCAACTTTTTGGCTTAAGTGATGTTTTGGTCTGAAGTGATGGTACGAACTTGTCTAGCGGGTGCACACAAAATTTATACAAGACTGTGCTAAAGCCCATGGGGTCTATCATGGGTCCCGTTTTGATAATCTAAACCGTTAATGTGTAGAACTTGTCGAGTACTATATGTCTGTAAAAAATCACTTTGATAAGATATCGATAACTAAATGATCAAATCAGTTTTGTATAAAAAAATAAATGGTACACAAATTAATGGTTGACAAAAAATTAATCGGATCAGATAGCTATCGATATCCGATCAACGTGATTTTTTACAAACATATAGTACTCGACGAGTTTTATACATTCAACGGTTCCGATTATCAAAACGGGACCCGTAGTGGTCCCCCACGGGCTAAACAACACCGTCCAGTTCGAATAGCACCGTAGGCAAGCTGCTCATATACATCTTGCTGCCCACTGTACTGGCTTAATGGTACCATCACTGTCAGTACGCATTTATATATTTAGGGATAATATGATAATTTTACTATTTTATACAATATTTTAATACACATATTTTCATAAAAAAGTTAAAAAATTATCCTAAACAATCATTTTTTTTCCTCTACTGTTTTATTCAAAAAGTCAAAAATATATTTATTTAAAACATCCCAAACAATCCCTAAATTTAAACACTACATGTATCTGTTCAAGGAGCACTAAATAATTTTTCCTTCAAGATTATTAAGTGCTTATCCATCACGTGGCAAGGCCTGGTTTGAGAACTTTAAAAAAAGTCAAAAAATTAAAAAGTTATTAAAAAAGTTAAAAAGTTATCATTATTCATTAAAAAAAATTAATATACATAATATTAAAATATAAATCAACTTCACGCTATTCTAAGTACTGACGTCAAAGCAAACGCAGTGAAAGGAAAAAAAAAAAAAAATTACATGTATATATTCACTAAGTTGGATGGTAAAGTTGGGCCCGTAGGGGCCCACCATAGGTTCCGTTTTGATAATCTAAACCGTTATGTAGAACTCGTCTAATACTATATGCCTGTAAAAAATCACGTCTATCGGATATCGCTAACTACATGATCAAATCAGTTTTGTATAAAAAATGGATGGTGTTATAGTTAACAGTTGACAAAAAAAATTAACACGATCACATAGCTATCGATATTCAATCAACGTGATTTTTTTACAAGTATATAGTACTCGACGAGTTCTACACATTGCACGGTTCCGATTAGAAAAACAGGACTCGTTGTGGGCCCCCGCGGGCCGAACAACATCGTCCAATCAAAGCCTGAAAAGGAGGCAATCTTTTCCCATCTCCTACCCAGTTGACTGCATTGCCCAACCCATACGGCCTACTTCACTATCTTCCTCTACACACTTATTTATACAATTTTTAATACACATTTTTTTATAAAAAGTCAAAAAATTAATCCAAATATTCATATTTTTTTCCTCAACTGTTTAGTCCAAAAAGACAAAAAGTGTACTTATTTAGAACACCCCAAACAACCCCTTTGATGTTAGAACATTATTTACGATTTGAAAGATGGATCGAGATTCTCTGCTATAATCCATCTTGTAATAATCCTTGGAATACTAGTTTAAGAGGTATTGAAGTATGGTTTAAAGATTATTTATAATTAATTAGATAGTCAAGTCACCGTAAGACAATTTTTTACAATTGAATTATAAGAATTACAACAATGCTTGGTAATTCAAAATTTTGTGACTCAAATGGTTCAAATCACTCAAAATGACGTCGTTTTGAGTGTAAAACAACGTCGTTTTGACAGATTTGAGCCATTTGAGCCACAAAATTTTGAGTTACCAAATATTTTCCTAAGAATTATTGTTGAGAGTTCATTGCAAAAAAATCTTATCTCTTAGTACACACACACAAAAAAGAAAAAGAAAAAAAGAGGAGGATTTGTAGATGTCCCTAGAGCACAAATAACTTCATCATCAATAGTGCACAAAAGCTAGCTGGGTAAGAGTTGATTGGCTAGTACTCAATCCGAATTCAATGAATTTAGGTTATGTTTGGTTCATGATCTTAGAGAGTGATTAGAAAATTTCCTCTTAAATTTATGAATCAAACACAGTTTGAAGATTCTAATTTCAATAGGGAAGTTAGGAAAATATGTCCATCAAAAAAATGAAAGACTTCGATGAAAAAAGAGGAGGAAATAGTTCATCTTCTTACCAGCAAAACAAATAAAGAGAGTGAATAATCGGATACAAAATGATAAGACCTTAACAATTAAGATAGTAATATTGTCAATCTAATGCATCTAAACCACATTATAATATCATAAACTGATTACATGTATTATATGGTCTATGTGTGCTATAATAATTACACACGAAAAGTGACAATAATATTTTCAAATTCGTAGTTGCACAAATTTAGTGTATAAATCACTTGTAAATTTTATGTGTTTGAAATTATTTTCCCACGTCTCACTTGTTTTTAAAATAAAATTCCTAATAATTAAGTATTGATGAATAATTTTATTTTATAGAGGAATAAGTATTTTGCAACAATATTTTGAAAAATATCAAGAATAAAATGAAAATAAAAACAGCCCTAAAGGTTGTTAATAAAATACACTAAATGCCAAAATATTTATAATTTCAATATACTTTTACATATTTTAAAACACTTTCAGACATTTCACTACACTTTATTATATTTTTTTTTACATTTTTTCTACACTCAACAATCTTTAGGTCTGTTTTTAGCACTTTCTACTAAGAAAAACGTGTGGAATAAAAAAGATAAGTCTTTTCTTGTTGTGTTGTTTGATCACCATTCAACAAATCTACAAATAATCTTTTAAGGAATGAGTGCATTATGGACTTAGGAAATAGTTTCATTTCAGAAATGCGTTGCAGCATTCGAACAACTATGTTCTGAGAAATTAATGGGAGACAAGAATATAAACATTATCTAGAAGGATAATATGATATCCCTCAAGGACTTAGTTGTCATAATAATCACTACTTGTTGGAACGTTTTGTAGAAGTTTGGCCAAAAATGGCTCAATGGTAGTTTTTTAATGATTTTTTCTCAAATAATTTTTAATGTAAACAGTCCTTAAATATAAATTTTTCACACAATAAGAACACAAAACCAACACTTTAGCTCTCTCACAATATAGGTCTTTTCACTAATTTCTATTGATTTTTTTTTTCTTTTGTTTTTTGATTAGCCAAAAAAGAATTTTATTGATGAACAAATGAACAATCATTTGAATTACATCAACAAAGTGGAGAAAATGCAAGGTGCATCACAATAGACCTACACCATCCCAACTATGTTGGCACCGCGAGACCTACTCGATCCTATGCTAGCACAAGCCCAAAGTTGGTGAGAGACCAGCACAACAGTCGAGAAAACAAAACAGAAACAAACGGCAAAGCTAACACATCAGCCCAATCCCTGGCCAACTCCCTTCAGCAAATCACCCCCAACTCATTACATCACAACTCCTCCCAAGCACATTCTGATCTGCCTCAAGTTGAGAATGAAGTCATTGACTGTAAAATGAAAATCCTCAAAAAGTTGTTTTGAACCACAACACTATCATAATCTTGATCAACTCACACAGCTTAGTCCAGTTTGGATTAGATGCTCTAAAGACACACTCATTCCTATGTTTCCAAACTGATCACAACACAGCCAATGGGATGGCACTTCATATCTTCCTCTCCATCTTCTTTATCCTCTCTCATGTCCACCATAACAGCAGATGGTCCACAAAAACCTGGTAAAGCACCTTGAACATTCCAGACAAACTATTGATTTAGAGAGATAAAAGATATGCAAAGATAATACCAACATCTAATGTGATACTGGTTCCTCACCATTGTTGTTGATGTGGTTATTATCCTGTGCCATTGTCGTCATTGACCCTCTTGTTGCGGCGCGAGTTAGTGTGAGTTTAGCAGATTGGCCGGGTAAGTAGGTTTTTTTGCACACTCCTAATTTTAGTAATGTAACTGTATGCTTTATTTGAAATTTCACATTAATGCCAATTTTTTGTGAGTTGTCATTACATGAGACGACAAAAAGTTGAAAAGAGAGTATGCTATATGAACATTTTTCCTTTGGCCCGTACAAAGTTCGCTCATAGAAGAGTGATATTGTAAACTTGATCATTAAAATATTATTATACAATTAAAAGTGAGGAACCAACGTGTTAGCAAAAAGTTGGTTTAGGTCAAATCGACAGAGAGGATTCGACAGAGAAACCAATTTTTACAAACAACTATTTAATCAAGCAATGTGGTTGCTGTCTTATGCCTTGACAGATTCAATGACTTCTTTGGAGGTTGTAATGTGAAGAAACAAGTACAAACAAACTGGAAATTCGATTGATAACACTTAAACTTGTCACTTAATTACAAGAATCAAATTACAAGTTCAAGTGACATTACAATCAATAGGGCGAAATTGGGTTTCAAACACTGAGTTACAGATAAACTACTCCTAAGTACAAGAACTACTCCTAGATAAGTTACACTACTTCTAGACTTCACACAAGTTTTGAATTTGGTTGAAGGTCCTATCTTCTTCGAATTTTCAGCTTTTATATGGCTTTACTGGCCATGACATGCTGCCTCGTGTCCTTGGCTTCCTTTATCTTCCCATAATCTGCAACTATTGGAATTGCCTTGAACTCTATTTCCTTATGAGGTTGCCATGTGTCACACTCTAAATCTTTCTTCTTGAGCTACTATCTTCATGCCCTTGAGTCTTGGACCTTCATTGCACATGATTATGCCCATGGGTAATTTTGAAGGCCAATTTTGAAAGCCTAAACGTAACCATGATTTAATTAAAACAACTGAGTCTGTCTACAAATCCAAAACCACGTTGATGACAGTTTGCATTGCCTCACTTTGTGCCACACGTTTGCTACTTTTCCTTACTTCATGAGCACCATGACCCATCATGCCTTGAATTACTTCATCAAGCCACGTTTTCACTGTACTTTGAGCCACGTATTCTACTATACTTGGTGCCCATTATACCATGAACACCCATGGTCATTTACATGCTTTAAGGTAGCACAAAACAGTAATAATAATAATAATAATAATAATAATGGCCATAGTAAATTTTTTAAGATGGTCATGATCTAAATCGACAGACCAAAATCGACAAGCCACAATCAATGAAGTTAGATTTTGCCATTATTGACAAGCCACAATCAATTAAACGAGACTTGGCCATAATTGACATAAATTATTTTTTGGTGTCAACAATGCCCCCCTCATTTAAGGTAAAAGTAAATTTTGCCTTAAATGAAATAAAAGACAAAAAAGTTGAGCCAACTAAAATGACATGCTTTAACCATTGTTGTTTTTCAAACCATATCATAAATATTAACTTCTGGTGTGATCCACACATTCATAGTAGATGTTGGATTCCAAAACTCAAACAATTGAATGTTATGAAAAATTCATAAATTTTGACATTTTGAACAATATCAAAAAAATTCACTTTCAACAAATGTGGCTTGTTCATAATTTTCAGCCACTTTTGACCTAAAATCATGCCCTCTAAGTAAATCTTCACCATCATTTTGTCATGGATTTTCATCATTTTTTGCCAAAAGGGACTGTTGCTTGTCACTCTTTGCCATGTTTGGCAAAAAATCATACCCCCCCAGTGTATTTTCACCATTATTTTGTAATGAATTTTTAACATCTTTTGAGAGAAGGGACTATTTTTCTATTTTAGCCACTATTGGCCTATGAAAATTCTCCAAAATCATATTATCTTAATGACTTGGTGTACTAACCCTTCGAGCCACATACCTTGGCTTTTCATGAATAATTGGCTCCTTAGGAATATGGGTATTAGCCTCCCAAGCCACATTATTTTCATATCTTAATTTTTACTTGGCTATTAAGCCTTCTAAATTATGCTCCCAATATCAAATTTCTTCATCAATTAAGTAAACTTGGCCTTCAAGTTGATGAATTTTTTCATCAAAATAATTTAAATCTCTTTGCATCAAATAATATGAAGATGATGAAATTTTTTGAAATCTTTGCTGATAAAGATAATTAATTTCTCTTCTTATAGCCAAACTTTCACTCCTGCACCAACAAATTTTATCCTTACAATGCCGAATCAGATCATTTATCATGCCATTATATTGGCAATAGGTGTTAGAATCATTGCCATGATATTGGCAATCTTTAGACATGGAAGATGAGACATTCCATTGATAATTTATACCCATGGGAATACTGCCACTCCTTTGGCGATTTGCATCCATGGATGCATATGACATAGATATGCCATTTGTAGGCATGATTCCATAAGCATTAGTTTGCTTCTTCATCGCCATAAGTCCAAATTAGACAGGTCCTACTGGGTGTACCAAAATATGTTAGCAAAAATCTGGTTTGGGTCAAATCGATAGAGAGGATTCGACAGAGAAACCAATTTTTACAAACAACTATTTAATCAAGCAATGCGGTTGGTGTTCTATGCCTTGACAAATTCAAGGACTTCTTTGGAGGTTGTAATGTGAAGAAACAAGTACAAACAAACTTGTCATTTAATTACAAGTTCAAATAACATTATAATCAACACGACGAAACTGGGTTACAAACACTGAGTTACAGATAAACTACTCCTAAGTACAAGAGCTACTCCCAGATAAGTTACACTACTCCTAGATTTCACATGAGTTATGAATTTGGTTGAAGGTCCTCTCTTCTTCGAATTTTCATCTTTGTATGGTTTCACTGGCCATGCCATACTACCATGTGTCCATTTGTTGGCTCCTTTCATCTTCCCATGATCTGCAATTGTTACAACTACCTTGAATTCTATTTCCTTCTGAGGTTGCCATGTGTCACACCCTCAATATTTCTTCTTGACCCATTATCTTCGTGTCCTTGAATCTTGGACCTTTATTGCACATGATTATGCCCATGGGCAAGTTTGAAGGCCCAAACGTAACCATGATTTAATTAAAACAACTGAGTTTGTCCATAAATCCAAAACCATGTTGACGACAATTTACATTGCCTCACTTTGTGCCCCACGTTTGCTACTTTTCCTTACTTTATGAGCATCATGACCTATCATGCCTTGAATTACTCCATCAAGCCACATTTTCATCATACTTTGAGCCACGTCTTTTGTTGGAAAATAATGATTTTTTGGCAACTTTAATTCGAAATTAAAGTGGAACCCAACCGCCTATTGAGGTGGGTCTGAGTGGTTTTGTATTCTCTCAAGGGAGAATATTACAATATAAAAATAATGAGTCAAAACCATTGAGTTGTGAATGAGAATTGTCTCATAAAGTGGGCATCAATAAAGTTGGACTTAGATTAGTCTTAGTTTGACTGGGCCTAGACTTATGCTTGTGCTTATGCATATATTGGGTTTGGTCTTGAACTTAGACTTGGACTTAATCTTAAACTTGGGCTAAGCTATGTTGTGTTGGGCTTAGCTTGTGCATGTGTTTGAGAATTGGGTTTGGATCGGGTTGTGACCCAACATTAGTATCCATTTTGTGACCCATCTAGTTGTTTTATTCAAACATCATTATATACATATTTATTTGTACATGTTAAGCACATGGGAGGTTTAGACCTTTGTAACTCTCATCTTTTGATGATAGAGTTGATGACCATATTAGTGGCCATAAGTTTTCAACCTTTGTAATTCTAGCCCTAATGGCTAGAGTTGATAGCCGTAGTTAATGGCTTTTGATGACCCCATTGATGTTAGCCTTCATGGCTAAGGCTCTCTCCTACTAGTATAAATAGATGCATTTCTCCTCCAACTTAATAGGTTGTTTTAGAAAGGTTTTGTAATAGAAAATGAGATGTTGTTTTGAGATAAAAAGTTGGAGATAGTTTTTTACACTAAAGAAAAATTTTCTTATCTTCTTTTGTTAGCCTTTTCTTTAGTTCTTGTTAGAGATAGTGCATCTATTGTCAAGTTCGCCGAAACTATTCAGAAGGTGCTTCTGCATTAGTTGGTTTTGACCGTCGTATCTTGGGAGACAGACACTGACGTACCTCCAGCATCCATCGGGAGGCGGTGAATCTGTTTTAAAGAAACTGTAGTATCACACAGGTTTTAGTTTGCATCCTTTATCTTTTGTTCTTCAAAGTTTTAAATTTAAATAATTTCTCGTATATTATTTTATATGTCCATTTGAATCTATCTTGTAATATGTTCCATGGTGTAATCTAATTCATTCTTGTGTTTTTTAGTTCTATAGTTTATTGTATATTTTATTCTTTAATAATAAAATAATAATAATAATAATTGTTTTGTCATTTCTATTTAATTCATTTGATATATTTTTCTTGTATTTTATGAAAAAATACCAACAATCTTAAAACAAAATTTTTTATACATAGTTTTTGAAAAAACTATTTAGCTTTTATTTTAATTTATTATAGTAACTTTTGAAATTAAAATTAATTTAATTACCTAGAGTTATTGGATTGTTTTGAGTTGTTTATTTCTAATGATTTATTTATGCAATTTATTTTATGTTAATTAGTTGTTATTGCATGGGTTATTTAATTGTTAGTGTTTAAGTTGGTAGGAGTTTATAAAAATGAGAATTTTATTATGTAAGATTATTACTATTTGATTTGATTTGTTTGTTATTTGCTTTCTTTTGTAGCTAACTTTCTTTACAGGTTTATCTAAGCGAGAAAGGAGGATATATAATACGAACAAATAAAATAAATTGGAATTAGTAAATGGAACTACTAATTTTTTTTTGTTACAGGAAAATCTTCCTTACTTTCCCGCAGGTCCAAGGTAGCCCCCCTTTGTAGAGATCACCAAGGTATCCTGTTAGCCGTTCCGAGCGAGGAGACTATAACATGATTACTTTTGCGTGGAATAATGAATAATATTGGACCTTTAGAATTTTAGTGAATTTAATTATTCACTTTATAGTTCAGTTTTATTTCGGGTTTATTCCGTTTATTGTTTTGAAAGTTTGGTAACAATTTTGATTTAATTTGATTAATTAAATTCTAGAAAAAAAATAAAGTGCTAGATTTTGAGAATGTTAAGAGATTCGGCTAGTCGAGAGGTTTTCGACGGTATAATCTCCAAACAGGTTTGTTTTAGGAGAAAATTTAGTAATACAGTTTCGGTTTTTCCTATACAATGGTCTTATTTCTGAGTTGCTTATAATTATGTTGTATTATAAGGTAGATGGATCCTAAGAGAGAATCAGTGCATAGTGGAATAATTTTGTATTATAATTTTATTAATTAATTGTTGTTTCGGTTGTGAGTTTTTCCATGTCTTGATGTGTATAATCAAGTGAATTACTCCAAACATTATTGTGTATTGTTGGAGTTTAACTCTATTGTTTATAAGATTATTTGCTCATAGTTAGATGGTTGGAATGCCAGTGTTATGACCATAATAGTCTTATATACATAATTATCTCATATCTATGAAACTCATGACATTCTTATAACTGCAATACATCTATAGCTACTTGAATTACATAGTGTGAGTGATAGTTTAAATTATTTATGTAGCGACCCTAATTTTTCATAAGTCATTATTTATTTTTTTATGATTATTTATTATTACTTTATTTTATGTTTGGCTTTATTAATTGTGTGGATCCATGAGAATTTAATGTGATATTTAATTAATTTAATGTATTATTTAATTATGGGTAATTAATTCAAATATTGATATATTTATATTGTTTAAAAAAAAAGTGTTTATATACTGATAAAATATATATCATATTTATATTTATATATATTGTATTTATGTTGTATTTTTATAATATAAATATAATATAATGTTAATAGGTTGTCATATATTAAACCTAGGTTATTGTGTGTGTGAAGTTTTCCAAGAGGGACACAACGGCCGCGAGAGAGAGAGAGAGAGAGAGAGAAATCAAAGAAAGAAGAGAAGGCTCTGTATGCGGCTATTAATGAGTGCAAGCTGAGAGAGAAAGAGAAACGAGGAGAGGAAAAAAAAAAGGGGTTAGGGTTTTGTTTTGGTGGCTCCATTAGTTCTTTAAATATTTGTTTGATCTTCAAAAAATAATTGGGAGTACAAAACCCACTTCTTTTGATTTATGTTTAATTTGTTGTTTTTATTTATTTATTTTTATTTATTTGATGTTAGTTTGATTTTGTATTTACATGAAGCTGATAGATTAATTTTAATCATTTTGATTAGTTATGGATGTTAGGTTTAAGGTTTTTATATGTATTTATTTTATGGTTGTAATCACACTCATGGTTATATGAAATTAAAATAAACTTAGAACCCATAAATAAATTCATTATATTCCACCACGACTCTATGAATTATTGTTTTATTTGAGTGTTGGTGAGAAAGAGTATATAAAAAAAAAAGTGAAGATTACGAGATTTATTTAAATGCCTTAGGCTTGACATTGTTATGTTTGTTCTCATGAGTAGATAAGAGATTGTGTATATATATATATATTGTTGCCTCATTCTCATGAGTAGACGAGTGCTTTGATTTACGCGCGTACGTGTCACGCCCCAAGCTCCGTGACAACGCCGCACACTCATTTAAGCGAGCATGCAAGGCTAAGAGTCCAATACATAACCAACAATGTAGAATACTCAAATTAAATCCTTAAATATCATAATGCTAAAAACTATACAAATAGATAATTCTTATCATATGAAATTATCCACCAAGTCCACTAATAAAAATAATAATAATAATGATCCAAGTACTTAAATCATAGTCCTACTCTCGGCACTCCCACAAGTAAAAATCCCACGCAGCTCTACTCCTTAGAATCTGAAAAATAAAATAAGGGTAAGCTAGACAGCCTAGTAAATAACCAACCATCACTGTTAGCTGGATCAAGTATACAAAAAAAAATAGTCGATAACCAATAAATATATTTTTTGCTACCATTCAATAAATGAACAATTATTTTGTAAGATGGTTTCGTAGTTGAAAATAAACAGTATAGCAATACATTTTAATTGAAAAGACAATGAGGTAATTCAATGAAATTTCGTTGTTCAAAATTGATGGTTCGATATTCAAATGGTTTGATGATGTAATTCACAAAACCCAAGTCTTGTTGACTACGGTCACTTAACCCGTGACAAGGCCCAGAACCACACATAGGCCGGTGGTAAAGCCCCAAAAGAAACTAGTTTCTGTGCTAATAAATAACCCCTATTGGCTAGGGTCCAAATCATAGTCAGACTAGAGTGATGTTCAAAATTCAAACAATACACAATTTTTAAATAAAATATTCGATATTTTCAGAATAAACATTTAGTACAATTTTCATAATAGTTCCACAAAATATTCAAATAATTTTCATAATAATTTTCGATGCTGTTTTATACTTGACCCATATTTTATTTTAAGAGAACATGAAGGCTATAAATAAATATTTATGATTTTAAACGATTCGATAGGAATAAAAATGAACCAACAGTGATAGAGGGTTATTTACCTCAAAAGCTTAGAAATAACACTCCAACACCAACTCCAAACACCCAGCTCCACCACTTCAATCACACAAACCTAATAAATAAAACCTCAAATAAATTAATATTTTTTACATGTTACATACACCCACAAAAGCCCCACTATATTAGATTAATGTATTGCTTTAATATCCAAGAGATCAAACCATTCAACCCAACTTTAAAGCCAAACACACCCTTACCCATGATACAAAACTCCATTGTTTCTATTACCCACCCAAAGTTACACTTACCCATTGCACCCAATTCTCAAAACCTAAGTAGGCACCTATAGATCTTCCAAATCCCCTTAATGCATTGATTGTTAAATTCCTCAACATAAACTTAATAATTAACAGTAAAGACAGATTTTACCTTAACCAATGGGTGTCCCAAAATCACCAACGTGCTGTCTCCAATCCCTATTGTAGCCTCACTTGAACCTGTCTTCTCTTTTTCTTTTCTTTTTTCTTTTACCTTCTCAAACCCTAGTCGCCTATGGAGCAATTCACAGCCTCTGTTTTGTTTGTTTTCCAAGACTTATAGGTGGGCTTATTAACCTAATTTCTCAAAGTTACAAAATTACCCATCTAAGTAATAAAAAATATAATGCCATCTCATAACTAATTCTTTGATATTAATAAATGACTCATATAAATTAATTTAATTACTAATCTATCCAATAAAATAATCTTACACACAACTTGGGTTTTACAGTACGTATATGCTAACCATCCGAGGAGTGTGGGTCAAACTTGGGACAATATCCCCGTGCAAGTTTGGCTTCAGAGCTGTGTGAGGTATATGGGAGGCACATGGGATATATGTGTAGGCCGGAAGTGGAGACCGAAGTCGTGGAGTTAAGGTACAAAGAATTTAATTATGAGTTTATTGGTATAGTGTGAATTGTATTGATTTGTACATTTTGAAAAATAGTAAACGACCTTGATAAATTATGAAATTTGAGAAAAGACATGTATACGTAATTCTAGACAACTTTTGTGTTTTAACTTTTTATTAAAAAGATCGATTAGAACTTGTAATCAGATGATCTTGATTACAATAGTTTTTATTCATTTTAGCACGACAAACTTTAGATGCTGTTTTAACTCACGAAACGAGCTCATTTTTATTGGTTTCGCATAAACTGAATTAAACATTATTCTTCACACTTTTTATGTTTTGAACTTTTCCCCAAAAAAATCATCTTAGGGCAGTTTCTTTTCGTTTTCAGTTTTAGATTTTTCGGTTGAATTCCGTCTAGATTCTTCTATCAAGTTTTTCTCTCAACCTGTTCAGTTTCTACTAAATTCGTTCGTAAAGTCTTTTAGGAAATTTGATTTTGTACAACTTTTATTCTTTGAGTTTTGGTCAATTCGAATTATTTAAGCATGAAACGGTGCGTTTTTATACTTATTTAGCAAGTTACTTATAATTAAATTATACTAACTTTACTTTTTGTAGAATGGTGGGTCTTACTAAGTTTGTAGAACGGTGCGTTTTTATCTCGTTGTGTACGGGCAAGAAACTAAATGCCACCGTATCTCGGGAAACTACCCATTCGTCTCGGTGTGGATGGAACTACTTGTCTTGTCCTGTAATAAGAATTAAATGTATTTTTGTTTGTGTCTGGTGGACACGTGGGTGTCAAATATTTGTACTCATACTAGTATACTTGTATACTGACCTGTTTTGTCTCTTGGCATTTTGGGTGCATTCTGTTTTAGCGCAGCCGAGCTTCCTTTGTAGGATTAGTTGAGACTACGGTGGTGACGTGGAATAACTATAGTTGTTGGACAAGTCTCTCGGATTTTTTTTGTTTTCTTGAGCTTAGAGTTAATATTAATTTATGTATTTATTATTTTTTTTATATGACCTTACTATTTTGATAATTTGGCATGGTTTGTAACCTTACATTATTTATGTTATTTTGACTATTTATTCTTACTTTAATGTTGGAGGTATTGGTTAGTTATGAAATTATGGTGGATAGTTTGGTTGGGGTTTTTTTATTTTATTTTTTATTTTATTTATTATCCCTTGTAATCTTTTGAGGATGTAAATTTACTTAAACCCTTTGGTGACGAGGACGTTTAGATTTTGTTTCACCCCTAGGATTTGGATGATGGAATATTGATTGGGGTTTAGTCCTAATTTAATATTTAATTGTCCAAATTTTAGGGTGTGATAACTTATGTAATATGCATTATATGAGTTATTGGTTTATTAACTGATTTTGTATCCAAGTGTGTATATAAGCAGTGAGCATGGAGGTTTAGTAACAACGTGGATAAAGTTTTGTACACATCCCCTTTACATGAAATAGAGCACTGAGTTTATTTTTTGTATTGTATTTTATACAAAGATAACCTGGCAATCCGAAAGGATGGTTTCAAGTGGAGGAGTGTGTTCTTGGCTAAACAGATCATTTCGAACGCAGCCATGAACTTTGATTTTGCAGATTTAGATAATTTGTCATTGTAAAAATTGCATTTCCTTTTGTAGTAGTTTTAATTTCTAATTTGTAATAGTTTTACTATAGTGAAAGGAAAGGGGAAAGGAAAGATATTATAAACCTTCGGGTTTAGATAAAGTATTTGGGATTAATTTTATTATTCCCAAAAATTAAGACGGATTTGGTTTCAAACCTTTGTGATTAGAAGAAATCTTTGGGTTTAAATCTTTTTATTCCTAAAGTGATGGTAAATCAAGTTTTGAGAAAGTCTTTGGTTATAATCTGATTATGTCCAAAGTGTTGTGGGAAAAGAAACCAAATTTTAGCATTAGCTAAAATATTTCTGATTTTTATTCAAAAATAACGGGCTCAGTTCTGGGAGTACCAGTTAACTTTTATGAGTGATGTAATTCTGATAACAATTTTTAATTGCTTATAAGTTTTGTAAACTTGGTTTGTTTTAACCTAATTTATCCCCTGAAAAACTTAATTCTAAATTTGTTTCTCATTGACTAGTAGTCAACATGTTCTTGAAAGTTTTGTCTAAGGTTAACTGAATCTTAAGTGGGACCGGTGTGACCCCTTCAGTCTTCTTGGAAACTTTCTTGACCGTGTTCGATTCTAGGATAAATGGTAAGATCAGTTTTGAATTAAATTTCAGACTTTAGACTTTCTAGTGTTAAGTTTAGTTTCTGAAAAAACAGAATAGTGAAATTCTGTTATGATTTTTTAGAAATGGCTTCAAGAGGTGACAACAGAAAATGTTGTTCCACCTGACAACCTTAAGTCTTGTGAGGTTCCTAAAGGAAGATTTAGAGAGATCAAGTGTTATTAAAGGAAATCATAAGATTTTATGATAATAGCTCTGAATTAATCAGAGGCAATTAGTATGTTATCCTTGTGTCAATTATAGCATGTATGATTGCTATGTGACTTTGCTTGAAAGCAAAGATGAGACAACTTGTTAAGGTGGGTGAATATATTTTTGAATTTTTTAAATTCCAAATATATTCTTATATTGGTGGCTCCTAGTGAGTATAAGATCACTGATCACAGGGATGCAAAATTGGTGGTTCCTAGGAGGTGTTAGACTACTGGCTACACAGTTATGAATTTGTGGTTCCTAGTAGTGGAAAGTCTATTGATCACATGATAAGAAATTAGTGATTCCTAGTGATAAGACTACTGGCCTTGTTATGAAGTTCTGAATAGTAGACTATTGATCACTAGGTTTTTGATTCCAAATTGTAGGGCTATTGACTTCAGAGTAACATGTTGGACCAAACTTGTTTTGGTGCCTTAAATTTGAGAAAGACCTAATTCGGTTAATGATGGTCTGGGAATATGTTTTCTGTGATATGATTGTGAGAGTCTCATAATCATTGTGACAGAAGGAATTGTTTAAAGAATCTGTATGAATTTTTGGAAAGGCTGAAAGCTTCCGTATAAATTCTAAAAATGTGGGGGTATCATACAAAAGATGGTAATACCTAAACCCAAGAGGGTTAGGATAAGCCTAAAAAATCGTTGATTTTGTATTCAACGATTATGCACAATATAGTAGTGCATATCGGGTTTTTGTGGACAAATATGATATTCAGATTTACACAAAAATATGATCATGAAATTGAGCAAGCAATTTTCACGAGAAAAGAGATGAGCCTAGAAGATGTTAATATGCTAGGACTTTAAAGTTCTTCTATCTAAATCTTCTTAAACCTATATGGTGGCTAGTGAAGCTAAAAGCTTCTTTGAAGCTGTGATTTCTCTAAAAAGAAGTTATCAATTTAACTTTATCTTGTATAAGTAGTAAGCCTTGGGATGCAAGTGAATGAAAGCTGATGAGATAAGCTTGTTATCAAAGGATACTGGCAAAAATAATGCATGGATTATTTTGATACGTGATCACTAGTTGTGGTGAGTGTGATCGCAATTGTACGAAGTTTGGAGATACAACAAGATGGATGTTCAGATAGTTTTCCTATATGAAGATTTAGTTGAATAAATCTTTATGATACAACCCGAAGGGTTTGTTGGTTCCAGGATGAGGAAAGACTATAAGCTTGAGAATCATTTTATGATTTGAAATAAGCACCGAAACAATGACATGAGAAATTTGACTACACTATGTTGTCAAATGGGTATTGACAAAATGTGTTTATATCAAAGACATTGACAATAATATATGTCATTTTGTGTCTGTGTGTAGGTGACATGGTCATTGTTGGTAGTTATGAGAAGATGTTCAATACTACCAAGTGGATGTTGAACTCTAAGTTTGACATGGGCCTTGCAGATGTATATTTGAGAATTAAGATTTCTTGACCATTTGCTAGTAGTATACTTTCTCAGTCTCATTATTTTGATAAGAGTCTTGAGAAGTATAAGTTAGATACAAGCGTGTTAGAGACTTCGATAGACTTTAGTCTCCGTTTGACCATGAATACCGAAATATTCTCGGGTCATTGGAAGTTTGAAGTATCTGATGAGATGTACAAGGCCATGAATAGCCTACTCAGTTAGCAAGCTAAATAGATACACGAGTAATCCCAATGCCTATCCTTACAGGACGTTTGTGCGAGTACTAAGGTATTTGTAATGAAATGGAGATTATGGGTTGCATTATCCCAAATATCCAGTTGTACTAGAAGGGTACAGTGACGTCACCTGGATATCTAATATAAAGACTACAAATCCATTAGTGGATTTGTTTTCACTGTTGGAGGTGTAACTGTGTCTTGGAAATCTTCTAAGCAGATGTGTAACACGAGATCAATGATGGAATCGGAGTTCAATGATTTAGATAAAGCTACCGGAGTAGCTGAATGGCTTTGTTATTTTCTTGAGGATATTCCATGTTGATCGAAACTTGTGCTAGCAATTTTGTATACTTTGCGACAACCAATCAAGTATTGGTAGGGCACATAATAATAAATATAATGGAAGGTCTAGACATTTTTATCGAAGACATAATTTCATACGACAACTATTCTCTTGTGTTGTCACTATAGACTATGTAAAGTCTAAGGACAATATTACGGATCCGTTAATCTAAGGGTTAAATTGAGAGTTATTAAGAAGTCGTCAAGAGGAATGAGGTTAAGGCCTTTAGTGAATGTTACTGGAATGGAAAACCTAACCTAGTTGACTGGAGATCCCAAGATCTAGATTCAAAGAGATAACTTAATTGTGTGTAATGGATGAGTCATTGTGAAGGTAAATCCTCCTACCTATTCCTTTATACAATGATACCCTGTGGGGTGGGAAGGTTAAGTTGATACTTTTAATGACCTAAGTATTGTGAATAGTCAACCGTGGTATAATGAGATATCTTGTATAGGTTACCTATGTGAGTGCGAAGTGGGGCAGCTTCTTTAAGAATTGACAAGGCCGAATTCTTTAAAAGCACTCACTGAACTAGGCTAGTGTTCCAGGGCCAAACCAAACATACCAGTGAGAACAAGAACAATGGTTAGAATGACTCCTATGTGAGGTCTATTGTCTCAGTTTACACAAATGTCAGAACAATTCAAGACATCACGTTCACTAGTCATCTAGTAAATCCAATAGGCTTTCACTACGAAAGGTTCAAGGCCAACAACTACCTTTTCTGATGCAGGGTTATTTTGTGTGCTCTCTCTGAGTCTTTGTTGTTAAGCATTGTCTGTTTTTCTTTATTCAGCTAATTTTATTCATGTGGGGGATTGTTAAAAAATAATGATTTTTCGGCAACTTTAATTCGAAATTAAAGTAGGACCTACCCGCCAGTTGATGTAGGTCTTAGTGGTTTTGTATTCTCCCAAGTGAGAAGATTACAATATAAAAATAATGAACCGAAACCATTGAATTGTAAATGAGAATTGTCTCATAGAGTGGGTACCAATAAAGTTGGGCTTAGATTTAGACTTAGGCCTCGTTTGGGAACATGCTATTTTTGTAACTTTTTGATTTTTTATAAAAAAGATGTGCAGAAAAGTAGAGAGAAAGAGATATGAAAACTTATAGTGACTTTTTGGCTAAAACAGAAGGTTGCCAAATGAGGCTTTAGTCTTAATTTGGATTGGACCTAGACTTGTACTTGTGCTTGTGCTTGTGCATGTGTTGGGTTTGGTCTTGGACTTAGACTTGGACTTAATCTTAAGCTTGGGCTAAGCTATGTTGTATTGAGCTTAGCTTGTGCATGTGTTTGAGAATTGGGTTTGGATCGAGTTATAACTCAACATTGATATCCATTTTGTGATCCACCTAGTTGGTTTATTCAAACATCATTATATACATATTTATTTGTATATATTAAGCACATAAGAGGTGTAGGCTTTTGTAACTCTCATCTTTTGATGATAGAGTTGATGACCATATTAGTGGCCATAGGTTTTCAACCTTTGTAACTCTAACCCTAATGGTTAGAGTTGATGGCCTTGGTTAATGGCTTTTGATGACCCCATTGATGTTAGCCTTCATGGATAAGGCTCTCCCCTACTAATATAAATAGAGGCATTTTTCCTTCAACTTAGTAGGTTGTTTTAGAAAGGTTTTGTGATGAAAAATGAGATGGTGTTAGATAAAAAGTTGGAGATGGTTTTTTACACCAAAGAAAAATTTTCATATCTTCTTTTGTTAGCCTCTTCTTTGGTTCTTGTTGGAAAGAGTGCATCCATTGTCAAGTTCGCCAAAATTATTCAGAAGGTGCTTCTGCATTAGTTAGTTTTGACCATCGTATCTTGGGAGATAGATGCCAGCGTACCTCCAGTATCCACTAGGAGGCGGTGAATATGTTTTAAGGAAATTGTGGTATCACACAGGTTTTGGTTTGCATCCTTATCTTTTGTTCTTCAAAGTTTTAAATTTAAATAATTTCTCGTATATTATTTTGTATGTCCATTTGAATCTATCTTGCAATATGTTCCATGGTGTAATCTAATTCATTCTTGTGTTTTTTTAGTTCTATAATTTATTGTATATTTCATTCTTTAATAATAAAATAATAATAATAATTGTTTTGTCATTTCTATTTAATTCATTTGATATATTTTTCTTGTATTTTTATGGAAGAATACCAACATCTTCTACCATACCATGAACACCCATGGTCCTTTACATGCTTTGAGGCTGCACAAAACTGTAACATAAATAATAATAATATAATTATGGCCATAGTAAATTTTTTAAGATGATCGTGAGCTGAATCGGTAGACCAAAATTAACAGACCACAATCAATGAAATTAGATCTTGCCATAATTGACAAGCCACAATCAATTGAATGAGACTTGACCACAATTGACAAGTCATAGTCGACTATTTTTTGGTGTGAACACAACGATAAAATTTATGGTAAAGTGAGAGGGTGTAAAATGTATTTTTTTAGAACTTTGGGTGGTACATTTTTTCCCACCAAAGTTGACAATAGCCTTTACTTTATAGTCTTTACTTTCTGATTTTCAAGACAAAACTATATGATGTTCAAAAAAAGCAAAAAAAAGGAGAAAACTATATATTAATCAACCTTCCTAACTAAAACATATTTATCTTACAAATTTATTGATTTATAAAAATCGAGAATCATCTCTTATTTTATGCTTTCTCATTCTTAGACACATCAATCCACCAAATTCTAATGATTCTTACATCTTAAGTCAAGAAAACCTACAATAGAAATAATAATTATTCGAAACAGGTCACCTTATCTATTTATAATTATGCATAATGCTAACATATCTCTTATGGGGGAATACTTAAATATAAAACAATTAAATGCAATTAATTTCAAACTTCTTATTTTTCTTGTAATTATTGTATATAACAAAGTAAATAACAAGAACAACTTGCCATTGAAAATTTATGCTTTTCATCATTAGATTATCTCTGTCCTACAAATGGTTAAAACACCAATTTTTTTGCACATAACATTTTGGAACAAAAAATTAAGTAAAAAGATTCATTTAGATGAAATGTGAATAACACTAAAACCATTGTTGATTAATTTATCTAATCCGTTGAAATATTTTGCAAAACTTCTTCTCTCATTGGTTGCTCAAGTCCACTAGGACTAGGCACAGTTTTTTTTTTAAGACTTGATTGGTGTTTTCCATCTTAATCAAGACAGATTAAGTTTCTTTTCAGTATAAAATCTAGACTAGAGGTGTTATTCGGGCTATAGGGCTCATCATGAGTCCCGTTTTGATAATTCAAACCGTTCATTTTATAAAACTCTGCATGTATATAATTCATGAAAAAAATTAAATTGTCTCTTCATTTTATCGCATTTGCTTCAAAAAAAAAAAAATGGACAACAAATGTGTTTTTGAAAATAAACAATTTATTTTGGAGACAAAGCAATAAAATGAAGAGGTTTTGGTTATCCGATTGTTCTAAAATTTTCCATTGATGATATATACATATGTCTTTATAAATTGAACAACTTAAATCATCAAAATAGAATTTGTGATGAGCAGGCTCGAACAATACCTCCAATCCAGATTTTGGATTAGAGACAAGTTAAATCCAATCAAGGTTATGTGCACTTTGTTAGAATTGACCCCTGGCACTATAGGTCCAATTAATATTTCCAATTGTTGGTCCATAAAGTCTCAACCTAGAGTTCGAAAACAACATCCATTTATTAAGAGATTAAAGCTTATCCCTCAGAGATGGGATTAGTAAAATTGGGCCATTATTAAGCAACCATTTGAGCCCAAAATTATCTTTTCCCAATTATATTCATTTTCCGGTTTGCTTCATGAATAGAACTCTGCCCAAACCAAAAACAATAAGGGCCATAAAATGAGCCTAAACCACTCCTAATTTAGTCCACTAAGGCCTTATCTGATTAATCGGCTTTATTTGATTAACAAGATTAATAGTGAAATGATTAATAATTCTGGCCCTGTTTGTTAGAGATTATTTTCAGCTTTCAGCTTAATTTAAGCTGTTTTGATATGTTTGGTTTAGCTTATGCTTATAGCTTATAGCTTTGTGGAAGTCAGAAATCAGCTTATTCTTTGAGTGGGGCAGGAGATGCTTTGAGAATAAGCTGGAAATCAGCTTAAGCTGAAAGTTATAAGCTATAAGCTGTTTGGGCATAAGCTATAAACAGTTTCCCACAGCTCTACCAAACAGGGCCTCTATAACTTAGTGTACGATTAGTTATTCAATTAAATTAGTGAGATAAACTATTTATTATATATTCATTTTATTTTATTTTTCTTTCATACTTGAAATTATAATCTCCAGTCTCTTTCAATATTAAAATTTTTCAATTTCGTCAAATGGAATGTCTACCGTACATGTGATTCGGTTAATAAAATTTGCAATCAAACATAAGATTGTAAGTCCATAAACTAACAATCTAAATTTTATACTATAATCTTACTAATCCAACATACCCTAATGCTGTGTTTGGTTGGGGGATTTGGGGAGGGATTTGGAAAGGGAAAGGGAAAAGGTGTGTGAAACTAGGTGAAATATAGGCATGTTTTATTCACATTTCACCTACCTTTTCCATTTCTCTTTTCAAATCCCCCTCAAATCTCCAACCAAACACAGTATAAAAGTCAGTTTGAAGTTGACTAATTAATTGTTACTGATGTATACACAATTAACATAGGCTAAATGAGAAAAGGCACAAAGTAAGCAATACAAAAAATCTTAAAGCCCTCCTTCCATTTTCTTTCTCTAAGAATCAAAGGGTCTTTGTTCGATGTTCACCAAAGACTCAAATCTTCTGTTGCAGGTTCTGAATATCATTAGTTATAAGAACAAGTTAAGTTTGAAAAAAATAAGGAAAAGTTCCATTATGCAATAGGTAAGATTCGAATTCAAGTATCACACCTTGATAAGGGAGCACCTTATTCATTGGGTCAAATCTTAATCTTACAATTTGCCCAACTGGAAGGAACCCTTTAACGATAAGAATTAAAAGATAAATGAGTTAAGGTTGATCGCATTTTAAAAATTATCACTTTTAAAAATTATCACTTGACAACTTAATACTCATTAAATTTATTTATTTAGTCATTACAATAGCTCACATGATATGACCCATATGAGTTATGAGTTTAATAGGATGGTAATTCCATAGCTTTAGCTACAAGCTTTTATTTAATTGATAAACAAGGGTAAAAGTTTTCAAGTTTCTTACTTTGATGGGTAAGTGTATTTATAATTGTAAAAGGAAATTGGTTGTCATCAATGTTTGAATTTTAATGCATTCAAAAGAAAGGGTCAAGAAAGAAAAGACTTTTTGATTAATATTGAGATTGTTTTCAATTATGGGTGGAAAGTTTTGCATAACAAATCTAGTTTATTTACTTCTTGCATTATGAAAATTTTGTTAGTTTTAAATTTTGAAATTACAAAGATTGTTGTATATTTAAAATATTAACAATCCTCACTCATCAATAACCCTAAAAACAATAAAACACCACAAAATGGCATGATTCTAAGTCAAATAGCATTAGGGGTGCTCGTGGATCGGTTTTGTGCGGTTTGCAGTTCGGTTTTGACCTGTCCGCACCTCTGCGGTTTGAGGAAAAGTTAAACCGCAACCGCCCGCAGTGCGGTTTGTAGATCTCCATTTTGAATTTTTGAATTTTTCCCTCTAAAAATTAGTTTTTGAATTTTTTTTTCCCCATTTTGTAAATATTTATTTTAGGTCATTTTATTCCAATTTTCTAAAATGCTTCAACATTAATAATTAAATCATTAAAACTTACAAATCATTCAAAATCAATTTTCTAAAATGTTTCAAAATCAATTCTTAACACAAACAAATCATTTAAAATCCTAAAATCATTCAAAATCCTAAAATCATTCAAAATTAATCTACTACCCAACAATACAATTAAAGTAAAATCATTTACAATCCTAAGGTAAATCATCAATCTCATTCTTCAACTACTTTCTCAACATTCTTCATCTACTACTACTACTACTACTACCCAATAATACAAAATTAAAATAAAATCATTCAAAATCCTAAGCTTAACTATTACATTCATCCAAAATGTAAGGAAAAAAAAAAAAAAATTGTTGTCAAACAAAATAAAAAAACTTGCAACACGATATCTCAAAACTCCATCATCATGAATCACATCCAAGTTCTAAAAATTTCAATTCCATGCATTTGGTTGTTGAACCCTACACAAACACTACTAAAAACAGGGCCTTTTGAGTCGGTTTTTTTGAGTCGGCAAATTTTACCGTCACAAAAGGTAGTCTTTTTGAGACGGCACAGAGTTACCGACGCAAATACCAAACCTTTAGAGTCGGCACCGTTGGCCGACACAAAAAATTAATATTTGATAGCATTATTTGAGTCGGTTGAATTTACCGACTCAAAAGATAGACTTTTTGTGTCGGCATATACCTTTTGCGTCGGCAAATTTGTGCCGACGCAAAAAATTATATCTTTTTGTGTCGGCAACAGATGTCGTAGCAAAAAAAATATTTTATAACCAAGATATATATATTTACTTGATTATATTTAATAAATATATTATATTTAATACTCATTTCGATATTAAAAATAATAGTTAAATTAAAAGAGAATTAGTAATATAAAACTAAAAGTGATTCTAATTATTTTATTTTATTTTTATTTGGATAATAAAAATATGTAGAAATAGAATTATACAAAATTTATTTAAAAGATTAAATATAAATATGTTGTGATTGGATTAAGAAGAAAATACATAAATTAATTATGTAGAGTATTAGTATTTCTTTAATATTATTATTTTTAATTATTCATAAATAGTGTATATAGGCATAAAAAATTTAAATTAAATATGAATATTTTGATAATAAATAATTTAATGTTAAATAAAAAATTAAATATAAATTAATATTAAGACATCAATCAGATTGATAAAAAATAAAAATAAAAAAAAATAAAAAATTTTAATTTGTGCGATACATGTAATTAAGCACATTCTGCTTTATTTATTTGTATATCAAGATAATTTTTTCGAATATCATAATAATGAAATTATAATTATATGTATATATATTTATAGATATACTTTTATATTAATATTGAGTGTATATACTATAAATAATAAATATCTCAATTAATATCTAAAAGAGGTAGAGTGGTGAAGTGGATTTAGTGCGGTGACTTTGGGTCCGGTCAAAGCTTGCAAATGGCGTGGGTTCGAAACTTCGGAGGTGCCTCAACAAGAAAATTATGGATTAAATTTCTTAAAACATTGAACCACTTTTTGAGTCGGCAATCTGCCGTCTCAAAAAATTAAAACTCGACTCAAAAACATTTTCGACCCTTGAGTTGCCGTCGAAACGCCGTCGCAAAAACGTTTTTGCGTCGGCAAATGTGCTATTTGCGACGGCACTCTGCCGACTCAAAAAGCCCTGTTTTTAGTAGTGAAAAACAAACTGAAAAATAAAAAAAAATTAATCTTCAATCTTTATAATTCCTTTGACAAAAAAAGTATAAAAGAATAAAGTAATAAAAAATATACCGATGAGCAAATGGATTAGAGTTCAATTATAGTATTAGCATCAACATTATAGGTTGAACTTGAAGATGAGCATGACTCCAAAGTACCTAATTAAGAGTCAACAAGAGAAGATCAATAAAACTTACATTAGAAAATGAACAATACAAATAAAAATGAAGATAAATAAATTCTCATATTACCCGAGTCATATTGCTCAAATTCCTCCACATCATCCATCGCCTTTTGAAGAGAAATTGGAAGGTTGCTTCGAAGCCAATTTTGAGTACATACAAGAGCTTCAACCATAGAAGGCGAGAGTGAACTACGAAATGGGTCAAGAATACGCACTCCCCCCCTCCCCCGGGATACTAAAAGCCGACTCCGACGCAATGGTAGAAATAGGCATGGCCAACACATCCCTTGCAAGTTGTGATAGCACTCTATATTTGGTTACATTCACCTTCCAATAATCCAAAATCTCAAATGTTTTATTCTTTGCAAAATGTTCAACCTCGGACAAATATTGTTCCAATTCGGACTTAGATCCACTAGTGCATCGCCCCTCCAAATAGGAATTAAATTGAGAGTCAACCAAAGAATAAGGATCATCATCATCATCATCTTCCACCATATTCACAACTTCACTCACACTTGGAAGTTTCTCATTTGAAGGATAAAGTGTGACATAATGGCTATACAAACGACTCAAACAACCCCTAACTTTGTTTACCATATCTTTCACCTTCTTAGTATCTGCAAGAAATAAATTCGAAAAACAAAACTTCAAGTATGTCATTTTTTTGGTAGGATCAATAACAACCGCAACATACAATAACAAATTGATTTTACTTCCATCCCCCCCCCCCCAATACTTGCTAAACTTTTGTTTCATAGTCTTTGCCATTGTGCTCAAAGTATCATCATCCTCCAAAATTCATTGGTTAATTTTGCTTTCAATAACAAACATTTCTTTGTAAAAAGCATTGGAAGTAACAAAGAGAGACTCTGAAAACTTCTTAGTTGTATAAGATAAAATTATTTTAGAAACCTCAAAAACAATCTACATTTTTTCCAATCCAACTCACTAGGACTTCTTTTTATGCCACCATCAACATCCTTGAAATAAGGTTCAAAATTGGAATCCACAAACTTCAAGCGGTTAAAAGCCTTCTCATACTTTTCGACGACCTCAAACATCAAATAGGTAGAGTTCCACCTAGTTGGTACATCTAGGCATACAAGAGCTTTTGAATCAAGCTTGAGTGTGGCTACATACTTCTTAAAAGTATCATGCCTATGAGGAGAAGACCTCACATATCTCACCGCAAGTCTAATGTTGGCAATAGAATCGTCCATTTCTTTCAACCCATCACTCACAACGAGATTAAGAATATGTACACAACAACGCATGTGAATAAACTCATGTTGCAAAATAGTCCCCTTCCAATATTTGGTTATTGTTTCAAATATTGAATGGTAAGATTATTAGAACTAGCATTATCAACTGTTAAGGTGAATATGCTATCAATGTTCCACTCAATCAAACACAACTCAATTTTCTTACCCAGTGTTTCTCCTTTGTGATCTTCAACTTGTTGAAAATTTATGATTTTTTTTTTAAGTTTCCAGTTATCATCAATGAAATAAGCAGTCAAACACATGTAACACAAATTCTGAATAGATGTCCAAGTGTCCGTAGTAAAGCAAATTCTACGACCCTTTATGGCCTTCTTTAACTTATCTCTTTCATTCTTGAATATGTTAAACATTTCTCTAGATATGGTATGACGAGAGGGGATTGGTGTGAATTTCGGTTGCATGACATTACAAAATCTTCTAAACCCAACTCCCTCCACAAATCTAAATAACAACTCATCAATGACAACCATCTCCGCAAGAGACCTTTTACAAGCATCAAAATTAAATGTTGTTGCTACAACCTCAACACCCTCATCATTTTGTTTCGGTTTAAGATTTAATGTTTGTTGACCATCTTTATCCCTATTTGGATATTCTTTACAATTGGGTGTATGACTCAGGTGTGTAATATACTTGTTTGCAATCTACATTTTTGTTTTTACATATATGTGTGTATTTATTTCCAATGCATTTCCTTATATCTTTTCTTTTTCTTTTTTTTTTCTTTTTTTTGGCAGGGATTAGGATTTGATCTAGCAGAGCACAGTCCCATGGTGGCTGAGTCAGTCTTTCGTAATGATAGTTTGTTTGATTTTTTCAGCCATTCGGAACCACCCCCGCAAAATTGAAATGTAAACATTTATCTAGCGGGCCACCGTTTTGCTTTATTTTTGAGAATTAAATTGAAATAGATTCAAGGTTTATTTAAGGAGAAGTCACCACTGTTATTGTGTTTTATTTTATTTGTGTTTGATAAATAGAGCATCAAATTGTGCATATTGGACATAGATTCAAGGTTTATTTGAGGAGAAACAATTGTTATTGGTGCTATGAAACTGCACTTTCTGAAAATTGTTATCTAACAAATAGTAGCATTGTTGAGAAAAACTGAGTCATTCAGATTTCATGGGATTTTGGTTCGTTATAGTGGTTTAGTTATCTATTTTGACGAGCAATTTGTTGAATAGTTTTCCTCTTGATCTGTATTGCCATGGAATGCAATGCTCAGACAAATCTTTAGAATTTAAGAGTTATGGACTGCTTTGTGGAATGAAATTCTTTTATTGGTGCTGTGAAACTGCACTTTCTGAAAATTTAGCTAGTTTGATTGTGGTTTTTGTATTCCGTCTTTAATTTTGTGGAAAACTGTTTGAGAATAGAAAAAACAAACACTGATATAGAAAACTGATTTGGCAATCTGTTTCAAAACTGTCTTCTGAATTTTCAAAAACTATTTTCACACAAACATAAAAAATGATGAAACAAATGTTTCTGAACATTTTAGGCAGGGGATCTATTTGATCTAACCCAATTTCCAAAAACTCAGTCAATGGCAGCAGCGATAGCCTTTGGTCCTTGGGGAATCTTCTTTTTAATCCACTATGTAAAAAATGTAGAGTTGTAAATGAGTTGAGTAAAAAGTTGTCCTAATTTAAAATTTAGGATAAATTTGTTTAAAATACGAATTGTCTATTACGATTTTGAAAATTATATCTCACTCTTTGAAAATTTTAATTTTATAACAAATGTCTATTTTATTAATAAATTATCAAGTTAATTAATAGTTTTTAATGATGTTAAAAATTTATTTTAATTAATAATTCAGGTAATTTATTATTGTATAGAAGAGTAATTAGGAATTTTATTTTTTTAATTAATTATGTTAAATAAAAAATTAGGATAATAGGGTATTTGTAATTTTATGTTGGAACACAGATTGTAAAAATAGCAGGTTGTAAATTTTTTTTTATGCTGGAATAAAGATTGTAATAAATATAATATATGTGCAATATGTTTAAGGGGTGTCTAAGTAGCACAGTGGTTAAGGTGTGTTTTGCACCCCAGAGTTGCCTGGGTTCAAGCCGTGCGAACAACCAAACAAAATTTATTTTTTATTTTTTATTTAGAGCCGAAACGACGCCGTTTCAACTCACAGCAGTTACTGCTGTGAGTTGGGCGCAGCAGCACCCCCGAGTCCGAGATACTTTGGCGGTTAGCTAAAACAACAATTTATTATTTAAAAATTAATTATAAAAAAAATAAAATTTACATGTAAATTTTAATAAATAAATTTATTATTGTCCAATAGATCTTATAATAATTATAAATATTTTTCATTAAATATTATTAAAAAAATTACTAATTGTTAATTTTCAGTAATAATTTAAAATTTTTATCACAAAAATTTCATTAATTATAAATTTTTGCGACAGTTTAAAAAAATCATCATAGAAAATGTTATTAATTTTTAACTTTCAGCGACAATTTAAAAAATTCGTCATAGAAAAATGTCACTATTTATAAGTTTTAGCAACAATTTAGAACAATCATAATAAAAGAAAGCCACTAATTGTCAATTTTTAATGACATATACAAAAAATTGTAACAAAAAATTATTTTTAGCGACGATTTATTGTGACTTATTTTCAAGTCCTAACTATTAAGAGTTATTGGTAATTTATCCAAAAAAATTAATTTATTTGATACATTCTTAACATTTTGATTTTTCTAATGACTTTTTGAAATGTTTAAAGTATACTTTTTGATGGGATATAAGCAATTTGCCATATGTATTAAGGCTATGTTTAGATTATAAAATTTAAGATTGATTTTGCGGAGGTAAAAGAAAAAAGAGGAAGAATGTGAAATACACAAAATTTTCTACACAAATTCCTATTCAAATTCAAAATTTAAAGGCAGTCTAATATTTAATAATAATAATTTTTTTAGATGTCAATATTTGTGGTTAATATAAGGGGATTTTTTTAGGGTCCCTAATATTAAGATTTTGTAACATAAAGGACATTCAATATTTTCATAATGTCTAAAGTCCCTCAAATTGATCCAGAAAAAAATGGATCTAGAGAAATTCTCTCCAAAATTAGAGAAATTCCATTTTCTAGCTTTCTACTCATCTCTTAGACCCACTTCATTTTCTTCACTATCTTCATCACAGACCTTCAACCTAATAATATTCAAATTTTAAGTTTCTTCCCATTTCACACATTTTTTCAACAACCAAACACGCAACCACTGAAACAAAGTCCAGAGAAATTCTTTCCAAAATCAGATAAATTCCATTTTCTAGCTCTCTACTCATCTCTCAGACCCAGTTCATCTTCTTCACCATCTTCATCACAGAATATTCAAATTTTAAGTTTCTTCCCATTTCACACATTTTCACAGCAACCAAACACACAACCACTGATGTACAAAGTAAGGATGGCAATTTGAACCCAGCTCGATGGGGACCCGTCCCGTCCCGATAAGTTGGGTTTTCCCAAAAAATTATTCCCCATAGAGCCAGGGGTGGTATTAAAAAATAGATCCCCGATGATATTTGGGCCGGGGAGGGGATAGATTCCCCCCGCCCCAGTCCTGGCCCCGCCCTGTTTAATCCCCGAACAACCCCGTATATATATATATATATATATCTAGTTCACTCTTCTATACAAACCCATCTCTCTCTCTCTCTCTTCTCTATTACAAACCCACTTCTCGTCGTCTCCTTTCTCTCTCACGATCTATGGTATGGATCTATGGTCTCTCTCTCTCTCTCTCTTTCTTTCTCTCTCTCTCTCTTCCCTCTACTGTCTCTCTTCCCCATCCGAAGTTGTCGCATCCTCCGACACCACTGCCACTGTGCTACCTCTTGCTGCCGTCCCTCTCTAGATCTTCGCCGCTGTAAATTTACTCACTGTCCCTCCATGAACTCTATTTCAAATCCAGATCTAGTTTCTCTTTCTCTCTCTCTCTCTCTCTGTGTGTGTCTTTGGAGAAGAAAGTAGAGCCTCTCTCTAGATTCTAGAGAGAGAAAGCTCCCCCCATGGAATATGGTGATCTGTGTTGAATTTCTCCTCATAATCTTTGAGTGAGAGTGAACATGTGAGTAGATTTGGGGATATAGAGTTTGTGTTTCCATCAGATTGAGTGACAAAATAGATTTTTATGTTTAGTTTATTCCAGATACTTTATATATACGTATATTTATCTATCTATATATTTGTGTGTGTTTTACAGCTTCAGTTTCTGATCCTGATACTACATGTGTGTCTATATTTGAGTTGGTTGTGATTGTGTTGTTAAATCTGTAACTGGGGCTAATTTTTGTTTTTTGAGCCAAGGAATTTTCGAGGTCGGGGAAACCCGAGCCCCATTAGGAGGCGGTTACGAGAACGGTGATAGGTTCGCCGTTGGGGATTTGGGCCGGGACAGAGAAATTTTCGCCATCGGGGATCGGGGACGGGGAGTGTGATCCCCGACCCCGCCCCGGCCCGTTGCCATCTCTAATACAAAGTCCAAAGAAATTTTTCCCATAATTTCTTTGGAATCCCAGAATTTCTCTGGAATCCCCAACCCACATCAAAACCAGAGAAATTTCCAGAAAAACCTTTCTAAAGAAATTTTCTCAAATCCAGAGAAATTCTCTCCAAAATTAGAGAAATTCCATTTTTTTGTGATTTCCAACATCTCTCAGACCCACTTCATCTTCAACAGTCTTTAATGATGAGCAACTCACCACTACTATCAGAAAGCCCGTACTCCATGGCCGCTTATACCAAAATCAAGAGCATAAGTTCACCATAAAACGCCTAAACTCGTAGCACCATCCTAGAGCCAACAATTCATGAGTAATTGTAATTGTAACAGCAACAGAGGAGATAGCAAAATCTGAAAGTCTATAAAATTAAAAAAACAAACAAACAAACAACTTGGGATTAGATCAACTATGTCCCTGTGTGTGAAAAAATTAAAAGAATTAACGCACCTGCAATGTTGGTACCCTGAAGTTTTGACAAGGAAAAAGAGAAAGAGAAGGAATTGTGCGAAAAACGACACACACAGAGAGAGATTGGTGGCCCACGGTGGCCACTAGTAGTTCACGGCGTTACACAGCGGTTTGGTTCTTAATGGTTTGGCAAGAGAAAGACGGATGAGAGAGAATGCGAGCGATACAAAGATCAGAGATCAGAGAGAGAGAGAGAGAGGAGAGAAGAGGTGAATTTAGCAGAAGAGTTTAGAGTGAGAGAGATAGAAAAAAATGAGGTTTGATTTGAGAAATTTCTCTGTGATATATGAGTGTGGGGGTTGAGGGACCTTAGTTATCATAAAATAATATTGTGAATCTTTTCCATTACTAAATATGTAAGAGGGACCTTAGACTAATTTTCTCTCAATATAATTCATGCAGTATCGTTCTAGTTGGCTCAATGATATACATAAATAGGGTAATACTATGGTATATAACCTTAAAAGGTGTGTATTATATATAAATTATGATATTTGTGGGGTTGATTATTACAAATATTATAACTAAATCGTTTACCAGTCATATCTTAAAAAAATGAATTTAATTATAACAATATCACATAAGGTATAACTAAAAACCTTTTGAATCATAACCAAAATAATGTCATCACTAACATCACAATGAATTATAACTAACACCACAATGTGTATAATTAAGTTATAACTAACACCACAATAGGTCATAATAAAAAACTACCAACTTCATAACGGTGAGACATATGATACACACTCCAAGAATGATGTCTATTATAGAATTTCTAATGCACTAGAAAGAAGTTGTATATATATAACCAAACCAAACTAAACCAAGCCATAAGTCCCATCAAATGGGGTCGGCTACATGAATCTTTCTTCTCTACGCGGCCCTATCAAATGCCATGTCGTTAGTCAAATTAAGTAGATCCATATCTCTATTTACAACGCTAACCAACATTAATCTAGGCCTACCCTGTCCCTTAACACTTCCATTTACCGTTACAGTATCGCATCTCTTCACTACTGCCCCTGTTGGTCTACGTTGAATATGACCAAACCATCTCAATCGATTCTCTCTCAACTTATCTTCTATCGATGCTGCTCCTACCCATTCCCGAATACACTCATTCCTAATTCTGTCTTGTCTAGTCTTGCCACACATCTACCTTAGCATTCTCATCTCAGCCACGCTCATCTTATCTGCATGTTGTTTCTTGGTTGCCCAACACTCCGTCCCATACAACATCACTGGTCTAATAGCCGTTCTATAGAACTTACCTTTAAGTCTAGTAGGTATTCGTTTATCGCACAGTACCCCAGACGCACTTCTCCACTTACACCATCTCGCCTTAATCCTATGGGCCACATCCACATCAATCACCCCGGCTGTTGTAATAATTGAACCTAAATAACGAAAATGTTCACTCTTAGGCAGTTCTTGGTTCTCAATCTTCACTTTTTCTCTGCTTTCATTGTTACTGTTACTAAATTTACACTCCATGTACTCTGTCTTAGTTTTGCTTATCCGGAATCCTTTAGATTCAAGGACTTTTCTCTAAATCTCCAACTTTGTATTAACTCCTTCTCTAGTCTCATCCACTAGCACTATATCGTTTGCAAAAAGCATACACCATGGCACGTCATCCTGGATATTTCTCATCAACTCATCCATAACTAAAGCAAAAAGATAAGGACTTAAGGTAGATCCCTACAGTGATAGGAAATTCATTTGTCTCTCCAGCAAGCGATCTAATAGTGGTCACCACCCCTTCATACATGTCCCTAATCACTCAATGTAACCTTTTGTCACCCCTTTCTTCACTAACACCCACCCTATTATATCCCGGGACACTCTATCATATGCTTTCTCAAGGTTGATAAACTTCATATAAATGTTTCTTTTCTTTTCACTATACTTTTCTATTACTCTCCTCAAAAGATAGATCGCTTCCATTGTTGACCTGCCAAGCATAAACTTAAATTGATTCTCTGACACCTCTGTTATATCTCACAATCGGCGTTCTATCACCCTCTCCCACACTTTCATTATATGACACATTAGCTTGATTCCTCTATAGTTGTTGCAATTCTAAACATCTCCTTTATTCTTATAGATTGGCACTAAAATACTTTTTTTCCACTCATCTGGCATGTTCCTAGTCAACAAAATTTTGCTAAACAACCTAGTCAACCAAGCAATCCCCTTTTTACCCAAACACTTCTAAGTTTCAATAGGGATATCATTTGGTCCTAAAGCCTTATTTGATTTCATTTTCTTAAGTGCAATCTCTACTTCAAAGTTCCTAATTATGCGATAGAACCTATAGTCTTGGTTTATCGTATTACTGGCTATTTCTTCCCCTATTGCTGTACCTCCATGTTCCTCATTCAATAGTTTTTCAAAATAGTTCTTCCATCTTTCCTTAATCTCTTCATCCCTCACCAATACTTTAGAATCTTCACTCTTGATGCACTTAACTTGATGAAAATCCCTTGTTTTCCTCTCCCGTATCTTAGCAAGTTTGTATACCTTCTTCTTTAGCTTCTTACGATATAGTTTAGAGTATAGGTCATTATAAACTTTCAACGTAGCCTCTCTCGCTACTTTCTTGACCTCCTTATTAGCCAATCTATAGCTCTGAAGGTTTTCCTCAGTTCTATCATTTTGCCACTTTTTAAAGCACTCTTTGTTTTGCCTTAACTACCGCTTGAACCTCTTTTCTCCACCACCAAGTTTCCCTAGAGCTGGGTCCCGTTCCTTTCGACTCTCCAAGCACTTCCATTAAGATTCTCCTTATACAATTGGCCATCGAGTTCCATATGGTGTTAGCATCATCTTCCAAGTTCCAAGTGCCTTCCTTATCCATTCTATTCTTAAATATTTCTAATTTATCCCCTTTTAGGTCCCACCATCTTGTCCTACGACGCCCACCATCATTTCTAGCTTCGTATTGCCCTCTAAAACATAAATCTAGTACCAAAATCCTATATTGAGAGGTCAGGCTCTCTCCATAAACCACCTTACAATCATTGCATTTTAGGCAGTCCACTTTTCTCACTAAGAAATAATCTATTTGGCTCTTAATTAACTCACTCTTAAAGGTTATTAAATGCTCCTCCCTCTTCTTATGCATAGTATTGGCTACCACCAGGTCAGAAGCCAACGCAAAATCTAAGATACTCTCTCTAGCCTCATTTCTGTCACCAAAATCGTATCCACCATGCACCATTTCATAGCCTAGTTTATCTATGCCTACATGGCCATTAAAATCTTCACCTATAACCACGTTCTCTCCTACGGGTATTTCTTGTAAGATCTTATCCATTTGCTTCCAAAAATCCCTCTTAGTCTGATCATCTAATCCTACTTAAGGGACGTATGCACTAATAATGTTCACTATATTCCCTCCAATAACTAGCTTAACTAACATAATCCTATCTCATTTCCTAATGACCACCGCTACATTCTCTACAAGACCCTTGGCAATTAAGATTCCTACCCCATTCCGGCGTCTATCCTTACTACTATAATACAGTTTAAAATCAGTATCCTCAATTTCCTTAGCTTTCTCACCTGTCCACTTAGTTTCTTGTATGCAAGTTATACTAACTCTCCTCCTAATCATAACATCTACCAACTCCATCGTCTTACCAGTTAAGGTTCCTATATTCCAAGTGGCTACCTTAAACCTATAGTCTTGGACTAGTTTCTTTACCCGCGCTTGTCCAGAAAAATGCAGAAACTTTTGCCTATTTTTCATCACACCCAGGTATCGATGCGGCGATCCTTGCTCACTTTTCGAAACACCCCGAGGCAAGCTCAACGCGTCACTTTAAACGTTTCAAAGTAGGATTCATTGTCATAAGGGATCTGAGCGGCTTTTTTACGTGTTGGCTGTCGGCTACCTAATACACAACCCTCCTCCTTAACCCGGGCTTGGGACCAACGGAGTTGTTAACAACCCCAACTGTGTTAAGTTATATATATTTATTAAAAAAATAAATTACACTCAACTCTCTCAAGGTTTGGAGAAAATATAATTAATTCTACAATTTTGATATAATTACACTAATCTCCCTTTTAGTATGGCTAAAATGACCGAATTTAATGCCAATATTGCATAGACACTAAATAAACAAAGATAAATATACATTTTAGTAAGTATGAGATAACATCATTTTTCATTCAAATGACTAATGAATTACTAATGAAAAATGGCCCAAATCTTATGTGAATTAAAACCTTAAGGGAAATTAGTATAATTATGTTAAAAGTGTGGGCTAATTATATATTTTTTTTATACCTCAATGGAGGCTAGTGTAATTTATCCTAAAAAATAAATAGTTGTAACTATTTTGTAAGTAAGAAGTTATGTTTAAGGGGATGTTTGGAAAGTTAGCTATTTTAGTTAGTTATTTTAGTTTTTGACTATGTTAGTAAACTAAAATAGTTGTGTTTAGGAAGAAAGTTAGATTTTTTTATAGTTGAATGTGATATGTTTGTGAAAGAAAAATGACAATGATTATAGATTTGATGTGACATTTTCTCTTATTATTTTGTCTTTTAATACTATTTTAGTCCAAAAAATTAAAAAAAAACCTATTGCCAAACACCCCTAAATTAGTTAAAAGTGAAATTAATGATGAAAAATTTACTTAGCATATAAAAAATAAAAAATTTAAAATATCAAGTTTTTCTTTTTTTAATTTTAAATATCAAGTTAAGTTTTAACTTTTTATATAAGAATATAAGATAAGAAGAGGGTATATAGGGTACATTACAAAAAAAATTCTTGAGATTTACTTAAAGTACGATTCACCTCTTATGATTTTAGAAATTACATTCCACCTCTTGAAGTTTTAATTTCATAACAAATTATATTTTTTATTAATAAATTATGAAGTCAAGTAACAATTTTTTGTGATGCTAGAAATTTATTTCAATTAATAATTCAAGAAATTTTATCGTTATATAGGAGAACAGTTATGAATTTTGTTTTTTCAATTAATTTTATTAAATAAAATTTTTTGACAAGAGGACATTTGTAAATTTTCAAATCACAGAGGACAATCTATATTTTAAGCAAACCTCAAAGGCATATTTGCAATTTACCCTATATGTATATATGTGGGTGTAGATTTCCGACCACACAACCAAAAGGAGAACTCAGCTGGAGAGCACTGGTAGAATAGATTAAGCCTAACAATCTATACAAGAATATGAGAATCCAGTCGTGGTTCGTCCACCCAGGGGTACTCCGATGATCAAGTCAGTAATCAATATCTCTAAAAGATAGCAAATTGTGCTTAAACTCGCAAGAAAGAACTTACCTCAAATTCACGAGGGAGCCTTGCTTTTATAATCGTCAGTGACTTGATCCCTTTAGAAGCCTTGTTTCAACGGGCTCAGGCTCAATGCTCATTTTGAGCTTTATCTTATCTAGAATGAGATCATCCTCTGTACTAGGACTCTTGTCCCTTATCCACTTATCTCAAATTCCGGTATCTTCACAGATAACCTCGGCCTAGCCGAGATCATCTCGGCAAGCGTGACCAGGCCACGTGGCACCTCGGCTGATACTTCGACATCACCTTAGCCATGTACTGCCATTCACAAAATACTTCCCCACAACTGCCTCCTAGGTTTCATTACCTCGACAACCTAAGGTGATGGAACCTACATCGTTTGTCTAATTAACACATCGGCTCAAAACTTAGGTACTACCCCGACCGAGATCAAGACTTGTCAGCTTCACGCAACTTAGATTCAGTTGCTTATTCTATTAAGAACCAAGAATCAAGAATCAATTTCTTTAAGTATGTTAGCCGAGATCGCTTCTCTAACCGAGGTTATTGCCTCATTACTTCAACAATTTCAAGAGTTCTAACTATGCATGAGCTGTCACACACAGTCTTTTCAACAGTTTCCCTCACGTGTTCTATTCTTATTGGTTTGTACCTGACACGCGCTATCAGGTCGTGTCGTTTCTGCCCACGCCACCTGATGAGCATGTCGTCCAAGACACCTCATTACGTTTTGCTACCCTTTTGTATTTTTAACAAAACTCTTTCTCTCTCTCCTTGTTTCTTCACTTTTCCAAACTTGATTTCCTCCTTTGTTCCAGATTTTCTCTCCCTAAAACTTCAAACCTCCATTGTTGCATTCACGAGCTCTCTATACCTGTTCTGTTCACCACTTTCGGCGAAGCATTCCCTGTTCTGATCCACTTAATGTCGTTGTCAGACTCCGACGATATCTACTTCAGCATCCTCGTTCTTGGTCCTATTTAGTAAGTCCTCAATTTCTTATTTTTAGTTGCAGTTTTCTATTGTTCTTGAGTATGTTTCCTCTTCGAATTTGCCATATACTTATACTATATCTTGTATTGCCCTTGAATCTGTAAATTTGCGATTTGCCCCAATATCTTATATGTTGCTCTGCGCTATATCAGAAATCATCTTTGTGTGGCCATTGAATGCTTTCTTGAGTGTTATTTGCATTGCTTGTGGTTCTCGCACATTGCCTTTGCATGCATCAAATCTTTTTGCTCAGTGTATCTGTTTTTTGTCTTTTTCTTGTTTCTGAATCATATTTCCTTGCTGCTTTTTCCATATTCTTGCCTTCAAATTTTGTTCATTTGCATAGATTTCTAGGTTTGGGATTTGTTTAGAAACCATACACTTAGGAAAAACTGAAATAAATTTCCCCTTAGATCTTTAACATCCTTTCTCTAGAGCCTGTTTAGGGTCTAACTGAGGTTCTCAAACCCTTACCAGTATCTTTTTCTTGAAATCTAGCACAAAACACTTTAAGCCGACATCATGGGAATGTTCAGGTGAAGGGTAGATACCCCGGCCAAACTAGAGTACTTCTGTCAAGAGTTTTCCATCCCAGCTAATGTTCAAATTAGGTTGGCTGGGTAGGAGGACTCTATCATGCCTGATGGAGACTCCATGCCCTTCCCCGTAATTATATTCACTAAGTGTAGACTTCGGTTTCCCCTAGACATCCTTTTCCGAGAAATCCTTCACTACTGCAAACTTAACCCTATGCAAGTAGCCATAAACTCATATAGGGTTATCAATGGCATAATTGAACTAGCACGCTGAGAAAAAGCTAGGATTATACTAGCCAACATCCAATTTTGTTACACCATGTGTGGCCTGAAGTCTGACGAAGGGTACATATACTACCTCAAGCCCAAATCTACCGCCTTCAAACTTATAGTCGACCTTCCTGAATCTAACAAGGGTGCTGGAGATGATTACCTAATTGTTTCGGGCAATTGGGAGTTCGCCTCTGATGACGATCTTCATCTCTTTCCTCTGTGCCGAGCGATTTTTAGAGAGGATGAGGGTAAGCACTGAGTACAGGTGTAATTTTTATGTTTCTGTTGAGTCTTGTCAATTTATTTCTCTTGCTTATGCTAATGTCTAATGTTTGCTCTTGCAGCTATTCCTTAGCCAGCAAAGGGATTTCGACAATCATACGTTTCTAGCCGAGATCTAAAGAAGCTTTTGGATCTCCCTATTCAAAGATGCAAGGCCTTACTATTGCTCAATTATATTTCGACGTATAAGTCGTCTCTGCCCAACGTTCCAAAATGAAGCAAAACTCCTCCTTGTGCTACAACTTCACCGGTCACTTCATCACCAAGACCAGATCAAGCCTCCACATCGAATCCAGCAGAGCAGCCATCTACATCTGCCCCTCAGTTGATTCCATCTTTTTAGTGCCGTCATCGACGCCGAGCTTTCCCAAATGCTCCTGTCAGCAGAACTCGCAACCGCAAACACTGAGAATCTGAGGCGTCGGCCTACGATCTAGCCAACCCTCCCATTGCCGATCCATTTTGGTACAAGAGTCACCATCGCTACAACCGCCGATGAAATGGGTCGCAGTCAAGCCGTAGTTGAAGACCTCCTAGTCGACTTGCCAGGAGTGGTTACAGTCCATTCCTCCTCCTCTCAATCCCAACCAAAACCCAAGCCAAAAAGAGTCAAAAGAACCAAGGCAAAGGCCTCTGCTACCCAAGTAGACTCTGAAGATACCATGTCGATCTCCGAATTGGCCGAAATCGAGAAAAGCGTTTTTGCTGTGGAGAAAAGGCCTGCCGAGGCCGAGTCATCCGACACCGCACAGTCGAAGAAGTCGAGGTTTTAAGTGTAGCAGGCCTAGGCTTTTTCAAAAGTCGATGAGCCCTAGGCTCCAGTGATTTCGATTGGCGATCGTCCGATGACAGCTAGCGACAGTGCCATCGACAGTATTAAGGTCGACGCTGCTCTCTCGACTGCGGTTCTTTTGTCTACCGATTTAAATCGTATGGCCAAGATCAGCGAATATGAAAACTTTGCTCTGATGATGCATTATTTTGTCTTGGTAAGTCTTCAACATTTGCACTTTTTTGGCTTTTCACTTTAAGTTTTTACACTTAAAATCTTTTACTGACTTGTTCGTTTATTTCCTTTTAGGCCATTCAGCATGCCCACTCTTTTACAACGAAGGAGCTGGTCTAAAAGACTTAAGACGTTGTTGGCTACCTTGCCTCCTTAAACAATGGCTGAGGCCAAGATCAAGGCTCTGTTACATCAGGCCAAGGCTGCTAGACAAGTGCAAGACCAGGTCGAGGGAAGGGCCGAGGTGGCCGAGGCTGTGGCCGAGGTACTCAACTCTGAGATCAAGGGCGTTGAGGTCAAAACTGCAGAAGCCAAAGCTGAGCTCCAGGAGGCTGGCTACCAAAGAGGTCGAGATCAAGGCGGCCGACGAGAAGGCATTTTCAGAGAGGCAGGCCACTGTCCGCGATGCATACAAAGCCTAAGTCAATCAAGCCTGCAACAGAGGTTATTACTTCGGCTAGATGGTGGCGCTCAACCAGTTATCTATCCCAATGGACGCTTCCTTCCGAGATATCAATCAGCTTAGTGTGCCATTCCCTTCCTCTCCAAAAGACTCTAAAGATGAAGACGAAGACGAAGATGAGGAAGTCGAGGCCGAGGATGCTGATGAAGAGGAGGAGGTTGCCACTAGGGCCAAGTCCCCCACTCTGAATGATCAAGTCTCGGACTTGACTCAGGGTGAGGAGGAGGACGAGGTTTCCAAGAGTGCCTCACCCAAAAAGACAACTTCTGATGTCGAGGTCCAGACCGCCGATGAAGCCTTGACTAGACTCTTCTCGAGATTGATGCCGAGATCGAGGCTGAAAAGACTGTCGAGAAACCTTCCCAGCTGTCTGTCGAGGATGAAACATCGTCAACCGCCGAAGCAGAATATTCTACTTAGAAAAATTCTTTTATTTTTGAATCAGTTGTAACTTTTTGTCGTCTGAACAATATCAGTTTCATTTTAGTCGACGTGCCCTTGTAAATGAACAAGTTTTCTTTTTGAATGCAAGTCTTCTTTTTGTTTCTAAGTGTTGAATGCTTATGCTTGTTTTCACTGCCTTGTATGCTTCTATACTTAGAATATTTTCGTACTTTTTCTAAGTATAACTTACTTGTATAATTACTTTGGATTAGCACACCTTTGACATGTATCACCTCGGATCCACTTACCTCGGAATTCACCTTTTACTGTGATCTCGGCCAATAGGCACTTTATAAAAATTCTTTGAATTATAAGTATTGCTTCCTTACTTGTACTTGCTGTCTTTAATCAATACTTCACTCTTTCAACCCTTCCAAGCTTGACAAACTGTTTTGGTTATCTCGGGTAACAAATACCTCAGGTATCTCCTTACTTGGTTACCTCGGTTGACTCCAACTTGTAAATTGTTCAAAAATTTCAAGTGTCAAGCCTATTCCTTATTCTTGCTTACTGCCCCCTAATGTGAACCCAAGTACCACTTATGTTCACATTAAGCCTGCATCTCTATTTTCTGCCAAAGTCTGATTTAAACAAATCTTAGCCGAGGTTTTTTTTTACCTCGGTGTCTTTGTTAATCTAACTAGATCAAACTTAGTTCAACTCTGCCATCGTGGCAAGTCTAAGTTAATTGTCATGTTTTATTCGGAAACATCGCAAACTTAGCTTAACTTTACCATATGGCAAGTGTTAAGTCAACTCTACCATATGGCAAGTGTAAGTTATTCGTCATGTTTCATTTGAAAATATCGCAAACTTAGTTCAACTCTACTATATGGAAAGTGTTTTATTCAACTCTACCATATGGCAAGTTTAAGTTACTCGTCATGTTTCATTCAAAAACATCGTCAACTTAATTCAACTCTACTATATGGCAAGCGTTTAATTCAACTCTATCATATGGCAAGTATAAGTTATTCGTCATGTTCACCATGGGAATATCGTCATAAGACTTTTTCAGTCCTATCGCACAAGTGTCAACAATAATATATGAAAACAAAATCAAACTCGTGTTTTATTAAAACTTCGGCTAATTACATAAATCTCTGAAAAACAAAAACTAATAATAAAAAATTTTCAATTTGCAAGTGTTTTAGGGTCTTGGCAACTCTTTGCCATCACTGTTTTCTAATTGATATGCTCCATTACCGGCAACCGAGATGATGCGATATGGTCCTTCCCAGTTTGAGCCAAACTTGACCTCCTGGAGATCCTTCTTATTGCCAAAAACCTTCTTAGGATGAGGTCCCCAACCTTGAACTTCCTTGGGTTGACCTTTTTATTATAAGCCCTAGCAAGTTGCTGTTGGTATGCCTCTAGCCAAATTACTGCTCTCCCCATTCTTTCTTCCAACAAATCCAGATCTCGGGTTAAGAATGCCTCATTGGTTCCATTCTCCACTCCCTAGGTTCTAATTCCAGGGATGCCGACCTCTAGTGGGATGACTGCTTCAGTGTAATATGCCATAACAAAAGGAGATTCCCTAGTTGATCTTTTCGGCGTAGTCCGATATGCCCACAGCACATTGGGCAATTCTTCCACCCATTTTCCCTTGGCTGTTTCCATCCTCTTCTTGATCCCATCTAGGATGGTCTTGTTGGATGCTTCTACCTGACCATTACTGTCACGACCCAAACCCGCCCCTATGGGTTTAACACCGTAACCGGCCAGTAATCCTAGATTACTGAAGGCCTGCTTAACAGTAATACAGTAATACAGAGTACAGGGGCTTGGCGGAAGCCAATACAGTAAATAAACAATGTCCAATGAGCTGTGACAATCTGTATGCCAAAAAGATTTTTCATACATTTATGCAGTCAGAGACAAACAGTATGTACAATATATACAACCAGTCAGAGCAGGGACCAAATCCCTATTAAACAGTACAATACGGTCTATACAGTATACAAAACAGTTACAGAGACAGACGGGGGAATTTGAAACACCCCTAAGCCATAGCTGGGTAGGCTCGGAACCTCGCAGTGATGCACAGTGGTTGGCTTGACAAAACTGGAGTTAACCCCGACGCTCCTAGCTGTGGTTTGGTGCCTGTACACCTACATATATATATGAGCAGTGAGCTAAAGCCCAGTGAATAACATAAAGCGTAAAGAGGTTTAGAATGAATGCCCTTACAGTAATGAAGATAGTTCATTAAATCAGTATTTTAGTCTTTCAGTCAATCAGTCATATGTGGTACATCCATTAGCATAACAGTACAGTAAGCAATAGGTCTTAAAGAGCGAACAGTAATGATGGCCATGAATCAGTAAACAGTAGTGGTTCCACGAGGGAACCGACAGAGATCTCTGTAACAGTAACAGTAAACAGCAGGTGCTAAGGATGCCACAGTACAGTTCAGAATATAGGAAATACATTCATTCAGTAAACAATATCAGTTCAGTAAACAGTTCAGTTCAGTATTCAGAAGATAATCATTTTGAACATATCTTTACACTGTTGTTACTTACAGAGTTCTGGGCTACAGTAAGATAGAGCGTCTCCTCGGAATGCCAACCCTACACAGTATACAGGACGAACGCACACTAAGCTACACAGTTGGGAAAGATAATAATTTAATCCCTAACTTGCCTCGGTGTGGTTCTACATCTATATCCTCTTCAAGATGCTTTAAATATGCCCTAGGAATGCCTAGGATGGAAAGAGGATGCAAAGATACACTTTTGAACACTTTACAAAATTTGCTGAAAACAGGGGTCTCGCTCGAGCGTGGCTTTCTACGCTCGAGCGGACATGCAGACAAAAGAGCTCCGCTCGAGCGTGACTTCCGTCGCTCGAGCGGACTGTATGCTACAGTAAAAATACTGGATGCTCAAAATTCACGCTCGATGGGCGCTCGACCCTTGCTCGAGTGTGAGACACAAGTCCTCGCTCGAGCGTGGATTCTCTCGCTCGAGCGGACTGTGAACTCATGCAAAGTACTGGATGCACACATTTCACGCTCGAGCGTAACTTTTCTCGCTCGAGCGGAAGGCACGATCACAGAGTGTACGCTCGAGCGTGGACTTCCTCGCTCGAGCGTGGGTCCAAAATCTGGAAATTCCATATTTGAACTTCAAGCTCAAAATCAAGTTCAAATGCCTTAAAACCGATCCTCTTGGGCTGAAAACCTAGAAAACATTTGTAAACACGTAATATTACATGTTTCAAAGATCAATTTGACAAATCAAAGCCCAAGGGTGTTTCAATTAAATTCATTTTCAAACCAATTTTCATGAACAACAAGAACATGCAAACATGCATGAATTCAAATCATTTCCAAGCTTCAATTTGATGCTCTAGTGAGCCAATTGTTCCAAAAACAAGATGAAATCATGGTTCTTAACTTTAACATGGACATGCATGTGAGATTTCATGAACATTAACTTCAAAACTCTTCAATGCACACATGCATGCAACAATTAAGCTTTAAATCAACAATTTAACTCCAATTTATGGCCTAAGGCTCTCATCTACCATGATCCATGCTAGAAGGAACTTAAACACAACAATGAGAAGGTGAATTCTTTACCTAAGTCTTGAATTACAAGGTGAGGAAGCTTAATTGCAATCTATGCTCCAATTTCTTCAAGATTCAAGCCAATCAACAAGTTGAACTCACTCTAACTCTCTATCCTCTCTCTCTAGTCGGCTAAACAAGGAATTGACTGATGAAATAATGTGTTTTGAGTGTGATGATAAGGCTCAAAGGTGGCTCAAGTAGTGGGCCACTAGATGGCATGATTGTAAATAAAGCAACTATTGCAATTTAACTCATTTTAATCTAATTTAATCATACCAAATCACATTTCGGATAAATACTCCATAAAATTACATAAATTCCAATAATCATAAAACATTAATCAATTTCAGGTTCGGCCGCCGATAAGGCCTTCAATTTGCAGTTTAAACATAGAAACACGAACAGATAGAAATGCAATTCAAACAGATACAGTCAATCAATCAGTTTCAGATTTCAGTCAGTCAGTTCAGTATTTCAATCAATTCAATTATCAGTCATAGTCAGTCTTAGTTTAGCAGTAATCGGTAATCAATCAGTGATTTATCGGTAATCAGTGTGAGGGTTATTACAGTCTCCCTTCCTTAAAAAGAGTTTAGTTCTCTAAACTCGAGTTACCTTCATTCTGGAAGAAAACAGGATCCAGTGGAAACAAATCAGGATATCTCTTAGCCATGTCATCTTCCCTTTCCCAAGTGGCATACACACCACCATGGTTTTGCTAGTCGACTTTCACTAACGGGATCTCTTTGTTTCTCAACTTCTTGATCCGTCTGTTTACAATCTGTATAGGCCGTTTCTCGTAAGTGTAGTCATCACTCAACACTACACGAGTAGGCTCAATCACATGGAAAGGATCCCGGAGATAATCTCTCAACATCGAAATGTGGAAGACGTTATGCATATGCTCTATTTCAGGAGGAAGTGCAACTTGGTACGCCACTAGATTGATTTTCTCAGTTGTTTCATAAACAATCTCGGGCCTAAGCAAAGGCCCATCTCCAACTTCTGCCCAGCAAATCGGAGATCTACATTTTCTGCCATACAATGCCTCGAAAGACGCCATACCGATACTCGAATGGTAACTGTTGTTGTAGGCGAATTCAGCTAAGGGCAAATGGTTTTCCCAGTTTCCCTGAAAATCAAGGACACACATTCTCAATAAATCCTCCATAGTCTAGATGGTCCTTTCTGACTGGCCATCTGTCTGAGGATGATAAGCACTACTCAGTCTCAGTTCAGTTCCCAATGCAGTCTGTAGGCTTTGCCAAAACCTCGATGTAAACTTCGAATCCCTGTCAGAAACAATGGACACAGGCACTCCATGCAGTCTAACAATTTCATCAATATAGAGTATAGCCAATTTGTCCGTATTATAAATTGTCTTAACAGTTAAGAAGTGAGCAGATTTAGTCAGTCTATCAATAATAACCCAAATCGAGTCCATACCTTTACTGGAGCGAGGCAATCCAATGATAAAATCCATGGTAATATGTTCCCATTTCCACTCCGGTATTGGTAAGGGCTGCAATAAACCTGCGGGTCGTTGATGTTCAGCTTTAACTTGTTGGCAATGAAGACATTTCGATACAAAGTCAGCAATTTCTTTCTTCATTCCCGGCCACCAGAAATTCAGTTTCAAGTCTTGATACATCTTCGTATTTCCCGGATGGATAGAAAATTTTGAATTGTGGCCCTCTTGCAGAACTCTTCTTTTCAATTCAGAATCATTCGGTACACACAGTCTTTCTTGAAATTTCAGTACATTATTTTCAAATTTGAAACCCGGTCTTGGTTTGGGTTCCCTTTCTTCGATGATCTTCTTCAAGAAGTCATCCAATTGCTATTTCTCTTTAATTTCCTCAATCAGTGCCGGTTGAGCAGAAATAGTAGCTATTGTTCCATCTTGTTCTCGCAAAATAATTTCAATTTCAGATTTTTCAAGGTCACAAAGCAACTCTTTCTGTCCGGTGAGTAAGCAAGCTAAGTTTCCAATCGATTTCCGGCTCAGTGCATCAGCAACGGTGTTGGCTTTTCCCGGATGGTACAGTATCTGTAGGTCATAGTCTTTAATCAGTTCTAGCCATTTCCGTTGTCTCATGTTCAGTTCTTTCTGAGTGAAGAAATACTTCAGACTCTTGTGGTCGGTGTATACTTCACATGTTGCCCCATACAGATAGTGACGCCAGATTTTCAGTGCAAATACTACTGCAGCAAGTTCCAGGTCATGGGTTGGGTAGTTCTTTTCGTGTGGTCTGAGTTGTCGGGACGCATAGGCAATAACTCTCCCATTCTGCATTAAAACACACCCTAAACCCTTATGAGAAGCATCACTAAATACAGTATAACCATCCGTACCTGAAGGTAAGGTGAGAACTGGTGCAGTCACGAGTCGAGTTTTCAACTCTTGGAAAGCTGATTCCCTTTGGTCAGTCCAGTCAAATGGTATCCCCTTCTGTGTCAGTTGAGTCAATGGTAAGGCAATTTTGGAGAAATCTTTGACAAATCTTCTGTAATATCCAGCCAATCCCAAAAAGCTTCGGACTTCTGTCACATTTGTTGGTCTAGGCCAGTTCACTACAGCTTCAATTTTTTGTGGATCCACTGAAATCCCATCTTTGCTAATAACATGTCCCAAAAACATAACATGGTCAAGCCAAAATTCACATTTAGACAGTTTAGCATAAAGTTTTTGTTCTCTTAAGGTCTGCAGGGCAAGTCTCAGATGATGTTCATGTTCTCCTATACTTTTGGAGTAAATCAATATGTCATCAATGAATACCACAATAAAGTCATCAAGGTACGGTTTAAAGATTCTATTCATGAGGTCCATAAATGCTGCAGGTGCATTGGTAACTCCAAAAGGCATGACTAAAAATTCGTAATGTCCATACCTCGTTCTAAAAGCAGTTTTATCAATGTCTTCTGGTTTAACTTTCAGTTGATGGTACCCCGATCTGAGATCAATCTTGGAAAACACTTGAGCACCCTGTAACTGATCAAATAAATCATCAATACGCGGCAATGGATATTTATTTTTCACAGTTACCTTGTTCAATTCACGGTAATCAATACACAGTCTCAGTGAGCCGTCTTTCTTTTTCACAAACAAAACAGGAGCGCCCCACGGTGAAGTACTGGGCCTGATGAACTTCTTGTCTAACAGTTCTTGCAGTTGCACTTTCAATTCTTTCAGTTCAGTTAGAGCCATTCTGTAAGGAGCTTTAGATACTGGCTGTGTTCCCGGAATCACATCAACGGTGAATTCAATTTCCCTGTCAATCAAATCTCCTGGCAGATCATCTGGAAAAACATCTAGGAATTCTCTGACTATAGGAATGCAGTTCACATTAGTTTTAACATTATCATCAGTAGATACAGTCAATACAGAACACAGATATCCTTTACACCATTTTCTAATCAATTTAACAGCTTTCACAGATGAAATCAAATACGGAGGAGGTACTACTCCACTCCCATTAAACACAAATTCGGGCAAACCAGGTGGACGGAAAACAACTTGCTTCGTCACACAGTCAATGGTAGCATGATATTTTTGTAACCAGTCCATCCCCAATATTACATCAAAATGATCAATGTTCAATGGCAGTAAATCAATAAACAGATGCATATCCCCAACAATGATTTCATAAGCAGGATACATATATGCACATGTCATGGATCCCCCAATAGGTGATGATATAGCTAACAGATAGTTCATGGGTTCTAAGGGTCTATTTAATTTTCGCGAAAAAGCATGCGACACATAAGAATGTGTAGACCCCGAATCAATCAGTACATATGCATTTTGAGTACAAATAGAGAGGATACCTGACACTACGGTCTCGGTATTTTGTACGTCTCCTGGTACTAGGGCGAACACTCGGCCCTGCCTCATAGGCTCTTTCCCGGTAGCTTTGGGGTTAGGTTTTGGTGCTACTGTTGATGCTGCTGCGCTTGGTGCAGCTTTACTACTGGCCTGCGGAGCAGAGGGGCAGTCTTTAACCATGTGGCCCACCTTGCCACACCTGTAACAGGCTCCAGATATTTTGTAACAAACCCCTTTATGCTTCCTGCCACATTCAGAACAAGTTGGAATGAAACCACTCCCTTGGTTGGGGCTAGTTGTTGACCCCGTATTCTGTTTCTTATTTGATGGGTTATGCTTGCCTTTCTTGAATTTGAAACCCTGCCTTTTGCCACGCCATTCAGACGCCGGTGATTCAGATTGTTTCACTGCTTCGATGTTCGATTCGACCATCAATGCTCGATCAAGAACACCTACATAGGTCGGTAGCTTTAAAACACTTATTCTGTCAAGTATTGCCACATTAAGGCCTCATTCAAACTTTCTGGCCTTCTTGTAGTCAGTGTCCACCATATGTGGTGCATATCTAGCAAGCTCTGTGAACTTTGCTTCATATTTAGCAACAGACATTGTACCCTGTCTCAGTTGTTCAAATTCAGTCACTTTCCTGTCCCTGACACACTGGGGAAAATACTTTTCAAAGAAGGACTCCTTAAACTGAGCCCAAGTCACTACAGTGTTGGTGTCACGGACCAGCATCCACCACCTTCTGGCCTCTTCTTGCAAGGTGAAGGTAGCTAACAATACTTTATTTGCCTCCGAGCACGGAAACACCTCAAATAACTTTTCAGTCTCAAGTACCCAAGCATCAGCTTTTAACGGTTCAAGGCCTCCCTGAAAGGATGGTAGTTTCATTTTGCTGAACTTTTGGGTGAGAGCAATTATGTCCCCATCATTCATATTCACATTCGGTTCCGGCTGTACCGGAGGAGGAGGTGGGGGCTGTTGATTTTGTTGTTGCTCAAGCCTAGCAGTTATCAGTTCCATCATTCTTTCCATCCTTGCCATTCTTGCCTCAGTGGATGAGGATTCAGATTCATTTGCATTATCCATTTCACTATAAGCAGTTATAGCAATTATAAACATAAGCAGTTGCATACTTAAACAGTTTATCACATTAGCATATATTCAGTCATGTCATAACCACACACTTTTCATGTTCATGCAATGCCCTAATCACCTTTCTAGGACATCCTATAGCTCATTTGGACACGTGTGTGCGGTATAACTCATGGTTAAGTATCGCTCTGATACCACTCTGTCACGACCCAAACCCGCCCCTATGGGTTTAGCACCGTAACCGGCCAGTAATCCTAGATTACCAAAGGCCTGCTTAACAGTAATACAGTAATACAGAGTACAGGGGCTTGGCGGAAGCCAATACAGTAAATAAACAATGTCCAATGAGCTGTGACAATCTGTATGCCAAAAAGATTTTTCATACATTTATGCAGTCAGAGACAAACAGTATGTACAATATATACAACCAGTCAGAGCAGGGACCAAATCCCTATTAAACAGTACAATACGGTCTATACAGTATACAAAACAGTTACAGAGACAGACGGGGGAATTTGAAACACCCCTAAGCCATAGCTGGGTAGGCTCGGAACCTTGCAGTGAGGCACAGTGGTTGGCTTGACAAAACTGGAGTTAACCCCGACGCTCCTAGCTGCGGTCTGGTGCCTGTACACCTACATATATAAATGAGCAGTGAGCTAAAGCCCAGTGAATAACATAAAGCGTAAAGAGGTTTAGAATGAATGTCCTTACAGTAATGAAGACAGTTCATTAAATCAGTATTTCAGTCTTTCAGTCAATCAGTCATATGTGGTACATCTATTAGCATAACAGTACAGTAAGTAGTAGGTCTTAAAGACCGAAAAGTAATGATGGCCATCAATCAGTAAACAGTAGTGGTTCCACGAGGGAACCGATAGAGATCTCTGTAACAGTAACAGTAAACAGTAGGTGCTAAGGATGCCACAGTACAGTTCAGAATATAGGACATACATTTATTCAGTAAACAATATCAGTTCAGTAAACAGTTCAGTTCAGTATTCAGAAGATAATCATTTTGAACATATCTTTACAATGTTGTTACTCACAGAGTTCTGGGCTATAGTAAGCTAGAGCGTCTCCTCGGAATGCCAACCCTACACAGTATACAGGACGAACGCACACTAAGCTACACAGTTGGAAAAGATAATAATTTAATCCCTAACTTGCCTCGGTGTGGTTCTACATCTATATCCTTTTCAAGATGCTTTAAATATGCCCTAGGAATGCCTAGGATGGAAAGAGGATGCAAAGATGCACTTTTGAACACTTTACAAAATTTGCTGAAAACAGGGGTCTCGCTCGAGCGTGGCTTTCTACGCTCGAGCAGACATGCAGACAAAAGAGCTCCGCTCGAGCGTGACTTCCGTCGCTCAAGCGGACTGTATGCTACAGTAAAAATACTGGATGCTCAAAATTCACGCTCGATGGGCACTTGACCCTCGCTCGAGCGGATTGTGAACTCATGCAAAGTACTGGATGCACGCATTTCACGCTCGAGCGTAACTTTTCTCGCTCGAGCAGAAGGCACGATCACAGAGTGTACGCTCAAGCGTGGACTTCCTCGCTCGAGCGTGGGTCCAAAATCTGGAAATTCCAGATTTGAACTTCAAGCTCAAAATCAAGTTCAAATGCCTTAAAACCGATCCTCTTGGGCTGAAAACCTGGAAAACATTTGTAAACACGTAATATTACATGTTTCAAAGATCAATTTGACAAATCAAAGCCCAAGGGTGTTTCAATTAAATTCATTTTCAAACCAATTTTCATGAACAACAAGAACATGCAAACATGCATGAATTCAAATCATTTCCAAGCTTCAATTTGATGCTCTAGTGAGCCAATTGTTCCAAAAACAAGATGAAATCATGGTTCTTAACTTTAACATGGACATGCATGTGAGATTTCATGAACATTAACTTCAAAACTCTTCAATGCACACATGCATGCAACAATTAAGCTTTAAATCAACAATTTAACTCCAATTTATGGCCTAAGGCTCTCATCTACCATGATCCATGCTAGAAGGAACTTAAACACAACAATGAGAAGGTGAATTCTTTACCTAAGTCTTGAATTACAAGGTGAGGAAGCTTAATTGCAATCTATGCTCCAATTTCTTCAAGATTCAAGCCAATCAACAAGTTGAACTCACTCTAACTCTCTATCCTCTCTCTCTAGTCGGCTAAACAAGGAATTGACTGATGAAATAATGTGTTTTGAGTGTGATGATAAGGCTCAAAGGTGGCTCAAGTAGTGGGCCACTAGATGGCATGATTGTAAATAAAGCAACTATTGCAATTTAACTCATTTTAATCTAATTTAATCATACCAAATCACATTTCGGATAAATACTCCATAAAATTACATAAATTCCAATAATCATAAAACATTAATCAATTTCAGGTTCGGCCGCCGATAAGGCCTTCAATTTGCAGTTTAAACATAGAAACACGAACAGATAGAAATGTAATTCAAACAGATACAGTCAATCAATCAGTTTCAGATTTCAGTCAGTCAGTTCAGTATTTCAATCAATTCAATTATCAGTCATAGTCAGTCTTAGTTTAGCAGTAATCGGTAATCAATCAGTGATTTATCGGTAATCAGTGTGAGGGTTATTACAATTACTCTGAGGGAAGTTAGGAGTAGAGTCATAGTTCTTAATCTTATACTTTGCACAGACGCTCTTGATTAGCTTACTATCAAACTGGGCTTCGTTGTTTGCCATAATGGCTCTTGGAATTCCAAACCTGGTGATTATGTTCTTCTAGATGAAGTTCTTCACATCCATATCTCGGATTTTGGCCAAAGGTTCTGCCTCTACCCATTTTGTGAAGTAGTCAGTAGCTACCAGCAAGAATTTTCTCTGTCTAGTCGTCTGGAGCAATTGTCCCACTAGGTCCATGTCTTACTGGGCAAACGGCCAAGGACTAGACACTGGGTTCATAATCATAGGTGCAAACCTTTGACACTTCTCACATTTCCTTACATAGGTTTCGGCATCCTTCTGCATGTATGGCCATCAGTATCCCTGGGATATGGCTCTGTGGGCAAGTGACCTACCTCTCCCATGACTTCCACAAACTCCTTCATGGACCTCATATAAAATGTCCTCTACCTGAGAGGGGTGCACACACTGGAATAGAGGTCCAGTGAAGGATCTTCTGTACAAATGGCCTTTTACTAACAAATAGAACCTGGACGACTTCAGCCTGGTTTTGTGTGCCTTTTTTCGGTTGTCTGGCAATCTGCCCTCTTTGAGGAAAACAATTATGGCGTCCATCCAATTGGGACCCATTTCCACGCGCGTTGCTTCGTCCTCTATTATCAGAGGCTCTACACTTAGGCCTGACAAATAATCAACCATTATTGTCTTAGCCTCACCTGATTTCATAACACTGGCTAAGTTAGCCAAGGCGTCGGTGTGGCTATTGTCATCTCGACTAATTTGCTGTAGCCGGCAATTTTCAAACAGTGTTAGCAACTTGACAACCTCCTTGACATAGGCAATCATCCTTTCATCTCGGGCTGCATACTCACCCATTACTTGATTCATAATAAGCTAGGAGTCATAGAAGACTACCACCTCATCGGCTTCCATGGCTGCTGCGAGTTTCAATCCTGTAATTAGCGCCTCATACTCTGCTTCGTTGTTTGAGGCCTTGAAACCTAAACGAATAGATTGCTCAATCATTCACCCATCTGGCAATACCAACACCACTCTTGCCCCCGCTCCTTGATGGTTTGAACTCCCATCAATAGATAGGTAGAAGGAGTTGCCGATGTAGATGTCACAGGGTTTTGGTTTTTGTTCCTTTTCTATTTTGCTAAAGTGGGGTCCTTTGGCCCCAGCTGGGTCTCTTCCTACTCTCCTAGATATCCTAAGCCACGGCTTACCGGAGCCCGCCTTGGGATTGCGCCAGGAGTGAACTCGGCCACAAAGTCGGCCAGCACCTGGCTCTTGATTGTTGTTTTAGGCTTGACCTCCAAGTCGCATTGGCCCAGCACCACTGCCCATCTGGCTATTCTGTCTGTCAGATCTCTATGCTGCAATAGGGACTTCAAGGGGTACTCAATCAGTACCACAATCTTGTGGGCTTGGAAGTAATGATTCAACTTTTTGGAAGCTATCACCAGGGCTAGTGTCAATTTTTCCAGGGGAAAGTACTTGGTTTCTGCACTTGCTAAGGTTTTACTCACATAGTATACTGCATTTTGCTCTCTATCATCTTCTCAAATTACCACTGCACTTACTGCGTGGTCTGAAATTGCTAAATATTGGAACAATTCTTCTCCAATTATTGGATTTGACAAAACTAGAGCTGTTGTCAAGTACCTTTTCAAGTCGGCCAAAGAGACTTCGCATTTTTCTGTCCACAAAAAATCTGTGACCTTCTTTAACAATTGAAAAAATGGTTTGCACTTATCAGAACGTCGGTTGATAAATCTATTCAGGGTTGCTACCTTGCTGGTCAAAATCTGGACCTGCTTGGCTGATGTCATGCTCTTTAAGTCAAGGATAGCCCTGATCTAATCTGGGCTTGCTTCAATGCCCTTTCTAATCACCAAGTATCTCGGGAATTTACCATATTCGACTCCAAATGCACATTTAGAGTCATTGAAGCCGATATGCTTTCAGGATATCAAAAATTGCTTGTAAGTTGGCCCGATGGTTCCCAAGTTCTTTAGTCTTCACGACCATGTCATCGATGTAGACCTCTACTGTCCTTTCAATCAAATGTTTGAACATATTGGTCATAAGCCTTTGGTAGGTTGCTCTTGCATTCTTCAACCCGAAAGGCACCACCATGTAATAATAGAGTCCTTTCGGGGTGATGAATGCCATTTTCTCTTCATCTGGGGTATACATTGCTATCTGGTGGTAGCCTCGGTATGTGTCCAAGAAACTCATCTTTCCATGCCCTAAAGTGGCATCTACTAATTGATCAATCTTAGGCAGTGGGAAACTGTCCTTAGGGCAAGCCTTATTTAGGCTAGTGAAGTCCACACAAACGCTCCACTTGCCGTTCTTCTTTTTCACTACCACTGTGTTAGACAACCAAGTAGGGTAGTTCACCTCTCAAATGGCCTGGGCTTCCAACAGCTTGTCCACTTCCTTCTTGACTGCCTCCACATGTATCAATGTCAGCCTCCTTGCCCGCTGGATGACAGGTTTAGCTGACCTGTCTACATTGAGCCGATGACAAGTGACCTTGGGGTCAATGCCAAGTATCTCATAGGGCGTCCAGGCAAACACTTCTATGTTTGCTCGCAAGAAAGCCTCTAACTCTTTTTCCTCCTCCTCGGCTAAGCCTGAGTTAAGAAGGAAGAAGCGCTCCCCATCATCTTCTTGGACCAGAATCTTCTTTAAAGTTTTTTTACTCTTGTCAGTTGGTTCTTTGCCGACATCATCTAAGACCTCCATGTCCTCATTGTCAATTTCTACTGTCTCTGTTTCTTGCACGTTATAGGTGGACTTCATTGTTGCCATGGAGCAATTTTTTGCCTATACTTGATTCCCTCTAACCTCCTCAATCCAATGTTCGGTTAGGAATCACAACAGTTCGTACAATGTTGAGCGAACAGCCCTCATTGCATGCAACCATGGTTTACCCAAGATAACATTGTAAGGGGATGGGGTGTCAATTAGTGTAAACTCCGTGCTTACCTTCTTGGTGCCTGCCTGCACCTCCAAATTCGTGGCTCCTAGAGGATACGTGGGCATTTCATTAAATCCAACCATCGGGCTATTGGATTGTTCTAGATCATCTGAGTGAAGGCCAAGCTCCTTGTAACATATAACATACATGATGTCATAAGAATTGCCTTAATCAACCAGTATGCACCTCACCTGACATTCTCCAATCTTTAGTGTTATTACCAGGGCATTATTGTGTGGATACTGCACCATATCCAGGTCTACCTTAGTAAAAGAAACCATTGGTCCCTGCAGGTGCCTCACTTTCTAAGCTTCTCCACGTACATCATTCTCATTGACCTTCGAGTGAATCACATTGATCACCCGAGGCCCATCTGCTTGCTGTGGTAGCGGTGGTGGAGGTGCTGCTACCAGTGCCTAGGGTAGCATTGCTTGCTCTTCCTTTGTCTTGGCCTCATCTACTAGGTCTCTCAGGTGACCCTGTCTGACCAGATCCTCCAAGTGTGTCTTCAGAGCCCTACATCCTTGAGTCAAGTGCCCATCCTCATTATGGTAAACATAATGCTTTCCAAGGCTCCTTCCCATAAAATCTCAAGGGATCTTCTTCATCTCTTTGTAATACGGTTGGTTCCTAATCCTTTCTAGAACTTTGTAGACCGGGATCCTAAATACAGTGGTGACTGCTTGTGTAACCCTCAACCCTGTTTCCTGCCTATTAAAACCAGTATTACCTCGGCCTCACTTCGGCGAGCCATTTCTCTTCTCTTGCTTTGGTGTTTTTATTCATTGCGTATCCTCTTCTGCTCTGGCATACTTCTCAATCCGTGCCATGAGCTCCTCCATACTTTTTGGTAGAGTTTTTTCCAGTGATTTCCGAAGCGGACATTCATCATCCAGGCCGTTTTTGAATGATACGATCGCCAGTTCCTGGTTGCAGGTCGAAATTCGGTTGAACACCTCATAATATCTCTTGGCGTAAGCCCTGAGGCTTTCACCCTTGCTATTGTTCAAAGCCAGCAGGGAGTCTACCCTTAGTGGCTGTAACTTGTTTGTAACAAATCAAGCCACAAACATCTCGGCCAGGCCTTCCAAACTCTTCACAGTTCCTTTCGACAACTTGTGGAACCAATCCGATGCGATTCCCCCAAAGGATGAGGGGAACACTTTGCACAGCAATTGCTCGTTTTCACTATACAAAGCCATTGAATTTAGATATAAACTGACATGAAAGTTTGGATCAGACTTATCGCCATGAATTTGGAACCTCGGCATGTGGAACCTCTTTGGGGCCTCAAACGTATCCAGCTTCACTGAGAATGACGTTCTTGGCTTGACAGGGGATGTGATCTCAACGTTGTGCCGCTTCCTCTGGAGGTAGTCTCTCAAATCCTTTTTTGTTCGGCCGGGAGCTCGACTATCGACAGATTTCAGCCTTTTGGCATGCTACTCCCGGTGTCATTGTGCACCATTTTAGACTTTTCTTCATTCACTATATCAAAGCAAAGGCCTTTTCCTTGGATATGTCGAGGTTCTTTGACATAAGTCCCCTTTGTTTGCGGCGTTTTCTACGACTCGTCTCTTACAGACTCTGATCGCCCGACATTTAGTGAAGGCCAATGTGAGTGCTTTTTTTTCTTGCCATGCGCGAGACTACTGGGATTGTTTTCTGGCCCTCTTTCTGGGCATTAGTCTTGGCCGCTAGTACCAGCGTGTCTTGAAACAGGAACGGTGGTTGTATCACGTTGTTTTGCATCATGAAGTTGACAACCGACTGTAGGTTTGCCAACTTGTTCGGCATCTCTTTCATTTCGCCATCCCTCCTCAGGCATCTATCCTTCTATACCTGGAGGTCGCTTTCATTCTAATACTCATCTCGGGCAGCTATCTTCGGGGCGTTACCTTCTTTGCCAAAGTCCTTCTCCCAAAGATTCAGATCTTATGCTAGTTTATTGCGGTTTTCTTTTCCGACGTTAGGATCTGCATGCTCACCACACTTACTGTGGATGTCGTCCCCAATATTTTCTTCCTGCCCGTTGTTGGCCATCTATTCTCCTTACGTTCCCACAAATGGCGCCAAATTGTGGATGTAGATTTCCGACCACACAACCAAAAGGGGAACTCAGCTGGAGAGTACCGGCAGAATAGATTAAGCCCGATAACCTGCACAAGAAGATGAGAATCCAGCGGTGGTTTGTCCACGTGGGAGCACTCCGACAATCAAGTCAATAATCAATATCTCTAAAAAATAACAAATTGTGCTTAAACTCATAACAAAGAACTTAGCTCAGATCCACGAGGGTGCCTTGCTTTTATAACCGGCAGTGACCTGATCCCTTTAGAAGCCTTGCTTGAATGGACTCAGACTCAGTGCTCATCCTGGACCCTCATCTAGATAGAGATAAACTCTTCTTGAACCTTATCTTTATCCAGAATGAGATCATCCTCTGTTCTAGGACTCTTGTCCCTTATTCACTTATCTCGGATTCCGGTATCTCCGCAAATAACCTTGGCTTAGCCAAGATCATCTCAACAAGCGTGACTAGGCCACGTGGCACCTCGGCTGATACTTCGGCATCACCTTAGCCACGTGTTGTCATTCACAAAATACTTCCCCACAATACACACACACACATATATATATTTAATCAAATTTGAATATTAAATGTGAACACAATTAATGTGTTATCAATACATTACTACTAATGATGCAACAAATTTTGTTTTGTATTTGCAGCTTCTTCTTATTCTTCTTCTTCTTTTTTTTTTTTTTTTGAAGGAAAGTGTTTGCAGCTTTATATATGAATTGTTTATGCTTTCTCAAAAAAAGAAAAAAGAAAAAAGAAGAAAGAAAAAAGAAAAAAAGGTCATGAAGATATTTCCATAAAATTGTTAGGGAGGATTGAACAATAATTATTTTAAATCAATTTTATAGAATAAAAATTTAAAACAAAACAGATTTTGAAAATAAGTTTTGACAATTTAATAAAACTATATATATATATATAACAGAATAAGAAGAAGATGAAGAAAAAAAGGTTCAGAAAATAGCTTGTGTGATTGTGAGGGCGCGTCAAAGACGTTGTCCTAAAGTCGTTATGCGCTCTCTCCGTATTGGTTTTAATAATCACAAACAACTCCAAGATACAATCCAAAACTTTACAGGATCTGACACAATGCACAGTTGCACCAGAAGAATTTGCCAAGAATATATCGATTGCCCAGAAATATGGAATATAAAAATACAATAAAGAGGAGAGAGAGAGAGAGAGAGAGAGAGAGAGAGAGAATGTTGTATATTTTTTCCAATGTTAGAGTCCTGTATAAAAAAGGCTCTATGGTGTCTGGTAGGAACAGACACACCTATTGCTTTTGAAACCAAACACATATTTAAAATTCAAATAAATAAGACTATTAAAAATAATAATAATAAATAAATATAATATAATAATAAATAATTAATAATTAAAATTTTGAAACTTTTAAGAAATCTCCAACAAAAATAAGGAAACATGAAAGTGGGACCTTGAAACTAATGTGCATTATTGTAAAATATATTATATAATTCTAAAAAAATGTGCATATCATTTGCACTTTCACTTTTAATCATCGTATTTAAGGAAAAAAATAATTTAAATTATTAATTGTAATCACATCAAGTTATAACTCTATTTTGGGACATAATTGAAAATCATTTTAATAATAATTAAAATTGTTACAATAATTCATAATCAATATCACTTTCGAATAAGGCTAGGCATAGAATTATCCAATTCGCAGAAACCACCCAACCCAATCCGAACTGTATACAAATGGGTGGTTTCGAGTATAGAGTAGGATAAGATGCGGTTTAGATTATTTCTTCATTGCGGGTTGCGGGTTTCACCCGTACCCGCAATCACCCGCTTGCACTAAACATTAAAAAAAAAAAAAAAGGAACTTGGATCGGTGAGCTTCCACACAGTTTGTCTTATGAGCAAACTATTTTGAAGGAAGGTCCTATAGGCATTTTGGCTTCTGAGAAGCAAATACTAGAAAAATCTTCTATCTGTCAAAGTAATGTTATTCTTAGCAGTGATGATGAGGGTGAATAGCCAAGAGCCTACAGTGTGAATAAGACTTGATTTTAAGTTATTGAAGGTTTTACTTCATATCGAGTCATTATACTTTACAATAGAATCATATAAAGTTGAACGTAGTATTCTGCCATTGCTGTTGTTGATTGTAGTATTCAGGCCAGTTAGCCTGATCAACATTGAGTTTGAATGATGTGCTTGTGTATTTTTATAATTTGATTTAAAAATTTAAGATTTTGAATGTTGTCAAGAATTGATTTTGTTGTATTTTTAATTTTATAAGTTTTAATTCATTAATTATTGATGTTTTAAAGTAATGGGAAAAAACAGACCCAAGTTTTTTTTTTAAAAAGAAAAATTCAATCAGCAAATTGCCTGCATATTCGCTAACCCTATTCATATAAATTGCAACCCGCACAGCAGGTGGTTGTGGGTTCAATTTTTTTCAAATTGCAGACATGCGGGCTGGTCCAAACTACAAACCAAACCGTCCAAAACCAATCCACGACCACTCCTACTCTAGAACGTAATCAAGAACTATAGTTGAACATAACTAACTTTGATTTGTTACAATAATATCATAATCAACATTAATGTAACTTGTAACTTATAACTTATATATTTATATATATTACACCATAGCCCTAAACATATATACTTGCATGTGTGTAATTTAAGTAGGTAAACAAAAAATGACAAATATAATAATATCATAATATGTAAGTGTTGGTGTGTGTACAATTCAAATAAGTAAAAATAAAAAGAAATCAAAAAAAAAATGGCAAATGCATTAATATCATAACAGCGAAGGAGTAGGGGCTTTCTTTGCTAGATTGAAGATCTAAGTTTCGAATTTCGTCCTTAAATAGAGAAATAAGTAAATTCACTTGGCAAGTATGATGATGGACTGCAATGGACAGTGGTGTATATATATATATATTAGTATATACAAAACATACAATTAAGGGAGAGTTAGAAATGAAACCTAAATGTTTTTTTTTTTAATTTCTTTTTCTGTAATAATTTTTTTATGGATTCATCTAGTGTAGAAAGATCTAAAAGGTTTGAAAAAGTTTACCAAAGATTGAAAAGAAAAGAGTCAAAAAAACCAATTTTTTAAAAAATCTTTGGTGAACCTTTATTATTTTGTTCTGTCTAGTTAGGTAGAAACTTAAAGTGTAAATTTAAAAAAAAAAAAAAATTAAACAATTCATTAAAAACTAAAGAACAGCCCTAAAAAGTAATTTCCAGACACACAATAGTGTGTATTATGTTATCTACATTACAAATATATGTATACACATACATACATGTGCTTATTTTTTGTAATATTTTTGAGATCCCCAGTATTGCTCATCTATTATTGATCTCCCAGGGCCGGAGGGAGGGGCAGTCAGAGAATAGTGTTACTGCTGTGCCATTGTATCTCAATTGGAGGTTTATTATGAGTTTATTTTGATGATCTGAACCGTTATTTTGTAAGGTCCGTTGAGTACTTCATTCTTATCAAAAATCATATTAATCGGATATTAATAACTATATGATTGAATTGTATATTTTTTATGCTATTTTTGAAAAGAAAAAGTTATTTTTTTATTTTTATTTTTTATAATAGTTATTGATATCCGATTAACATGATTTTTGATAGGCATGACATACTCAACGAACCCTACAAAATGAACGATTTGGATCATAAAAATAAGTCCATAATAAACTTCCAATTGATGCACAACAACAAAGGCATAGCAGCAACCCCATTCCTGGGGAGTCATGGCCGGCTAACTTGCTTGGATTGCTAAATATTGATGTAATTTATATATTTTATATGTTATTTTAATTGTATTTCCACCGCCCTCCCACCAAACGTCTTATTTTTTTACTTATATAGTACATTTTGTAAAATCGTTATAAGTTTTTATGATATTAATACAAATCATTATAAGGATGCACTACAAAAAAAAAGTTTTAGTTACAAATTATTATAGTTATATAGTGAATTATTATGATTATGTTGTGAATATTAAAATATTACGTACTATTAGTGGCGAAACTAAAAATTCAAAGTAGAGGGGCACATATTACTCATGTTATTCAAAAAAAAAAAAAATTCACAATAAACAACAATGAGATACGATTAAATTTTTATTTTTTTTGAAACCTTTTATTGAGATTCAATATTACAATTATCATGATAATTATATCAATACAACATAGGAATCCATAATTAACAACCAAACTGGATTTATAATTAACAGATTCAACACTATCAACTCAATAAAAAAAACCCACAATAGAGAAAAACAATCAACTAAACAAATCTCATAATCAGAAAGAAATTTTCATTTAATTCAATTCTTGCCATTAACTTTCTAGTTTGAAGTATAAAAGAATGACCAAAAAAATTATAATAGAGTACTTTTAAAAATTTTAAAATACAAAAGAATTTTACATAATTTAAGAAGGGTACTATTATATTTTTATAATGGACAAATAAGATAGAAACTTCATATATAAGGGAAATAGTATAAATATGAAAAACTCAGGGGGCACGTGACCCCCTTGTTTCAATGTGGCTCCGCCTCTACGTACTATTATGGTGAAAAAAAGTTATTAACTATTGTGATTTTATTACCAATCATTGTAGTGTAGTTTTGAAAGGGCATATAGTATGCATTTCAAGAGTGTATACCATAGTTTTACTCGTTTGATTTCCTTTATAAAAAAAAACCAAATAGTTTTATTTTTCATTTATTGGTATGTGATAATTTCACAATTTTGTGTGCGCGGTGTGATATGTAATTCATTACCATTCATATATTGGATAAACTATGTGGTATTTTACTTATTATTTGCATTTTTCTAGTGGTTAATCACTTACGCTATATTTAGTTGAGGGATTTGAGAAGGGATTTAGAAAGGGAAAAGAAAAGGTGTATGAAATTAAATGAAATGTAGGTATATTTTATTCATATTTCACCTATCTTTTCCTTTCCCTTTTCCAAATTCTCTCTCCAATCTCCAACCAAATACAGCGTTAAACTTAAGTTCACGGAATATATTTTTGTAATTATTTTTTAGCTTAGCTTTAATAGCGATTTGTTGATTTCAGTCATATAAATTAGACTTGATCCAACTGCTTAGACTTATTACATATCTTACTTTTGATCCCCCAATACTGTAATCCTGACTCCGCCCCCGCCCATATAATTGGAGTGCAATGGACAAGGTCTTAAGAAATAGGAACAATTATATTATGGACCAGATCCACATTCATGTTTCTAACTTGCTTTGTATCAGTGAAAACAATAAAAACCCACTAATTTTATGTTGATTTTTAAAAAAATAACAGAATAAGTATCGTAAAATAAATAGCAGGAATTAACACTCCAAAATCACAATAATCTCTGAAGAAATAGACAATGGTACACAAATCACACATGTAGCATGCACTTTAAAATGGCACAGGGGCCTATCAATTAATTTACTTTCGCTTTAATAATCCCTTAAAATGGATTTAGGTTTAGAAAAATTGTATATTTGTAAATAAACTAAACACTCAGTGATATTTGTTGCAACTTAAATAGATTCCTTATCAATTTTTATATATATTTATTTTGAAACTATTGAAAAGCATTTATTATATCTTTTTCTTACAGTTTATGGCCCATTTGTTTAAGGAGTTAGAGTTGGAATTGGGATTGAGATAGAGGTGAGATCCACTATATGTTATGTTTGTTTTGAGAGATGGAGAGGGGATTAGGATGCCCTATGGAAAGAGTATTAGGATGGAGGCTTGGGACTTAATATTATAAAAATAGTCAACCGGACTTTTTTTTTTTTTTTTTTTTTTTTTTTACATATTGGGCATTTTTTTGAACATTAATGTTTAACTTTTTGTATTTTTTATTAAGTAAAAATCATTGTTTTATTTATTTTATTTTTTTTCTATTTTTTTTTAATTTTTTACATGTTGGGTATTTTTTTTTTGAACGTTAATATTTAATGTTTTTGTATTTTTTTTATTTGTTTTATTATTTTATATAAAAATAATTTAACAATCCCTACACCAACAATTATTATCAAAACAAACATAATTTTATTTAATTCCCTCACTAACAATTTCCTTACTATTAATCCCCTCATTATAAATTCTCTCTATTTTATATCTGAAAATAATATGCGATGAATAAATTTTTTTAAAAAAATAATTATTCCCATGTTGGAGAATGTATCCATTTTTATATTATGTGTGGATAAGTTCACAGAATCTATGATGATGCATGATGACTGACCGTTCGCCTAGGACCTGGGGGTGCTGCTGCGCCCAACTCACAGCAGTAACTGCTGTGAGTTGAAACGGCGTCGTTTCGACTCTAAATAAAATAAATAAAATAAAATTTGTTTTTGGTTGTTCGCACGGCTTGAACCCAGGCAACTCTGGGGTACGAAACAAACCTTAACCACTGTGCTACTCAAACATCTTATGAATATTATGGACCTATATTATATTTATATCAATCTTTATTCAAACATAAAAAAAAATTTACAACCTGTTATAAGTAAAATACAAAAAACGATTGAGGCAAAAAAACAGAGTCTGTGAGTGGGAAGGGTTTGGGTCTGCCGTCTCTCCACCAATACTCCGTCGTGCCTCCACCGTGACTCCACCGTTTGCTCCGACGTTCCTCCGACGATCATCTGCCATTGTTGTACCTAGCTCCACTATCACCATTGTCATTGAGGTTGCTTGTTTACCTGGTAAGAATCTTTTGTGTATATATATATATAAGCAATCTGTTATATATTGAGGTTGAAAAAAAATCTTTTGTATATATATTGAGGTTTGTTATGATATATATGGTGATTTATTTATTATGTAAAAAATCTTTTGTTATGAAATATTGGGTCTGCCGTCTCTCCAAAATCTTTTGAGGTTTGTTATGAAAAAAAATCTTTTGTTATTACAATCTATTATGTATATATATATATATATATATGGTGATTTATTTTCATATCAAATAGAGACTGTGTTTTGAATTGGGGATTTTAATATAACATTTTAAGTTAAAAAATGTTATGATCTTTTTTAATCCAAATTGATGCTCTGTTATGAAATTGATGCTCTGTTATTATTAGAAATGAAGTTGTTGTGTGAATAAGTAAACCACACTTACATAAGTTCATCACTTGATTTCTGGCTTGTTCCTATATCTTCCTGTTCTAGTGATGGATAAATGATGATCAATGTATCTCATTAATTGTGTTTTGCTGATTGATTTTATGAGTAGGAATAATGTTCTTAATAATGTTCCTATATTACAGCAACTGGTTAATATGAACAATAGAGGGTTGTGTATGCACATTCATGTCATTTTATCATGGTAGGAGAATTTTAGTTTCTTAATGGCTGTTGTAATGTTCTAAAGATGTGATTCAAGTGATTAGTACCAGTTTGTCTTTTTCTTCAGTATTGCTAAGTTTTTATCATTATAAGTTTGATTTTTCTAAAGCATTTTGATGGCATTTTGATGCCATTTTGATGTGATTCTAAAGCATTTTGATGGCATTTTGTATATATAAGCATTTTGATCTTTTTTCTTCAGTATTGCTAAGTTTTCATCTGAAAGCATTTTGCTAAGTTTCTTAATGGTTGTTGATGTTATTGTCCAACTTCATTTTGATGCATCAAGATGAAATAATGGCTGTTGATGTTATTGTCCAACTTCATTTTTATTCTTTCAGAACTGTTGCAATACAATGCAGTTTAGCCACCTGATTGATTTTATTCCTTCAGAACAGCTTCTATTCAATTATTTAAGATATTTTTGCTTTATAAATAATAAATAAAATCAATAAATAAAATTTATGTTAAACAATCTAACATAAATTTTTCAAAAACAAAAAAATATTATATACTACTCCGCAGCAAACAGCCCCATTAGTATACTTATTTTTTACTGTTGATGTCAGTAATGCCGAAATGGAAGATGGTGCACTTGAGAAGTTGGCCAACAATTCCATGCCATGTGTTGGAATGGAATTTGATTCGGAGGAAGGTGCATATGAATTCTACAATGAATATGGAAGGATTGTGGGATTTAGTATTAGAAGAGATTACCATACTAAAAGTAAGAAAGATGGTATCATGATTAATAGGAAGTTTGTTTGTTGTAAAGAGGAAGAAAAGGAAAAAGATAAACGGTACATAACAGTAAAACATCCTCAACATGAGACAAGAACGAAATGCAATGCATTCATGTATATATCTTTTAGACGTGACTTGTCAAAATGGGTTCTGATGAAGTTTGATGATAATCACAACCACCTTTTGCATATTCCTCAATGTACGCATATGATGCCATCTCAGAGAAAGTTGTGTGATGCTCAGGGTATAAATGTCGATGTAGCTGATGATACTGGTATATCACTTAAGGCATCACATGATCTTATTAGCGCTTTAGCAGGGGGGAAGGAATTTGTAGGGTTTACACGAGATGACCAAAAAACCTACTTGCGTGCAAAGAGGCAACGAAACTTGCAATATGGTGAAGCAGGAAGTTTGTTGAGATATTTTCAACAACAAGCCATTGAAAATCCATATTTTTACTTTGCATTTCAATTGGATGTTGATGAGATGATTACTAATATTTTTTGGGCTGATCATCAGATGATTACAGATTTTGCCATTTTCGGTGATGTTGTGTCATTTGACACAACATTCCGAACAAACAAAGAGTACCGTCCACTTGCTTTATTTACTGGCTTTAACCACTTTAGAATGACTGTGATTTTTGGTGCTGCATTATTATATGATGAAACTACAGCATCATTTGAGTGGTTATTTGAAACTTTCTTGCATGCAATGTCAGGAAAAAAGCCTGTTAGTTTTTTCACAGATCAAGATCAGGCAATGGCTAAGGCAATTTCTAAAATCATGCCCGAGGTATTTCATGGATTGTGCACTTTTCACCTAATGCAAAATGCTTTGAAGCATTTAGGCTACTTATTCAAGGGTGGTTTAAAATTTGGTTGCGATTTCAAAACTTGCATTTTTGGGTATGAGGATGAGCATGAGTTGGTTGAAGCTTGGGATTCTTTAATTCATAAATATAACTTGCAAGAGAACTTATGGATAAAGAAGACTTGGGAACTTAGAGAGAAGTGGGCGCATGTGTATATGAAGTTGGTATATACTGCAGGAATGCGAAGCACTCAACTTAGTGAAAGCTTGAATGCAGAATTGAAGAGGCATTTAAAAGTTGACCATAACATTGTTCAATTTTTTACACACTTCAATCGAGTTGTTATGGATAAGCGGTATGAAGAAGTAAAAGCCATATACGATTTGAGACAACGATTGCTGAGAATAAAGTTGAAAATGTCTCCCATGTTAATTCAAGTTGCTAAGTTGTATACCCCTCCTATCTTCGACTTATTTCATAATGAGTTAGACACATCCCTTTGTTGTCAAGTGAAGCGATGTCATGCATTAGGAAGAGAAGTAACATATGTGATTGGCTTATATGGAGAGGATAGAGAATATATTGTGAAATGTAATGTGGAAGTTAATGAGTCGGGAGGAGACAATATTTGTCACGAAATTCATTGCACTTGTCAAAAATTTGAGAGTTTTGGAATTTTATGTGGTCATGCAATTAAGGCGCTTGATAGAATGAATATTATGGAAATTCCTGAAAGGTATATATTAAGTCGATGGAGACTAGATGCGAAGGATTGTGCAATTGAGGAAACAGTTACAGTGGTTGAGAATGACCCTAAGTTAGTGATAGCAGCACGCTACAGAGATCTTTGTCCTAGAATGGTCAAACTAGCAGCTCGATCATCTGAATACAAACCTGCCTATCAATTAGTTGATGAAACTCTTAAGGATTTGTGTGCAAAGGTAGACAATATGATGACTTCATTAGACAGCTCAAGCGCTTCTGGTAGTGATGGCAATATTGAAGTGGGCACCAAAGAATTTGTAGTTGATCCAAACTTTGCACAAGCTAAGGGCTTAAAAAAGAAAAAGGGCGGACACAAGGGTGGGAGTAGATTAAAACCTTGGCATGAGAAGACTACTAAGAGAACAAAAGTTGTTTCGCAACCTACCCGCCTTACTCAGGTATTGAATTTATCGAAGTACTTGATTTCAAATTGGCTAGATTTATTTTTAAATTTTGCAATGTACTGATAAATACTTTACAACCTCTTTAGAGTATTGGACAGTCAAGCGACACTAAAAATATTCAAAATTCATCTTCAAACCACACACCGGTGAGATCTTATTCTTTTTATTGAAATCATATTACTTAAGTATATAATGATCATAAAACTACTAACAATATTTTTTGGACTAGGATGTTGACGTACCCTATTGGCCACAATTAATGAATTCCGGATATAATCTGCTCATGCATGATGTTAATTTTGCATGCCCGCCAACTAATCCACAATCAACGCCTTTATCTTCCCAAGCATCGTACAATCCATAAAGTTCTCAGGTGTGTAATATACTTGTTTGCAATCTACATTTTTGTTTTTACATATATGTGTGTATTTATTTCCAATGCATTTCCTTATATCTTTTCTTTTTCTTTTTTTTTTCTTTTTTTTGGCAGGGATTAGGATTTGATCTAGCAGAGCACAGTCCCATGGTGGCTGAGTCAGTCTTTCGTAATGATAGTTTGTTTGATTTTTTCAGCCATTCGGAACCACCCCCGCAAAATTGAAATGTAAACATTTATCTAGCGGGCCACCGTTTTGCTTTATTTTTGAGAATTAAATTGAAATAGATTCAAGGTTTATTTAAGGAGAAGTCACCACTGTTATTGTGTTTTATTTTATTTGTGTTTGATAAATAGAGCATCAAATTGTGCATATTGGATATAGATTCAAGGTTTATTTGAGGAGAAACAATTGTTATTGGTGCTATGAAACTGCACTTTCTGAAAATTGTTATCTAACAAATAGTAGCATTGTTGAGAAAAACTGAGTCATTCAGATTTCATGGGATTTTGGTTCGTTATAGTGGTTTAGTTATCTATTTTGACGAGCAATTTGTTGAATAGTTTTCCTCTTGATCTGTATTGCCATGGAATGCAATGCTCAGACAAATCTTTAGAATTTAAGAGTTATGGACTGCTTTGTGGAATGAAATTCTTTTATTGGTGCTGTGAAACTGCACTTTCTGAAAATTTAGCTAGTTTGATTGTGGTTTTTGTATTCCGTCTTTAATTTTGTGGAAAACTGTTTGAGAATAGAAAAAACAAACACTGATATAGAAAACTGATTTGGCAATCTGTTTCAAAACTGTCTTCTGAATTTTCAAAAACTATTTTCACACAAACATAAAAAATGATGAAACAAATGTTTCTGAACATTTTAGGCAGGGGATCTATTTGATCTAACCCAATTTCCAAAAACTCAGTCAATGGCAGCAGCGATAGCCTTTGGTCCTTGGGGAATCTTCTTTTTAATCCACCATGTAAAAAATGTAGAGTTGTAAATGAGTTGAGTAAAAAGTTGTCCTAATTTAAAATTTAGGATAAATTTGTTTAAAATACGAATTGTCTATTATGATTTTGAAAATTATATCTCACTCTTTGAAATTTTTAATTTTATAACAAATGTCTATTTTATTAATAAATTATCAAGTTAATTAATAGTTTTTAATGATGTTAAAAATTTATTTTAATTAATAATTCAGGTAATTTATTATTGTATAGAAGAGTAATTAGGAATTTTATTTTTTTAATTAATTATGTTAAATAAAAAATTAGGATAATAGGGTATTTGTAATTTTATGTTGGAACACAGATTGTAAAAATAGCAGGTTGTAAATTTTTTTTTATGCTGGAATAAAGATTGTAATAAATATAATATATGTGCAATATGTTTAAGGGGCGTCTAAGTAGCACAGTGGTTAAGGTGTGTTTTGCACCCCGGAGTTGCCTGGGTTCAAGCCGTGCGAACAACCAAACAAAATTTTTTATTTATTTTTTATTTAGAGCCGAAACGACGCCGTTTCAACTCACAGCAGTTACTGCTGTGAGTTGGGCGCAGCAGCACCCCGAGTCCAAGTATCTCTTACCTGTTTATGTGAAGTTGCAATTGACAAAAATCTAATGAAATGGCTTGAATGTAGACAAGAGGAACAGTCAATAGGCTAGTATAACCGAACTCTAGCATATTACTAGGATGTTACTGGTTCATCATATATGAATCAAAGGGTATAATTAATTTTTAAATAATAAATTGTTGTTTTAGCTAACCGCCAAAGTATCTCTTACCTGTTTATGTGAAGTTGCAATTGACAAAAATCTAATGAAATGGCTTGAATGTAGACAAGAGGAACAGTCAGTAGGCTAGTATAACCGAACTCTAGCATATTACTAGGATGTTACTGGTTCATCATATATGAATCAAAGGGTTATTTACACCAATGCGTTCTCAATTATTAGTGCATATTATTTTACCTTTCTCGATTATAAATTTATATATTTTAATTTTTTAATTATAAAAATATATTATTTTTATTTTTGTAGACCTCTTTCAGAACTCCTTTTATTTTAACAATTTTCATAGTCGAGAGCTAATATATACGAATTCATAGATAAAAGAGATAAAATGATATTAAAACGATAAGTGTTGAAACTCATCACTATTATATAAATTTGTGCTCAGGATGTAGATGTAGATGTGTGGTGAAGATTGAATGAATGTATTATGAAGATCATATGTAGAATAAATTTGAATTATATATTGATATTTTTAAATAATTTTTAGATAAATTTTTTTAATTTGTAATATTATTGAAAATTAAAAAAGAAAAAGGTAGAAAAACTATATCATGTTCACATGAAAAAGTGTGGCAAAGTAAAGTAGCTGTGTCTATCAAAATAGATGGAAAGCAGGTGCCTTCCCACAAGATTCGCATAAACCAATATTATATCTATTGGAAGAGGTTTAAATATTAATAAATTGGAAGAGATGGAAAGCAGGTGTCTATCAAAATAGATGGAAAGTTTTATTAATAAATTTATAAAAAATATTCATATTCAAATATCATTGGAAGAGGTTTAAATATTATTATTTTTTTAACAAAAAATCATATTTAACTATTTATATTTTAAATAAGATTGTTAGGGTTAGTTTGGCATTGGCTTTTTTAGTCAACTTTTTTGTATTGCAACTTATTTAACCTGATTTTTTTAGTCTCGTTTAGTTTTTATTTTTAAACTTTTTTGACTTTTGTGAGAGAAAAAATATAATGATTATGGATAAAAAATAATACTTTATTTTATTGACTTATATAATTTATTTTATTTTTTTTATAATTATTTAACTCCAAAATGTTAGCCAAACCATGGCTTAATATGTATAGAATTATTGTTTAAATATTAGTATTCAATTCTTTGTTTTTGTTTCTATTTTTGTGTTTTTTATTTGCTTAATTTCGTGGTGGACCAATCTAGATTTAAATTATTTTATCATGTGGTGGGCCGGCTACATTAATGTGGTGGGCCGGCACTGGCTGATTCTTTTGTATCTTGTTTGTTATTAGGTACTTTACTTCCCCCCTTTTTTTTTTTAAAAAAAAAAAAAAAATTATAAATACATCCCTTCAGATTTGATTAAAATATGAATCGTTCTCTATAATTTTAAAATTACATTCCACCCCTTAAAGTTTCTAATTTCATAACAAATCGTCCCTTTTATTAATAAATCATCAAGTTCATTTAATAATTTTTAATGATATTAGAAATATGTTTCAATTAATAATTTAAGTAATTTTATTATTGTATAGGAGAGTAATTATAAATTTTATTTTTTAGTTAATTTTGTTAAATAAAAAATACTAATAAGGAAGTATTTATAATTTTCTAAACTAAGGAGCAATCTCTACTTTAAATAGATCTTAAGAGTGTATTTGTGATTTATTTATTTATTTTTAACCACTACTTTACTTCCTCTTTGTTTATACATATATGTATATATATACTATATTACACAAAGATAAGTTAAGAATATAACTTTTTTGAATAATTTATTGGTTGGTTGATTGATTGAATTATTTATTTTTATGTCGCTAATATATATATATATATATATTTCTTTTTTGAGGTATGGAAAAAGTGAATTCAAATCACTTTCTAAGGAATCCATTAATAATTAAACTTATAGAATTCATAACTACACCAATACACTTTATTGAATGATTTATTGTTGGATGTATGATATATTAAATTTTATATTTTTCATAAAAAATAAAATAAAAACTAACACCATTTTTTTCTACTTTTTTGAAATTTCATGAACTACATATAGAAAAATAAATAAAATTTTTAAATAACAGAAAATTCATGATTTAAATTTAAAATTGAATATTTATCTAAAGGCTCCTTTGGAACCAACTTTTTACTTCTTTTAATCGCCTTAAAAAAAACAATAATAATTGAAAAATTGTGAATAAAAATAAAATAAAATTTGTAAGGTCCTTAGTATTAAGGTTTTACAGGATAAAGGACATGCAATATTTTTATAGTAGTTAGGTCCCTCAACATTTTTTCAGAGAAATTTCGATCCAGAAAAATTCCAAAACATAAAGAAATTTCAGACAAAATTCTCTATATTTTGAAATTTCTCTAATTTGCTCAATTTCTCTGATTTTTTTCTATGTTTTTAAATTTTCTCTGTATTTTAAAATTTCTCTAGTTTGAAATTTCTATGATTTGCTCATCATTTTCATTGTGTTTTGACCAATTTTCTCTGTGTTTTTACCAAATCAGAGAAAATTGTGTAACTCAACCAAAGAAAATTTATCAAAAAGCCAACACAAATATCGTTTCTGTATATATATATCTTCTCTCTCTTGTTTGTAGAGAAAGCGAGAACAAATAATAATATTAAAAAAGCCACAGATTCGAAACCGGTCTGCAACCTTTCTCTGGAAGGCCTCAAGCTCAAGCTCCTGCTGGGACTTCCAGAAGCTACTACTTCTCATGGGATTGAAGAAACTAACCCTAATATACTGAAGAACACACCGTCAAATATAAGGAGATTGGTGAATGAAATCAGTGATGTCCCGGGTCCTAGACTTGATCGACACTATGTAGTCAGGTGGTTTGTTTTACTTTAGGCATTTTGATTTTCGTATTGGATCGTTGATATTTCAATTCCACTCTTACTTAACCTTTCTTAACATTTCCAGGTTGAAATTTTGAGTTTTGGGCGTTAGAACTTGTATCGGGTTGTGGAATCAAAATTTTTAGCTTTGGCTGGCAAAATCGCTCGTGCGGATTTGGTAAACCGTTCGAGCGGAATCACTCAGGAATTTTGGAAAATTCTGGGTAGAAAATCGCTCATGCAAATCTGAAAACCATTCATACGGATTTGGTTGAAATTCTGGGTTTTTCTCTGGCTCAAACTGCTCACAAGAGGCATGAGAATCTGCTTGTGTGGATTTGGAATTTCGCTTGTGCGAAATTTGAACCACTTGTGCGGTTTTCGACGCGTCTATCTCGAATTTTGAGCTCTTTTCCTCAAATCTAATGCCAAAAACGTGTTTTACACACTTTTTCATATATATATATATATCTCTCTCTCTCTCTCTATATGTATATAGATATTCATCTTTTCTCCTCCATTTCTCTACAAACCCACCCAAACCCAAATTTCTCTCTAAGATTTAGCAAAAACTATCAAGATTTTGATAGGGATTTTTACACCAAATTGAAGAGGGCAACAAGAGCTACGTTCTCACCGATCGAATCAAGTTCTCATCCACGTTAGATTTTAGGGTTCTTCTCTCCTTCCTCTCCCAAGCTTGAGGTAGGGATATTCTTAGAATTATATATATATATATATTGCAAGTCTATGCTTGTTGGGAACTTTTCTCTTACATTTGAACTATGATTTTAGGTTCTTGAACTCTAGATGATTTTAAAAGTGGATTGTTTTCCTCAAACTTTGAGAGTATGAGGTATGTTGTTAAGTGTGGGTGTTGTCTTAGAAAAATCCTTCAAAAATGAGAAAAATCTAGTTTTTGGTGAAAACGCTAGAAATTTGAAGATTTTGGGAAAATATTGAGTTATTATGAAATTGTACTTGATAAATTATTATAGTGAATAATTGATGAAGGGGTTTTTATAATTGTATCTAATGAGAGATTCCATGGAAGAAAAAAAAAATGAGAATTGTTGGATTTTGAAGCTTGATGAATAACTTATTGTTGGTTTGTCTTGAACAGACCAAGTTTGAAAATAATGATTAATATGTGGAGAATGCATGTATGATAATATTGTTATTTATCTCTCAGAAGATATATTATGATATTACATTGAGAAGTGATGTGGGAATTTGATTACAATGGAAGATTGTGTGATGGAATTGGAAATGAGACTATTATAATGCATTGTTATATATTGTATTGCCATTCCATTTCATCTTTGTTATTATTTATTTCGAATTTTGCATTTGAAAATTATTGTTTTGAGAAATGAATTGTTTTGTGAAACAAGATCATCTTGAATTGTTTTGAGGTAAATATGTTGGCAAGTCTAGATAGGGAGTGTAGTTTGGTATTAGGTAAGTTGGCATGAGTCTCCATGGTGAAAGCCTGAAAACACGCGAGGAGGTACCACGTGCCTTCCGATTGGCAAATGGTAAAGTGGTGATTGGCAATGCTTGATATGCCTACTTACAAACACCAACCAAGGGATTACATGAGTCCTATTTACTACATCTTGAACTATATTGAAGTTATTGAATTGTTGTATTTTTAAATTTGCATCGTGCATAAGATTTCCAAACAATAGAGAAATATATTTTGAGCATGACATGACATATGCATTCATTTCAAGAAGCTGTATAAAATGTATATACTTTGTTAAGATCTTCCTACTGGATTTTGTGCTCACCCTAGTGAATTTTGTGCAGGAAAAGATGTGGTGATCTCGCCGAGTTAAAGGCGTGGAGTGTATTTTGAAGGCACAAAGGCTCTTTTACTTTTGTTGTTATTTTTGACAAGCCGAAGACTTTACATGTATGGGTTTTGATAACCATTTTGTATAACCGGGCATAAGCCTTGAAACTTATAGCCTTTGAGGGCATTAAATTGTATTCGACTTGATGTGCCACATGCTATAGATTCATATTCCAAGAAATGTTGAATGTATAATTGTATAAGGAATACTTTTGTTAATTTCTAGAGTATAATGAATATAAATGTTAGAGATTTGATGATGATGTCAAGGATGAGGCATTATATCTCATATACATTTTATGCAATGGAGGTTATTAAGTTGGAAACAAGATCATATTGTGGAATATGTTGAGTTTTCTTATGTTAATTATTTTTGGGGCGTTACAAGATCCAGTAGTGTGATGGTCGGCAGAAGTATCTCGCCTAGATGATGAGTCCATCTGATGGGGTATTTTTGCAATGTAAGTGAGATACACTGAGGGACCTTAGGTTATAAAGAAAAACATTGTGAACCTTTTTCATTACTAAAAGTTAGAGAGGAATGTTAGACTAAATACCTGTCACGACCCAAACCCGCCCCTATAGGTTTAGCGACGTAACCGGCCAGTAACCCGTGGATTACCTACGGCCTCTGAAGACATTAACAAATATTAAGGGGCTGCGGAAGCAATAATGTAAAATAAACAAGGTCCAATGAGCTGTGATGACATACATGGGACAGTAAATTTTAAAACTTATTTATATACATAGCATGCCAGTCAAAGTACACCAATATGTACAGAATATTTACATAAGTACGTCCCAAGATCCGACTTTACCAAAAACACTACCACTGACTAGCATGAAGTACAAAACTGCCACGGTGTTAGGCTTCAGGCGGAACCTCCTCGGGAGGCGCAACAGGTGGCTGACCAAAAACAAAAAAACAGAGGGCCATCAACTCTGGCCAGGGTCTTGTGCCGGCTCACCTACATATATATAATAAACTGTGAACGAAAGCCCAGTGAATAATAACAGAGTAAAGGGGTTTAATGAATGATGTCCATCACAGAGTTAGAAATCAGAGTTTATAGCAGAAACACAGTCTTATGCATATTCAGATTTCCAATCAGAAATAGATTCAGATACATGCTCATATTCATAATCATATTCAGATTTTGCGTAAGGTCATATGTGGTACACCCATTAGCTATCCGATCAAGTAGGTCCAAAGACCACAACAAAGTTGGTACCAACAACCACAAAGGTCCATATCTTGCGCGCAAGTAGCCACGGTATTATATCCCCCGGGCGAGGGCCTTATGCCACGGTATTGTATCCCCCGGGCGAGGGCCTTATGCCACGGTATTATATCCCCCGGGCGAGGGCCTTATGCCACGGTATTGTATCTCCCGGGCGAGGGCCTTATGGACTAAGGGTGCCACAAATACTTTTCAGAAAAACTGGACATTCATTCATTCATTTCCAACATATCATAGCTTTTCAAGAACCAATCATTTCGTATCATAGTATACTGAAAATACATAACATTGAACATAACTTTACAAAGTTATTACTCACAGTGGGCGTTGATACACGTAGACGAAATCAAAGGGTCAAACAGGTTGCGGCACGTGACCTACATAACACATTACGGATACACACTTTGAAACATGCACTCTAATGGTACAAAACTTGCATCCACGATTCTAAGTGTGTACCTAACCCCTTACCCTTAGTATGGAGCCTTAAACGTGGCCTAGGATGGAATGAGAGTGCAAAATTGCCTTAGAAAATGTTTTTCAAAAGTTGCTGAAAACAGGGGTCTCGCTCGAGCGAGCCTTCCTTCGCTCGAGCGAGCTTGCAAAATCAAAGGATTCGCTCGAGCGAGAGATCCTTCGCTCGAGCGATCTGCAAAGACGAAAAAGTACTGGTTGTTGATTTTTTCCGCTCGATGCTCGCTCGAGCGTGAGACACAGCTTTTCGCTCGAGCGTAGGTCTCTTCGCTCGAGCGTACGCCTACGCGCACCAAGATTCTGAGAGCTTGAAATTTACGCTCGAGCCACCATTTCTTCGCTCGAGCGGAGCTCAGAACAAACAATGGTCGCTCGAGCGAGGAAGCCAAATTTTGGAATTTCCAGATTTGCCTCCCAAGTTCGAACCAAGCATTCTCCAACCCAAAACTCAACCTCTTGGGCCCAAATTCTGGAAAAACACTTTAAACACATAGTATATCAAGTTTCAAAAGCCAATTTGTAAATTCAAGGGCCAAGAGTGAGTCAATTTGAGCATCATTTCCATAAATCTTCAAGAACATGGGTTAATCAAACATGCATGAACTCAAATGAATTTCAAAGTTCCAAACCATGATCAAATGGTCAATTTGGTGGAAAAACATGATGAATACATGGATGATACTTAGGAAATGGACATGCATGTAAGTTTTCATGGAAAACAACTTCAACATCTAAGAACAAGTGCATGCATGTATGAACTAAGTTCTATCTCCACATATTAATCCATAACTTGGTTCAAAGCTTCAAAATGAACATGAATTATGCAAGATACAACTCAAGATCAACATTAAGGAGAAGAATTCACTACCTTAAACCTTGAATGCAAGATGTATGAGGTTGAATATGCAAGGCTCCTTCAATCTTCCTAATTTCCAAGCAATTCCTTGAGGAAACCAAGTTTTCTCCTATCTCTCCCTTGCCTACGTTTTTTTCCTCAGCCAAAAAAATGATGAAATTGTGTAATGACACCTCTCACAAGATGAAACAAAGGAGCCCACTCACAATGGCAAAAGGGTAAATACCTAGGTTTATTATTAAAATGTTATTTAATCAGATTTAAACATTCCAAATCGAATTTTAATTGAACCTACCATAAAATCACATAAAATCTAACTAGTCCAAAACACTAATCAATTTCGAAATCGGGCGCCGATAAGGCTTCCAATTTACAAATTAAAGTGTAAAACACGAATAGATATTCCGACACCGCACAGATAAAAACGCATAATTCATGCAATGCGCATGCAAATTAGTCCCGGATTTCCTCTTAATTATTATTAGGCTTAATCAAGTTCCAATTAGCGTTAATCAGGGTCGGGGTTATTACAGTCTTCCCCCCTTAAAAGAGTTTGGTCCCCAAACTCAAGTTACCTTCATCCGAAGCCAACGTCGGGTCTAGAGGAAACAAATCCGGATATCTTTTCTTCATATCTTCCTCTGTTTCCCAAGTTGCATAAGTTCCCCCGTGGTTCTGCCAATCAACTTTCACCAACGGTATCTCTTTGTTTCTCAATCCTTTAACCCTTCGATTCACAATCTGGATAGGCCTTTCTTCATAGGTATAGTCATCCTTCAACAGTACATGTGTCGGTTCGATGACGTGGAGTGGATCTCTCAAATATTCCCGAAGCATCGATACATGGAAGACATTGTGCATATGTTCCATCACCGGAGGCAAGGCTATTCGGTAGGACACCGGATTGATCTTTTCGAGAACTTCATAAGGTCCAACATACCTCGGAGCCAATTTTCCTTTAACACCAAATCGGGTTTGACCCTTCATCGGGGTCACTTTGATGAACACATGGTCTCCCACTTCATATTCCCTTTCTCTTCTTCGAACGTCGGCGTAATTCTTTTGCCTACTCTGTGCAGTTTTCAAACGCTGCTGTATCAGTTTCACTTTCTCGGTTGTTTCTTGCACAAGTTCCGGTCCCAACAAAGGTCTGTCACCCACTTCAGCCCAACATATTGGAGATCGACACTTTCTTCCATACAATGCTTCGTAAGGAGCCATCCCAATACTTGAGTGGTAACTGTTGTTGTACACAAACTCAGCTAATGGCAAGTAGGTTTCCCAATTTCCCTGAAAGTCTAACACACACATTCTGAGCATATCCTCCAGAGTTTGGTTAGTTCGTTCAGTTTGGCCATCAGTCTGTGGGTGGTAAGCACTGCTCAATCTCAATTCGGTTCCCAAGGCCTGTTGCAAACTCTGCCAAAATCTTGATACAAACTTTGAGTCCCTGTCAGACACAATAGATACTGGCACTCCATGCAGTCTCACAATTTCAGTCATATGGATGTTGGCCAATTTATCAGCATTATAAATGGTTTTGACAGGCAGAAAATGTGCAGACTTAGTTAAACGGCCAACTATAATCCAAATAGAGTCCATACCTCGAGGAGAACGAGGCAATCCCACAATGAAGTCCATGGTGATGTGCTCCCATTTCCATTCCGGTATTGGCAGTGGTTGTAGCAAACCGGCAGGTCGTTGATGTTCGGCTTTAACCTGTTGGCAATGTAGACATCTAGCCACAAAGTCTGCAATACTCCTCTTCATGCCAGGCCACCAAAAATTCTGTTTCAAATTGTGGTACATCTTCGTGTTCCCCGGATGCATAGCAAATTTGCTACTGTGAGCTTCAGTCATAACACGTTTCCTCAAATCATAGCAATCAGGCACACAAAGACGGTTCTGAAATTTCAGCACACCATTTTCAAACACAAATTCGGGCCTCGGTTTCGAATCAAACTCCTCTATAATCTTTTTCAAGTGTTCATCTTCACATTGTTTCTGTTTAATCTCATCAAGAATAGCTGGTTGAGCAGAGATAGCAGATATCAATCCATCTTGTTCATAGTCAGTTGACAAGTCTTTTCGGCTAGATAACAAACACGACACAGTTGCACCAGATTTTCGGCTCAAGGCATCCGCCACGGTATTAGCCTTTCCCGGATGGTATAAGATTTGAAAGTCATAATCCTTGATTAGTTCCATCCAACGTCTCTGTCTCATATTCAACTCCTTTTGGGTGAAGAAATATTTCAAGCTTTTATGGTCGGTGTACACTTCACAAGTTACCCCATACAAGTAATGACGCCATATTTTCAAAGCAAACACCACAGCTACCAATTCAAGATCATGCGTTGGATAATTCTTTTCATGAGGTCGCAGTTGTCTGGAGGCATAGGCAATCACCTTTCCATTTTGCATCAGTACACACCCTAAGCCTTTATATGAAGCATCACTGTACACTTGAAACCCATCAGTACCATTTGGCAAAGTCAAAATTGGTGCAGTCACTAACCTGGTTTTCAACTCTTGGAAAGCTGTCTCTCTTTGATCATTCCAGTCAAATGGCATGTTTTTCTGAGTTAACTGGGTCAATGGCAAGGCCAGCTTTGAGAAGTCTTTCACAAATCTCCTGTAGTAGCCTGCAAGTCCTAGAAAACTTCGTACTTCTGTCACATTTGTAGGCCTCGGCCAATCTACAACAGCTTCAATTTTCTGAGGGTCCACAGAAACACCATTTTTGTCAATCACATGGCCCAAAAATGCCACACTGTCCAGCCAGAATTCGCACTTAGACAATTTAGCATACAACTTCTTTTCTCTCAATATCTGCAAGGCGGTTCTCAAATGCTTTTCATGTTCTTCCCTGTCTTTAGAATATATCAGAATATCATCAATAAATACAACAATAAAATCATCCAGATATGATTTAAACACCCTATTCATAAGATCCATGAAAGCAGCAGGTGCATTTGTCATTCCAAATGGCATTACCAAGAATTCATAATGTCCATATCTAGTCCGGAATGCAGTTTTCTCTATATCTTCGGCTCTAACCTTTAACTGATGATACCCAGACCTAAGGTCAATTTTAGAAAACACTTGGGCACCCTGAAGTTGGTCAAACAAGTCATCTATTCGGGGCAATGGATATTTGTTTTTGATAGTCACTTTGTTCAATTCCCGATAGTCTATACACAATCTCAAAGACACATCCTTCTTTTTAACAAATAACACTGGAGCACCCCAAGGTGAAGTACTCGGACGGATAAAATTCTTGTCTAACAGTTCCTGAAGTTGGGTTTTCAATTCTTTCAATTCAGAAATAGACATTCTATAGGGAGTCTTGGAGATAGGTTGTGTCCCCGGAAACACCTCAACAGTAAATTCAATTTCTCTGTCAACTAAATCCCCCGGTAAATCAGTCGGAAACACATCAGGAAAGTCACACACAATAGGGATTGTTTCTACAGTAGTATTGGCAGAAGATGTAGTCAATATGCAGCACAGATAACCCCTACAACCCTTCCTAAGTAGTTTTACAACTTTCATAGCCGAAATTAAGTATGGGGGAGGAACTACCCCAATCCCTCTAAAGGTAAATTCAAGCATACCCGGCGGTCTAAACACCACAGTTTTGTTTGCACAATCAATGGTAGCACAGTACTTAGTCAACCAATCCATCCCCAAAATACAGTCAAAATGATGAATGTCCAAAGGTAATAAATCCACATACAATATCATATCACCAACTACAACATCACAAGCCGGATAAACATGAGTGCACATCATAGAATCCCCAGAAGGTGTAGATACAGACAATACACATGTCATGTGTTCTAGTGGCCTAGTCAATTTTCGAGAAAAAGCATGTGACACAAAAGAATGCGTGGAACCAGAATCTATCAATACACATGCATTTTGAGAACATACAGAAAGTGTACCTGACACCACAGTATAGGTGTTCGGTACGTCACCAGGCACTAAGGCAAACACTCGGCCCTGTCGTAACGGTTCCTTCCCTGCATTGGCTTTGACGTTGGTCTTGGCTACAGAAGCAGATCCCACTGAACTCGCTGCAGGACGGTTAATTGTCTTGGATCTAAGCGGACAATCTCTCATCATATGGCCTTTCTTGCCACAACTAAAACACGCACCTAATGCTCGGTGACAAGTACCTTTGTGCTGTTTCCCACAATCGGGGCAATTTGTCGTAGAATCACTACCTTGGCTGGAGTTGCTGTAAGACCCTGTATTACGCTTCTTATTCCCGGAAAAAGAACGACCCCTTTTAAAGCTATTCCCAGATCTCTTCCCTGTCCAATCAGTCCGTGGAACACGAGTTTGTTTCTTTGCTGCTAGAATGGATTCTGCCATTAATGCCCTATCCAGAACGCTCACATATGTGAGTAGATTCAGAACTCCCACCCTATCCAATATGTCCAGATCCAACCCATCTTCAAACTTGCGGGCCTTTTTGTAGTCTGTGTCCACCATGTGGGGAGCAAACCTAGCTAGCTCAGTGAACTTGGCCTCGTACTCGGCCACAGACATTCTGCCTTGTTTAAGTTCCTGAAATTCTGAGACTTTTCGGTTCCGAAAGCACTGGGGGAAATACTTATCATAGAAGATTGCATTGAACTGGGTCCATGTCATATTTTCGTGACCATTTCGAATCAGTAACCACCACCTTCGGGCTTCATCTTTCAGAGTATAGGTGGCTAGGAGGACTTTTTGGGTTTCTGAACATGGAAATACCTCATACAATTTCTCCATTTCAAGCAACCATGTTTCTGCCTTCAGTGGCTCAATCCCACCATAAAATGTCGGCGGTTTCATCTTCATGAATTTCTGTGTCAGATTTATGATGTCATTGTTATCTGCCTCAACTTGTACCGGTGGAGAAGGGGGAGGTAAGGGTTGCTGCCTTTGTTGCTGTGTTAGGGTTTCAGTCAATGCTGCCAACATTTGTTCCATTCGGCTCATGCGAGCCTCAGATGATTCACTTTCACCACTTCCCCCTGAGTTCTCCATTTTACTATACAGACATTAAAGGATATTAAGCATAGGTATATTCAAGTGTACATTCAGTTTTAATATTCAGTTGCATTACCACACACTCACACATGCAAATGGAATGCCCCTAATTCTTACTAGGACATCCTAAGCTCATATAGACCTGTGTGTGCGGTACAACTCGTGCTCTGATACCATTTTGTCACGACCCAAACCCGCCCCTATAGATTTAGCGACGTAACCGGCCAGTAACCCGTGGATTGCCTACGGCCTCTGAAGACATTAACAAATATTAAGGGGCTGCGGAAGCAATAATGTAAAATAAACAAGGTCCAATGAACTGTGATGACATACATGGGACAGTAAATTTTAAAACTTATTTATATACATAGCATGCCAGTCAAAGTACACCAATATGTACAGAATATTTACATAAGTACGTCCCAAGATCCGACTTTACCAAAAACACTACCACTGACTAGCATGAAGTACAAAACTGCCACGGTGTTAGGCTTCAAGCGGAACCTCCTCAGGAGGCGCAATAGGTGGCTGACCAAAAACAAAAAAACAGAGGGCCATCAACTCTGGCCAGGGTCTTGTGCCGGCTCACCTACATATATATAATAAACTGTGAGCGAAAGCCCAGTGTAGACGTCCCCGAACGCATCCCGGGCGAGGGTGCGTTTCCCCCCCCCCCCCCCCCCGCGTTCTGGTTCGATATTGGGTCACTACAGTTCAAAGGACTCAAATGTCACGGTTCTAAATCTGAACCAAAGAGTCCAACTCTGGCAAATCGTTTTGAGAAAAAAACAGATTTTGAAAAGAAGTGCCAAACATGGACTGCTTTGCCAGATACAGAGTCGCCACCTAAATATTTTAAAATGGGGAAATTTTGGAAACCCTGACTCGGTGCCGAAGGCCACGTGTCCGTCATCACCAAAGTGATCTTGGCTCGGGAGCTTGGGTACGATCGGGGAAGGTCAGCTATGAGCACCCCCTCTCGCCCGGTCCGAAGACCGGCCTCTACTAACCATGATATCTAGTTTTGAAAACGTTATGTGTTCTTATTCCGGTTATTAGCCTAGAATTACTATATTATGCGCGCAGCAAACAAGTATAGACCAAATCGCCTAAATTGGAACAAAACACTACATGTTTGTTTTGAAAATGGTTTGCTACTCGCAAGTAGGCTAAAATGCAGATTTTACCACCCTCAAGTGGGCTTTTTAGAAAAGACAGTTTTGCCACTATCTAGTGGGCTTAAAACTCACAGTTTTAATGTATTATCCCAATTTAGGCAATTCGACCTCCATCTACAGGCATTCAAGCAGTTATATCACATAAGCAGCTAGCCTCATGGTAATCATGCTATTATGGCAACATTCACACGCATGCGATATGCTAAAGCATAAAAGCTCACCTAGTACTCCAAGCCAAAACAGAAACTAGTTAGTAATCATATGCATGATCCTAGTTCATGTTAAGTGGCTAATGCAACACATGCAAAGAATGTAATCTAGACAGGCTCGGCTATCCTAAACATGGCATATGGAATGCTACAAATAACACGTATTCAATTTGGAATTGAAATATAATGCAGTTTGTATGATGTGCCGAGCCTAATGCATGTATAACAAATGTATGGATGCACGCATGCTATCATACTGTTATGCTAATTTAAATATGCCCTAATCTACCATCATAAGCAGGTAAATAAAAGGGAAGAAAGAAGTGGGGGTTGGAAGACATACATCACACTCACCCACACTTATTACAATTTTGCCCTCGCGCAGAGGGTCCGAAAGAATATACAGTCCCAAAATAATACAGTCCGAATACAAAATAAATTATTACAAAAATTTCTAATTATCAAATTAAATTCAATATAAAAAGGAAAGGGCCTCAGCCCTGCCTCGGGATGCGCGAATGATGCATGCTCGAATCCGACTCGCCCGGAAAGTCCGCACCATGCCACTGTTGCCTCTGTTTTACTGCCTTTTCTTCTCTGAAAACTGTCAAAGTCCCAGAGAACCTTTTATGAGCATTGCAGAACATCATCGGCTGAGAGGGATGGCCACCGGCCGAGGGAAAAGTCCATCGGCTGTCCATGAGGCCATCGGCTACCTATATAGTGCCGGTCGGCACTATATACTGCCGGTCGGCACAAAATTCCTGCAGGAGACAGTTTTGACAGCAGCAGCAGACAAGCAGTGCATGGCATGAATTTTTAGGCATATGTAAGCATGGCCAATGCTTCCCTATCATGTTTGGGACTCAAGGGAGCATGACCCTTGATTCTTGGGCCATCAATTACGCATCTTGGTGCATGATAGCCTAAGAAATCAAGATTGCATTTCAATGTCAATATGCATGCAACACACAAATGAGAACTAAGTCCCTATCATGTTTGGGACTCAAGGGCCTTAGTGACCATGAATTGAGACAAGTTGCATCACTTATAGTATGAACTCATCTCAACCCTTACACTTGGTTTGACACCCCAAACCAAGTAATGCAATGCATGTTATGCGAACATGGCTCCATGATGCAACCTAATACTAAAATGCCAACATGCCAAATGTAATGCAACATGCAAGGTACAAATGCAATACAAACATGGGCAATTTAGGCGATAGGACTAACATGTAGCAACACTTGATGAATCAATTAAGCAACAAACATGAGGCAAGCATGCAATGGTGGATTTAACTACAATGGGGCAGCCCTCAAACCAACCCAAAACAATGGCAAAACACCCAAGATTGTGACCAATGTACATGCCAATGTGCAAAACCAAATGGGGCCAAGTCTAGGGCACCAAAAGGGAACACTCCTCCATCATTACCAAGACCACTCATGACATGAATTATGTAAGCAAAAACAGAGTTCCATCATGCATAAATACACCCAAAAACCTTGGTATGACAGCCCCAAAATGCTTTAAACATACAAGCATGCATAAGGCCTATTCCTAGACACAAAAGGGGACACCTTTAAAGCATGAAGTAAGCCACGTATGCAAACATACAATCATGATTTATGGACTGAAATATGATCCTAAATGATGTCAAATCAATGAGTATAGTCCAAGCTAAGCATGTTAGGGGCCAATATGCTTAAGATTTACAAGTCAAAACACAAGGCAACCACATCAAGCACACCAAACATGGCAAAAACAGTGGCTCACAGCCCTTAAACATGACAAAATGATGCTAATATCTTCATGAAATGAGGCCCATACATGCAAGAAACATGGCCTAAATTCAAGGCTCATTTCTAGGCAAACTAGAGCATTACAAAGCAAGTATAAGAGGCATGCCAAGGACCACAAAACCAACCAAAAACAGAGATGACATATGATCCCAAACACCCAAATAAGCTCTGAAATGAAGGCATATAAGACTAAAAATGCATGCTACCATGTGAGCCAAAGTAAAGACCAAAGAGGGACAAAGGGGAGAGGGGTGTCCCTCCCCTATTCATGACTAGAAAATACCTTCCTCACCACTGAAAACCCACTGGTTTTCAGTGGTGAGAAGACCAAAAACACCAAGTAAGCAAAGCTTCAAGAAAAGACACCAAAATGGCCAAAACAAGGCCTAAGAGGATGAGACTCTACCCGAACCACAAAACAATCTTAATGAATGTTCTTAAGCAAGGAAAAACAAGCCTTTTTTATGTTAAGCACAAAGCCAAAAACACAAAGCAAGATGGGTAGAAAGCTAGTGCAAGAATGGGGAATCTAAAGTGAAGTGCTCACCCTTGAAGATCCTTTGAAGAACAGATGGTGCAGCCCTCTTCTAGTGATCAAAATCAATCCCAAAGCTCAACAAACAACCCTCCAAGTCTCTCAATCTCGGAGCTAGGTGTAATAGTGTGTGTAATGGTGCAAAAGTAAGGCAAAACACACTATTTAGGCCTAAAACACACACACAAGGATGAGAGAGAGGAGGATATAGATATAGATAGATATATATCAGAGATGTATAGATATAAGCTCTGGTTTTTGTGTTGGAAATGGCTAACCCCTCTCAATGGGAGAGGAGGGGTGCTTATATAGGCACAAATAATGGCTCAAAGCTTCTCCAAGAAGCTAGCCAAAAGGGGCAAAGGGTGCACAAGGGTCTTGGCTTCTTGGAGAAGCTAAGACAGCTGTCCAAGCTTCTCCAAGAAGCTTGGGCAAAAGGGTCAACCTTCTAGAAGGTTTAGGGGTTCAAAGGTGCAAAGTGGTCACTCCTATGCACGGGGATGAGTGATGGTGCATTCCAGCTGGCACAGCTGGTATGCACCATGCCTCAGGGGGTCAAAGAGTGCACGCCGGCCAGCCAAATAAATCATCGGCACAAAAAAGTGCCGGTCGGCAACATATAGTGCCGACCGGCCATATATTTTTAGAAAACAGTGCCGATGGCCAAAAGGGAGTGCCGGTAGAGGGTGGGGGCAGCCGGTGGGATTCAGGGATGGCTAGCAAGCCTCCTCCTACCCTAAAATGCAAAAACACACAAGTCTTGGTGCAAAACCAAGCACAGAACAAGCCGGTTGAGAGGTCCTGAGGCACGACGCGCAGCCGGGATCTCCGGGAACTCAAGACGAACACAATCATGGATAATCACCGGGTGTTCAAGCGGTAACGTCCAAGTCTTGAGGACGGTCAAAAATGGGGTGTCTACACCTAGTGAATAATAACAGAGTAAAGGGGTTTAATGAATGATGTCTATCACAGAGTTAGAAATCAGAGTTTATAGCAGAAACACAGTCTTATGCATATTCAGATTTCCAATCAGAAATAGATTCAGATACATGCTCATATTCATAATCATATTCAGATTTTGCGTAAGGTCATATGTGGTACACCCATTAGCTATCCGATCAAGTAGGTCCAAAGACCACAACAAAGTTGGTACCAACAACCACAAAGGTCCATATCTTGCGCGCAAGTAGCCACGGTATTATATCCCCCGGGCGAGGGCCTTATGCCACGGTATTGTATCCCCCGGGCGAGGGCCTTATGCCACGGTATTATATCCCCCGGGCGAGGGCCTTATGCCACGGTATTGTATCCCCCGGGCGAGGGCCTTATGGACTAAGGGTGCCACAAATACTTTTCAGAAAAACTGGACATTCATTCATTCATTTCCAACATATCATAGCTTTTCAAGAACCAATCATTTCGTATCATAGTATACTGAAAATACATAACATTGAACATAACTTTACAAAGTTATTACTCACAGTGGGCGTTGATACACGTAGACGAAATCAAAGGGTCAAACAGGTTGCGGCACGTGACCTACATAACACATTACGGATACACACTTTGAAACATGCACTCTAATGGTACAAAACTTGCATCCACGATTCTAAGTGTGTACCTAACCCCTTACCCTTAGTATGGAGCCTTAAACGTGGCCTAGGATGGAATGAGAGTGCAAAATTGCCTTAGAAAATGTTTTTCAAAAGTTGCTGAAAACAGGGGTCTCGCTCGAGCGAGCCTTCCTTCGCTCGAGCGAGCTTGCAAAATCAAAGGATTCGCTCGAGCGAGAGATCCTTCGCTCGAGCGATCTGCAAAGACGAAAAAGTACTGGTTGTTGATTTTTTCCGCTCGATGCTCGCTCGAGCGTGAGACACAGCTTTTCGCTCGAGCGTAGGTCTCTTCGCTCGAGCGTACGCCTGCGCGCACCAAGATTCTAAGAGCTTGAAATTTACGCTCGAGCCACCATTTCTTCGCTCGAGCGGAGCTCAGAACAAACAATGGTCGCTCGAGCGAGGAAGCCAAATTTTGGAATTTCCAGATTTGCCTCCCAAGTTCGAACCAAGCATTCTCCAACCCAAAACTTAACCTCTTGGGCCCAAATTCTGGAAAAACACTTTAAACACATAGTATATCAAGTTTCAAAAGCCAATTTGTAAATTCAAGGGCCAAGAGTGAGTCAATTTGAGCATCATTTCCATAAATCTTCAAGAACATGGGTTAATCAAACATGCATGAACTCAAATGAATTTCAAAGTTCCAAACCATGATCAAATGGTCAATTTGGTGGAAAAACATGATGAATACATGGATGATACTTAGGAAATGGACATGCATGTAAGTTTTCATGGAAAACAACTTCAACATCTAAGAACAAGTGCATGCACGTATGAACTAAGTTCTATCTCCACATATTAATCCATAACTTGGTTCAAAGCTTCAAAATGAACATGAATTATGCAAGATACAACTCAAGATCAACATTAAGGAGAAGAATTCACTACCTTAAACCTTGAATGCAAGATGTATGAGGTTGAATATGCAAGGCTCCTTCAATCTTCCTAATTTCCAAGCAATTCCTTGAGGAAACCAAGTTTTCTCCTATCTCTCCCTTGCCTACGTTTTTTTCCTCAGCCAAAAAAATGATGAAATTGTGTAATGACACCTTTCACAAGATGAAACAAAGGAGCCCACTCACAATGGCAAAAGGGTAAATACCTAGGTTTATTATTAAAATGTTATTTAATCAGATTTAAACATTCCAAATCGAATTTTAATTGAACCTACCATAAAATCACATAAAATCTAACTAGTCCAAAACACTAATCAATTTCGAAATCGGGCGCCGATAAGGCTTCCAATTTACAAATTAAAGTGTAAAACACGAATAGATATTCCGACACCGCACAGATAAAAACGCATAATTCATGCAATGCGCATGCAAATTAGTCCCGGATTTCCTCTTAATTATTATTAGGCTTAATCAAGTTCCAATTAGCGTTAATCAGGGTCGGGGTTATTACAGTCTTCCCCCCTTAAAAGAGTTTGGTCCCCAAACTCAAGTTACCTTCATCCGAAACCAACGTCGGGTCTAGAGGAAACAAATCCGGATATCTTTTCTTCATATCTTCCTCTGTTTCCCAAGTTGCATAAGTTCCCCCGTGGTTCTGCCAATCAACTTTCACCAACGGTATCTCTTTGTTTCTCAATCCTTTAACCCTTCGATTCACAATCTGGATAGGCCTTTCTTCATAGGTATAGTCATCCTTCAACAGTACATGTGTCGGTTCGATGACGTGGAGTGGATCTCTCAAATATTCCCGAAGCATCGATACATGGAAGACATTGTGCATATGTTCCATCACCGGAGGCAAGGCTATTCGGTAGGACACCGGATTGATCTTTTCGAGAACTTCATAAGGTCCAACATACCTCGGAGCCAATTTTCCTTTAACACCAAATCGGGTTTGACCCTTCATCGGGGTCACTTTGATGAACACATGGTCTCCCACTTCATATTCCCTTTCTCTTCTTCGAACGTCGGCGTAATTCTTTTGCCTACTCTGTGCAGTTTTCAAACGCTGCTGTATCAGTTTCACTTTCTCGGTTGTTTCTTGCACAAGTTCCGGTCCCAACAAAGGTCTGTCACCCACTTCAGCCCAACATATTGGAGATCGACACTTTCTTCCATACAATGCTTCGTAAGGAGCCATCCCAATACTTGAGTGGTAACTGTTGTTGTACACAAACTCAGCTAATGGCAAGTAGGTTTCCCAATTTCCCTGAAAGTCTAACACACACATTCTGAGCATATCCTCCAGAGTTTGGTTAGTTCGTTCAGTTTGGCCATCAGTCTGTGGGTGGTAAGCACTGCTCAATCTCAATTCGGTTCCCAAGGCCTGTTGCAAACTCTGCCAAAATCTTGATACAAACTTTGAGTCCCTGTCAGACACAATAGATACTGGCACTCCATGCAGTCTCACAATTTCAGTCATATGGATGTTGGCCAATTTATCAGCATTATAAATGGTTTTGACAGGCAGAAAATGTGCAGACTTAGTTAAACGGTCAACTATAATCCAAATAGAGTCCATACCTCGAGGAGAACGAGGCAATCCCACAATGAAGTCCATGGTGATGTGCTCCCATTTCCATTCCGGTATTGGCAGTGGTTGTAGCAAACCGGCAGGTCGTTGATGTTCGGCTTTAACCTGTTGGCAATGTAGACATCTAGCCACAAAGTCTGCAATACTCCTCTTCATGCCAGGCCACCAAAAATTCTGTTTCAAATTGTGGTACATCTTCGTGTTCCCCGGATGCATAGCAAATTTGCTACTGTGAGCTTCAGTCATAACACGTTTCCTCAAATCATAGCAATCAGGCACACAAAGACGGTTCTGAAATTTCAGCACACCATTTTCAAACACAAATTCGGGCCTCGGTTTCGAATCAAACTCCTCTATAATCTTTTTCAAGTGTTCATCTTCACATTGTTTCTGTTTAATCTCATCAAGAATAGCTGGTTGAGCAGAGATAGCAGATATCAATCCATCTTGTTCATAGTCATTTGACAAGTCTTTTCGGCTAGATAACAAACACGACACAGTTGCACCAGATTTTCGGCTCAAGGCATCCGCCACGGTATTAGCCTTTCCCGGATGGTATAAGATTTGCAAGTCATAATCCTTGATTAGTTCCATCCAACGTCTCTGTCTCATATTCAACTCCTTTTGGGTGAAGAAATATTTTAAGCTTTTATGGTCGGTGTACACTTCACAAGTTACCCCATACAAGTAATGACGCCATATTTTCAAAGCAAACACCACAGCTGCCAATTCAAGATCATGCGTTGGATAATTCTTTTCATGAGGTCGCAGTTGTCTGGAGGCATAGGCAATCACCTTTCCATTTTGCATCAGTACACACCCTAAGCCTTTATATGAAGCATCACTGTACACTTGAAACCCATCAGTACCATTTGGCAAAGTCAAAATTGGTGTAGTCACTAACCTGGTTTTCAACTCTTGGAAAGCTGTCTCTCTTTGATCGTTCCAGTCAAATGGCATGTTTTTCTGAGTTAACTGGGTCAATGGCAAGGCCAGCTTTGAGAAGTCTTTCACAAATCTCCTGTAGTAGCCTGCAAGTCCTAGAAAACTTCGTACTTCTGTCACATTTGTAGGCCTCGGCCAATCTACAACAGCTTCAATTTTCTGAGGGTCCACAGAAACACCATTTTTGTCAATCACATGGCCCAGAAATGCCACACTGTCCAGCCAGAATTCGCACTTAGACAATTTAGCATACAACTTCTTTTCTCTCAATATCTGCAAGGCGGTTCTCAAATGCTTTTCATGTTCTTCCCGGTCTTTAGAATATATCAGAATATCATCAATAAATACAACAATAAAATCATCCAGATATGATTTAAACACCCTATTCATAAGATCCATGAAAGCAGCAGGTGCATTTGTCATTCCAAATGGCATTACCAAGAATTCATAATGTTCATATCTAGTCCGGAATGCAGTTTTCTCTATATCTTCGGCTCTAACCTTTAACTGATGATACCCAGACCTGAGGTCAATTTTAGAAAACACTTGGGCACCCTGAAGTTGGTCAAACAAGTCATCTATTCGGGGCAATGGATATTTGTTTTTGATAGTCACTTTGTTCAATTCTCGATAGTCTATACACAATCTCAAAGACCCATCCTTCTTTTTAACAAATAACACTGGAGCACCCCAAGGTGAAGTACTCGGACGGATAAAATTCTTGTCTAACAGTTCCTGAAGTTGGGTTTTCAATTCTTTCAATTCAGAAATAGACATTCTATAGGGAGTCTTGGAGATAGGTTGTGTCCCCGGAAACACCTCAACAGTAAATTCAATTTCTCTGTCAACTAAATCCCCCGGTAAATCAGTCGGAAACACATCAGGAAAGTCACACACAATAGGGATTGTTTCTACAGTAGTATTGGCAGAAGATGTAGTCAATATGCAGCACAGATAACCCCTACAACCCTTCCTAAGTAGTTTTACAGCTTTCATAGCCGAAATTAAGTATGGGGGAGGAACTACCCCAATCCCTCTAAAGGTAAATTCAGGCATACCCGGCGGTCTAAACACCACAGTTTTGTTTGCACAATCAATGGTAGCACAGTACTTAGTCAACCAATCCATCCCCAAAATACAGTCAAAATGATGAATGTCCAAAGGTAATAAATCCACATACAATATCATATCACCAACCACAACATCACAAGCCGGATAAACATGAGTGCACATCATAGAATCCCCAGAAGGTGTAGATACAGACAATACACATGCCATGTGTTCTAGTGGCCTAGTCAATTTTCGAGAAAAAGCATGTGACACAAAAGAATGCGTGGAACCAGAATCTATCAATACACATGCATTTTGAGAACATACAGAAAGTGTACCTGACACCACAGTATAGGTGTTCGGTACGTCACCAGGCACTAAGGCAAACACTCGGCCCTGTCGTAACGGTTCCTTCCCTGCATTGGCTTTGACGTTTGTCTTGGCTACAGAAGCAGATCCCACTGAACTCGCTGCAGGACGATTAATTGTCTCGGATCTAAGCGGACAATCTCTCATCATATGGCCTTTCTTGCCACAACTAAAACACGCACCTAATGCTCGGTGACAAGTACCTTTGTGCTGTTTCCCACAATCGGGGCAATTTGTCGTAGAATCAGTACCTTGGCTGGAGTTGCTGTAAGACCCTGTATTACGCTTCTTATTCCCGGAAAAAGAACGACCCCTTTTAAAGCTATTCCCAGATCTCTTCCCTGTCCAATCAGTCCGTGGAACAAGAGTTTGTTTCTTTGCTGCTAGAATGGATTCTGCCATTAATGCCCTATCCAGAACGCTCACATATGTGGGTAGATTCAGAACTCCCACCCTATCCAATATGTCCAGATCCAACCCATCTTCAAACTTGCGGGCCTTTTTGTAGTCTGTGTCCACCATATGGGGAGCAAACCTAGCTAGCTCAGTGAACTTGACCTCGTACTCGGCCACAGACATTCTGCCTTGTTTAAGTTCCTGAAATTCTGAGACTTTTCGGTTCCGAAAGCACTGGGGGAAATACTTATCATAGAAGATTGCATTGAACTGGGTCCATGTCATATTTTCGTGACCATTTCGAATCAGTAACCACCACCTTCGGGCTTCATCTTTTAGAGTATAGGTGGCTAGGAGGACTTTTTGGGTTTCTGAACATAGAAATACCTCATACAATTTCTCCATTTCAAGCAACCATGTTTCTGCCTTCAGTGGCTCAATCCCACCATAAAATGTCGGCGGTTTCATCTTCATGAATTTCTGTGTCAGATTTATGATGTCATTGTTATCTGCCTCAACTTGTACCGATGGAGGAGGGGGAGGTAAGGGTTGCTGCCTTTGTTGCTGTGTTAGGGTTTCAGTCAATGCTGCCAACATTTGTTCCATTCGGCTCATGCGAGCCTCAGATGATTCACTTTCACCACTTCCCCCTGAGTTCTCCATTTTACTATACAGACATTAAAGGATATTAAGCATAGGTATATTCAAGTGTACATTCAGTTTTAATATTCAGTTGCATTACCACACACTCACACATGCAAATGGAATGCCCCTAATTCTTACTAGGACATCCTAAGCTCATATAGACCTGTGTGTGCGGTACAACTCGTGCTCTGATACCATTCTGTCACGACCCAAACCCGCCCCTATAGGTTTAGCGACGTAACCGGCCAGTAACCCGTGGATTGCCTACGGCCTCTGAAGACATTAACAAATATTAAGGGGCTGCGGAAGCAATAATGTAAAATAAACAAGGTCCAATGAGCTGTGATGACATACATGGGAAAGTAAATTTTAAAACTTATTTATATACATAGCATGCCAGTCAAAGTACACCAATATGTACAGAATATTTACATAAGTACGTCCCAAGATCCGACTTTACCAAAAACACTACCACTGACTAGCATGAAGTACAAAACTGCCACGGTGTTAGGCTTCAGGCGGAACCTCCTCGGGAGGCGCAACAGATGGCTGACCAAAAACAAAAAAACAGAGGGCCATCAACTCTGGCCAGGGTCTTGTGCCGGCTCACCTACATATATATAATAAACTGTGAGCGAAAGCCCAATGAATAATAACAGAGTAAAGGGGTTTAATGAATGATGTCCATCACAGAGTTAGAAATCAGAGTTTATAGCAGAAACACAGTCTTATGCATATTCAGATTTCCAATCAGAAATAGATTCAGATACATGCTCATATTCATAATCATATTCAGATTTTGCGTAAGGTCATATGTGGTACACCCATTAGCTATCCGATCAAGTAGGTCCAAAGACCACAACAAAGTTGGCACCAACAACCACAAAGGTCCATATCTTGCGTGCAAGTAGCCACGGTATTATATCCCCCGGGCGAGGGCCTTATGCCACGGTATTGTATCCCCCGGGCGAGGGCCTTATGCCACGGTATTATATCCCCCGGGCGAGGGCCTTATGCCACGGTATTATATCCCCCGGGCGAGGGCCTTATGCCACGGTATTGTATCCCCCGGGCGAGGGCCTTATGGACTAAGGGTGCCACAAATACTTTTCAGAAAAACTGGACATTCATTCATTCATTTCCAACATATCATAGCTTTTCAAGAACCAATCATTTCGTATCATAGTATACTGAAAATACATAACATTGAACATAACTTTACAAAGTTATTACTCACAGTGGGCGTTGATACACGTAGACGAAATCAAAGGGTCAAACAGGTTGCGGCACGTGACCTACATAACACATTACGGATACACACTTTGAAACATGCACTCTAATGGTACAAAACTTGCATCCACGATTCTAAGTGTGTACCTAACCCCTTACCCTTAGTTTGGAGCCTTAAACATGGCCTAGGATGGAATGAGGGTGCAAAATTGCCTTAGAAAATGTTTTTCAAAAGTTGCTGAAAACAGGGGTCTCGCTCGAACGAGCCTTCCTTCGCTCGAGCGAGCTTGCAAAATCAAAGGATTCGCTCGAGCGAGAGATCCTTCGCTCGAGCGATCTGCAAAGACAAAAAAGTACTGGTTGTTGATTTTTTCCGCTCGATGCTCGCTCGAGCGTGAGACACAGCTTTTCGCTCGAGCGTAGGTCTCTTCACTCGAGCGTACGCCTGCGCGCACCAGGATTCTGAGAGCTTGAAATTTACGCTCGAGCCACCATTTCTTCGCTCGAGCGGAGCTCAGAACAAACAATGGTCGCTCGAGCGAGGAATCCTTCGCTCGAGCGAGGAAGCCAAATTCTGGAATTTCCAGATTTGCCTCCCAAGTTCGAACCAAGCATTCTCCAACCCAAAACTTAACCTCTTGGGCCCAAATTCTGGAAAAACACTTTAAACACATAGTATATCAAGTTTCAAAAGCCAATTTGTAAATTCAAGGGCCAAGAGTGAGTCAATTTGAGCATCATTTCCATAAATCTTCAAGAACATGGGTTAATCAAACATGCATGAACTCAAATGAATTTCAAAGTTCCAAACCATGATCAAATGGTCAATTTGGTGGAAAAACATGATGAATACATGGATGATACTTAGGAAATGGACATGCATGTAAGTTTTCATGGAAAACAACTTCAACATCTAAGAACAAGTGCATGCATGTATGAACTAAGTTCTATCTCCACATATTAATCCATAACTTGGTTCAAAGCTTCAAAATGAACATGAATTATGCAAGACACAACTCAAGATCAACATTAAGGAGAAGAATTCACTACCTTAAACCTTGAATGCAAGATGTATGAGGTTGAATATGCAAGGCTCCTTCAATCTTCCTAATTTCCAAGCAATTCCTTGAGGAAACCAAGTTTTCTCCTATCTCTCCCTTGCCTACGTTTTTTTCCTCAGCCAAAAAAATGATGAAATTGTGTAATGACACCTCTCACAAGATGAAACAAGGGAGCCCACTCACGATGGCAAAAGGGTAAATACCTAGGTTTATTATTAAAATGTTATTTAATCAGATTTAAACATTCCAAATCGAATTTTAATTGAACCTACCATAAAATCACATAAAATCTAACTAGTCCAAAACACTAATCAATTTCGAAATCGGGCGCCGATAAGGCTTCCAATTTACAAATTAAAGTGTAAAACACGAATAGATATTCCGACACCGCACAGATAAAAACGCATAATTCATGCAATGCACAAGCAAATTAGTCCCGGATTTCCTCTTAATTATTATTAGGCTTAATCAAGTTCCAATTAGCGTTAATCAGGGTCAGGGTTATTACAATACCCCTAAAAAAACCCATCTAAATTGAACCCCAAAGAAGACTTTAATTAAAATTATAAATTTTAGATGTAAATGCTATGCTATACAATCATAATGTTATATGAATCAATATATTTTTCACTGATATTTTTCACTTTTATGTAAATTTACATAATGAATATCATTTACCTACATGCAGAACTCACTATGCTTTGAAAAAATAATATGATAATGGTTACTATTACTTATTATATTTAAAGTATATTAAATTTTATGGAAGCAGCTTGCTTCCAGTCTCAGATCGGATTGAACTTTGGCCCGTTAGGGCCCACCACGGGTCCCGTTTTGATAATCCGAACCGTTCAATGTGTAGAACTCGTCAAGTACTATATGTTGTAAAAAAAGACGTTGATCGGATATCGATAGCTATCTCATCAAATCAGTTTTTTGTCAACAGTTAATTTGTTCACCATCCATTTTGTTTATACAAAACTGATTTGATCACATAGCTATCGATATCCAATCAACGTGATTTTTTACAAGTATATAGTATTCAATGAGATTTACACATTGACGGTTCAGATTATTAAAGCAGAACCCGTGGTGGGCCCCCACGAGCCGAACAGCACAGTCCAGTCTGATTTCGGACTGGAGGCAAGCTGCTCCCAAATTTTATATATACACATTTAGGAAAAATTAGTGAAACGTCCCTCTTCAACTTTGGATAGTAAGAGAAATCTAATATTTTTTTTATTACCTAAGGTCCCTCGATGAAATTTCTTTGTGGTCACACCATAGAAATTTTGAAATTTCTTTGTAAATTTAGATAAATTTCTCTGTAAAAATTGAAATTTTTCTGTGTCAAGACAAAATTTCTTTGTATTGAATTTTCTTTGTAAAAATATTGAGAGACCCTAACGGCTATAGAAATATTATATGTTTTTTATCTTATTAAATTTTAATATTAAGGACCTTAAAAAAAATTCTTCTAATATTTATTATGTAAATTTTTAAAAAAATTATCAGTGTATTTCTTTCATTTTTCTAGAAACATTTAAATGATCATAATATTTTTTTAACAAAATAAAATGAGGAGGTTAGATTTTCTCCCATTAGACATCTTACTGGTGAGACACTGCTGCTGAGCTGGGTTGGGCTAATTTTGGGATTCACCTTGCTGATCCAATCGCTAATCTTTTTGAATTCGTTAGGTACGGTATTTATATAAAAAAATGAACATGATATGATATTGACAATCGTATTTGTGATATGATATTGACAATCGTATTTGTATTATAAAATTGACATCCAATTTTTAAAATTCTGCTTGTTATTCATTTATTAAGACAAATGTGATTTGATCACGATTATATAATTATTGATGTTTGACTAATTTAATTTTTAACATAATAATCTTGTAAATAGACTTGACAGATATTGAAATGTGGCTCAATAGTTTAATAGTCATATTTTAAATTGTGATAAGTGGAAGGTCAAGCGTTTAAGTTGATAAAACAGTAGGAATAATAGGCCCACCAAGCCTAACAATGTCGTGTTGTAAGATTTTGCGAGAGCTTGTCCTAAGTTTATTTTGATGATTTAAATTGTTCATAATATAAGACTCGCCAAGCATATTATCAACGAAAAAAATTTAAGTTAATCGAGCATCCACATCACCAATGAACAAAAAAAAAAAAAAATCGAACATCCATATCACCAATGAAAACAATTTAAGTTAATCGGATATTCATAATCTCATGATCAATTCCTAATTATTTTTTAAAAAAATTATCAAAATCATGGTAGCTATTTATTTTTTAAAAACAAATGTGGTCTTTTGATGTACTTACAAATGTCCAATTAATCTTATTTTTTTATGAATAATCTAATCGATAAATCTTACAATATGAATAGTTCGAATCATCAAAATAGATTCGAGACAAATTCCTACAAGACTCACAACAGGCTAGCTACAACAATAATTCCATGTCAAATAATATCCGAAAATAATATATAAGCTCACTTTGTAAATTTAATAATGTGTAAATAAGATAATTGGTTAAAAATTAAAAAAATATATATATTATAAGAGAAATAAATAGCACACGAGAGCTATTGATTGATTGATCATTGTACTTAAAAAAATAAGGGTAAACTACCAATAGGTCCTACTTTGGAGACTTATTACCCAATAGGTCCTACTTTGGAGACTTATTACCCATTAAGTCCTATTTGATAAATTTATTAAATGATAAAGATAAATTTATCAGTCTTTTATTTTTATGAATAAATTTATAGTGATAAATTTATCAGTCTCTTTGTTTTTATGAATAAATTTTTAGTGATAAATTTATCACTCTCTTATTTTTATAGTGTTAAATTTATTAGTTAGGACCTGTAGGTAAATAAATCTAGTTAATAGGACTAATTGGTAAGTACCCAAAAAATAATTTAATTTTTAAATTTATATAGCATTACTCTTACGAGTTCAATAAATAAATAAATAACACTACTTAGTTTCTTACATGATGAATTTAATAAATAAAAAATTATAAAATATACTGAGCGAACTGTCTTTGCTCTTAATTACTTAACAAATATCGGCTAATAATATCCTATCCGTACAATTTTCTACTCCCTCCGTCTCAAAATATTAGTCCCTTATTCTATTTTTTATTGTCTTAAAATATTAGTTCCTCTTCAAAAATCAAGTACAAAAATAATATAAATTTCTTATTTTGCCCTTCTTTTAAATTAATAAACAATATAAAAAGTACAATTATGACATTGATATTCCCAAAAAATATATTATCAAAAGGATAATTTTGGAAAATCAACTTTTTTCAAATGCAATAATTGTACTACCAAAAAAAGTTGTATTCTCCAAAAGAGACCATTATTTTGGGACGGATAGAGTATTAACTTATAAATCAGTAGTAAATCAGTATTACGTCTCGTTTGAGAATAAGTTATTTTAATAATTTTTTAAATTTTTTATAAAAAGATGTATAAAAAAATAAATAAAATAGTGTGATAATTTATAATAATTTTTTAATTTTTTGACTAAAATATGTACTTACCAAAGGCGGCTTACGTGAGCAATATTTTATGTTATTCCAAATCTATATCAGTATGTTTGATTTTAATTTTCTGAATTCAATTTTTTGAAAATTGATTTTTTTTTTTTAGTGAATATTTTAAAAAATCTAAGCAATTGTTTTACTGTTTTAGATGTACCTTACTTAGACCTCGTTTGGTAAGTGTCCCTTTTAGTCAAAAAGTTATTAAAAAAATTAAAAAGTCAACAACCCATATTAAAAAGTCAAAGATTCTATTTTCTCTCTATTTTTTGCATATCTTTTCGTAAAAAGTCAAAAAGTTATCCCAAACATACTAGTTTTTTTTACATCATATTTTAGCCAAAAAGTTACTAAAAAAACTTGTTCCCAAACGAGGCCTTAGATATATTTAAATAGTAAAATATTTGTGAAAAAATATTTTAAAAAATTAATAAATATACAAAAATGAAAAAAATGTATTAAATTTTCATTTTTTTTTATTTTTGATATTTAGTGAATTTTTTAAAGATTTTTTCACAAATATTATATTTTTTAAGTATATTTATGTTAGGTATGCCTAATTTTTTTAAAAAAAATTATTTAAAATATTAAAAAAATCATTGAAAAGAAAAATAAAATACAAAAAATAAAAAAATAAGGCTGTGTTTGGTTGTTAATTCAAAACATGATTCTACACGTGAATTCCCGCTTCACGTTTGGATAGGACGTTCAAAAGTTGATTCCGCGTGTTAATTCAAATTACACTTTGAAAATCTGTTTGACAGCTTGTATCTCCACTTTCAACATTTCTGAAAAACTTCCATGTCCTTCTCCTCCATCGTCTCTGTTTCACGTGAACCTCATCTCTATGTCAAACATCAATACTTCAGATTCGGATTCATGACAAGTAGCTTCTCTGTATCAAACATCAGTTTCAACGTTTCTGCCTTCTGCCTTCTTCCTCATATTTCAGAAAAGCTGAATTGGTGTGAAATGGATGACCGGTCGGATGACCACCCGGTAGTCCCTTTTCGACTTCCTGGGTTCCATCTGAAGGTTCCACTGAAGGTTCAGAAGGTTCAGCTTGGTTTTTATTTTTATTTTTTACGTTATGATTTCTATTTTAAAATATTAAACTTAGTGTATTTATGTTAATTTTTATTAATATGTATTATCAAAAGTTGTTGACTTTAACAAAATTTTAGAAAAAAATAAAAAACGTATTGTAGAAGATGTTTGTACAGGCGTAAAAAATAAATTGATAGAAAATTTAATTGACACAAAATAATTGACATAGATTTATTTTAAAATGAAAAAAAAATTTTGAGACAAAAATTATTCAAAAAAATTTATTGAAAAAAATTAATTGAAAAAAAATTAATTTTTAATTTCAGTATTTTAAAAATAGTTTGGTTATTACTGTTAATAAAAAAAACGGATATCGATATATGAGTTGTGTATTTGATTATAAATTATTGATTGAATTAAGTTTTGAAAACTATTTCCAAAACACATCACCAAACAAATTTTCTTATTACGGGTACAATAATGCATGGTCAATCTGTTACCACTTTATTACTAAATTAATAACATGTAATAAATGGGAAAAAAAATATTTAATAAATGGGAAAAAAAATTGATAATATTTTGTAAGATTTACGTTATGATTTGTATTTTTAAATATTAAACTTAGTATATTTAAGTTAATTTTTATTAATATGTATTCTCAAAAGTTGTTGACTTTAACAAAATTTTAGAAAAAAATAAAAAACGTATTGTAGAAGATGTTTGTACAGACGTAAAAAATGAATTGATAGAAAATTTAATTGACACAAAATAATTGACATAGATTTATTTTAAAATGAAAAAAAAATTGAAAAAAAAATTATTCAAAAAAAATTACTGAAAAAAAATTAATTGAAAAAAAAAATCAATTTTTAATTTCAGTATTTTAAAAATAGTTTGGTTATTATTGTTGATCAAAAATATGGATATCAATATATGAGTTATGTAGTTGATTATAAATTATTGGTTGAATTAAGTTTTGAAAACTATTTTCAAAACATATCACCAAACAAATTTTCACCTTTCACATGTCACATCAAACTTTCAAAACTTAATTCAAAATACATCTTCAAAACACAATTCAACACTCTATTTAAAAATCATAACCAAACAAATTTTCTACACTCAAATCATAATTCTATAACTCACAAACTCAAAATACAACTCATACTCTCAAATCACATTTACAAAACACAACCAAACGCAGGCTAAAGTTTTCTAAAAAATATTTTCTGAAAATCAAAACAAAACAAGCTGTATAATAATTACTCAAATTTAATTTTACACAATTTTACATTCTCAACATTTTTTATCTCTTTCATTTTGAAGTTTGAATTTTTGAAATATTTTCCGAATGTGTCATACCATCATTGCTAAAAAATGAGATAAGACAAGAGAGGGTGGGCAATCTGATAGAAATTCCTTTCTATCTTAACAAACGTTGGGAAATGAACCTAAAAGAATATTATTTTTTTAACAAAATATTTATATTTTTTAAAGAAAGATAGTGAGACATCTTCTCTGACATTAGGTGATGGGAGAGGTTTAAGAAAACTGATTCGTAACTTGAAATTCGTCCGGTTTGAATGGCCTGGATTGTCCAAAATGATACCATTTTGGGTAATGTTATTTATTTATTTTTTTTCTCTTTCCTTTTTATTCTTTCAAAAACACAGACATAGAGGGAAGAGAAGAGGAGAGAAAGAAAAGATAAGAGGCGATCATCGGTGATGGTAGCGACGATCGACGATAATGGTCGGTGATGGTGGCGGCGCCCGATCTCCTCTTTCAAACTTTTTTTTTTTTTCCTAAGTAGATCTAGATCTGGAAAAAAAAAAAAATTATTGATGATGATAATGTGTTGATGATGATGATGATGTTGTTGTTGATGTTGATGAAGATCTTCCTCTGATCCTCTGAAACTCTATTTTCCCTCTCTTTTTTTTTTTCTCCGAAGTAGATCTGGATCTGAAAAAATAAAAATAAAATTTGATGATGATGATGTTGATCAAGATGTTGTCGATGATGATGTTCATGAAGGTGTCCAGCTCCAGAAAAAATGAGAAGATGTTGTTGATGAAGATGCCAAAATGACCCTGGGTGATCAGCACTTCAAGTGCTTCAGAAAAAGCGAGAAAAAAAAAAAAAAAAAAAAAAAAAAAAAAAAAAAACCAAAACGGCACCGTTTCGAACTCGGGCCATTCGAGCCACATACCTTCCAAGCTACCAAACAGGATTGGAGGTTTAATATGTTTTTTTTATTAATTAAGGTCCCTCTGTAATCATATCAGAAATATTTTGAAATTTTTCTGTGTTTGGATAAAATTTCTCCGTATTGGGATGAAATTTCTTTGTGTCGAATTTTCTATATGAAAATATTAAGGGACCTGAATCACTATGAAAATAATCTATGTTATTTATCTTATAAAATTTTAATATCAAAGATCTTAAAAAAAATTATCTTTTTTTAAATGGGTCTTGCTAACATGTGCTCTAAAAAAATAAGTAAAAGATAAAAAAATTGAAAAACATAAAGACACTTTTCACTAAATTTAATACATTTTTACTTAAATCAATACACTTTTTAATAATCTTACATATTTTTAATACCTTTTATATGCACTTTCCAACATTAAACAACACATGGGGTGCGCTTGTTATCATTTGTCTTTTTAAATTATCAACTATTTTTTCTCTTTATATTTTCTTTAATTATCTATTAATTATATCACTTACACATTATTAAATTTAGAAAATGAACTCATATATCATTTTTCTATAAAAATAAAAAATAAAAAAAATGCCACATGATAATACCCAAGGTTAGTAATTTTCTATCCTATTCAACTCGAGTGTGAGTCAGAAATTAAAATTGAATTTTAAGTATATAAAAGGTGATTTGGAGAGTAGCAGCTTATTTATTTATTTGTTACAAATTATCATATTGAGTCCCGGTAGAGAGCCCGAAAAGGGCAAGGCTCGAATGGCTCGAATTTGAGAAGGAATAAGGAAGAAGAAGAAGAAGAGGAGGAGGAAGGAGGAGGAGAAGAGGAACTGGAGGGGGCATTAAAATCGGGCGGAGGCAGAGGCGGTAGAAGCGGCGGAGGCGGGCGGGGGCAGAGCGGAGGCGGGCGGAGGTAGAGGCAGAGGCGGAGGCGGCGATGCGACGATCGGCCGACGAGCGACGAGCTGCGACGCCAACGACGACCTGCGTTCTCTCTCTCGCCTCTGTGTTCTCTCTCTCTCTCATCTGTGTTCAACTCAACGAAGAAGAAGAAAGAGAAGGAAGGAAAGGAAGAAAAGAAAAAAAGAAGAAAAAAAAAATTCGAAGCCCAAAACGACGTCGTTTTGGGCTTCGAGCCCCAGATTTCGGGCTCTCAACCATTTTTCTTGTCATATTATTTTTATTTTTCTACACATATTTTTATAAAAAATTTATAAGCCAAAACATAAGCAAACCCCAAACACCCACTAAATTATAAAAAGAAAAAATTAGTAAAATATCATTCTCTAACTTTGGAAAGTAAGAGATATCCAATATTTTTTTTTTATTAGTTGAAGTCCTTTAATAAAATTTTTCTCTGGTCATACCAAATTAATTTTAAAATTTCTTTGTGAAATTTGTGAAAATTGAAATGTCTCTGTGTCGGTGGGAAATTTCTTTGTTAAACTGTTTAGAGATTCCAACTACTATGAAAATATTATATATCATTTATCTTATAAAATCTTAATATTAGAGATCTTTACAAAAATTTCTTATAAGAATTGATTGTTTAAATGATTTTAAGATTTAATTTTATGATAATTAAAAATTCAGAATATAACAATGAGTAGGCCCAAAAATTTACTAAATCGAAAATAAATTAATTGATAGGCCCCTGTGCCATTTTGAAGTGCATATTCTATGTGTGATTTGTGTACCATTGTCTATTTCTTGAAAGATTATTTAATTATTTTGGAGTGTTAATTCATACTATTTATTTTACAATATTTATTTTGTTATTTTAAAAAAAAAAATCAACATAGAATTAGTAGGTTTCAATGTGTTTGGTTTTAATTTTTTGGAAATTAAATTTTTTGCTTTTCATATTTTTTTTTTGTTTTTAGTGAATATTTTTAAATTTTTAAGCAATTTTTTTAAAAAAAAAAATTAAATGTACCTTATGCAGATGTATCTAAAAAGTAAAATATTTTTAAAAATTAATAAATACATAAGAATACAAAAAAAAATGTACTAAATTCTAATATTTTTTTAATGTATTTTTGGTATTTAATAAATTTTATAAAGAATTTTTTCACAAATATTGTACTTTTTAAGTGTATTTATATTAGGTGTATTAAAAAATTTTAAAAAAAATTGCTTAAAATATTAAAAAAATTCCTTGAAAAAAAATACGAAAAACAAAAAATATTAATTTTCTGAAAAGTGAACGTTGAAAATCTAAACCAAATTCAATTTTTTTTTGGGTTCCTTTAAAAAAAAAAAAAAAAAAAAAAAAAAATTTCTCTAATTTTGTCTTACTAACTTAGTTCCATTTAAGAAGAATTTTTTGACTTTTTAAATTTTTTTGTTTTTTTGAGAAAAAAAATAAAATGATTATGATTTAAATGTAACATTTTATTTTATTAATTTATTTAGCCTATTTTATCTTTTTTGCACTTTTTTTAGTCCCAACTCACTTGTCAAACATTAGCAAAAAATTATTCTAAAATTTTACTTTAAAAAAAGGCCATGGCTTCTGTCCAGTCCAGGATCGGACTGGACCATGCTGTTGGGCCCGTGGGGGCCCATCACGGGTCCCGTTTTGATAATATGAACCGTTCAATGTGTAGAACTCGTCAAGTACTATATGCCTGTAAAAAATCACGTTGATCGGATATCGATAGCTATGTGAATAAAACAGTTTTTTATCAACCGTTAATTTTTTTACTGTCCATTTTTTTTTATACAAAACTAATTTGATCACATAGCTATCGATATCCAATCAACGTGATTTTTTACAGGCATGTAGTACTCGACGAGTTCTACACATTGACGGTTCAGATTTTCAAAACGGGACCTGTGGTGGGCCCCCACGAGCCCAACAGCACGGTCCAGTCCGATCCCGGACTGGACAGAAGCCGGACCCTTAAAAAAACGGTGGTGTTGTATGTACCAATTAGTGCACCAATATATATTATGATATTATTATTTTAAAATTATGACTCTACCTATTATACAAATTATTAATACTCAAAATCTCTAAAATTATATTACATCATTTATTAACACACTAATTAATATATTAATAGGGGCATATAACATTATTTAAAAATAAAAAAACAGCTCAATGATTCTGGAATCTCACCTTTCATGAATCCATCCGTCAGTGTTGGTGTTCTAACCCAATAAGTACATCAAAGAAAATTATAAACTAGTTAGTTTCATATATTTATACTTTTATGAAAAATTTGGCCATAAACCTCTCTTAGTTTCATTTTCTTGTTAAAAGGGGAAAAAAAAATTAGTACTTTCAAAACCCCTTTATAATTATAAAATTCTGTATAAATGACAACATTTGTTATTTGAATATTTTATTTAACCATTATACCCTCTCTTCCTTCCATTTCTTTTAAGCACACACTCTTTCTCTCTCTCTCTCTCTCTCTCTCTCTCTCTCTCTCTCTCTCTCTCTCTCTCTCTTTACCAACTCGATGGTTGTTCATCGTCTCCACTATCTTTATCTTCTATCAGCGTCGCTCATGTTCACCATCGGTCGGCAACCACCATTTTTACCATCAAACCACCACCATCTCAAATTTGATACTTACGAACTCATATTTGAGATCAATAACTTCATATTAGAGACAAAAAAAAAAAAAAAAAAAAAAAAAAAAAAGATTTGACAGAAAAATGAGAAATCGAGATATTGCAATAAAAAATTAAGAGTTTTTTGTTTGTTTGTTCATAGATCTAAAAGTAAAATTTGACTATGGTTCGTTCATTTACGTACTCTATTTTCGTAACAGTAAAATTTTACTCTGGTTAACAACATACTGATCTACTTAATGACAGTAAAATTTTACTTTGAATAAAATGAATTTTACTCTAAATCAGAGAAAAGTTTATTATAATTTAAAGTAAAATTTTACTCTAAAACAAACTGCGATGATGACTTTAGAGAAGAGTTTTGACATGCCCCAGGTTTTATTATTAGAAAACATAACCAAAACCTTCACTACAAGTCCATTTTATTAACTACAATTATAATTACAAACACCCATTACATGGAGTAATAATAATATTGTTCTCTCTCGAATAAATACAACAACAATACATGTCAAAATTCACATTGAAATACACATGAGTCTCTCATTTACACTATGACATATCATAGAAAATAAACTCTTCAATCCTCAATCCGGCATTCCAAACTTCGTTCCTGAAAAATGGTTAAAATAATTGGAATGAACACGAAGTCCAATAGGAATCTTCCCTTATTTTAAACAATAAGGTCTCTAGATACATGTGATCATGAAATGTTAAAAAGTGATATAAACGTAAATTCATTGTGCTCTTTTCATACTCAAATTACAATACATATAGGTAATACCATTCTCATAAAGAAATTCATGAAAGCTTTTCAAAAAAAAACTCTTTCTTTTATTTCTGTATCAGTCGAATATATTTTTCAAAAAAGAGTCTTTTCGAGAATCGCTTGCTAACATTACCTAGAGGTATAAACATAACAACGAGCCATTCTTCTACATGTCACAACAAATCATAATCTATTATAATCCACATAAGAAGAACCCACACATTGCCATATATTCGACTTTACCCAATTAAGATTATTCACTTTCCATTATCTCAAACACATGTATAAATCTCATTATAATCATTCCACACAATCCAATTGGACACCAGCTCCATTACCAAGCCTCATCATCACACGACACGCTTTACCGGTCACGAGCCGGAAGGAATGCGGAACCTCACGCTTTACCGGTCACAAGCCGGAAGGAATGTGGAACCTTACGCTTTACTGGTCACAAGCCGAAGGAACGCGGAACCTTTACACGTTTCATCAACCCACACGTTTTACTGGGCACTACTCCGGAAGGAAAGCGGAACCTTTATTAAGCGCCACGCTTTGCCGGCTCAAATACGGCGAGAAACGGACCCCAAGGCAACATCACAATCCATCAATTCCTTAAGTCATTGCTCATTATGATTTGTGGGCAAAGCCAACACATTCATTCATCATTTCCATTACTTATTAGCTCAATAACATGTACTCATAATGTAACGGCCCAAAACGCATGTCACAATTATCCTTAATTAATTATGCGATGATATGAATTAATTGGAGAATATCTGTTTGAATTGAAAAAATATTTGTTGGGACTACAACTTCGGGACTGAAATTGACAACCATAATGGGTTCGGAAAACGAAATTGAACACGCCTATGTGTTACCGGGAATTTTTAGAGCCATTTGGGAAATTTAATTGAGAATTGATTTTCGTCTGATTCGTTAAGCCATGTTTGGCTCAATTTTTAAGCACAAATATAAAACTAAAGATATGGCCCATTGTTGACTCAATACAAAAGGGGAAAAAATCTGGAAAAGAGAGAGAGTTCTAGAGAAAAGAAGAGATCAAGAGAAAAGAAGGGAAGAAGAAAGGGTTTGGGCCAAATCTTCTCCAATTAGCTACCTAAGGTAAGAATCTTCTTCTAATTTCTTGAATAGGGTTGATACACCCATGATCTCTTGGTAAGTCAAGTGAATTAAGGGGAAATTATGTCTAATTGAGAGTATTGTGTTGTATTTTAACCTAGGATGCATATATGAGCATACATGGCATAAGATTATGAAATTCATGTTTATAATCATGTTTTCCTTGCATGATTGACATATTGGGGAGAAAACTCCATGGATTTGGGAAATGAAGCTTTTATGTGCATGTTTATGATTTTTCATCTTAATTCAAGGTTTAAATCTTTACATGATGCATTTGGATTTTTGTTTAGAAGGTATGATTTCTATTTGAAGCTAGAAATTCAAGTTATTTTCAAGTGTTTTGGGCCTTGATTTCATGATTGTGAAGTTTTTTTTGTAAAAGAGGAAAGACCCACGGTTTAGCAGAAATTCAGACAGGTTTTTCACCCAGACCGCTCGAGCGGCCTGGGCCACCGCTCAAGCGGCCAAACAGTGTTTTGGCTACTGCAGTTCCACCGCTCGTGCGGCCTAGGCCACCGCACGTGCGGCCAAACAGTGCTCATTTTCCAATTTTGTTTTTTATTGTTTTCTAACTTCCGGGCCTTCATTTACTTGATTTTCACATGTTATATGCATCCATTAGCATCTCATAAACATGAAACAAAGTAAGAAAAGAATAGAATCCACTAATTGATTTGGTGACTTGATGTTTATGTGTGTTAAGAAATTGTGCTATGAATGTTTGTATTTGTAGGTCAAACCTCGAAGACCGTGCAACCGGTTTAGGAAACCCACTGTGAGTAACATTTCTGTAAAGTTATGTTGATATAAATTATGTTGTAACTGTTATTGATACGCTATGTTTTCTCAAAGTGTTATCTTGATTCTGTGTGAACGAATATCCTATTTGTGAATCTACTATGGCATCTACGGATAGTCCCAAGTCATGGGGGACGGCACATTAGTGCGGGTCCATGACATACACGTGATACGAGATCTCGTTAGCCACTTCATTGTGGTGATATGTGTTAATCGGTAACCGGAACCGATTCTCTAGTCGGAAGACAATATGTGTTGTATCCTGTGAGATGTACCATTATGTTATGTTCTGATATGAATGATTATGAATGATTTATTTATGAATAAGTGGAATTCGTTCACTACCCCTTTACTTTAATGTTATTCACTGAGTTTTAGCTCACTGTTTTTATATATGTATTTATAGGTGAGCGTTCTGGGAGTCAAGCTGTCACGACCCGAACCCGCCCCCGTGGGTTAAGGACGTAACCGACCAGTAATCGAGAGATTACCTACGGCCTCAAACCAAACCAAACGTATTTTAACAGAGTTCATGGGGGCCAAACGGAAGCAATTTGAAACTTTGTCCATAGAGCCGTGCTTATATGCACATCATTACATACATATGTTAATAACTCACGACAGAAAGTACAATGACATAAAATTCTGTACAGACAGGATCATTCAAACCTAAGTCAGCCAAACAAAACCATACACAGACGTACTCACAACTTCGCCAACATAATAGAACAGGAACAAACGACAAAAGGTGAAGGCGGGTCTCGTGCGCGAGACACAAGGGCTGACTTCCCCAAAAATCTTTGTTGTTACACACTGACTTCACTGAGGCTGGGTTTGGACCTCTCATAGCTCACCTACAAACACACGAATGAGCGTGAGCGAAAGCCCAGTGAATAATATCAAATAAGAAGATACAACAATATGTAGAACAACATATTCCGAACGGCCTTGGGCCCAATTCATATTTCTAATTAACATATATATTCACAATGTAAGTCAAGTGACTGTGGTTCTAAACATACTGGCCTTTGGGCCTCTTTATCTTTCATTTATGTCAAAACGGCCTCTGGCCCACTCATTCGTTCTTGTCAAACGGCCTTTGGCCCAATCACACTTTCGTGTCGAAGCGGCGCTTAGGCCCAAATACACTTTCGTGTCAAACGGCTCTTAGGCCCAAATACACTTTCGTGTCAAAACGGCGCTTAGGCCCAAATACACTTTCGTGTCAAACGGCTCTTAGGCCCACAATTTATATCAATCGGCCTTCAGCCCATATTTATATTAATCGACCTTCGGCCCACAATTTATATCAATCGGCCTTCAGCCCATATTTATATCAATCGGCCTTCGGCCCACAATTTATATCAATTGGCCTTCGGCCCATATTTATATCAATCGGCCTTCGGCCCACAATTTATGTCAATCGGCCTTCGGCCCATATTTATATCAATCGGCCTTCGGCCCACAATTTATATCAATCGGCCTTCGGCCCACATTCTATATCAATCAGCCTTCGGCCCATATTTTATATCAATCGGCCTTCGGCCCATATTTTATATCAATCGTGTCCACCATTCAAATTAATGAACTTTACAAAACTTACATGAGAGTAAGCAAATGGGACAATAACATAATTTAGATACTACTCACAGTGGTCGGCATGTGGATTTGCCCTGGAGCTTGACCCTACATATCACATAACACATATGGGTCACAAATAGTTCAATCCGTTCTTTAATTCACATATTCCTCTTTAGGCTTTATTCTTATCTCTTTAATTCAATCACAATGCTTAATGCATGCCTAAGAGTGTTTAGAATTGAAAGGGAACGGAAAACAGAGCACAGAATGCATTTTCAAAATTTCAGAAAATAGGGTCCCCGCTCGAGCGTGGACTTCCCCGCTCGAGTGTACCCTTAAGCCTGCAAAAGTGCTGGTTACCTCAAATTCCTGCTCGAGTGTGAACTCGGCCGCTCGAGCGGACTTCCTGTCTACATAGCTCCCTGCTCGAGCGTGAGATATCCTGTTCGAGCGCACATCCAACTCTGCAAAAGTGCTGGGAGCACGATTTTCCCGCTCGAGCGGCCCTTTCCCCGCTCGAGCGGACACCAAAAATCTGGGTTTCCCAAATTGAGTTCTTGAGCTCCAATTCGATTTTCAACCAACAATTCATGCATGTTATGGCTCAAAATTTACATTTACACATGCTAACATGCTACCAATACAAGATTACAACATTAAGAAGCTCAATTCCTTATATCATTTACATGCATGTCTCCAATTAATCCAAATTCATCACCAACATATCAAATTCCAACATGCAAAGCTCATACCTCCATGATCTACTCTTGCATGTGAGAAATATACATTCATATTAACTTAATTGGTGAAGAGAGGTTCAAATACATGGTTTTCAAACAATATCCAACATAAATCACACACATTGTGCTCAAACATGGAGATTCATGTCCATTTCTTACATGCATGTGTTCTAAGCCTCTAAATTCAACATACATAACTCAATTCCCTTACATTCAAACTAATTCATGCTCTTGGCCATCTATTAAACTTGAATTCACAAATTTACAAACAAAAAGCCATGAGTTTACTTACCTAGAGTTCAATTCTCCCAAATTATAACAAAATCTTGGGTTTAATCTTCAAATTCCCCAATCCTTGAGCCAAAATCACCCAATTCTCTCCCCCTCTCTCTAACAGCCGGCCCTCTCTTATTTTCTCTTAGAGTTGATCAGCCAAAATGTACTAAGGGGAGAGATTTGAGGGTGTAGAGTTTATACAATATAACCCACTAACTATCATTTAATAATATTAAATAATTGGGGACTAAATCATCAATATTAATCTGATTAATTTGATCCAAATAAATTTTCAATTAAATTTCACCGTAGGTTCTAAAAATTATGCCAATCACAATGGCGTAACCAATTCCGGGTTCTGTGGCCGATAAGGCTTCCAATTTAATTTCCAAAGCAGATTATTCAAACAGATATTTCCACGATGAACAGATCGAATTTCAAAATCACATATTATCACACAATGGCACACAAAATCATGCTAAACACATAATCATAATCAGATTAAGGACCAATTAGCTAATTACGGAACAGGGGTATCACAGTCTTCCCCCCTTTAGGAAGTTTGGTCCTCCAAACTTAATTTACCTTTAGTCGAACACAATTCGGAACACTTTTCATTCGACGGTCCCAATCCTTTTCGACAGCCATTCACTTAGTCTCAAAATCAAGCAACGCTCTATTTTCAATCAGTCAGAGACTCACCTTTTCCGCCATACCAAGCTTGTATGGTGCCATACCGACACTAGAGTGTGAGCTGCTGTTGTAAACAAAGTTTGTCAACGATGGATAGGTCTTTCCAACTCCCCTGAAAAATCTAATGCATACCTTGGGAGCATTCTTCCCAAAAATCTAAAAAGTTCTTTCTGATCATACATCAATTGCGGATGGAAAACAGCGCCGAATCATAATTCAGTTTCATATCCAATTCATAATTTGTCCAGATCATATACAGAAATTGTAAGTCATGATTAAGTTTACGTGATACATCCATTAGCATTAACAGAACAGAACATATACACATGAGGTTACGAATAACCAGTTCCATAAAGGAACCTCCGGATCCGGGTAACACAACAGAACAGAAGCTGAGCCCCCCATTGCCTCTCGAAGGCTTTTTAGAATTCAGACACATTTTAGAATTTCTGTCTAAACAATAGATACTGGGATCCCGTGCAAACGAGCAATCTTATCGATGTAAACAGTGGGTAATCTACAAGCATCATACAAAATTTTATAGGGAGATCTACCTACAATAGTCCAAACAGGACTTATACCTTGGGTGCTCAAGGTAGCCCCACAATGAAATTCGTAGCCACATATTCCTATTTCCATTCCAAAATAGAGAGAGGTTGAAGTAGTCCCGCCACTATCTAAAATTCAACTTCGACTTGTTGGCACCGAAAAATATTTAGACATATTCACCAACCGCCCTCTTCAAGGTAGGTCACCAACATATTTATTTCAACGTCGGCTAACTTATCACAGAAATTCGGTCTATTCTGTGTCACAAAAGTTCAATTCATTCTTCAATAGTTCCACAATTCACAATCCGATTCAGTATTTAGTCCAGTGACTCATCACAGTTATCCAAGGTCAATCAAAAGTCTTCAGAAATTCAAAGTGAATCCAGACACCGATTCCCTAACCAACAAAGGTAGTATCGAGGCAATTACCCATACAACGCATATAGTCCGTATATCCCCATAGTACCAATTGTAAAATACAACAACACTGGGGCAGTCGACTTCTAATAGAATACACGTATTCTCAGTTCATTCAACAGTTTACAGTTTGCAATTCACAATTCAGTCCAGTATTCAATTCTCTGTTCCATCGAGTCTTTCTACTTTATCTGATAGTCGTCAAAGCATAAGGCAATTCATATACGTAAATCCCCATGATGTCAAAGGCATTACCAAAGGAGTCAATCGCATGTCAAACACAATTCGCACATTCTCAGGGTTCCAATCACAGTATATAATGACGTTGGGTAGTTATATACAAAGCGTAATGAATTTACGCACTTTTCGGACAATCAGGGTTTTTCAAAGTTTCTTGGATGTTAAAACATTTACATAATACCAAAGGATAACATTCCGAACAAAACAAAGGAATAATCGTCTCGGAATCGAAGCACACCCGTTCGCGACCGTCGGTGGCCGATTCCAGATCGATTCGTCAAACCCACCCGTACGAAACCGTCGGTGGCAAAAGGTATCTCAATCAAAGGTGCTACATAGGCTTAACGTCCCCTAGCACAAAAGGACACTCTAAGAATGTCATCAAAGCAACACAACACCATTCATTATAACCTGATTTCCCCAAAATCTGATAACACTGAATCAACCACTCTCCCTTACAAAACATGTTCTGATCAGTCAAAGACAAATGTTCAGTACTGCTCAAAATCAGATCAATCTACCGTCATCGGTTCCCATAGCGTCACACAAACAAAATCGAACAACACTCCTTACGACACCCAATCACGGGGTTTGTACAATTCAGTTCATCTATAACACATATGTCCTCAATAGTTGAAGGTTGGTTCTCAATGGTGTTCATAGGTAGATCAATCTGTCGATGGCCCACAAAAGGTCTTTCAAATAAGTCAAGCACTCCAAACGGATTCAAGTTTTGGGTCCACCAGTTTTCCTATCCATAATAATCTGGCCATTTATTTATAGACAATTCTTAACCCCCTTTTACAAAATCAACTCAGATAGAGGTTCTTATCAATCAATCCAAGCAAAGGTCTTGTCAGATTAAATCAAACAAAGGTCCCATCAAATTATATCCAATGAGGGTTCTATCGGGTCAATTCAGACAAAGGTTCTATTGGATCAAGTCAGATAGAAGTTTTCTCAAATAGGGTACATTTGGTTCTGTAAAGCTCACTTCGTTTGTTTAGGCACAAGGCTGATAGTTTCACAACTGCCCTAAGTTTATCAGTTCTCAAGGTCATATCAGAATCATTCATCACAACTGTTCATATCAAAGTGTTCCTGATCATGTACAATACGGTATTGTCCACATAAGTTCAGGTATAGTTACATAAGCATGCAAGTGTTCATATCAGGAGGTATGTATCATAATCAGTATAGCAGTTCCCAAATAAGCCTTATACGCAAGAACATGGCGCACAGTAATACATTATACAAAGTTCCTCGGTTGTACATAAGGTAGGGTCTGTTATACAAAAGTTCTAAGTCAATCACAAAACATAGGCTTACGAGTCAAGCTCAGTTATACAATCACGAGGTCACAATTTCAGTAGTTTAGTCATTGAAGACAGTAATATAACAAATCACCCTGAGCATAAGTTTAGATGTACAGGTGCATGTGCAGAGTTAATCAATATCCCAATATATATTCCACAGTTTTCCCAAATGAAGCATATACATTCAATGAATACGGTCTCGATCTGATGGGTCTAACCAATCTAGACACACATGCAGCAAATATGAAGGAATATGCCGATCCGAATCAAATAATATCCCAAGCAAAAATGTACACATGTACTAATTCAGAACCAATCAACACATAGGCATTCGTCTATAAACAATATAGATACCTGGGATAACAATCACAGTATTCTGAGTGCTTCCTGGGATGAGTGCCATTACTCCATCCTGAGCAGCAATTCCTACCACTAGTACGGATTCAGCCGAGGCAGAGGATTCATTCACATTTCGTTCAATCCGGCGGCAGTTCCTTACCGTATGGTCCATTTTACCGCCTCTATAATGAGCCCCAGAAATCTGATAACAAACTCCTCGGTGTTTCTTACACTGGTGGTGGCACAGGTTCTTGCCGTAGCGGCAATCGACGCTGTTGTCTCGAGATCTCTGCCAATTCTCGTACCACTCTTTTTGGACTATCAAGTCGGGCTGTGGAAGAACCTTTCAACCCGTATGCCCTTAATTTGCCCATACTCTACACAAATTCTTGTCGAACTTTACCAAATACGGGGGTGTCCAATACAAAAATAAACACATAATCACATTCGTACATAAGCACGTCTTTATATTCTCATTTCGCATATCGTACGCAATTAATCACATACGTAACAGATAATTGCATACTAATCAGATATCGCATGCTGAACATTTACTAAGTAATTCTATACTCAAATCATGTTCATATTCCACATAGACACCCTTAGGCTGAATTGGATGCACATAAACAATTTTTCATGGTTCATATATTCATGTATGTGCATTATAACAAAACAACTTGTTGTACACAGTAGTGTAACAATTTATATCCCATATTCAAATCATGTGGGGTATTTCCTTTAGCGTAACATATCATGTTAGTCAAGCATAACAGGTAACATATCTTATACATAGGCCACGGTATTGTTTCCCCCGGGCGAGGGCCTGTACCACGGTATTATTTCCCCCGGGGCTAGGGCCTCATGACCATAAGCCACAGTATTATATCCCCTGGGCGAGGGCCTCATGACCATAAGCCACAGTATTATATCCCCTGGGCGAGGGCCTCTGCTAAGGATACCACAATTACGTTCCAGGAAAATTTGGACAATCATTCATACCAAACATAACATTATACTTAATACAGAGATTCAAAAGTATGCATATACCAGAGAGCATACGTATTCCAAAGGTTTACCATGCAAGCAATTCACAAATTATAGCACATAACTGTTCATATCGAAACACTTAAGCATATTCTTGATGCTTTCAGATTTATATTTATCACGTGAATGCATCCTAGATCTTTTCTAGACGCTTATTGCTCTTTTAGACAAGTGTGTGAGTTATTAACTCGTGCTCTGATACCACTCTGTCACGACCCGAACCCGCCCCCGTGGGTTAAGGACGTAACCGACCAGTAATCGAGAGATTACCTACGGCCTCAAACCAAACCAAACGTATTTTAACAGAGTTCATGGGGGCCAAACGGAAGCAATTTGAAACTTTGTCCATAGAGCCGTGCTTATATGCACATCATTACATACATATGTTAATAACTCACGACAGAAAGTACAATGACATAAAATTCTGTACAGACAGGATCATTCAAACCTAAGTCAGCCAAACAAAACCATACACAGACGTACTCACAACTTCGCCAACATAATAGAACAGGAACAAACGACAAAAGGCGAAGGCGGGTCTCGTGCGTGAGACACAAGGGCTGACTTCCCCAAAAATCTTTGTTGTTCCACACTGACTTCACTGAGGCTGGGTTTGGACCTTTCATAGCTCACCTACAAACACACGAATGAACGTGAGCGAAAGCCCAGTGAATAATATCAAATAAGAAGATACAACAATATGTAGAACAACATATTCCGAATGGCCTTGGGCCCAATTCATATTTCTAATTAACATATATATTCACAATGTAAGTCAAGTGACTGTGGTTCTAAACATACTGGCCTTTGGGCCTCTTTATCTTTCATTTATGTCAAAACGGCCTCTGGCCCACTCATTCGTTCTTGTCAAACGGCCTTTGGCCCAATCACACTTTCGTGTCGAAGCGGCGCTTAGGCCCAAATACACTTTCGTGTCAAACGGCTCTTAGGCCCAAATACACTTTCGTGTCAAAACGGCGCTTAGGCCCAAATACACTTTCGTGTCAAACGGCTCTTAGGCCCACAATTTATATCAATCGGCCTTCGGCCCATATTTGTATTAATCGACCTTCGGCCCACAATTTATATCAATCGGCCTTCGGCCCATATTTATATCAATCGGCCTTCGGCCCACAATTTATATCAATCGGCCTTCGGCCCATATTTATATCAATTGGCCTTCGGTCCACAATTTATGTCAATCGGCCTTCGGCCCATATTTATATCAATCGGCCTTCGGCCCACATTCTATATCAATCGGCCTTCGGCCCACATTTTATATCAATCGGCCTTCGGCCCATATTTTATATCAATCGTGTCCACCATTCAAATTAATGAACTTTACAAAACTTACATGAGAGTAAGCAAATGGGACAATAACATAATTTAGATACTACTCACAGTGGTCGGCATGTGGATTTGTGTCACGACCCAAACCCGCCCCCATGGGTTTAGTACCGTAACCGGCCAGTAATCCGAGATTACCGAAGGCCTACTGAACAGTTATACAGTAAAACAGAGTACAAGGGCATGGCGGAAGCCAATACAGTAAATAAACTATGTCCAATGAGCTGTGACAGTCTGTATACCAAAAAGATTTTTCATACATATAGACATTCAGTACAGAACAGTATGCACAATATTTACAATCATTCAGTACAGAGACTTAATCCCTATTAAACAGTACAGTACAGTGCAAAATATTCAGTCTACACAGTAGTACATCACAGATACAGAGACAGGCGGGGAGATTAAAACACCCCTAAGCCATAACTTGAACGGTACTGGAACCTCAAAGTGAGGCACAAAGGTTGGCTTGACAAAACTGGAGTTTACCCCGACGCTTCTAGCAACGGTCCGGTGCCTGTACACCTACATATATATATGAGCAGTGAGCTAAAGCCCAGTGAATAACATAATGCGTAAAGGGGTTAAGAAAGAATGTCCTTTCAGTATTTTAAACAGTCGTTTGCCTCGGTAAATCAGTTATACAGTCGGTGGCTTATACTTCATGTCATATCAGTCATTTAGAGATCATAGTAATCGTACGTGGCACATCCGATAGCAAAACAGTACGGTGGTAGCAGCAGTGTCAGTACGATGTCAGTACAGTAGTAGTAACGGTAACAGTAACAGTAACGGTAACGGTAACAGTAACAGTAACAGTAAAAGTAACGGTAACAGTAACAGTACAGTTCTTATGGATTCAAGAGGTGTCTCGCACAGATTCTAGAGGTGGCTCACACTGTAGCACTTAGGTCCGTGCAGCACTTTGCTCCAGATTTCACAGATTGGCTTAAAGCCCAGTATGGACTCAAGAGGTGTCTCGCACAGATTCTAGAGGTGGCTCACACTGTAGCACTTAGGTCTGTGCAGCACTTTGCTCCAGAGATATCCGTGACAGTAGCAGTACAGTAAACAGTAGGTCTTAAAAGACCGAACAGTCAATTGATGGCCATCAATCAGTAAACAGTAGTGGTTCCAACGTGGGAACCGAATCGATTAGACAAATCCACCCGTTCATAGACCGTCGGTGGGGCCATCCGTTCACAGACCGTCGATGGCAGAGATTTCTCAAACGGTAGCAGTAACAGTAAACAGTAGTTGCTAAGGACGCCACAATACAGTTCAGAATATAGGACATGCATTCATTCAATAACAATATCAGTTCAGTAAACAGTTCAGTTCAGTATTCAGAAAATAATCATTTTGAACGTATCTTTACACAATTGTTACTCACAGAGTTCTGGGCTACAACAAGCTAGAGCGTCTCCTCGGTAAGCCAACCCTACACAGTTAACAGATTGAACACACACTAAGCTACACAGTTAGGAAAGATAATAACTTAATCCCTAACTTGCCTCAGTGTGTTCTACATCTATATCCTCATTAAGATGTCTTAGACTAGGCCTAAGAATGCCTAGAATGGGATGAGGACGCAAAGATGCAAACAGAAAACATTTTCAGAATTTTCAGAAAAACAGAGCCCCGCTCGAGCGTCACTTTCCCCGCTCGAGCGGACATGCAGCGAAGGTCCCCGCTTGAGCGTCAACTCCCCCGCTCGAGCGTGTGACACAAGCCTCCGCTCGAGCTTACAATACCCCGCTCGAGCGGACTGTAAAACAGTGAGAGATGCTGGGAGCTTGATTTCCCCGCTCGAGCGGCACTTCCCCCGCTCGAGCGGATGACCAAAATCTGGAAAATCCAGATTCGAACTCCAAGTTCAAAACCAAGTTTCAAAGCATCAAAATCGATCCTCTTGGGCTGAATTTCTGGAAAACTCTTGTAAACTCATAATATTACATGATTCCAAGCTCAATTTATAAAATCAAAGCTCAAGGGTCGTTCAATTAAACTCATTTTCAAACAATTTTCATAAACATGATGAACATGCAATATCCATGAATTCAATCAATTCAAAGCCTCAAATGTTAGCTCAACTGAGCTCATTTCTTCAAGAACAAGATGAAATCATGGTCTTTAACATGAATATGAACATGCATGCAAGATTCCCATGAAATCAAACCTCACAATGCAAGGATAAACACATGCATGCATGAAATGAGCTTCAATTCAACACCATTGGACTAATTCATGCCTTAGATCACTAAAGACCCATGAATCATGCAAGAATAAACTCAAATGCACAATAAAGAAGGTCAATGATCTACCTTAGGTCTTCAATTAAGAGTCTAGGAGTTCAATGTTGTTATCACTCTTCAATTCCTCCAAGATTCAAGCCAACTCTCATGTGAAATCAATCTTCTTGTTTTCTCTCTCTCTAAGTCGGTTTTGAGCTCTCAAAATGAGCTAAAGAAAAGTCTTGTTGAATGCTTGATAAGGCTCAAAAATGTTATAATAAAAGGGCCCACTAGCATGGTAATTCCGTAAATAACGTAACTCTTTGATTTAGTTTATTTTAATCTAATTTAATCACACCAAATCTATTTTCAGATAGATATGCCATAAAATTATATAAATTCTAATGGTTCCAAATCATCAATCAATTTACGGTTCGGCCGCCGATAAGGCCTTCAATTAGCAACTTAAACATAAAACATGAACAGATAATTTGGCAGTCAAACAGATAGATTATGCATTTAAACAGTTACAGTCAATCGATTCAGTTTCGGATCTCAGTCAGTCAGTTCGGTACTTTAATCAATTCAATTATCAATCATGTTCAGTCTCAGTAAACAGTAATCAGTAGGAAATCAGTAAACAGTGACGAGGGTTGTTACAATTTGCCCTGGAGCTTGACCCTACATATCACATAACACATATGGGTCACAAATAGTTCAATCCGTTCTTTAATTCACATATTCCTCTTTAGGCTTTATTCTTATCTCTTTAATTCAATCACAATGCTTAATGCATGCCTAAGAGTGTTTAGAATTGAAAGGGAACGGAAAACAGAGCACAGAATGCATTTGAAAATTTCAGAAAATAGGGTCCCCGCTCGAGCGTGGACTTCCCCGCTCGAGCGTACCCTTAAGCCTGCAAAAGTGCTGGTTACCTCAAATTCCCGTTCGAGCGTGAACTCGGCCGCTCGAGCGGACTTCCTGTCTACATAGCTCCCCGCTCGAGCATGAGATATCCCGCTCAAGCGCACATCCAACTCTGCAAAAGTGCTGGGAGCACGATTTTCCCGCTCGAGCGGCCCTTTCCCCGCTCGAGCGGACACCAAAAATCTGGGTTTCCCAGATTGAGTTCTTGAGCTCCAATTCGATTTTCAACTAACAATTCATGCATGTTATGGCTCAAAATTTACATTTACACATGCTAACATGCTACCAATACAAGATTACAACATTAAGAAGCTCAATTCCTTATATCATTTACATGCATGTCTCCAATTAATCCAAATTCATCACCAACATATCAAATTCCAACATGCAAAGCTCATACCTCCATGATCTACTCTTGCATGTGAGAAATATACATTCATATTAACTTAATTGGTGAAGAGAGGTTCAAATACATGGTTTTCAAACAATATCCAACATAAATCACACACATTGTGCTCAAACATGGAGATTCATGTCCATTTCTTACATGCATGTGTTCTAAGCCTCTAAATTCAACATACATAACTCAATTCCCTTACATTCAAACTAATTCATGCTCTTGGCCATCTATTAAACTTGAATTCACAAATTTACAAACAAAAAGCCATGAGTTTACTTACCTAGAGTTCAATTCTCCCAAATTATAACAAAATCTTGGGTTTAATCTTCAAATTCCCCAATCCTTGAGCCAAAATCACCCAATTCTCTCCCCCTCTCTCTAACAGCCTGCCCTCTCTTATTTTCTCTTAGAGTTGATCAGCCAAAATGCACTAAGGGGAGAGATTTGAGGGTGTAGAGTTTATACAATATAACCCACTAACTATCATTTAATAATATTAAATAATTGGGGACTAAATCATCAATATTAATCTGATTAATTTGATCCAAATAAATTTTTAATTAAATTTCACCGTAGGTTCTAAAAATCATGCCAATCACAATGGCGTAACCAATTCCGGGTTCTGTGGCCGATAAGGCTTCCAATTTAATTTCCAAAGCAGATTATTCAAACAGATATTTCCACGGTGAACAGATCGAATTTCAAAATCACATATTATCACACAATGGCACACAAAATCATGCTAAACACATAATCATAATCAGATTAAGGACCAATTAGCTAATTACGGAACAGGGGTATCACACAAGCCTAGGCGGAGTTTTGAACCGAGCCGCCGTTTTGAAGCCTACCAGGTGTTTTGAGTGCCTCCGAATTAGGGCTAGGCCTAGAAGGCCGTTAGCAACTTTGTTTTTGTTGTACACTTGTGGCGTGTGCCTATGTTTTGTATATGATATTTTGTTATATGTTATGTAATGTAAGTGGGTAGATTAACATTTTTTTTGGCATGTAAATATTTGTTCATATATATGCACAGCTCTTTGGACTTATGGTATTTTGTCTTTGCTTCTGCTAGCCCTGATTGTTTATGTTTTGTACAGGAAGGCCTTTGGTAATCTTGGATTACTGGCCGGTTACGATGCCAAACTTTTAGGGGCGGGTTTGGGTCGTGACACATTATGTTCCACAACATTCTCTAGCATTCATCAAGTCATTCGTTGTTACCATCCTGACAAAACCAATAACAACATTCATTATTTTTATCACAAAATTCATCCAATAACACATCCACTAAGAGCATATGACGCATTTTTAGAAGCATTCTCAATTCTTATATTCCAATGGTCTCTTTACTTTTCCACATTATTATCAAGTCTTCATACTCAATTTCACAACACAATAATCATTATAAATTATCCCCGATTAATTAATTTAATTACTCATCTTAATTTCTTCAACATAACCTTTCTATATTTTCCAACCATCATTCCATCATTATTTATTCTCATCTCTACAACACATAAATTTAATTTCATAAATCAAATGTCAATTGAAGCTTTCTTCATTCCCAATATAGATTTCATAACTAGGGTTAAACGTAAATTAAGGCTTTTTACTATTTGACACAAAACCACATTCTCATGACTCAAACATTTTATATTCCACTTAAATCATCAATTCAACTTCCATAAATTAAAAACCCTAGCTTCCTTCACATACCTTTTTAAAAATCTCCTCAAAATGAGGGTTTTATGCAATAGAAATTATCACCCATCCATCCACAAGATAATATTGAAGAGAAATAAGTACCTTAAGCAAGGAGAGAGAGAAACTCGAAATTTCGACTTCAATGAAAACACGATCCACTTGGATAGATTGAAAGTCCTAGGCGTGCTCTTCGTTTTTGTAAGAGGAAAATGGGGTGAAAAAGTGAAAGAAAGGAGATGAAACTCAAGTTTGAAAGCTTGAAACCCACAACAATGGTGGAAAAGAGGAAGAAGAGAGAGAAAGAGCAAGAGAGAATCAAGAAAAAGTGGACCAAAAATGATTTTTAAATATGCTGAGTTCGTACCGTTTGCTCAAGCAAAGAAAGCTTGGCTCGAGCGGCGAGAAGAAGCTCCCAGAATTTTTGAAAATTGCACAGTTCGCTCGAGCGAAGAAAAACTCGCTCGAGCGAGTATGCTTCCAACTAGGGCTGTGCAAAATACCGCCAAATCCGCTAAAACCGCACCGATCCGCATCAATCCGCACCGCTCTAACCGCTAATCGTGGTTTAAACTTTAAAATTTATAATTCGCCAACTGAACCACTTCGCTCCGCTACAGTTAATACATATATATTTTTGAACTTCCAATGAAATATTAATATAAAAATGAGTGTGGAAGAGATTTAAGATATAAATTTTTTTACAAATTAGTGGTTATATATATGAAACATATTATGTAAAATTACTTTGTGTTATATATCTAAAAAATATTATACAAATTAGTGTTATATATTATGCAAATGTATGATAATTAGTTAGACTTTTTTCAATCCACTAATCCACCAAAAATCGCTCAAACCGCAATTTGTCAATCCGCTAATCCGCTAACCCGCTATTCGGTTTGTAATTTTACTCTCAAATTGCCCGAACCACATCGTGCACACCCCTACTTCCAGCACAAAAATTCAAAATTGAAACAGGCATAACTCTCTCGTTCGGACTCTGTTTTAGGTGGTTCTTCTGTCCAAATCGAAGCCCCGAAAACAAGATTTCCAATAGTTCTAGCCTCACATCCAAATTTGAAGTGTAGAAAGAGAAAAAGGAAAAAGAGTGAAGGCTGGTCAAAAACAAAAACTCAAATTTAGGGCTTTTGATTTATTCTTGTCTAAATATCTTGTTAAGGCTTCAATCAAGGTTTCAAACATCACTCAAGGGTCCTCAATTATAACATTTAAGGTTCACTTGCCAACCCATCAATGCCAAGAGTCCGACAACCATACAAATTTTAAGGTGACGGGCACCAATTTACACCAATCCGATACGTATTAGAATCCGAGCCATTACAAGGTTTGTGTTATGAACCAGAGTAAAATTTTACTGTTAAAAGAACTGAGCATCATGAGAAGAAGAAAGAGAGATAAAGAGACATAGTTCGAAAATAGAGGATCAAGAGAAGAAGAAGAAGAAGAAGAAGAAGAAGAAGAAAAAGAGAGAGAGAAAGATCTCAGATTTGAGGTCTACGAATCGTCACAAATCATCATTTTTCGGCGACGACAATTGTGACTGATCTTAGATCTCAAGTTGTGGATGCAACAAATGATGGTGGTGATAAAGACGGTAGAGAAAGCGTTCTATGGTGAGCGGCGATGGTGCCGATGGAGAGCAGGGATGGCATTGATGAAGAAAATATTGATAAGTGCGAGATAGAGAAAAGAGGGATTGAGATGAGAGAGTGATTACAGGTTGATACACACACACACACATATATATAAGGGTATTATAGTAAAATAAATAAGTTTTAAAATGCTAGGGGGTTTTGAAATGATCTATATAATTCTTGTCCGTTTGAAGGACAAGTTAGACACGAGGGTTTATCACCAAATCCCCCTACTTTTATTCCGTGAGATCTTTTTTTCCTAATTTATGTTGTTTGTTAGACTGTTATACACTTATGTCTATTATTGATATGTACTATATAGAAAAATGATATACGCGTTTCGTTTTTGTTGCTACCTCTACTTTGGTAGTTACCATTATTCACGTTTTTCTTTTTGATCAGTTTCATTCACATTCGTGATATTGTTTCATTGTGTTAGGGTTTCGAAACTCTCTATTTGGTAGGGTTTAGAAACTCTAGTTTACACATGGTGGTGAAATAATATTATATTCCTCCATTGTTGCGGTGAAGTTTTGTATTCCTCCATTGTCACTTTATGTTCGAAATTCTGCGTTCGTCTATTGTTACTCTGTGTTCGAAACTCTATGTTTCTCCATTGTTGTAAGTCAAAATTCTGTTTATGTCCAATCAATTTTATTACAAACATATTTTTCAAAGGTGAGTTCAGTTTGATTTAGAATGGTGGAATGGTGAAATTGCATAGATTGTTAATGATAGTGATAATGATAAAGATGATGATGATGATGATTAGAATGTAGGTGATATTTTTTTACTTTTAGAGTGATTGAGTTTTTTTTTTTCTTCTGAATTTCTAATTTTATTACTACCATTATTTCTATTTTTTTGTCAATTAGTATGAATTTTCACATTTCATATTATTTGAAAGTTTGATAAATAAATGTTGGAATACAGATATGGACATAATTATATATTTTGCAAGATGTGAATGTTCACATATCATTGGTTATTTGTTACTATACTTATTGTTTGAGCAATTATTTTTTGTTGCCATTAAACAATTGAAATAGTCATTTTTTTTTTTCAATTTTGTTTCATGTTGCAGTGTGAATGTTCATATTGATATAAATTTAGTTTTTCTAAGCTTAATTGTATGTTAATTGTAAATTGTAAATATTCACATTGTATTTTGGTATAAGTTTTTTATTTTTTTATTTTTTGAAATTTTTTTAAAAGTTAGTTGTATTTTGTTTTTGTTATGCTCGTTAGTTGAACAATTATTTTTGTTACCATTAAACAATCGAAATGATCGATTTTCACTTTTTTCAATTTTATTTTATGTTTTCACGTTGCAGTATAAATGTTCACATTATATTTTGGTATAAGTTTTGTTTTTTCGAAAGTCAATTGTATGTTTGTTGTTTTTGTTACTATACTTGTTAGTTGAACAATCATTTTTGTTATCATTGAACAATTGAAATAGTTGATTTTTTTTTTTTCAATTTTGTTTTATATTTTCACGTTACATTAATATGAGTTTTTTTTTTTTTTTTAAGGCTAATTGTATATTAATTATAAATTGTGAACATTCACATTGTATTTTTTTATGAATTTTATTTTTTTGAAGGTTAGTTGTATGTTTGTTGTTTATTGTGAATATTCACATTGTATTTTGATTTTCATTCATATTTTTGTTGCATTATTTTAAATTTTTTCAAATAATAAAAAAGTTCAAAATTCATAATTTGAGATTTTCTCCGTGGAATAAGGAATTATCTCTTTAGAATGATGGAGATATTTTCTCCATAAAATGAGGGACAAATGGAAGTGGACTGGGGAGTCATCATATTTATTGTTATGTATTAGTTTCAAAATATAAACATGTGCAACAAATTAAAAATGATGATTTGGTCATATTACATTAAACATAATTTAATGAAATACTCAAAAAAAAATATGTGTTAGATGGAATAAAATGCTTAGAGCATCTCCAACGGTGCATTTTATTTTTCATCAAATCTGAGTCAAAAATGACCCATTTCACCAAATTTGATATCACTCACTCCAACGGTGAACTTTCATCAAATTTGTGCAACCGGGACAACCGGGTGGTCGACCGGTTAAGGCAAAAAAAAAAAAAAATTTAATTTTATTTTTTTTATTTTTTTATTTTTGAACCTTTTAGTGGTCGACCGGTAAAGCAAAAATTTTTTTTTTTTTTTTTTTTTTTTTTTTTTTTTACTGTTTGAACCTTTTCTTGAACAACCGATTGGTCAACCGGCCGGGCAACCGGTTGGTCGACCGAGTCCCCCTCCAACGGTCTGCAACAGTGTTTTGGTGATTTCAGTATTTCGTCCTCAATCTGATGAAATATTTGATGAAATCTCAATCTGATATCACTTTTGATGAACCGTTGGAGCTGTGAACAGTAGCCTTTTCATCAAAATTTAAATTTGATATCACTTTTGGTGAACCATTGGAAATGGTCTTAGAAAGAGAATTCATCAAAAAATGACCCTACTTTTAGTTCTTATTAATTTTATTTTAATTTTTAACTAATCCACTGAACAATTAATGTCACTTAAAAAAATTCCTCTATTAATTATTCCTTATCAAGTGTCACTTGGGGGTGACCATGGTCGGTTAGCCGTAAATCAAAACTAATCTACCATCTACTGTTCCATCAAATTTGGTACTAAACCAATTTATAAAATCTTAGAACCAATGTAAATCGAATTACTAACTTCGGTGTAGTTTGGTTTGGAATCACAAATTTTAAAAATATTATCATTATTCACAACATAAATACAAAATATTATTTACAATTCAAGAATTATTTACATTATTGTTTAAATATACTTATAATAGTAAAAAGTTATAATTTATATATATTTAATACTAATAAAATATTTTAATATTTATATTCGGTAATAAATTATATATATACGAATTGATTTGCTTTCTTAATACACTGTTCAATTTGATTTTTGAAATAGGCCTTCCTTTATATTTTGATTTGTGATTTTATAGATATAAATCCAATTGAAATCAAATTACTTGGGCGACTATTTAACAAAAACACAAGTCTCTGTAAAGTTATAAAAAGTCAAAAAAAAATAACAAAAGCCTCGTTTTGGAACAGGTTGATTTAGTAACTTTTTAATTATTTGGCTAAAATATGAGCTAAAAAAAATTAGTATGTTTGGGATGATTTTTTGACTTTTTTCGAAAAGATGTGCAAAAAGTAAAGAGAATCTTTGACCTTTTGGTATGAGTTGTTGACTTTTTAACTTTTTTAATAATTTTTTGACTTTTTTACTAAACGGACTGATTCCCAAACGAGGCCTAAATATAAAAAATAGTTTGTTCTCAAATCAAACTTGAGATTCTTGTTAGCATAACCTAGTTAAAACAATAAAAATTAAAATAAAAGGTATAGTTTATTATAAAAATAAAATGGAAAAACATACATGATTAATGCACCATTCGTCATATATAAAAAATCTCTCATTTCATTTCATTTCACTATCCCTCAACCCCACACACACAGACACTCTCTCTGGCCCTTTTTCGCTCTCTAGAAAGCAACAACAATGGCAGCTCTCTCTCAATTCTTCTCCCACCTCTATACCCTGACCATCATCTTCTTCACCATCCTCCTCCTCGAACTCGTCATTCTCGTCCGCTCCCTCGCCTCAAACTTCAACACCTCCTCCGCCTCCGATCCTCCGCCGCTCTCCGCCGCCCACTTCCTAGATCTCGTCGAGGAAAACATTCCGGCGAGCCGCTTCAGCCACAACACCACCACCGGTTCGAGGATCGAACCTACCGAATGCGCGGTCTGCCTATCGATGGTGGAGGAAGGGGAGGAGATTAGGAATTTGAAATGCAATCACATGTTCCACAAGGTCTGCCTCGATACGTGGCTCCAGCAGGATTGGGCCACGTGTCCGCTGTGCCGGACGGTGGTGGTGCCGGAGGAGATCGTGATGAAGTACCGGCAAAGGCGTAATCATCATCATCATCATCATCAGGATCAGTACGATGGGAGTGATGAGGAGTTGATCTTCTTGTTGTCTGCGATTCACGGTAATAATTTGCATAGGCTCTTGTAATGCTCCTATTTCATGCTTCTCTTTCTCTCTCCCCCTTTTTTTTCTTTTTTTTTTTTTTTCTTTTTTTTTTTTTGTTGTAGAGCTATAGATAGTTAGTAGATACAGCATGAACCTAGTGTGTGTGCATCTTTTTAGTGAAACTTTCATGTATATTATTTTCTGTTCTCTATAATGATTTTCTTTTCAATTTATGTTCATATCATATGCAATGATCAAAGGGAAAGTTTTTAATAACTCTGCTTTTTTCATATTATTGCGACTGATTGAAAATTTTGTAAGAGAAGTGGGAAATATTGGGGAAAAAAAAAATCAAAATAAAATAGAAATTTCAGTGGGAATTGAAATTTTAATATGAAATTATCTATAAGAAAATTTTCGTTTGATTTGAACACTGAAAATCACCGTTACATTGTTGGGTATTCAGTTGCTATGCTGCATTTTGGATCTACTTATGATGATCCCTTTGCCGACACATCTAATTTAAAGGTTAAATCCAAAATATTTATAATTTAGATAAATATGATCCAATAAATGGACTTCAATTGTGAAGTGATTTTCTTTTTATTTATTTTATTTTATTTGTTGTTTGTTTTTCTCAACTCATTCTCATACTAGTGCAAACCTACCAGGAGTAGGTAGGTTCACTTTAAAATTTCAAGATTGTTAGGTATAGAGGTTGGGAGGATTTGATCCATGAGTTAAAAGAATTTGGTACAATTCCTGTCTTTTTCTCTCTCTCTTTTCCTACTCATATTCTTAAAAGATATGCTTCAAACTTAAAAAGAAAAAATAAAATTGAAACACTGAAGCTGTGTTTGAATTATAAATTTAGTGAGAGATTTATAGAAGGAAAGAATTTTCATTTTTCTCTGTAAATGACTCCTTGAATCTATGATCTAAATACCTCCTAAAAGAAAGGAAGAGGTATATGAAATGAGAGAACTAGCTTTCTTGTTTTGGTTTGGTTGGGATGGAAAATAAGAAGAAAAATCAGCAGGTAATTGTCAAGAGAAAATAATTTTTTTTCATTTGGTTAGGTATAAAAAAATGATTGCGTACAAGTATTTCTGTTTTTTATTTTCTTTTCATTTTGCTTATTAAGAGTGGTTTTGAAAGGGTGGTAAAAAGTGACCTCTTGATTTTTGGCCAACTTTTTAGTTTTTTTAGATAAATGATTTGGAAAGTTGGTAAAAATTTACTTTTGGATTTTTTTATTAATATATTTGTTTATAATGTCAAATCATAATGAAATAATCAAACTATTTTCATTTAATTTAAAATATTTATAACTTTACCCAAGGAATATATTTTGATCCACGAGAGATAAAATTGTAATTTTATTAATAATTAAAAATCAACTTTCCAAATGTCTTTGAACACAAAAAGCTAACTTTTAATTTTTGTTACAAATTTAAAAAAGTGACTAAAAATTATGTTCACAAAAAAGGCCTAAATCATAAATCCAGCATAAAATCATTTCCTTCTTTTGCAACTGTTATTTTTTTCCCTCTGCAACTCAAAATAATGAAATTCAACTCGGGAAGGCAGGCAATCTGCAGACAGAGGGCTATTAATGTGGAAAGGGTTAGTTAGATGCATTTGGTAAATATCAGGTTGAATTTATGGTATGAATCAGTGCGAAATATTATATTGAATGAGATGAATAATATATTCAGAGGGAGAGAGAGAGTAATTTTAGTATAGAAAAAAGGGTCAGTATCATGTACAGAGAATTTGAGAACGGGGGTAGGGTTTGAGAGAAAAAAATTATGGTCACTTTTGTTTGTTTTACTGATTGGTTTGCTCTGTTCTTGAATCTATATTTTCTACTGATTTGATGAACTGTCTGTTTTATGTGTTTTAAGTTTTTGTGCCAGAACAATCACTTTGGACGTGGGCTTTTGGTAGTTGGGTGTTTCATGCAATTGCTCAATGTGCTTCTTGTTGTTGGCCTCTCTTTGTATTCAATTTGGGGTTAAAAAAAAGTCCTCTAATTTGTTTATATAATTTCAAAGGGTTTAATTCAATTCCTATGTTTGATCAGTTATTTGTTTATTTGTATTGGCGGAGAAAATTTTATTAACTCAAGAATGGAAGTCACATATAGATAAACATCAAGATAAAAAGATTTACGTTGTGTTTAGTTGGGAGATTTGATGAGGAATATGGAAAGAGAAAGGAAAAAGTTAGGTGAAATGTGAATAAAATATACTTATATTTTACCTAATTTTACACGTCTTTTTCTTTTTTCTTTTCAAATTCCTCTCTAAATCCCTCAATCAAACACAGCATTAAAGAGTCTGGTTCTTTTGGTTGATTTTGGGATTCCTATGCTTGATCAGTTATTTGTTTATTTATTTGTTTGTATTGGCGAAGAAAATTTTATTAACTCAAGAATGGAAGTCACATCTAGATAAACATCAAGATAAAAGATTTAAGGAGTCTGGTTCTTTTGGTTGATTTGAGATAGAAATTAGAACGAGTTTTGAGAGAGTTGCAGGGAGTTTAATCATTGATAGGAATAAGAGTAGGGAAAAAGCTTGGGAGCTCTAAATATTGGGCTCTAGAAGGGCTCTAATGAGTTGGCATCCACCCATGATGTGATGTTTGTGCCTTGTTTTGTTTTTTTTTTTTTTTTTTTTTTGCTTTGACACATCACTAGAGCTCAAATTAGAGCTCTAGATTTAGAGCTCTGTATCATTTCCCATAAGAGTAGGGCCGGAAACAAGTCAAGTCAAGTTCTTAAATTTATCTAAGAAAATTTTAACGAGTTTAGATTTGAGCTTAATTAAAATTTAATAAAGGGTTAATTATACTAATAGTCCCTATAATTTGGGATTTGTGTCACTTTGATCCTTGATTTTTTAATTGTGACACATTTGATCCTGAATTTTGAATCTTGTTTCAAATAAGGACAATTGAAAATATTTTTAGATTTTTCAAGGGTAAAATCATCAATTTAATAAAATATAAATTAATTTGACAAAAATAAATGTCAAAAAAATATTTTTAATTTTTTTAAAATTATTTTTATCCACCAATGATAAAATTATGTAAAATTAATAAAAATTACATGATTAATTTTTAAAAATAATTTTACATGATCATCATCCAAACACATAATAAAAATTAATTTGGTAAAAAAAAAATGTCTAAAAGATTTTTCAATTTTACATAATTTTATTTTTAGTAGGTAGAAATAATTTTTAAAAATTCAAAAATATTTGTTTGACATTTATTTTTGTCAAATTAGTTTATATTTTATCAAATTGACAATTTTACCCTTGAAAAATCTAATTGTATATTCAATTGTCCTTATTTGGAACACAATTCAAAATTCAAGGTCAAATGTGTCACAATTGAAAAGTCAGGGACCAAAGTGACACAAGCTTTAAACTATAGGGACTATTTGTGTAATTTGCCCTTTAATAAATCAAGCTCGAATTGAGTTGGTTTAGGAATGATTTAAGATGTTTTAAATAAGTGTATTTTTTTGACTTTTTATAAATAAAAATATATATATATATAAAAAAGCAGAGAAAGTGCGTAGAAAAATAGAGATGAGATGTTGGTTGATATAACCTAAATAAGTGTATGTATAAAAAAAAAAAATGTATTTTTTTAGTGCATGTCAAACACTTACTTATACTTTATTCGAGTTTGAATTTGTTCACGAGACTTAACGAGTCAAAAAAATTATAAATTCGTACTTGCATATGAGAGTACAATTACAATTGAAACTTTCATTATATAATATATATATATATATACACATATATATGTGTAAATATATTTAAAAAAAGTCAATAACTTGACAAAATAATAATAACTACAATTATTATTATATAAATGTATTATCTCTAGTTAGATATTATTTACATATAAATAAATTTAGTTATTATTTACATATAAATTTATATTATTTAAATATATAAATAACATATTTATTCTTTTTTTATACATATTTTTACATTATTTTTAATTTATAAATAATATATTTATTCTATTATTTAAATAACTATTAAACTAGTCAATTAACGAACTGAACTGTGAGGCATGTTTTAATATGTTTGAGCTTATTTATTAAGATTTTAATACTGAACTGAACTAACGAGGCATGTTTTATTATGTTTGAGTTTATTTATTAAGATTTTAATGAGTTTGAGTTCAAACAAAATAAAAATTTAACGAACCATGTTCGAATGAGTCTGTATCGAACTGACTTTGAATCTGTGTCTGTTCACAAATGACTCTATTCTTTTGTAGCCTTAGATAAAAGCTAAAATTTTTGTATCAATCTTAAAATAGTCCACGCAACATTTTTCATTAATTTAGAAAACGGCAATTCATGAAAGGTACCCGTCTAAATTTAAATGCAAGTCTCAAGATCTCGTTTGGGAATATATTATTTTAGTAATTTTTTAAAATTTTATAAAAAGATTTGTAGAAAAATAGAGAGAATGATGTGATAATTTATATTGATTTTTTTTTATTAAAATTGAAAGTTGTCAAATAAAACCTAAGGATTAATTATTAAAATGAAATTCTAGTATGTAAAGTACACTAATCTCAAAAGAGTTTTTTTTTGGAGGGGGGGGAATAGAGAGAATGATGTGATAATTTATATTGATTTTTTTTTATTAAAATTGAAAGTTGTCAAATAAAACCTAAGGATTAATTATTAAAATGAAATTCTAGTATGTAAAGTACACTAATCTCAAAAGAGTTTTTTTTTTTTTTTTTTTTTTTTTTTTTTTTGGGGGGGGGGGGGGGGGGGGGGGGGGGGGGGTGGAGGTGAATCTCAAAAGGGTTTAAAAAGAATAAGCTGTACGCATCCTTATCGTATTTTTGAAATATTTTCATGTGAATCAGACCCGCATAGTGAGAGAAATTATAATTTACCAAAGAAAAAAATTGTATTTTGACTGCTTTGAAAGTGGCTTTTTATTGACATTTCTCGAATAGGAACCAAAATGTCTTTTAAAGTATTAAAGCTCTATAGATAACAAGACCATTCAAAAGACAAGACCAGAAGGAACAATCTATCTAGATCTATCTAGATTGTATAAAAGAAAATTTGAACAAGGAAAGCAACAAATGAGCTAGCATAGAAGTTTCTTCATGTATGAGGGGTTAACTTGAGTTCATTAAATTAATTAGAGTCTAATCGAAAAGCTCATTGCATTCAGTATAGGTGGAACTCTCGAGATTAATTCTCCGAGGTATTTGCTTAATCTCGAAAAGGTTCGGAACCATAAACTTAGAGACTAAATTTGAACTCGAAAGGTTCAGGTCTACGAACCCGAAGACCAGAAGCACTTGGTTTCGAACGGATTTGAACACAATCTAGAAGTTGCTCTATTAATGAGTCCCAGAACACTTGTAGGCTCGAAACTTTCCAGGATTAACGCACCAGAACCATGGGCATGACAGAGTCCAAACAAAGGACTTGATCCCGAGGACGATGAATGGAGATAAATTCACTTTTAAGTTGAACTAGCTTATCGAGGTGGCACGATCTAGGAGGTCCTTAAGACTCGGCAATGTTTGTGTCGGGGTGTTCTCTTGAACTACACTGACCTTTCTGCAGCATGGCGTCCTTTGGGATTACCCCTAACCTTTTGGGATGATTGAGAATCATTGGTTAGGTTTGCTGAGGGGGTGATCTCCCATTTAGGATTTTTTCTTATCCTCGGAGAAACCACCTCTTCAGACAAAGTGGTTAGAGGGCACATGGGCTCTATCTTACAATCAAGAGATGCCTATAAATAGTATCCACTCATAACTTTATAATCTTCGGAGAGACCACCTTTTCAGACAAAGTGATTAGAGGGCACATGGGCTCCATCCTACAATCAAGAAATGCCTGTAAATAACATCCACTCATAACTTTATAAGGGATGAATTTTAGAGAGACAATTTTTGGAAAAAAAAAAATTAATTTCCTTTCTCCATTATTTATCTTGAGAGTGAAAGTGGGAGATTTATGGGAGAGCCTTACCATTATTTTCTCTCTAACTACTTTGCAATTTTCTTCACCCAATCTTTTATCTTCATCATCTATTTGTTATTGTATTTTTAGTTGCAACCGTTGAAAAATTTAAGCCTCTCATCATTTTTAGAATATTCGAAGTTTTCGGCGACATTTAAATTTTAGGCAGACATTCGAAGATTCTGGTAACTTTCGAATTTTCCGGTGACCTCCTCGAACCCTCTCATACACTTAAACACTTAATTCAGACAAATGCTTGTTTCTGGGATATTCAAACCGAGTATAAATTTGAACCTGGCTTTTATTTTTTTTATTTTTTTATTTTTTTATATCTGAGTTTGAACCTGGTTTGACAGTAAATTTTGATTTGTAGACCTTTAATCTATTGGCTAGTCTACTTTTTTTCAAAAGTGAAAACAATATTTACCAACTGAAAATTTATTAGGTAATTCTGGAGGGTAGAGGCTTCGCTCCAATTGGTAAAATCAGTAAGTGCAACCATTTCTATTGCAAGGCTCCAGAAAATCATATTGATTAAAAACTGTATATGTATTATTAGATTATGTTTATTTTCAAAATAGTGAATGGTATATTTTCAAAATTATAATTATTATTCATTTTTTTTTTTATAACAAATGTGATTTAATCTTGTGTTTACTATTATTCAAACAAATTGATTTTTTGTAAGAATAATCTTCTTAATAGGCCTTATAATATGAATTATCGAGGTAAATACCATGATAAACCCAGAAGAACCTAACGACGGTAGAGAAGCCTCTCTCACTCTAGAGTATCATGTGATATATTGTTTATCTGATGCACTCAATCATTAAATAGATTGAGATCCTCTCTATTTTATTGTTGTTAGATACATAATAGAGATTTTCCATTATAGTTATCTAATGGAGATCCCAAATAAAAAAATAGGGAAACACATTTACCATAACATTCATTGTTTGTCAACTACTTAATAAAAATGGAACGGTATATAGGTAAATAATGTCATGTGGTACTCTAGAGTTACAAAATAATTATCCTTACAAACTTTATGAAATGAATTTGTTTTAGTGACAAAAGAATGTTCTCTGAAAATGAAAATGAAAATGAAAATGGAAATGAATTAGTAACGATTGGTCCCTAAGCACCAAAAGGATGAACTTTATAAAAGTTTCATTTTTTGTCGTTAACTGATCCCATTGTCCATTAGTGGGCAGGACTGGCCCAAGTACAAGGCCATTGCATTGGGCCTCATATTTAATTTCCTTAGGGCTCATATTTAGGAAGGCCTCTGAATTTTATAATTTATATTAAGGTAAATTACAAATACATCCCTTGAAGTTTGCTTAAAATATAGATTACCAACTGTGATTTAGAAAATTATAAATATTCCATTGTCAGAATTTTTTATTTAACAGAATTAACTAAAAAAATAAAATTCATAATTGCTTTCCTATATAATAAAATTATTTAAATTATTAATTGAAACATATTTTTAATATTATTAAAAACTGTTAATTGATTTGATAATTTATTAATAAAAAGGGTGATATATTATGAAATTAAAATCTCAAAGGGTGAAATATAATTTCTAAAATCATAAGAATAATTTATATTTTAATTAAATCTTAATGAATATATTTATAATTTACTCTTTATGCTATCTATACTATATATATTATATTATATTATATTATATTACGTGGAGGTTAGATTTGATCTCTAAGCTTTTGGCTTGCTTCTTGCTAATGTTTGTTTGGCATCTCATCTCAGGTGATGGGATTGGATTACAACAATGCTAGAGACCTCTAAAAACACACCTCTAAACACACCTCTAATGAGGTGAAAAAGAAAAAAAAAATAAAAATAAAAAAAATCAAGACACAGGATTGGTTGTGGCAGTGGTGGGACCCACTGCCACATCATTAGTGGTACCTCTAATTAGAGGTTCAAGCATTTTTCATTGGATTAAGAACCATTTGGGTCCCACCAAACTCATGTTTGGTTATGTTAAGAGACTGAGACTATCAATCCCACTTAATGGTAGGATTAGCATTCCCTTGGATGGGCAATCCCTTGGGATTGACGTAAAATGTCTGTTTTACCCCATATTCGTCAACCATATTAAAAAAAAATTGGGTTAATAATAAAAAAAATTCAAGATTTTACACGCTTTTCATTTTAAATTCCAATGTTTTAATTTCAACAAATTAAATCTTAGAGTTTCATCTGTCTTTCACTTTGTCTCCTCCGTCTGTATAAGACAACGAAGAGGGTTTAAAGTAAAAAAATACTGAAATTTAAAGTGAAAAATAGGTAAAACCTTAGGATTTTTTGTGTAATTAATCATTTTTTTAAAATTAAAATCACTAAAAACAAAAAGGGTTAATTACAAAATAAATTTTAAGATTTCATGTGTTTTTTATTTAAAACCCCCTTTGTTACCTTACACAGATAGCGATGGACGGATGGGGCAAATTGAAACACGGATAGAACTCTAGAGTTTAATTTGTCAAAATTGAAACACTAGGGTTTACAATAAAAAATGCGTAAAACCTTGAGATTTTTTTTTTTTATAATAATTAACCTATCTTTTTTATGCAATAAGAACTTTTACGTAATTTTATAGATTTAATTCTAGCCAACTAATTCCACTACACTACTCATCAAACAAACACATTTTATCTTACATTTCTAATTTAATACTACCACATTACTAATCTCCTCATTCAATCTGCCCATATTCATAATTCTCTCTAACCTAATCCATCAAATAAGTGTGGCCCTTATGTCATGTATTTCTCATTTTTCTTTTTAAAATAATAAAAAAAATAGATAAATAAGAAGAATACGTTTACCGCTTGAGTAGTACACAATATAAAAAATAAATATTTTATTTTATTTTTACTTATTTAAATTATATACGCATTATATATGTCAACCGTTAGTGCATATATGTGTATTAATTGTTTTATAATTTTTATAGGGGAAATGCTTCTCTCCGATTCAAATTGGATTGAAGAGTATTATTGAGCCTCTGTGGGCTCACCATATAATCCGCACCGATAATTTGAATCATTCAATATATAAGACTTGTCGAATATTTTATCTCTGTAAAAAATTACGTTAATCGTATATCGATAGTCACTTGATTAGATTACATTTGTAGAAACAGTAAGTATGATTATAAAATAAATTATTTATATAAATATGATATGATCAAGTTACTATCAATATCTTATTAAAATATTTTTTTATAAAAATAAAATACTCAATAAATTCTATATATTAAAGAGTTCTAATTATCAATATAAGTAGAGTAATGTTAGAAATCTAAAAAATTCTACTAAAATTTTTGCCAAATATCGTACAGGGATGTAGGATCCACACAATATGGATCCCATGTGAATTCCACATCCATATAAGATATTTGATAAAATTTTTGATACAATTTTTAAAGTTTCTAACATTTTTTATAATAACTAATAAACCCACAAAAACTCAACAATACACCCCAATTGACACAACACCCATGAAAAACATTAAACATGTCAAAGCCAAAGGTGAAACTGAAATGGCCAATCAATGCTCAATTAATGCTGTTGGACTATTTTAATATCTTTTATGTATTTGTTTATTTATTTATTTATTTTGTTCATGAATTTTTTTTTGGTCTTATTCATGAATCCTATTTTGTTTGATGAATGGAGATTCATTATTTTTTGCTGACCTTTTGTCTTGTTCATGAATGGAGATTAATTAGAAGTTCATGGACTTAGTGGTGAGTTAATATTTAGAGACTCTCCCTTGTCTCTAGTTTAATGGTCATTATTATTATTTTTTTTTTGTGTGTAAATTGTAAGGTTCTAGTGACCTATAAATAGTTCCTCTCATCTACTCTTTTTTACATCAACTATTTTTTATACATGAAAGATTACTAGCCAAAGAATGGTGTTTTTTCTTGGTGGAGCTTTGGGTTCACCATCTTATGCAGAGTTGGCCTGAATCATATTACAAGTGGTCGGGCTGTTGTATCTTGGAGGGGACAAGTCATAGTTTCGTGACTACTGCATCGGTGTTTGGGTTCTTTCTACCGCAATGGGCTTGATCTCCTTAAAGAAAACGAGATATCCTTGCCTCAGTCTGATCTATTTGTATCTCATTTTTTTTTTGCATTATTTGTTAATAAAATATAATTTATTTAGTATTTTCACCAACAATTTTAAGGAGATCAACCATGGAACAAGTACCAGAAAAAACTAATGATGGAATTGGAGATCTCAAGTTCAAGGGAGTTTATTTTAAGAGGTGGAAAGGAAAATTTATTTTTTACCTCAGCCTTTTGAAAGTTGCATATGTTCTTACCGAGAAAAATCAAAACAAAATCCCAACCAAGGAGATGAATGATGAAGACTACGAGGTATATAAAGCAAAAGTGGCATTCTATAATACAGATGAGTATAAATGTCGCTTTTATCTCTTAAATTTCCTTACTGATTAATTTTATGATTATTACTATGACACCACTTATACTTTGTCTTAATTTTTGATATGCTCGTTTGTGTCATATTAACAGTAAATATGTGAGAATCATGAGTAGTTTAGGATTAATTCCTAAAGTGACGAAAAAAATTTGAGAAATGTGAAATTTGCAGTAAAGTAAAAATTACCAAGAGGTCTCATAAAAATATTGAAAAAAATACAGAATTGCTAAAATTATTTCATACTGATTTGTGTGAGTTTGAAGGAATTTTAACTCGGGGTGGTAACCGATATTTTATCACTTTTATTGATGATTTTTCAAAATATACAAACGTATATTTATTAAAAAATAAAAGTGATGCTTTTAAGAAATTTAAAAAATTCTTTCTTGAAGTGAAAAATCAATTCGGTAAAAAGATTAAGAAAATTAGAAGTGATAGAGGCTGGGAGTATGAATCTCTTGGATTCAACTCTTTTGTTCAGTCATTGGGAATTATTTATGAGACTACTCCACCATATTCACCTTTATCTAATGGCGTAGCTAAAAGAAAAAATAAAACATTAATTGACTTGATGAATGCTATGCTTATTGATTCAGGTGCTCCTTCAAATCTTTGGGGGCGAGGCTATTTTGACAACTTGCCATGTGATAAATAGAGTGCCACACAAAAAGATTAAAATTGTACCTTCTGAGTTGTGGCGGGGGCATAAATCAAATTTAGGTTATTTGAGAGTTTGGAGTTGTTTAGCTTTTGTGAGGCTTATAAATCCTAAACGACCTAAATTGGGTGAACAAGTTACCACTTGTGTTTTTCTTGGGTATGCGTTGCATAGTACAACCTATAGATTTTTTGATATGAAAAATAATATTATTTTTGAATTAAGTGATACTATTTTTCATGAAAATAAATTTCCTTTCAAATCTAGAAATAGTAAGGGTCTAATAATTTCTGAAATTTTTTTTTCCATGCCTAACTCTTCTACTTCATCTCAAGTTTTTCAAGAACAAGAAAATTCTCAAATCCAATCAAGGAGGAGTAAACGAGTTAGAGTTGAAAAAGATTCTGGCCCTAATTATTATATTTACAATGTGGAAGAAATTCCTCTTATGGTGCAAGAAGCTTTATCATCACCCGATGTTATTTTCTAGAGGGATACTGTAAATGATGAGATAGAGATTCACTACTTTCAAATAAAACATGGAAGCTAGTGGATTTACCTCTAGATTGTAAAACTATTGGGTGCAAATGGGTCATTCGTAAGAAACTTAAACCAGATGGAACTATAGATAAATATAAAGCGAGGCTTGTCGCTAAAGGTTTTAAGTAACAAGTTAATTTTGATTTTTCTGATACTTTTTCTCCAGTTACTAGAGTTACATTCATTAGACTATTGATAACAATGGCTGCAATTCATGATTTAAAAATTCATCAAATGGATGTAAAAACAGTATTTTTAAATGGAGATCTAGATGAGGAGATTTACATGGACCAACCCGAAGGCTTTGTGGAGCCTAGCCAAGAAAGTAAGATGTGTAAGCTAACTAAATCCCTTTATGGTTTAAAATAATCTTCTAAACAGTGGCATAAAAAATTTGATTCCTGCATGCCTAAGAATGGCTATAAGACTAATGAATGTGATAAGTGTATATATTATAAAAACTTATGAGAATGCACATGTGATTATTACTCTATATGTGGATGATTTACTTATCTTTGGCTCTAATTTGCATATTATAAATGAGACTAAAAATATGCTTAATAGTCACTTTGATATGAAAGATCTTCGTGAAGCCAAATTTATTTTGGGAATTAAAATTACCAAGACTAATGATGGCATTTTTCTTGATCAATCGCATTATGTTGAGAAAATTTTAAAGAAATATAACTTTCTAAACTGTAAACATATTACTACTCTTTTTGCTGCAAGCATACATTTATCTGCTATAATAAATAAAAAAGAAGTAATTAATCAAAAGGAATATGCTATCATGATTGGTAGTTTGAGATATGCTACTGACTATACTAGACCTAGCATTGCATATGCTGTTGGAGTACGTAGCAGATTTATTAGCAAGCCAAGTCGAGATCATTAGCTAGCCATGGGAAGAATTATGAGATATTTATCTGGTATAAAAAGTTATGGTTTGTTTCATACAAGTATCCTGCTGTACTTGAGGGATATAGTGATACCAATTGGAACACTTTGTCAGGTGATTCTCTCTCTACCTCGGGTTTTATTTTTACCTTGGGTGGTGGTGCTATATGTTGGAAGTTTAAAAAACAGACTATAATTGCTAATTCTACTATGGAAACTGAGCTTATAGCGTTAGCTTCAACATGTGAAGAAGCGAATTGGTTGAGAGATTTGCTACATGAAATTCTTTTTTGGGAAAAACCAATTTCTCTTGTGTTAATTCATTGTGATAGCACTGCTGCTATTAGTAGAGTGAACAACCATTTTTATAATGGTAAATTCATATTCGAAGGAACACAAAAATGTGAGATCCTGTTTAAGTAATGGCATCATAACTGTGAATTATGTAAAATCTTGTGATAATCTTGCGAATCCGTTAACCAAGGCCTTGGCCAGAGATAGGGTATGGAATACATCAAGGGGGTGGGTTTGAAGCCTATAAAATCATAAACCATGTATGAGGACACCCAACCTAGGAACTAGAGATCTTGTAACTAGGTTCAATGGGAAGAACGAATCATATGGTGGTTGTAAAAAATGCACTCCTTAATATTTTGTTATCCATCCCTATGATGTAAGTGCATTTGTCCTGTAATGTTGGAGGGTTGAATTTTTAGACTTTTAACAAAATTTTGTAGCTCTTGTTACGTGGGGTGTGTAAATTATAGGAACATCCTTGATAGATTTCACCTATGTGAGCATAAAAGTGGGGCCGCTTTCTATGAGAATCAGGCTTATTCTCAAATATGCTCATGAAAACTGGGTTAGTACAAGGCCGTAATGTGCTGGGTATTAAAAGTTCATGTCAACACCTGGATTATTATGTGTGAGCAGTAATACTTTATTTTCCTTAAGTAGTCATAGTTCAAGTCTGAGACCACTACTGACTCTAGAGTAAAGGTTGTTGTTTCACTAAAGAAAGTTCAATGTAGAACACACATTCATGATGCATACTAGTCTATCTTTGTTTGGTAATCTCTCTTGTCCTTATTAATATTAAAATGAGTGGGGGATTGTTGAACCATTTTTATATCTTTTATTTATTTTGTTCATGAATCTTTTTTTGGTCTTATTCATGAATAGTTTTTACATATTTTATTTATTTTGTTCATGAATCTTTTTCTAGTGGCTTATAAATAGTTTTTCTCATCTACTCTTTTCTACATCAACTATTTTATACTTGAGAGATTACTAGTCAAAGAAGAATGTTTTTTCTTGGTGGAGCTTTGGGTTCACCATCTTGTGCAGAGTTGGCCTGAATCATACGACAAGTGGTCGGATTTTTGTATCTTAGAAGGGACAAGTCATAGTTTCGTGAATGCTACATTGGTATTTAGGTTCTTCCTACCGCAGTGGGCTTGATCTCTTTAAAGAAAACGAAATATCCATGTCTTAGCCTGATCTATTTGTATATCATTTTCTTTACATTATTTATCAATAAAATATAATTTTTCTGGTATTTTCACCAACAAATGCTGAGCAAAGATTATGACTATTGTGGAATCAAAACGACAGAGCCTATCAATTGAGTGATTTTTGTACGTAGATATTGTATATTTATGTGGCATCTTTTATTATTATAATTGATAAAAAATAATGAAATATGAGTTATATGATTAGGTATTTAGAGAATTTTAGGAGGTATATATATTTGTGATTGATAGAAAGATAGTATCACTTGATACTCTAGTATACAAAAGTTTTGCGAGAATTATACGTAGGTGGAAATGGAAAAAAAAAATTACAAATACATAAGGAGTGCAAGTGTATTTGTGATAAGATACAAATGAAAAGCTGTGAAAGTGCAAATGTCACTTGCACTTTCATATGTTGGTAAAAAAAATTTCTTCACCTACATGTAATTTTTCCAATTTTTTTTCATACCAAACAAAATAAAATTCATTAGTTCATAAATATGTATATATATATAAAAATCATATTTCTTTATTTTCTATTTAAGACAATCATATAGTTCTAACTTAATTATACACTTTCTTTTCTCCATTTGTTTTGTTACCTCGTTGTGGATCTCTTTGACTCTCTCTGAGTTCTTTTAAATGAATTATTTTTTGTAATCTTTATGTACTAACAGTATAAAAAAAAAAATTATGGAGGGAGCCCGAGCACATCCCAGGGTTCATGCGTTGAAAATCAGACCAACACTTAGGATTAAATTTTCATTAGCTTACTTTGGCCGTTCCAAATATTTAATATTTAAACAATTTTACTTTACCAACTTTGTAAGAGTCTGTTTACTAAGGGCATGTTTGGTAACCATTTTATTTTTAGTTTACAGTTTATATTCACAAAAATTTTAAAAACTGTGCTAAAAACTCGTTTGGTAAAAAAATTGGTTTATAATTCGACTTCCCAGTTTATAAATTTTACCCAAAAAACGGAAACAGAAAAAACCTGTTTTCGTTGGTTTAATAAACTGGCACTGTAGCGGAAGTTACTGTAGCGAAGCTATTGTAACTTAATTGTTGGCAACTTGACCCTGGTTCAAATCTCCGCAGCACCAATATTGAATTTATTTTGTCCAACGTTAATATCTCATCTTGCTCCACCTCATTCATGTTGACTTGAACTTCACAGATCAGGTTAGTCTCTCTTCTCTCTCTCTCTTCGCGCTCTTCTCTCTCTCTTCTCTCTCTGTCTCCCCTCTTTTCTCTGTGTCCACCGACCTTGCTCTCTGTGTTCACCGAGCTTCGATTTTTGTTTTCTTTTCTAAAACATTATGTTGCAAACATGCAGATCTTTGTAGATCTGTTAACAAATTGATCTCAGGTTCTCTCTTGCTATGGTTTGTAGGTTAATAGATCTGGAATGAAATCAATTAATGATGAGACAAAGGGTATGTTTGTTTGTTGACAGATCGATTTCATGTGCACTTAGGTCTCTTTCTTCTTCTCTCTCTTCGATGGCAGCTTCGATTTCATGGTAGCTTTGGGATTTCAGCTGCCATCAAATTGATGGCAGCTTTGGGATTTCATGGCAGCTGAGATCAATTTGATGGCAGCTTCGATGGCAACAAATTGATTTCAGATTTTTGTAGAGCTACCATGGTGGTTTTTTTTTTTTTTTTTTTTTCTGAAACGACAAATCTATTTTGTAGATCTTTTGCAAAATTTTCGAACCACATCGATCTCATTCGCAGGTCAGTTTCTCTGTTCTGCAGAAATCTGTGCTACAAAACTACTCTGCAGAAATCTGTTCTGCTTTGGGAAAACCTGGGAAAACCTGTTCTGCTTTGGGAAAATCCGAACCAGAAATCTGTTCTGCAGAAATCTCTTTTTTTTTGTTGGTTGTAGATCTGTGCTACAAATTTATTTTTTTTTCCGAACCAGAAATCTATTCTGCTTTGGGAAAACCTAATCTCACACATTGAGGGGAGTGATCTTGGGTGTCATCTTCCTTTAATAGAGCTTTAGCTCACTTTAGTATATCCTATATTCAAAAACATTATAACATATTATGATGTAACCACTAATGTTCACAACCCTCCATGTAAAATTCAGTTGGTTTTAGCTTCAATTGGAACATGAAATCAATTGTCCTAGAGCAAAATCAAACACTTTTAACAGAATGCTAGTATGCTACTGGTGGAAAATTTGACTGCTAGTACACTTTGAACAGAATGCTAGTATACTTTGTATAGATGGGTTTTTTTTCAGATTTTCAGATTTTCATGAAAAGCAAAACCCATCAAGTATACTTTGTATGTAGAGTAGTATTTCTAGTGTAAACTGAATATGGTTAGATTAGTTTTAGTGACTAGTTAGTTGAGTTAGATATATGTATATATATATATAAATATCATCTACTGTGTAACCTCATTCCTTTAATCAAGAATATACTTCTACATTTCTTCAAGCATATCTGGGTAATCCGAGAAATGTCACTTTTTAGGGACCTAATATGCACAAAATGAACCATAAAGTACAGCTATTGTTTTATTATCCATTTTGTAGAATAGATTCGTGTCTGTTGAGAGTACAAATTGTATGACTTACGATGACAATGCAGTTTTATGCCTGTGTTGAAGAGAATTAGCAGATGTAGGTTGAATTCAAACAAGAATGATAAGTTTTGCTGCCTTTTATACTTGAATGGGGATGGCAACAGCCCTTGCCATTAAGCTGACCTGATCGGAGGGAACCTCACCCTGATTTAGAATATGTTCAAAGCCTCAAACCTAATCCGATTCAGCTTCAAAATTGTTGGTCTAGACCTCATTTTAGTATTTTTCAACTTGTTTCTGTAGGACCTTGGAAGGAGCCCTGATTAACCTGTGCCATAGCCATTGCTGAACATGAAATCAGATTGTTGTCAAGACTTGAGCATCAGAACTGAAAATATATTTATTGTTACAATGAGAGTTACTTAACATTCTGTCTGTTACAATGAGAGTTGAGCATAAAAAGTGACATTTTTCAGATTTTCATGTTTGTATTGATGGGTTTTGCTTGAAACTGAATTGGGTTTTGGGGAGATTTCGAATATTTGACTGGTTCTATACTATTTTTTTGGTGGGCAAAAAAAAAAATACTCTGAAAAATGAAGGAAATGGGAGGGTGAGATATTTTTTGCCCGGTGAGTTACAATGTTCATTGTATATATATATGACATGATATGTTCGCATATATGTATGTGTTTGGATTGGTTTTTTTCTTTAATTTCTGGTTTTTTCTCGGTATTATGTGGTTGTGAGGGTCCAAGTTCTGATTTTTCATATTTTTGTTGATGGGTTTTGCTTGAAACTGTATTGGGTTTTGAGAGATTTGGAATATTTGACTGCTTCTGTACTATTTTTTTGGGGCAAAAAAAAAAACTCTGAAAAATGATGGAAATTGGAGAGTGAGATCTTCTAGTTACTAGTTAAGAGCTTTAAGTGTATTGTCTGATGAGTTAAATGTTCATTGTATATATGTAGATGATATGTTTGCACATATGTATGTGCTTGGATTGGTTATCCTCTTCAATTTCTGGTTTTTTTCTCTTTCATGTGTCAGTATTATGTGGTTTTGAGGGTCCAATTTCAGATTTTCATATTTTCATTGATGGGTTTTGCTTGAAATTGAATTGGGTTTTGGGAGATTTCGAAAGCTTCGACTGCTAGTACACTTTTAACAGAATGCTAGTAATCTATACATTTATTTGACTTATATTTTTTGACTTAAGTGCTATTGTTCGACTTAAGTGCTATTTTTTCACTTAAGTGCTGCTTTTAACAGAATGCTACTAATCTAGTAATCTATACATTTATTTGATTTTAACAGAATGCTATTTTTTGACTTATATGCTAGTAAACTCATATTTTCATTTATTTGACTTATTTGCTAGAAATCTTCGAAATCTGCTATACCAACCCACAGGATATTTAAACTGCTGTTTATTCTTCAATGTCTCTTCATTTTATTTGACTTCTATTTTTTTGAAATTTGTTTATCTATGAATAAATATAAATATTTAGGTAATGGCATCAACAATACACTATGATCTCCCCATTGATGATGATGATGTTGTTGAAGTTGGTAGAGGAAACAGTGGTCCATGGCCTCAGGCAAATGAGGCTCTTTTCATTACCCTCATGGATGAGGAGGTGAAAACCAAGAATAGTAAAATAACTGGAACATTCACTAAACAAGCTTGGAACAGGTTGAGAGATCAAATGAATGCAAAAACCCAATACCAGTATAACGCACACCAGCTTCGGAACAAATACAATCAGTTGCGTATTATGTTCAACAAATTTACATCATTACTGAAGCATACTAGTGTTGGTTGGGATAGCCAGCGACTTACTATCACTGCACCGGATGATGTTTGGGAAGCCCTTTACAAGGTTTAATTAACTTTTTGCATTTTCTTTACTACATTTAATTGGAGAATTCTTCATGTTAACTTGAAATTCATTGGTTTGTAGGTTAATACCCATGCAAAGAGGTTTAGGAAGAAAGGGATGGTTTACTACCATGAGTTATCTCATATCTTAGGAGACACATCCGAAACTGGTAAACTAGCTTTTCTTTCCACCAAATCACCTTCTGAAAGTAGTGCCAGTTCTGATCCTGAATTTAAGGTAAAGAATGAGGAGTTAGATGCATTGCAAATTGATAGTGATAATGACAATGGAGATGGCCAAGGCAAGGGCAAGGGCAAGGACAAGGGCAAAATGGGAGGTAAAAAGAGTAAGAAGAGGAGCTCTTTTTAAGCTAATATTTCTGAAGCACTCAAAGAAATGAATGAAAATAGCAAGAGGAAAGTGGACCTAATGGAAAAGCGTTTCACAAGTGCTTCAGTTACTACTGTTGGCGATGACAATGGTTTAATTGAAGGTGGCTCTACTCCATCACGTTCATTACTGAAAGAGTGCATGGCATTATTACATGGTATGGAGGAAATTCCTGCTGCTGCTTACACTAAAGCTGTGAACAAGCTTGCATCGGATCCCATAATAAGGGAGGTATTTGTTGATATGCCTGCTAGTAGGATGAGGGATTGGGTCCTTAATCTTTGAAAGTTATTATAAGAGAGTGCTGCAGATTTAGTGTGGTATGTGTTTGTGTTGTTTAATTTATTTGGTAGTTTATTGTGGAAACAGACTTATTATGAAAGTTTATATTTGGTACTGTAACTGTTGTATTGTTGGATAATATTTGGTGCTGTAACATACTTATTGTACTTTTTATTTTAACAGACTTAGTGTATTCTGTGAACAAGCTTGTATTGTTGGATAATATTTGGTGTTGTAACAAATTTGGTGCTGTAACTGTTGTATTGTAGTTTTTATTTTATTTTATTTTATTTGTTTCAGAATAATTTATTATGGAAACAGAGTTAGGTGTATCCAACATGTTTTTAATATTGTACTGCAAAGAGATGGGTAGATGGGTAGATATAAAATTGAAGGTGGTATGCAGGCTTTCCATTACTGATATAATATTGTACTGGTATGCAGGCTCTTTTTATTATGGTAGTTTATAGTTAGTTGAAGTATTGAATGCTCTTTCTCCTATATAATGTTTGTTAGTAGTATGCTCTTTTTACTGCATTGTCAACATTGCATAGGAAGCATTGTCAACATTGTATCACTGCATTCTCAACACTGCATTGCAAGGTATGTGTGATCTTCTTTTATGCAAAATTCTTATGTCACTATATTGTCAACATTGTTTTTTCCATTACCTGTTCGATGAAATGTGTCAATGTGTCTAGATTATTGATACTGTTCTGTTCTAGTCAATGTGTCTGGATTTCTCCAAATTTTGAAGTCATATGAAACATCACTAGATGTGGGTTTCTGGCATGAATTAAAATGATTGAATTGACATTGAATTGAAACAAAATGAGTCTTATTTACGTGCATGCATTGACTATGCACTGTGGATACATTATTGTTTGTCTACCTATATCTAGTTTGTTATGTTGTTTATGCAATTGACACGAATATAACTTATGAATTGTATGCATTAAACGTGATGTGGATGCTCAGTTATGCATACTTGGCATACTGTTGGAATTGACACCCTAATAGGCATTGCCAAAATAATCAAAGCTGGGCTGAGTATAGAGTTTGAGATGGATGACAAAAGTGCATTAGAGCAGAGAATTACCATTTTTTATTTTTGAGATGTCACTTTTTAAGCTGTAAAGTTTATTTTTGAGATTATAGTACTATTTGGTATGGTGTAGATGCTTTAATGTACCTCATGGGCTTAAGTCCATAACTTGAACAAAAATACCCTCATCTCTAATCAAGACCTCCAATGTACTAGACCAATAAAACTACTTGGGCCTATACCTAAAAAAGAATCGATTGACTTTGTAGCATATGTCACCGCTCCCATATTTATTCTTTGGCTTGGGCACTATTGACAAGAGGAACAAAACAAAAGAATGAGCAAGAAAAAGGCACCAAAAATTATTTTAATTATTTGCGTAATTGATATGAAATTATTTTAATTATTTTAAAGTCATATGAAATTAAAATATATGGAGCCAACATTTGAATTGGACCAAACAAAATGGTTACCAAACTGAAAAAAATTCAATGAAAGAAAAAATTATTGTGTGACCATTATTTCATGTATTTTCATTATCACTAATACTTTTGTTTTAAGGGGCCAGCACAATATCACAGTGATATATATGGAGCCGATGCATGCTCTTGATTTGAGTTTTGACTCAAACAGTGACGACGAAAATATACAATTTCTGGTGTGTGTAGCACTACATGAATATTGTAATACTTACCTTCAACCTAGACCATGTCGAACGTCCATATTATAAGGACATGACTACGTATTAGAAATATTGAATGGCCATGAAAGAAGGTCCAAGGAAAATTTTAGAATGGAACCAAATGTATTTATTAATTTGTGCGAGGCACTTAAGGTATATGGTAAACTGGAACACTCATGTTATCTGACTGTCCAAGAGCATGTTTGTATATTTTTGCTAACAATTGGTCACAACGAACGAAATCGTGTTGTCCAAGAGCGATTCCAACATTCTGGCCAGACCATCTCCAAATACTTCAACCGACTCTTGAAGGCAGTGTGTAGGCTTGGTAAAGAAGTTATAAGGCCTCCAGATTTTGATGAGGTGCCTGCAGAAATTCGACATAATCCACGCTTCTATCCCTTTTTTAAGGTAATCACTAATAGAATATTTGAAATATAAATTTTAGTAAAATATCCTGCATTATTAAAGTCATTTATCAAATAGGATTGTGTTGGAGCAATTGATGGTACTCACATATCTGCAAGGGTGCCAGCATCAGAGCAAATACCATATCGGGGTAAGCATACAGTTACAACGCAAAATGTAATGTTTGTTTGCTCATTTGATATGCGATTTACGTATGTATTGGCCGGTTGAGAGGGCACTGCAAATGATTCAAGAGTGTTCATTGAGACCGTACATGATCCAACAAATTTACTTCCAATGCCACCAACAGGTACATATTATATGGCATTTTGTTAATTTATAATGAATATTCTTTTGTCAACCCATAATAATAGATACATGCATGTTGAACAGATAAATACTATGTTGTCGACTCGGGTTATACAAATATGCCTGACTTTTTATCACCATACCGTGGTGAGAGGTACCATCTAAATGAGTTTCGTAATCAACGTCGACAACCAAGAAACAAGAAGCAAATGTTCAATTAACGACACTCCTCACTGCGCAATGTGATTGAGAGATGCTTCGGTGTCTTAAAGGCTCGTTTTTAAATTTTGAGAGACATGCCTCCGTATTCAACTAAGACGCAGAGATACATCCCCATTGCATGCTGTACAATACACAACTGGATAAGGACACATTCTCAAAGTGACACATTGTTTGCTGAATGGGTCAATCCAGATCGTACGTTGAAGATGATGGGCCTAGTGGAGATGGTAGTAGCAGCTCGACACATGCAGGAAGTAGTTCTCAGCAACCAATTGACTTAGACATTAGTCAACTTCAATTACGTCACATGTCTGATGTAAGGAATCAAATTGCTGGTCAAATTTGGGAATCTCTCGGAAACAATTGAAATATTATTTATGCGTATAATAGATTGTGGAAGATTTTTTTTTATGGTTTGTGGAAGAATTGAGATGTTGTTATTATGCTTTGTAAGTTGTTATGAACATTATGGTTTATTATGGTTATTAAATTTATTTATGGTTGGTATTGTATCAATATGATTATTATGGATAATGTGTATGATCCCATTGTCAAAAAAAAAATTAAAAAATTTTAAAAAAAATTTAAAAAAAATTTTAAAAAATTTTTTAAAAAAATAATAATAAATTTTAAAAAAATAAAAAAAAATTAAAATTTTTTTTTAAAAAATTAGGCCTTAACAAACATGTTTTTTAGTTTATGTTTTCAAAAATTTTCAAACATTTTGTCCAAACCAAACGAGTTTATTATTTATGTTTTTCTAAAAATAAATAAAAACCAGTTTATAAAATTTTTGTAAACATAAACCAAAAACGTAAATGTTACCAAACGCTACCTAACCATTTTGTTTTCAGTTTTTAATTTATATTTACAAAAATTTTAAAAATTGTCATAAAAACTTATTTGATAATTTTTTTGATTTATAAATTGGTTGTCTCAGTTCATAAATTTAAGGAAAAATGTATACTCAAAAAATGAGTTTACGTTAGTTTTTAAATAGAAATTTAAAATTTTGACTAATAAAATTTTTCAATTAATTTTTTTTCAAATAATTTTTTATAATTAATTTTTTTTTTCAAATTAATTTTTTTATTAATTTTTTTTCCAAGTATAATGTGTATGATCCCATTATCATAAATAATAAAAAACAAATATAAATATTTTAAGCCTAAACGAACATATTTTTTAGTTTATGTTTTTAAAATTTTCAAACTAAACGCGTTTGTAATTTATGTTTTTCTAAAAATAAACAAAAACTAATTTATAAAATTTTTGTAAATATAGACCAAAAACGTAAACGTTGCCAAACGCTACCTAAAAATCTCAGTAATAAAAATTTTCAGTGTTTATAAATGAAAAAAAAATTAAAATTTTGCATTTTAATCCCTCAAAATCTATATAATCTTGTTGTGTACTATCCAAAATCTAAATAATTATAGCTTGAACCATACGCTGCAAAAGTTCTAGATCCACCACTCGCTTTGAATGTCTTATCAAGCTATTGTTTACCTGTTTTGGTTTACCTGTTTTGGTACAAAAAAATGACAAATCGAAATTTTATTTTTGTGTAAAAATATTTTTTAAAATTTTTAAATAACATTTTATTAGTTACTACAAGGTGGGTTGCCTTAAGAAAAGCAATTCAAAAATATTTTTCTAAAACAATTTGCCAAATGGGTTTTCTAAAAAATGAAAACAAAATACAGAAAAATGAAAATAATACCAAACAAGAGAATCAGTAACAAAACTAAGGAATCTTTTTTCTTCTTGAGGACTTTTTCACAAACTAAATATTTTAGGGCAAATTACAAACACCCCCTCGAGGTTTGGTGAAAATACAGATTCCTCTCTGAGGTTTGAGAAATTACAAATTGCCCCCTGAGAATCAAATTTGCATAACAAATTAGGGGGGAATCTGTATGAAAATAAAAATCTTAGGAGGTAATTTGTTATGGAAATATAAACCTCAAGAGGCGAGATGTAATTTCTCAAACCTCAGGGAAGAATCTGTATTTTCACCAAACCTCGAGAGGGGTGTTTGTAATTTACCCTAAATTTATTTTATTATATTGAGCCATTGTTCTTTAGCTTCTACTTTGTTAGGTCACAAAACAACCAACCGAAGTGATTTTCCCTACAACATAACATTATTAACAAACAAAAAACCAAAGCACAACAAGAAGCAAATTTTCAATTCATTTCACTTCATAGTTCATATGAAGTCTTGCAATTCTCTTATGTCCAGATTGGGTTAAAGATTGTAATCCAAAACCCAATTTTACTTAGCTTGGATTGTTTCGAATGTGTCCAATAAGGATCATATTGTACTAATCTTGCATATTGTTGTGTTGTATTTGAATCTTAGATATTTTAAGGGATTTATGAAGAGAAAAGAAAAAAACGTAGCAAATAAGATAAGTCAAATTCTATTCTAGTATCATGTTTTGGGATCTTAAATTTGTAAAAACATTTGTAGACGGAAAACAAAATATGAAAAGAAAAACGAATGAATATAAATTAAATTTTATCCCTTTTTCTTTTGTTCTCTTCTCTTCACAAATTATTGTACAAATTTAAAATTTAAACCCAATCTAAAAAGTGTGTACCATATATCTGGGATATGCCCAAGGCAGTGTTTGTTATTACTTAATTGCGAGGCTAATTGGTACTTGATTATCAGTCAAAGTGATAATCATAACTGACAATTATCAATAAGTTTTATTTTATTATTATTATAAGTTATCGAATTATTCTCTCTATTTTTTTTTTTTTTGCACCTTTTTTTTTGTAAAAAAAATCAAAAAAAAAATATTAAAAAAATTAATTCCCAAGTACCTCCTAAATTATAAAATAAAGACTACAAACAGGCCTAATTGTTTATCAATGAAGCTGAGCTAAGCCCTCGTTTGGATGAGCTAATTTAACATGATTTTTTGATTTTTTTCCCCCACTATTTTAGCCTGTCTAAAAAAATTGTGTTCAGGATAAATTTTACCTTTTTTTTTGTAATTGATTTAATGATTGTGAGAAAAAAAAGTGAAATGATTATAATTTAGATTTGACATTTTATCTTATTAGGGATTGTTTGAGATGCACTTTTTAACTTTTTATGAAAAAATATGCAGAAAAAATAGAGAAGTAACATGACTCTAAAAAGACAAAAAAGTGTACTAATATCAATAGGATAATGATTTGTCCCCCGAAATTCTTCCCCCCGAATCCCCCTAATGGCCAAAACGATGTCATTTTGGCCATTTTTTTTTTTCCTCCTTCTTCTTCTTCTTCTTCTTCTTCTTCTTCTTCCATTTCGACTCTGAAACGCAGGAGGGAGAGGGAGAGAAAGAGAGAAAGAGAGAAGAAGAGGGGAAGAGAGAGAGAGAGAGAGAGAGAGAGAGAGAGAGAAGAGAGCCCAGCCCGTCGCCGTCGTCGCCCAGCCGTCGCCGCCGTCGGTCGTCTGCCCAGCCGCCCCGCCGTCGCAACCTCTGCCCAGCCCCGCTTCCGCCTCCTTCCATTTTGATGGCCCCCTCCAGTTCCTCCTCCTCCTCCTTCTCCTCCTCCTCCTCCTCCTCCTTCCCCTGCTTCTGAAAAAAAAAAAAAAAAAATCGGGGGATTAGGGGTCGCTCAGTTTCGAGCGACGTAGCACGACCCAATATCAGTAATGCCAAACAATCCATAAATAAACCTATTTTATTTTTATTAACTAATTTAACTAAAATAGTTCAATCCAAGTACCTACTAGCTAGGGCTAAGATTTAAAAATAAATAAATATTTAATTAAAAATATTAAACAATTTAAACAAAGAAAGCAGCATAACAAATCCATCCAATGGCAACCCTGAGTAGTGAGCACAATCATTAGCTTAAGTATTTGTCAATTTATAAGATAAATTGGTGCTTTTAATAATGTGTCTAAAACATGTATTAACTGGAATGTTTGAGACCTCTTTTTTGGGAGTTTTATGACCCCTAATTGGATTTTGGCCTTTAATATATGTGTGGAGTCTATTCATATATGTGTGGGCCCTACATTATGAGTGATTGGGATGAGAGTGAGGGCTGCGAGGGTTATGTATGTGTGGGGGTCTCTATCACAATTGATATATTAAATAGGTATACAATTATAAAGCTAGGGAGGGTTCTCTCTGGTTCACATAATGGATTGGAGCATATAGTTGAGCTTGTAGGATCTATTATGAGTTCTGTTTTAATGATCCAAATCATTCAATTTGTAGAGTTCGTCGAGTGCTTTATGCCTACAAAAACTCACGTTGATCGGATACAGTTAACCCCTTGATCGGAACGCATTTTTGTCAATGGTAAATATGATTTTAAAAATAAATTGTTAACAAAAATGCGTTTCGATCAAGGGGCTACAAATATCCGATCAATGTGATTTGTTGCACGCATAAATTACTCGACGAGTTTTACACATTAAACGGTTTGAATCATCAAAATAGGACTCGTGGTGGACCCCGTGGGCCTAACAATACACTCTAATCCATTATGTGAACTGGATAGAAGCTATCTTCTAAATCTGTATATTATATAAGCAAAATGTAATTTCTAACCACAAACTTTATGGGAGTTCCAATATCTCAAACTAAAATTTTTAATTTTTTCATTTTAAATAATTAAAAAATCTTCTATTGACTAGCTCTCATTCAAGCAAAATAAAATAAAATAAAATATAATATCCTTTAATTTATGACTTTTAAATAGAAAGTATATCAAAATAAAAAAATAAAAAGTATACTAATCTATTTTAAAATTCAAATTTGAGAGGCAGTAAATATAGAAAGCAATCCATTAATTTAAATTTATAATTATAATGATCCCACAATGTATCTATATATATTATAATTGCAAAATATTGTCATTCTTATAAAGTTGAAAATTGTAATTCTTTTTTCTCATTTTTTTTTATTTTGTTTAATTTTTATTAATATGTGTCACAATATGATTGGTCTATAAATTAATTTTATATTCTTAAAATAAAATTTCAAATTTGAATTCTTCCTTAAATTATGTTATTATAAATTGGAATGAGATCAATATTTATTCTTTAAATTATGCATCTTTTATCAAGTTACAAAATAAAATTTAAATTTTAAATTTAAATTATTCTTTAAATTATGTTACTACAATTAGAATGGGATTAATATTCACATGTGTCATACTGATGTTGTCACGACCCAAACTTGCCCCGTATGGGTTTAGGCTGTAACTGGCCAGTAATCCCTAATTACTCGGCCTCAAAGATAAAATTAACAAAAATATTTAATTAATATTGGGGCCTGAAGCGAAAACAGAGTATAAAATTTATCCATTAAGCTGTGCATACATGCCATGAACAAAAGCATACATAACATATCTCATATCAGACTTATAATAATTTCAAACATTCATTATATATATATATATAACCCAAGATCAAAACTATAACATAGCAACTGTACTAAACAGAAGCTTCTTGAGCTTGGCTAAAACAAGAACTAAGGCCTCAGTGCAGAGGCATAACTCGACTGACTCCAAAGCAGGTTTTAATGCTGGACTTCCGGATGCTCACCTACATACATAAATATAAACGGAGTGAACTGGAAGCCCAATGAGTAATCTCAATGTAAAGAAGTTAAATGAATGAGTTCCATAACTTATCAAAATAATACGAAGTTCCTGACATAATGAAAACATGTTTCGAAAACATATAATAGAAAATATAGTTTGTCAAACCTTTCATAACGTAACACATAACGAAGTGCTCGAAGGCCATACTTTACTTATCGAAATTCCATACGGAATATTCATATAGAATGACTTTATTCAGAATACCCTTATTGGTGTCTCATACAGAACATCACACATGATGACTTATGCGGAACATCACAATAATGTCTTATACAGAATGCGGAACATCACTTTGATGACTTATACGAAATGCAGAACATCACAATGATGCCTTCTATATAATGCAGAATATCACTTTGATGACTTATACGAAACATCACACTTGATGGCTTATGTATTTGATGAACTCATTCGGAACGTCTTTTATGTGTAGATATCATACAGAACGATTAATATCGAAAGCATACAAAACGTCAATTACGTATAGATTCCATATAGAACAATTACTATCGAAGTCATGCAGAACAATTATCAAATATCGACATCATGCAAAAGGTTTACAATGGTTCAATAACTTATACAAAATGTCACTTACGGATCATAGACAAAATAGTAATTACCGAATGATCAAAGCACATTTTCATAATCATTGTTCAAATGGAAACTCATTCATTCTTTAGCAAATTTCATTTTCAAAAAACTGATCACACTGTACGCAATTCGGTGTTTCAAAGCATAACTTAGCGTTTCAAAAGACTAATTCGAAAATCTTGTCATATCTCATGACTTGTTCAAAGTATAGGTTTCATAATTCTTTGTATAACAAAACTAATTTCAAAGTAGTTCATACAAAAATACCATTACAAAGACATTACTCACCTTGATTAGTTCAATGTTCTTCCACAACGTTGGAACCTAGAACCTTCAAACACACTAATTCGTGTACAATCTTGACCAATTCTAGCTAAATTTTTAAGTTCTCCTTCAATCTTTCACTTTCTTTCTCTAGATGAGAGTTCACTCTCTCTCTCTCTCTCTCTCTCTCAAAGTGTAATCTCAGATTTTTGCTCTCAAAATGAAGAGGATGAGCTCAAAAATGTGCTTAAGGCACATATATATAGCTAGGATGACTTAATATATTGATTAGAACAATAGGCTAATTAAACATAACCTAATTAATCAAAATGAATCAATTTTTAATTAAACTTAACGTATGATTCTAAAAATTCCAATTAGTCTATTCATGTAGCCAATTTCGAATTCTAAACAGAAATCATAATAGATAGTTTTCAAATCAGACAAATATACACAGATTAATCACATGGCATGGATCACAATTAAAACTTAACACATAATTAAATAAATGTAATCATGATATGTATGTTGGGGTCGTCACATATGTGCCATAAAATTGTTGTCTAAATATAATATGTTATCAAATACACATGTTCTTCAAATTATTATTCACTATTAAAAGTTTATATTTTTATTTTTTGTCTTTTCTGGTTTTAAATTTTATAAAAAAAATTTATATGCTTGCAAACTACAAGGTTGAACACTCAAATTGCTAAAAAGTGACTTTTGCTAAAACAAAATAGAAATAGACGTTATTTTTCTATTTAAAAAGATGATTCGCGAAACTTCTTTTATTAAAAAAAATTAGGGTTGTAGGTGATAATTTATTTTTCATCTAGAATTTTTAGATCAAATGAGAATACTATTCTACATTTTCTTCTTACTTTTTTTTTTTTTTTTTTTTATTCAAATACTTTTATTTTGTAAGAAATTTATTTTTTGAAAAAATTACTCATTAATCCCATTTGGAGAAAAGTTATTCTATTTAGTTCTAGAAGTTTTCTTTCAAACCAATTAATCCTTTTTATTTTGGGTATGTTGTATTTCCTTAATTTAGGGGTTTGAAAGTTTACTTGTTTGCCCTTGAGTGTGATTTTGTTTGGATTTTTTTTTCCTAATGTTGGGTGTGCGTGGGAAAGGTAAGTTTTTACGTTTCTATTATTTTTGTAGGGATTTAGTGAAATGATTTGTAGGTGGATGATGTTACCCCGTTTATAGTGTTATTGGTGTGGTGTTTGTCCCTATTGTAATATTGACATTAATTAATATCCAAATGTAATACTAATGGAACACATAAAAAAACTCATTATTATACTTTTTTCAAACGTAACATTCTATTATAACACTCCAAAAAAACTCTTTAGTGTAACACTCTAAAGTAACACACAAAAAATTTTATTATTGTAACACTCTAGTGTAACACACAAAAAAACTCTTTAATGTATTTTTTCCAAACGTAATACTCTAATATAACACACAAAAAAACTCCTTAATGTAACACTCTAATGTAGCACACACAAAAACTCATTAGTGAAATACTCTAATGTAACATACAAAAAAACTTCTTGATGTACTTTTTCCAAATATAACACTCTAATTTAATACTCTAAAAAAATTTCTTAGTATAACACTCTAATGTAACACACAAAACTCCCTAATGTAACATTCTAATGTAACACATAAAAAAACTCATTAGTATACTTTTTCCAAACGTAACACTTAAATATAACACTCCAAAAAAATTCATTAGTGTAACACTTTAATGTAACACATAAAAAAAACTCTTTAGTCTACTTATCCCAAATGCAACGCTCCAAAAAAAAAAAAAAAAAAAAAAAAAAAAAAAAAAATCTTAGTGTACGTTTCCTAAACGTAAAATTCCAATGTAACACTAAAAAAAAATTTAAAAAAAAGAAAAAAGAATGAGAGATTCTTCAAACCATTTCAAAAGAAGTACAAATATTCCTTAGTGAGTGTTGAACAAATATATAATTTCAAACTGTGAGTGTTACGTTTGAAAAAAGTACACTAAAGAGTTTTTTTTTTTTTTTAGTGTTTTTGTGTATTACATTGGAGTGTATTACATTGGAATGTTAAGTTTGAGATTACACTTATTGAAGTGTTACGCTTGGAAAAAGTACACTAAGGATTTTTTTTTATTTTTTTATTTTTACATTGGAGCGTTATGTTTTTAAAAAGTACACCAAAGATTTTTTTTGAGTATTACGTTATTACGTTTGGGAAAAGTACACCAATGAGTTTTTTATGTGTTACATTGAAGTGTTACGTTATTGGAGTGTTACATTAGAGTTTGGGTTTTGTTCATAATGTGTAATTTGTTCTAGAATGAGGGAAAATCCAAAACTTCTTGTGGGTGTTGATTTCTGACCACACAACCAAACGGGGAACGCAGTTGGTAAGCACCGACAAAATAGATTAAACCCGAACAAACTGTTACAGAAAGATAAGAATCCAGCGATGGTTTGTCCACCCGGGGGCACTCCGACGCTCAAGTCAGTAATCAAATATCTCTCAAAGATAGCAACTGTACTTAACTCATAAGAAAGAACTTACTGCTTACAGTATATCCACCTCCCTGAGACCCATGGGGGTGCCTCGCTTTTATAGCCAACACTGACCTGATTCCTGTGAAAGCCTCACTTCGGTGGACTCAGGCTCAGTGCTCATCCCGAACTCTCAGCTAGATAGAGATAAACTCCCTAAGAGCTTTATTTTTATCCAGACTGAGATCCTCCCCTGTTTTAGGACTCTTGTCCCTTATCCACTCATCTCGGATTCCGGTATCTCCGCAGATAACCTCGGCCTAGCCGAGATAATCTCGCCATAATGACCAGGCCACGTGGCACCTCGGCTGACACTTCGGCGTCACCTTGGTCACGTGCTGTCATTCACAAAATATGTCCCCATAACTGCCCCTTAAGTTCTATTACCTCGGCAACCTCAGGTGATAGGACCTACATTGCTTGTTCATATATTATGTAGGCTAAAATTCATTCTTTCCTTCGACCGAGATCATGACTCGTAGGTTTCAAGTACCCAGGACTCAACTGTCCATCTTTATCAAGGATCAAGAACCAAGAATCCAATTCTTTAAGCATCTCAATCAAGATCGCACCTTTAGCCAAGGTATTTGCCACATTCTTCCAAGAATTTCAAGAGCTTTAACTGCGCATGAGTTGTCACGCACGGTTTTTTCAACCGTTTCCTCCACGCGTCCGTTCCTCATTGGTTCGTGCCTGACACGCGCCATCAGGTCGCGTTGCTTTTGCGCACGCCACCTGACAAGCACGTCATCCAAAGAGCCTCATTATATTTTTCCGTATTTTTGTATATTTGACAAAAAAACTCTTTTTCTCTCTCCATCTTTTCACTTTTGTAATTTCACAATTTTGATTTCCCTCTTTGCCTCAAGCTTTCTCTCTACGAAAACCTCCATTTTCATACCTTCAAAGCTTTCTGCAACCGTGCTCCGTTCCGTACCTCCAGCGAAGCATTCACGTCCGTCTGACTCCTGTGAACCTTACTTTGACGTCCTCATTTTTTGTCCCATTCGGTAAGTCCTAAAATTCTGTCCTTTAATGACTTCTTTTTTTTATATATGCTTCATATCGTATATGTTGTTGTAAGACTTGTATATGTATAGCTATACTCTATTTTTTTATCATTCAGAATGCCAAATGTGTTTGTTTGCGATTTGTGTTGTTCAATCTATCTATGAGTCCATATACACTGTTCATATATTTGATGCTTTAACAATTCGACACTACTTTTGACTTTCGCACATTTGCACACACCTACTTAGTGTTCTTGAATCTCTGTTGCTTTCTTGATTCTGAATCATGTTCTTTTCTTGTTTTTCTTGCTTTGTTTCCAGATTCTTGCCTTTGATTCTTGTTTCCGCATAGACTTAGGTTTGAGATTTGATTTAGAACCTTGTTCTTTAGAAAAACTAAAACAAGATCCCTTTAGATCTTCAAAATCCTCACACCAGTGCTTCTTTTAGATCTAGTCGAGGTTCTAAAACCCCTGCCAGTGTTTTTTCCCCGAAGTCCTTTGCAAAACACCTCTAGCCGAGATCATGGGTATGTTTAGGTGGAGGGTAGACACCCTGACCAAACAAGAGTACTTCCGACAAGAGTTCTCTACCCAATCGACGTTCAAATCAGGTTGGCTGGGAAGGATTATGCCTTATGGAAGCTTCATGCCCTTCTCTGTAGTCGCGTTTATAAAGTGTGGACTTCAATTCCCTCTAGACATCCTGTTTAGGGAAGTTCTGCACTTCTACAAACTTAACCCTATGCAACTAGCCATCAATTCTTTTAGGATCATTAATTGCATCGTTGCGCTGGCACACCGACAAAATGCCAAAATTACCCTTTCTAATTTCCAGTACTACTTCACCATGTGTAGCCTCAAAACAAACAACAGCTACACATACTACCTCAAGCCGAGATCTACACAATACAAGTTGATAGTCGATATCCCAGAATCAAATAAGGGCGCGGGGGACGACTACCTGATTGTCTCGGGCAATTGGGAGTTTACGCCAAATGACGAGCTCCACCTTTTCCCTTTGCGCTGAGAAGTATTTAGGGATGATAAGGGTAAAGATGTAGTCCCCCTAAAGTCCCTTCTCTGAATTACGTTAGCATTTTTTCTGTTACTCTATTATAATGTTCTCTCTTTATTTTTGCAACCCTTCCTCAGCCCGAAAAGAACTTTCGCTAGTACTACGTGGCAAGCAAAGACTTGGTTCGCCTTCTCGGCTTACCAATCGAGGCACGCAAGGCTCTTCTTCTTCTCAACTACATCCCTACCTGCCGCAGTCCATTGCCCGACGTCCTCAAAAGAAGCCAAACTCCACCTTTTGCCACAACTCCTCCAGCTACTTCATCTCTAAGAACAGATCAGGCCTCAACTTCTTATCCAACAAAGCATCCATCAACCTCTGCCCCCCAGTTAATTCCTCCAGTCCATCCATCAACCTCTGCCCCCCAGTTAATTCCTCCAGTCCAGCGCCAGCGCCAATGCTGAACTCCTCCAAACGCTCCTACCAGCAGAACTCGCAGTCGTAAACTCCGAGATTCTAACTCATAGGCGCAGCAAACCCTTTAATCACCCTGCCAGCAATTCATTTCGGATACAGAGTCACCGTTGCCACTACAGCCGAGGAAATGGGCCGCACCAAAATAATCCCTGACAACCTTCTTGTCGACATCCCTGGGGTGGTGTCTGTCCATTCTTCCTCTCCTTCTCAGTCCTAGCCAAAGCCCAGAGCCAAAAGGGTAAGAAAGACCAAGGCCAAAGCCACCGCCACCGAAGTCAAGTTCGAGGACACAGTGCCAATTTCCAAATTGGCTGAAATCGAGAAAACTACTTCTGCAGTGGAGAAAAGGCCTGCTAAGGCTGAGACGTCTAATTAGCCGCAATCCAAGAAGCCAAAGCCTGGAGGGGCTTCTAAGCCCAGTGTTTTTCGTGCCAACGAGCCCTGGACCCCATCTGTCATGGTCAGAGACCGACCTCTTCTAGCCAGGGACAGTGCGCTCGATAGTCTGGAAGTTGGTGCTGCCCTTTCTACCGTTGTTCTCCTTCCGGTTGACATCAATTGGATGGTCGAGCTTTCTGAGTACGAAAACTATGCAATGATAATGCAGCACTGCGTTTTGGTAAGTTTCAGCACTTGTAACTTTTCGCTCAATTTCAACTCTGGTTCTCATACTTAAAGAATTTTCTTTCCATTCTTGCAGTCTATCCAGCAGGGTCACTCCATCGCAGTCAAAATCGAGGAGTTTAAGAAGGAATTGACCAACAAGAAAAAAGAGGCAGCTAAGCTACTGTCTTCACTAAACAAGGCCGAGGCTCGCATCCGAAGCTTGCAGGACTAGGCAAAAACTGCCCAACTGGCCCAAAGCAAAGCCGAAGATCACGTCGAAGCCGCTGAAAATGTCTCCGAGATCGCCAAGGCCAAGGCAAAAGAAGTTAAAGAGAAGGAGTCTCAAGCCCAGATTGAGCTCCAAATGGCACTCGCCACCAAAGCAGCTGAAATAAAGGCGGTCAACGAGAAGGCATACGTCGAAGGGGCGACCTACGTCATGCAACAAGGGTTACACTTTTGGATGGATGTCTGTGTTAAAGGAATTGGTCATGCCCGACGACTCGCCTCTTTGCAATGCCAACCGACTTGCTCTTCCATTCCCATCCACTCCAAGCCAATCCGAGGATGAGGCTGATGAGGAAGAAGAAGTTGAGGCTGACAAGGACACAGTCGCCGATGTTGGTCAAAAGGTTGAAGCTGCTAGGGTGTAAGGTCCCGGTGTCCCACATCGGGAATAGAGGGGGAGTTCTTAGGCTATAAAAGTAAAAACTTGGACCCTTATATAGTATTGAGGCGTTTTTCCAGGTGGTGAAATCCCTTAAAGAACTCCCCAGTTAAGCGTGCTCAGGCTGGAGTAGTTCTGGGATGGGTAACCCACTAGGAAGAACAAATCCGTGCGGACGTGGCCCAAAGCGGACAATATCGATGACATGTGAAGGGTTGGGGCGTTACAAATGGTATTAGAGTCGACTCTCCGGAGTACCGAGTGTGGGCCACTAGCATCTCTCAGTGCATGTGGGCGGGCTTGTGAGCTGGCAGGCTACTGCATGGGGACGTGCAACCTTAAAGGGGGTGGTTTGTGAGGTCCTGGTGTCCCACATCGGGAACTATAAAATTAAAAACCTGGACATTTATATAGTATCGAGGCATTTTCCTAGGTGATGAAATCCATAAAAGAACTCCTTAGTTAAGCGTGCTCAAGCTGAAGTAGTTCTGAGATGGGTGACCCACTGGAAAAAACAAATCCGTACGGACGTGGCTCAAAGCGGACAATATCGATGACATGTGAAGAGTTGGGGCATCATATGGGGCCAAGTCCCTAACTCTAAATGAGCAAGTCTTGGACTTGACTCAAGATGACGAGGGCAAGGTTTCCAAGACTACTTCTAAAGCCGAGGTTGAGACCGCTGAGAAGAGCCTTGATAAGACTCTTCTTGAGATCGACGCCGAGATCCAGGCCGAGAAGGCAGCCGAGAATACTACTCAACTGCCTGCCGAGGCTGAGACATCATCAAACGCTGAGGCAGGGCAATCCGCAGAGAATCCCCAATAATCCTAGCTTTTAGAATTTTTTTCCTTTACTTGTTATTTTGAATTGTCATGAATAATGTAATCTTCTGTTTTGTTTTGAACAATGTTGGTTTTCATTTGGCCGGCGTGCCTTCTTTTGCCTTTGTAAATGAACAAGTTTTCTTTGAATACATGACTTCCTCTCTTTTGAATGTTCTCTTCTTTTTGAACATTATTGCGATTTCTTCCCAGTACACCTTAACTATGTAATCACTTCGGGGTAGAGTACCTCAAATATAAACCTTGACTATTTGTCTCAGCCAACAATTTGAATACCTCGACTAACACTTAAAATATTTCAAAATATTTTTACAAGTGTTGTTTCTTGAACTTATTCAGTCAAGTATTGCTTCTTTACTTCCACTTGATCTATCAAGACTTCACCCTTCCAACTTTTCCAAGTTTGACAACCTGGTTGGTCATTTCGGGTAATATGTACCTCGGATACATCTTTCATCATTACCTCGGCTGACTTCAACTTGTAAATTGTTCTGAAATTTCAACAAGTATCAAGCCCATTCTAATTTGTAAATTTTTTTAAAAATTTTAACAAGTCCCAAGCTCTCAAGTTTATTTATCATTCTTGTTCCCTGCGCCCTAATGTGAACCTAAGTTCCACTTAAGTTCACATTATGCGTTTATGGTCTTCCGCCGAAGTCAGATTCAAACAAAGACTAGCCGAGGTGTTAAACTTTGGTTTCTCTGTTAATCTAACTAAAGCAAACTTAGTTCCATTCTAAGTTTAACTCTACTGACATGGCAAGTCTAGGTTACTTCAACTTAGTTCAACTCTATTATATGCAAGTATAATTCAACTCTGTCATATAATAAATCAAAATTATTAGTTATGTTTCATTTAGAAACATCGCCAACTTGGTTCAACTCTATTATATGCAAGTATAATTCAACTCTGTCATATAATAAGTCTAAGTTATTCGTTATGTTTCATTCAGAAACATCGCCAACTTGGTTCAACTCTATTATATGCAAGTATAATTCAACTCTGTCATATAATAAGTCTAAGTTATTCGTTATGTTTCATTCAGAAACATCGCCAACTTAATTCAACTCTATTATATGCAAGTATAATTCAACTCTACCATATAATAAGTCTAAGTTATTCGTCATGTTTCATTCTGAAATATCGCCAACTTAGTTCAACTCTATTTTATGCAAGTATAATTCAACTCTGCCATATAATAAGTCTAAGTTATTCATCATGTTTCATTCGGAAACATCGCCAACTTAGTTCAACTCTATTATATGCAAGTATAATTCAACTCTACTATATAATAAGTCTAAGTTATTTGTCATGTTTCATTCGGAGACATCGTCATAGGACTGGTCGGTCCTATCGTACAAATTTCAAATTCATAAAAATCAAACTAGCATTTTATTATTACTTCGGCTAATACAATTATGACATAAACTTCGAAAAACAAAAAACTAATGATAAAAAAAATTCAAATTGCAAGTGTTCGATGGTTTGGGCAACTCCTTGCCATCACTGTCTTCCAGCCGATATGTCCTATTGCCAACAACCGAGATGATTCTATAAGGCCCCTCCCAGTTTAAGCCAAGTTTGCCCTCCCTAAGATCCTTTTTCTTGCTGACAACCCTCCTCAGGACGAGGTCCCCAACTTTGAACTCTCTTAAGTTGACCTTCTTGTTGTAAGCCTTAGCAAGCTGCTACTGGTATGCCCCTAGCCGAATTGCTGCTCTCTCTCTCTCTTTTTTCTTCAAGCAGGTCCAGATCTCGAGTCAGGAATGCCTCGTTAGTCCCATTTTCTGCTCCTTGGGTTCTAATTCCAAGGATGCCGACTTCTAGTGGGATAACCGCTTCTGTGCCATAAGTCATGGCAAAAGGAGATTCCCCAGTTGATCTTCTCGGCGTAGTCCGATATGCCCAAAGCACATTAGGCAACTCCTCCACCCGTTTCCCTTTTGCTGCTTCCAGCCTATTCTTGATCCCATCCAAGATAGTCTTATTGGATGTTTCTGCCTGACCATTGCTCTAAGGGAAACTTGGAGTGGAGTAGTAGTTCTTGATTTTGTACTTTGCACAGAAGCTTTTGATTAGCTTACTGTCAAACTGTGTACCATTATCTGCTATTATTGCCCTTGGGATCCCAAACCTGGTGATGATGTTCTTTCATATGAAGTTTTTTATATCAATATCTCAAATCTTCACAAGGGGTTCAGCCTCTACCCACTTCGTGAAGTAGTCAGTTGCTACCAGCAGAAATTTCCTTTACCTAGTTGCTTGGGGCAATTGTTTAACAAGATCCATGCCCCACTGGGCAAATGGCCAAGGGCTGGATACAGGGTTCAAATCTATCGTTGGTTGATGTATCAAATGTGCAAACTTTTGACACTTCTCACATTTTCTGATGTAAGCTTCAGTATCCTTTTGCATGTAAGGCCACCAGTACCCCTAAATGATGGCCTTATGAGTAAGTGATCTGCCCCCAACATGGCTTCCACATACTCCTTTATGTATTTCATACAAGAAGTCTTTAACCTGAGAGGGATACACACATCTCAAAGGGGGCCTAGCAAAATGACCTTCTGTAGAGATGGCCTTCTGTTGTTAGGCTAAACCTGGCCGATCTCAATCTTGTCTTGTGCGCCTCTTTTCAGTCATCTGGCAGCTTGCCATCCTTGAGGAACATCACTATTGTATCCATCCAGCTTGGACCCATCTCCACACACATTGCTTCGTACTCTATGATCAGTGGTTCTACACTTGGGCCTGACAAATAATCGACCATTATTGTCCTTGCCTCCCCTAATTTCATTGCACTAGCCAGGTTAGACAAGGCATCGACATGACTGTTATCATCTCAGATAACCTGTTGTAGCCAATAATCCTGGAACAATGCTAGCAGTCTAACAACTTCTTTGACATAGGCTATCATTCTTTCATCTCGGGTTTCATATTCACCTGTTGCCTGATTCACAATAAGTTATGAGTCACAGAAGACTACCACTTCATCTTCTTGACGGCTTTCCATCAACAAATAGGCGAAAGGAGTCGTTGATATAGATGTCGCAGGGCTTTGGTTTCTCTTCTTTCTTCTGTTTTGCTCGAGTGGGGTTCTTAGGCCCCAGTTGGGTTTCTTCCTGCTCCCCTAGGCATCCCAAGTCGTGGCTCACCGGAGTCCAACGCAAGATGGCACTAGAGGTGAAGTCGGCCACAAAGTCGGCCAGAACCTGGCCCTTAATTACTATTCGGGGCCTAAACTCCAAGTCATACTGGCCTAACACTACTGCCCACCTAGCTACCCTGCCTGTTAAATCTCCTTGCTGCAATAGGGACTTCAAAGGATGCTTAGTCAGTACCCCAATCTTATGGGCTTGGAAGTAGTGATTCAGTTTTTTCAAAGCCATCATGTGATAACCCTACTCTATATTATGTTAATTTGAGCTTGATATGATTTTAAGTGCTAATTATAAGATTATATGTGTTTCTCAAATTGTAGGAAAATCTGTTTGATTTTCTACTATAAAAAATCAATTGAAGGCCATAGAGGCAACTAAAACTGAAATTGACTGTGTTTTTATGATTAGCGTGATTTTTAGTGCCTACAATGAGATTTAATTAAAAATTGATTCAGATCAAAATAATTAGATTTAATATGATTAAGTCAAAGCACAATTACTTAGCCTTAATCAACATGATTAGGCAAGCCTATATATAAGCCTACATACACTTAAGTTATTTCCTTTGAGCTCATTTTCTTCCAACTTGGTTGAGATTACACTCTAGAGAGAGAGTGTGTACCGAATTTAGAGAGAGAAAGGAGTCATCCTTGAAGTTTTTGCTAAAGGATTCAAGAATTGGAAGAATTAGCTCAAGAACTAGCTAAATCTTGAAGGGTTGAAGCCTCTAGGTGAGTAATTGAACACACATTCATAAGTTTAAATTTATAGCTAAGTGAATTCAAAGAGTATATGAAGATAAGAACAAGATTTGAGTTGGAAATGATGAGATTGAGATCAATATACACATGCATGTAACAAATTGCTATGAATCTTCATATTTGTGTCTAAGACATGTTAAATAAGTTGAATTGGAAGTCATTTAAGACATGCATCCATGAATAATAAGGTTATAAGGCTTAATTACATGTTTTGAAGGTGATGAACTCATGTAAGATCATACATGCATGAGTGTAGACGAGCCCCTTCGGGCTGTGCTTACTACAGTTCGGACTTAAATGTCACGGTTCTTAATCTAATCTCACAATGTGCGATGTGAGATTGATAAATCACCAAAGAGTCCAAATCCGGCAAATCGTTTTGGAAAACTGATTTTTGTAAAGAAATGCCAAACATAGACTGCTTTGCCAGATACAGAGTTGCCACCTAAATATTTTATTTTTAAGGAATTTAGGAAACCCTGACTCGTGCCTAAGGCCACGTGTCCGTCATCACCAAAGTTGCCTCGGCTCGGGAACTTGGGTACGATTGGGGAAGGTCATCTATGAGAACCCCCGCTCGCCCGATCAAAAATCGGTCTGTACTAAGCATGATATCTTGTTTTTGAAAACACATGTGCTCTTATTCCAATTAATTAGCTAGAATTACTATGTGATGCGCACAACACACAAGTATAGACTAGATTGCCTAATTTGGAACAAAGCATTACATATCTGTTTGTTAGGAAAATAGTTTGAAGTTTGCTACTCGCAAGTAGGCTAAAATCGAGGATTTTGATGAATTGTTCCAATTCAAGTAATCCAACCTTCACCCACAGGCATTCAGACAGTTAATCAACTAAGCAGTTAGCCTCATGGCAAGCATGCTTTCATGGCAATATTACCACACATGCAGTATGCTAAAGCGTAAACACTCATAGTGTACTCCAAGCCAAAACAAAGAACTAGTTAGAAATCATGCATGATCCTAGTTCATGTTAAAATGGCTAATGCAACACATGCAAAAATGCAACTAAAATAGGCTCGGCTATTCTAGAATGTCATGTGAATTGCAACTTGGTACCTGTATTCAAATTGGAATTGAAATACAATGCAGTTAGTATGATGCGCCGAGCCCGGTGCATGCAAGACAGATGAATGGATGCACGCATGCGAACATAAGATATGCTAAATGAAATATACCCTAAAACTAACCATCATAAGCGGTTAAGTAAAAGGGAGAAAGAAATGGGGGTTGGAAGACATGCATCACACACGCACGCTTATTACAATAATGCGCCCTCTCGAGGGAGGGACCGAATAAAGAACTAATTAGCTAATCTAAGCTAATTAAACTAATTATTACACAACAAATTAATTAACTAATCCTAATTAACTAATTATTACAAAACGAATTGAATAGCTAACGCATTAACTAATTAAAGGTACAGACCAAAGCAAAACCTAGTTACCTAAGCATGGCAGCTAAGGAAAGCAGTAAATCAGGAACCTCAGAGGTAGAGGAATGCATGCATGCCCGGTCGCCTCGTTCGGAAATCCAATGCGATGCCCCGATTCGCCTCTGTTTTCATTTGTTCTCAGAACCTTGCACCAAGCTCAAGAAAGATAAAACTTCACCTTGGGAATCCTGTGGGAAAGTGGCCAACCACTTTTGGTTTCTCCAGACACCTGCCGACCACTTTTTGTTGTTGAAAACCAAGAAAAGTGGTCGGCCAGCTACTTTTTCTGGCTGGCCGGCTAGTTGTTGCTGCTGAACTGCAATTTGCTATAACAGAGAGCAAGAAAGGGTATGGCAATGTATTTGCAAGATATGTGTGCACAACCACCCTCCCTATCATGTGATGAACTCAAGGGAGTGTAGTTCTCGACCCTCGGGCCACCAATCGCGCATTTCCATGCATGATGGCCGAGAGGCGAAGTTGCACAATTCAATATGGAAATGAATGCACAAGTAAACACATAAAGCCTAAAACTCTATCATGTATGATCAAGAGCGTCAGTGATCAGGAATTAAGGCACGTTTCATCACTTTGAGTATGAAACGTCCCTCGTTTCCCGTGTTTGGACTAACACCTATTCCAAACACAATGCAAGCAAGCATGGCATACACAATGCGACTCGAGCATGCAAGTATGCAATATGACTTAAGCATGCAAACATGCAATGCAATATGAACAACCTAACAAGGCTAATGGCATGCACAATGCTAAAGCATGTAACAACTAGCATACATAATGCTAAATACTAAAAACTAGATGGCATACTCATTGCAAGGCATTCATGAGGTCCTAAGCATAATGTAATGCATGCATGCACAATGCAATGCAACAAGGGCAAGTTATGTATTATACCAAGCATGGCATGCTCAAATGTAATATACATGTTATATTCAATGGACTTAAACCAAAAGGGTAGACCTCAATCATGCCCAAATCAGTTGCCATTGGTGATGAAATGAAGGCACATAAAGCAAGGCATGCATGCACAAGGCATTGGCCATCAAAGAGGCCGAAGAGCATAACTCTTAAGAGTGCTCAATGAGTGACAAAAGTGGAAGTGTAACAACACTAAGTGCACTAAAATGAAGCAAGAAATGATGCTAAATCATTCAAACAACATAAGTAAAGCATGCTGGGTTCCTAAGGCATGAAAGCTAGTAAAGAGCAACACAAAGGAGGCAAGCAATACATGGCACAAATGCATGAACTAAGCGTGGACAGAGCTCAAGTAGGTCCAATCATGGACCAAAACATGCTGAGATAAGGGCCCAAAGGCCTAGGCATGCAAGCATACGAGCTAAGCCATAAGCTAGGCAAACATGGACAATACTTAGAGGCATTCAAAGCATGAATGAAGTAGGAATAAAAGCATGCTATAAGCTCTGAAATATCATGTTAGGTGATGCCAAATCATGTACACAACACAAATGAAGCATGCAATGGTGCTCAAAGCTTGAAGCAAGCAAGAGCATTTGTACTACAAGTATACAAAACATGAAGCATGTGATTGAGGCAACCTAAAATAGTCCTAGTACATGTTAAAATGAGTCTAAAACATGTATGGAAGCAGGCCAAAATATGCTAGCATTAAGGGCATAAGACATGATACATACAAGGCAAATAAGGTGGATTACACTACACCTATTAGGACCAAGCATGGGATGACTTAAGCAATAAAAATCAGAGTTATATCATGGCATAATAACCCCCAAAACACACTGAAACGGTGGCTCGCAAGCAAGGGCATGAAGGCATACGCAACAGTTCATGTTAAGGCATAAAGGGGCAAACCCTCCAACGCATTGAATGAGTGATAAATGCAAGTGCATGAGCATGAAACATGGACTGAAATCACATAACAAATGATGCCAAATCACTGAAATAAGCCAAGTAATGCATGCTAGTGGACTTGATGCATAAAGCTAACAAGCTAGAATGCACTATAGCTATACAAAGCATGGCATGCATGACCAATACAACACAAATCAGACCTTAAACATGCTAAAACATGAACAAAGTCTACTTTAAGCTAAGCCAAAAGCATGCTAAAATAACATGTTACAACACGATGCATGTTAGGCTAGTTTAATGGGATTGCACTACAAGTGCAAGGAGCATGCAAAGGCTAACCAAACCAAACCTAAATAGAGGTATGACATGGTAAAATAAGCCCAAAAACATGCTGAAATGGACACAACATAGGCTGGAATGAGATGCTACTTCATGAAGCATACAAAGCTAGTGTGTGTGATTTACACTACAAGTGTCTAAGGCATGCAAGAGCCAACCAAACCAACCCAAAAAAGATCTAAGGCATGTCAAAATAACACCAAAAACCTACTAAGATGGCCCTAAAACAAGCTAGAAACACATGCTCAAACATGAGGCATACAAGACTAGATTGTGTGATTTACACTACAAGTGTATTAACCATGCATGGAGTGACCAAACTAAGCAAAAACAGTGGTATGCCACAGAAAAATAACCACAAATACAAGCTAAGATGTGGCCAACAAACACTTAGTAAAGATGCTCAAACATGAGGCTTATTAAGGCATGTATTGAATATGCAAGGGAAGGGGATGGCCCTCCCCTTTCTAGGACCTTAAAACACATCCCCACCATTGAAATCCCTCTGGATTTCAATGGTGAGAAGGCCAATACAAGGTCTAAGAGGGGGTAAACAACCCCAAACACAAAAGTGATCTTAAACAAAGATCAAAAGCATGCAAAAATAGAACTTTTATCAGTTATAAGTTAAGCTTAAAACAGCATAAAAGATAGGCCAAAAGCTTAAGCAAGAAAGGGGGTTTTAAGGCTTAGAAACTCACCCTTGAAGACCTTCTTTAAAGCTGCAACTCCAGCAAGTTTTTCAAGCTCAAGGCAACCCAAGAACACCAAAATCAGCCCCTAAGCACCTTAGTAGCAAAAGGATGGTGTTTGAGTGTGTGTTTGTGTGTTAAAGTAAGACAAATCTACACTTTAAGGCATAAAAATGAAGAACAAGAGTGATATAGAGACAAAGCTATATGTAACTTTCTTAGGGCAAATTTCTAAACCTAGAGGAGGGAGGGGGAGCTTCCCTCTTATAGAAGAGGAAAGCCAAAGCTTCTTGGAGAAGCTAAGCATCAAGGCAATCCCTCTATACACGTGTATGGAGGATGGCTCAAATGCTCTCCAGCTGGGCCAGCTGTCCCAAAATATCTCCAAAAAGGTGTCAAAAAGTAGCCAACCACTTGAAGTGGTCAGCCTGCTAGTAAAAGTGGTCGGCCGACCACTTTAGGTGGTCAACCAGAATAGAAACTGGTCAGCCACAGGTGGGAGAGGTCAACACACTAAATGCAAGGTGGTGGTGTGGTGGTCGACCAGAAAAGATAGTCCAAAGACCAAGAAAGCCAGTTATCTGACAAGAAAACTAGCTGGAAAAAGGAAAAGTGGTCTCCAAGGATAAATACTGGTCTCCCACCCTTGTACCACCTTCTAAAAAAGGAAAGCAAGATTTGTACCAAAAACAAACCGAAACGGATGCAAGACGAGAAATCGGGAGGCGAAACACGCGGCCAAAAGCCCCGAAAACTAGCCGACGAGCATCAAAAGTGGTATGCAACCACAAAAGCGGTCTCCCGGACCACAGTGTTCCTCTAGGCAGAGGCAACAAGGTGTGGTTCAAAAACCACGCCAAACGGAGAATGTTAAGCGGTCCCGAGACAAGGCGTGCGGCCAAAGGCTCCAAGAACCGGAAACTAGTCTCCAAACGGGAAAAGTGGCCTACAACCACGAAAAGTAGTCTACGACCACAGAGTGATGGTCTACAAGACCACTCCCTCCCTCCGGGAAGGGAAAACAAGACTTGGTCCGCAAATCGAGCCAAAGCACAAAAAGTTTCGAGGCCCGGAGGCAAGGCTCTTAGCCAAAACTCCGAAACCTCAAAACGAGCACAACATGTACCATCACCGAGCGCTCAATCGATGATGTCTGAGTCTTAAGGTCGGTCAAAAATGGGGTGTCTACAATGAGTCTCAAAGTTATGAACATGGAATTGAATGATTTGAACTTGATTTTGGAAATTGGCCCATGATTTTGAGTAATTGATTCCAAATTAGAAGTGTTTCCATGTCATATAATGGTTTCCCATGTTTTTGTACCAAAAATATGAGTTTTGAGCCTTTGGAATCAAGTTTTGAACTTCAAACACAATTTTGGAAATTCTAGAATTCGACATGTCCGCTCGAGTGAGGAAAGCGTTGCTCGAGCGTAAAATGCTAGCTCCCAGAAGTTTTGCAGACATTGATGTCTGCTCGAGCGGGAATAGTTACGCTCGAACGCCCACTCACATGTTTTGACTCTTGGCTCGAGTGACCAAAGTCACGGTCGAGCGCAAAAATGAAGCAACCAGTACTTTTGCAGATCAAAGGGGTCTGCTAGAGCGAGAAAAGTTGTGCTCAAGCGGAAAGCCCTATTTCAGAGATTTTGAAAAGTTGCTTTATATTTCATTTTCCGTTATCTTTCATTTCTAAGCACTCTTAGGCATGCATTGAACATCGTAAATGAATTAAAAGACACGAAAGAAGCCTAAGAATGTTAAGCAAACTAAAGAACGGATTGAATGGTATTATGACCCAATGTGTTGTGAATCATGTAGGGTCAAGTACAAAGACGAATCAAGCACTGAAACACGGTGAGTAATATCTTAGCAAAGATATTTTGTATACGCATTACTTTCTAATCGATGCATATGTGGTAAGGTTCCAAACCTTTAAAGTGATAATATGAACGAGCATTCTAATCACTTAATTTGGAATGAGATATACAAAGCTATCAATATATGAGTATGAAATGGGCCTAAGGCCGTTCAGTATATTCAATGAGAATGTGAATTGGGCTTAAGGCCGTTCTGTATGATTATTAAATGGGTCGAAGGCCGTTTGGAATAAGGAAAAGATATGGACCTAAGGTCCTTCTGGATATAAGAATGAATATGATCATAGATCTGACTGTGTCCACACAATAAATGTGTATAAGTATTGGACCTAAGGTCGTTCTGTGAGTATTGGGCCTAAGGTTGTTCAGTATGTAATGGACCCAAGGTCATTCAATATGTAAGTTGAACCCGAGGTCGTTTTGCTTAAGATGGACCCAAGGTCGTTCTGCATGTTACATGGACCTAAGGTCGTTCTGTATGTTACATGGATCCAAGGTCGTTTTGTACTTAGGATATGATATAAAGGACCTAAGGTCGTTTTGCTTTAATATCGAGTACTAAGCATAATGATGAACTGAGAATCTTGTTCATGAACTCTTTTGTTTTGGTAGTATTCACTAGGCATTAGCTCACTGTTTATATTTATATATATAGGTGGGCAGCGGGATGTCTAGCCCCAGCCCCAGTAAGCAATGAGAAACCAAGTTTTGAGAGATCAACCAAGGTCGCCTCATGCAAGAGGCCTTACTTTTGATTTACTTGTCCTTTGATCTTTTGTTTTTGACCTTTTGTGGTCATGTATGACCAACCCTGTGTATAACCTTGGTTTTTGTTAATACTAGCGTTGAATGATCCTGGATGTAAGTATTACATTCTTAATATGAATGTTCATATGGTGTGAGTTATTATATGAATATGAGAATGTTTTGGTTAAGCCATATATGCACAGCTCATTGGACATCCTTTGTAAATTTCGCTTCCGCAATTTGGCCCTCTATTATTAAAAATAACTCAATTTCTGACCGAGGTCGCAGGTAATCTCGTGATTACTGGCCAGTTATGACTCTAACCCATAGGGGCAGGTTGGGTCATGACACATCACCAGGGCTAGTGTCAATTTCTCCAGGGGTAAGTATGTAGACACCCCATTTTTGACCGTCCTCAAGACTTGGACGTCATTGTTTGAACACTCGATGATCACCCATGCTCGTGTTCGTTTTGAGTTCCCGAAGGTCTCGGCTGCGCGCCTTGCCTTAGGATCTCTCAACTTGTCTGTTTTGTGCTTGGTTGTGGACCAAGGACTTGTGTTTTTGCTTCTGAGGGAAGAGGGTGGCTTGTTAGCTATCCCTACAACCCATCGACTAAGGCTTTGTGCCATCGGCCATGTTTTCTTGCCATCGGCCATAAGTGTTGGCCGATCGGCACTCTTTTTGGTCGATCGGCCATATTTTTTGAGCCGAGACCTTTCCACCTGCTTTTTGCAGATATTTTGTGCCAACTATGACAGCTGGTGAGCACAATTCTCATCCTCCATACACGTGTATGGAGGGATTGCATCAAGACTCAAGCATGTTCAACAAGCTTGAGAATTGAAATTCTATAAGAAGGAAGGCCCCTCTCCCTTTCCAGAGGTTCTGAGAATTTGATATACAAGTTCTATATCTCTCTATATATATTTTACCTCTCTCTCTCCATTTGCTCTTGTTTGTGCCCAAAAGTGTATAATCTTCACACTATTGCACACAAACACCTACTATAACACCATCATTTTGTTGCTGAGGTACCTAGGAGTTGATTTTAGTGTTTTTGGGCTGGTTTTGGTCTAGGAAGGCTACTGGAGTTGTGTTCTTGAAGGTGTTCTTCAAGGGTGAGCAACTAACCTTTTAATCCCTCATTCTTGCTTAAGCTTTTAGACCTATTTCCATATTGTTTTAAGCTTAACTCTAAACTACAAAAAGTTCTGATTTTGTGTGCTTGAGATCTTTGTTTAAGGTCATTTTTTTGTTGGGGGTAGTCTACCCCCTCTTAGGCCTTGTTTGGCCTTGTTTTGTGCCTTCCTTTTAAGCCTTTGGGAGCACCTTCTTTGGGCTTTCTCACCACTGTCTTGCATGCTAGTATAAGTGGCTCACAATAGTAGCATGTTTGCTTAGCATGTTTTGGCCCCATTTCAGTAAGTATTTGGTGTTATTTTTCCATGTTATACCTCTGTCTAAGGTTGGTTTAATAGCCTCTTGCATGCACCATGCACTTGTCTTGCAATCCTCTCTATTGCCTTAACATGCATCATGTGTTTGGACCATCATTCTTGCATGTTTTGGCTCAACTTAAAGAAGTTTTCCCTCATGTTTTACCATGCTTGAGCTCTGATTTGTGTTGTCTTGGTCATGCATGCATTGTTTTGTACAGCCATGGTTCAATCTAGCTTGTTAGTTTTGTGTATCAAGTCCACTAGCATGCATTGCTTAGACTATTCTCATGATTTGACATCATTTGTAATGATATTTCAGTGCATGTTTCATGGTCATACACTTGTGCTTGTCACTCTTGTAATGCTTAGGAGAGTTGGTGTTTTATGCCTTAAGAGTGGGTCATTGTGCATGCCTCTATGCTTAGGTCTTTAGGATGCCATCTCAGTGGGTTTTGGGGCTTATTTTGACATAACATAACTCTAATTTTTATTGGTTAAGGCATGCCATGTTTGGTTTTAATAGGTGTAGTGTAATACCCCTTGTTAGCCTTGCATGCCTCATGCCTTTTGGACTTTTGTTCTAGCTTGTGTTGGCTAGGTTCAAGCATGTTTTTGGCCTTATCTTGACCTACCTTGGGACTGTTTTGGTTGCCCTTGGCCCTTTGGGGCTTGCTTTGTATAGCCTTAGTGCAAGCTCCTTGGCTAGCCTTAAGCCTTGAGCTTTCTTGCATGCTATGCTTGTGTTATGTGTGTGATTTGGCATCATTCCTAACATCATTTCAGAGCATGTAGTGTTGTCACACTTGTATGCTTTTCACTTTTTAAGTGCTCTTGAGAGTTGTCCTCTTTAGGCCTTAATTCTTGGGCCAATTGGCATGCATGTTTGTCTTGCATTTCATGTCATCAATTCATCATTTTGGCCACTGATTTGGGCATGGCTGAGGTTTGTCCATTTTTAGTTTAAGTCCATTGAGTATGTGGTTTGCATGTTGTTGCATGCCTATTGCATTGCATGTTTTTGCATGCTTGTTATATGGCCTCATATTTGCATGCTTGTGTTGCTTTGTTAAGTTAATCATGCATGCATTACATTGGTTTAATATACTTGTCTTTGCATATTGTTATATGCTAGTTGCATTGCATGACATTGTTGTTGGCATACTCATGTTGCATTAGCTTTGCTTGCATGCTTAGGTTGCATTGCATTGTGTGTGCATGCCTTGCCTCTTGATCAAACATGATAGAGGTTGATGTCCCTTATGTGTTTTTGTTCATTTCATTCATATTGAATTGTGCGACTCGGCCTCTTTGGCCATCATGCATTGAAATGCGTGATTGATGGCTCGCGAGTCGAGCATTACACTCCTTTGAGTTTTAAACATGATAAAGGGGTGTAGTTGCACAACATTTTCTTGCAAACGTATTGCCATGCCTCTGTTTGTACTCTGCTGCAGTAAAAGGAGCAGTCTGCAGGAAGAGATGGCCAATCAGCTATCTGGTGTGCCGATCAGCTAACAATGTGTGACCGATAGCCTCAAAAATGGTCGATGACCTTCATTTCTTGGCCGATGGCCTTACCATTTGGCCGATGACCTCTCAGAATGTCTATGAGGTGATCAGAAGTGTTTCAGAAGTTGGCACAGTTTTCAGAAGTCTAAAACAGTGCAAACAGAGGCAACATGAGGCATGGCAACGGATTTCTGAGCGAAGCCGACCGAGCATGCATCTCTTCTTCGCCTGCAAGGCCATTTCACTGCTGTTGAGTAGTTTGAATAATTAATTATTTGATTTGTTGTGTAATAATTAAACTAGTTAATTTGCTTAATTAGTTAATGTTTTGTAATAATTAGCTTAGTGTTAGGTAGTTATTCATTTTCATTATATAATAATTCGTCTAATTAGATTAGTTAGAATAGCTTACCATAGCTAGCTAATTGATTCATTCGGACCCTCCGTTGAGAGGGCGAATTTTGTAATAAGTGTGCGTGAGTGTGTGAATATCTTCCAACCCCACGTCTTTCTCCCTTTTACTTAACCGCTTACGATGGTTAGTTCTAGGTCATGTTTTGATTAGCATCCTTATGCTTGCATGTTTGCATTCATTCATCTATCTTGCATGCACCGGGTTTGGCGCATCATACTAACTGCATTGTATTTCAATACATTTACTTGAATACGTGTTCAACAGCATGTTATCAAATTGCATTTCACACGACATCTTAGACTAGCCGAGCCTATTTCTAGTTGCATTTTGCATGTGTTGCATTAGCTATCTTAACATAAACTAGGATCATGCATGATTTCTAACTAGTTGTTGTTTTGGCTCGGAGTACTAAGTAAGCTTTTTATGCTTTAGCATCTTGCATAAGTGTGAGTGCTGCCATGATAGCATGCTTGCCATGAGGCTAATTGCTTAAATGATATAACTGCCTGAATGCCTGTGGGTGAAGGTTGGATTACTTGAATTGGAACAATTCATCGAAATGCGAGTTTTAAGCCCACTTGAGAGTGGCAAAATCATGTTTTTCTAAGCCCACCTGAGGGTGGCAAAATCCACATCTTAGCCTACTTGCGAGTAGCACCTTCAAATCATTTTCAAACAAACACGAGATGTTTCGTTCCAATTTAGGCGATCTAGTCTATACTTGTGTGTTGTGCACATCACATAGTAAAGCTAGCTAATAACCGGAATAAGAACGCAAGTGTTTTCAAAAACAAAATATCATGTTAGTAAAGGCCGATCTTTGATCGGGCGAGCGAGGGTGCTCATTGCATGACCTTCCCCTCTCGTACCCAAGTTCCCGAGCCGAGGCAACTTTGATGATGACGGACACGTGGCCTTAGGCACGAGTCAGGGTTTCCTAAATTTTTCAAAATAAAACATTTAGGTGGTGACTCTGTATCTGGCAAAGCGGTCCATGTTTGGCACTTCTTTATAAAAATCAGTTTTCCAAAACGATTTGCCGGATTTGGACTCTTTGGTGATTTATCTGTCTTGCATTGCACTTTATGAGATTAGATTCAGAACCGTGACATTAAGTCCGAACTGTAGTGAGCTAATGAACAAACCGGATTACGCACCCTTCGCTTGCGGAGCCGGGATGTTCAGGCACGTCTACAGTTTCTGGCGACTTTGCTGGGGATTTAGAGAACTTGACTCGAACTCATGATATCTTGTTTTGATTACACTTATGTGTCTCTTTGCATTGCATTTGCATTGGTGCGCCTAGGACACCGTGTTTGTCGTATGCTATTCCTGAACGGTTTGCCAGAGGCCCGCTTTGAGAAGCATGCCATAAGGCTGACCGGTTGCGGGCTCTGCCACGACAGGAACACAAAGCCCGGTTGTTACCGAGGCACCCTTCTTGACCATTCGACCTAGTGCATATCGGATACTGTTGTGACCATTCCAAACTAGGACAGGTTGCTTACCCGATTATAGGTTGTTTGAAACCGCTGTGTGCGTAGTGAAACCCTAGCTCCTGACAAAATAGGACAGGGAAACCCTACCCCTCCATAGAGGTGTTTTGGCTCTTACTTGCTTGTTATGTGATTTTAGAGTTGGCCTCTACAGGAATGCATGTATCAGTTTGCAAGTCTGGGCATCAGGCCTGCGGGCATCAGTATCAGAATTTGGGGAATCAGTTTTACCTGCAGGTATCAGATTCAGATTCGGGGCAGTGATTTGGGGAAAGTGATCAGTGGTTGAGAACAGTTCTTTCAGCTTGTGTTTGCCAACTGCGTGTTGTCTTTATTTAAGTTGTTATGCTGTCCGTTTTTCTGGTTATTTGTTTCCTTATTATGCTTTATTTATCTTTTTGCAAGGTAGTTAGCACCATTGCATCCGACCAGGAAGATATTCCCCGAGCACTTTGGGTTAGAGGTCGTAGACTTAATCGATCCAGGGATCTAATAGACGGACAAGCAGTGTTCCTTTATTTACCCCTGGTTACCAGACGGAGGTCAAAAAGGCGCATTGTATCAGTACAGCGGTCGCCAGATCAGTGGTCTACCCCACCAGTGAACAGTCAGGCTGAGGTCTCAGTTTCTACTACAAGGACAGATATACCGGTTATTCAGCTAGATCAGCATAATATGGCAGGTATAGAGGGGATGATGCGTCAGCTCCAGGAGAGTATGAAAGCCATGCAGCAGGATGCTGCCTGTCAAGCAGAATTTGCCGCACGCCAGGCCGAGGTTATGGCCCAACAAGCAGAGTTGATTGCTAGACTCCAGCAACAATAACCACCACAACAAGCCGAAGCATTTGCTTCGCACCAACCTCCTCTCCTACCAAAAATTCCAATACTTGGGGAGACAGCACACGTCCAGGACAATACAGACATTCCAACGGGGCTAGCTCCACCCCAATCCTACCCCAGCTATCTAAAGCGCCTACCAACCTAGAGGATACACCCTTTGAGTTCGAGGTAGATCCCACAACGCTAAAAGTGAGCAAGCTAGAAAAGCTGTTCAAGAAGTCTCAGGGCGTGAAATCCATTTCGGATATTGAGGATGGGTACACCGACTCGGCCGTGACTCTGCCAGACCGGTATAAAATGCCGCATATAGACCGTTTCGATGGGTCTGGAGATCCTATGGTACACTTGCGGCTATTTTCGGATATACTAAGGCCGATGGACCTCTCCAGATTGCAAAAGCTTTCTCTGTTTGGCCGGACCCTGTCGGGTGTAACGACTATTTGGTATGCAAAACTGGAGGACTCCGTCAAGAGGAACTAGGAGGAGATGGCTGAGGCCTTTGTAGCTCAATACTTCTACAATACACAGATCGAGATCACAACTCGTGATCTCGAGACGACTAAGCAAGAGCCGAAGGAGAGCTTCTCTGATTTTGTGACCCGTTAGAGGGCTAAAGCCTCGATGATGACCATCAGGCCTGTTGATAAGGACCAAATTCGGATGGAGCCGGATAGGTGTCTGTCGGCTGCCGATGGCATGTGGTGAGAAGATGACGAGCTATGTCTTGCCCACACAGACAAAGACTGGGGGCAAAACCAGCCGGATGATACCTAGTATATTGGCGAAGTTGACCACATGACTAGGAGTGGGCGGTATTTCAAGCCCCCGCACTTAGATCAACCAGAGGCGTCCAGAAAGGACAAAGAGGTAGACAAGCAGAAAGAAAAGCTACTCGAGGAAGAGGCTGTGCTGAAACAGCTTAAGAAGATACAAGCAGACATCTCCATCTGGGGACTGCTTATGGCTTCAAGAGTTCATAGACAGGCTGTCCTTTCTGCAATAGACAAGGCCAAACTTTATATAGATACCACGCATGAGCAGCTGGTAGGACTGGTCTTTCCGGGAGGAGCTTCCCCGACGTTGACCTTCACTGACAAGGAACTACCGCCTGAGGGCGCAAACCATAACAAACTACTCTACATCTCTGTCGAGTGTAGAGAAAAATAGATACCGGTGGTTCTTGTCGACATGGGATCCGCTATCAATGTGTGCCCGTCAAGAACGGCATATGCAATCGGGTTGAAGCCCGCGGATTTTGTGCCAACTGCCTAGGTGATAAGGGCCTACGACAATACAAGCAGGGAGGTGATGGGGACCGTGAAGATTCAAACTCAGGTTGGTCCAGGACAGCAAGATATTGACTTTCATGTCTTGGACGTTCCCGCAACCTTTAATCTACTCCTAGGGCGACCGTGGCTGCACCAGGTGAAGGCGGTCTCTTCCACCCTATATCAAATGTTAAAATACCCCCATGGGAAGGGGGTGGCTATAGTTTTTAGGAATTCGTCAATCCATCCGCCGCCAGAGGTGTCTACACCGGTTTTGGAAATCGAGCATGGCACGGAGGATGTGTTCCTATCAGGATTTACCCTAGCCGAGGCCCGGGTCGTACAGAACATTTTGGCTATTGATGAGAGGTTATATGTCAGCGCACAGTCTGTGTACCTCATGAACAAGTTTCAGCACATCCTTGGGATGGGACTAGGAAAAAGTGGTCGAAAGGGCATTACAGTATCGGCCGAAGTGCCGCACAACCCGCATACCTTTGGCTTAGGTTATTTGCCTACCAAAGAGGACTGGGTGAGGAAAGGCAAAGAGATGGTCGGAAGGGCCAGAGCCAAACAAACCAGGAAGCCTTATGAGTTGATGCATCGGCCTATCCAAGGCACCCTGAACGGACGCTTCGTCCGGGAGGGGGAAGACTTTCCATTCTGCGGCTTCCCAGAGCCATGGCTAAATGTAGAGAGGCAGTGGCTGCCAGGATTTGAGATCTTCTTTGACTTGCAGTTGTCCAGGGATGATGTTGCCGAAGAGCAGACAGACCCACCAGCTGAGGCTGAGCAGTGTAAAGAAGAGGATTCCGAGAGCACTGAGTTTGAAATGGGGGTAGCGCTGGCTTGTCTACTCTCAAATCCTCCGATCGTACATGAGTGGTTGGGGGATAACTTCTCGGTGTCCATGATTGGGAATGAGGCGGCTACGAGCCCATCTACAAACATTCTAGATGCGTCCATCGCACCCTTCCTCGTCTGGCAGTACGAGGAGGGATTCTTATCGAGCAGCACCGAGTCAGGTAGTGAGCCGGAATCTGATTCCACTGAGTCTGTGGAGTCGGAATCAGGTTCCAGCTCGTCTGAGTCTGAGTCCGGTATTCCTGGGGGTGACAACCCGGATACCACAGTCCTGTCTAGGTCGTCTTTTTCTTTTTCCTTTGAGTCTATTGTAACAGAGAAATCAGGCGACTTGGAAGTGATTAATGAGAATAGAATGGCTGTGGCCTTTGAGTATTTTTCTATGCCTTTGATTTATTGCATTAATTCAGACTTTCAAAATTTTGATGAAAACGACGAGGAAGAAATTCCTCCGGCTTTGAAGTATTTGCTTGATCAAGAGCAGGAGAGGTTTGTAAAACTGCTGGTTGATGAAATCACCCAAATTAATGTTGGTACTAAGAAGGACCCGCGGCTGGTCCAGATCGGGTCCACGTTGTCTTCAGAGGAGCGCGAGCACTTAGTCGCTTTATTAAAAGATTTCAAAGATGTTTTCGCGTGGTCCTACGAAGACATGCCTAGAATCGATCCTGAGATTATACAGCACCGGATCCCTCTTGACCCAGAGGTCCGACCTGTTAAGCAGAAGCTCAGAAAGATCCACCCGGACTGGGCTCTCAAGATCAAAGAAGAGGTCACCAAGCAAATTGACGCAGGGTTCCTGCTGGTATCTGAATACCCAACTTGGTTGGCCAATATAGTTCCAGTGCCGAAGAAAGACGGCAGAATTCGAGAATGTGTGGACTTCAGGGATTTAAATAAAGCCAGTCCGAAGGACGACTTTCCTCTACCGCATATCGACGAATTAGTGAACTTCACTGCGGGCATGCGTTGCTCTAATTCATGGATGGATTTTCTGGCTACAATCAGATATTGATGGCATCCGAAGACTGGGAGAAGACTGCTTTCACCACCCCGTAGGGGACCTATTGTTATAGGGTGATGCCGTTTGGGCTGAAGAATGCTGGGGCTATATATTAATGAGCTACGACCATGATTTTACATGATATAATCCACAAAGAGGTTGAGGTGTACGTGAACGACATGATTGTCAAGTCCAAAGAAAGAAAGGGCCACTACACCGCCTTGCAGAAATTCTTTCAACGGATCAGAGAGTATCGGTTGTGGCTGAATCCTCAGAAATGTACGTTTGGTGTTACAGCAGGGAAAATGTTGGGGTTCTTGATCACACAGAGAGGTATCGAAGTTGATCCTTCCAAAATCAAGGCCATCTTAGAAATGCCACCACCAAGGACTGAAAAAGAGGTGCGAGGCTTTCTGGGTAAAGTGCAATTCATAAGACGGTTTATTTCAAAATTAACCTTGACTTGTGAACCACTCTTTGGTCTCCTGAAGAAAGGAAAGAAATTCCAATGGGACGGCCGATGCCAAGCTGCTTTTGAACAAATCAAGCAATATTTACAGAACCCACCTGTGTTGTCACCGCCTGAGCTAGGGAAACCGTTGATTTTGTACCTTTCAGTGACTGAAACTACAATGGGTTGCATGCTTGCACAGGAGTCTGAGGACAAAGTGGAGAGGGCTATCTACTACCTGAGCAAGAAAATGCTGGATTACGAGACCCGCTACACTCCGCTGGAGAAGTCTTGTTTGGCCTTGGTATGGGCTACCAGGAAGCTGTGGCACTACCTGTTAGCTCACTCCGTAATACTAGTTTCGAGATTAGATCCCATCAAATATCTCTTCGAGAAACCGGCACTTACGGGTAGGCTAGCCCGTTGGTTGCTTCTACTTTACGAATTCGATCTGAAGTATGTGACGCGCAAGTCAGTAAAAGGGAGAGCGGTAGCGAAGTTCCTAGCCAATCACCCAGTGGAAGGGGATGAAGCAGTTGAGTACCTATTCCCAGACGAGGCCATTTTGCATGTTGAAGAAGAGTTTTGGACGATGTACTTTGACGGAGCGTCAAACCAATACGGGTATGGGATAGGGGTGTTGCTGATAGCACCCGACAATTCCCTCATACCTTTAGCATTCAAACTCCGGTTCAAAGTCTCGAACAATGAGGCAGAGTATGAGACATGTATTGCTGGTTTAGAAGCCGCCCTAGAACTAGGGTCAAAACAATTGGACGTTATCGGGGACTCGAACCTTGTTGTATCTCAAGCTAAAGGAGATTGGAAAGTCAAAGAAGAAAAGATGAGAATCTACCACCAGACCTTGGACATGCTGATTCCTCGGTTTAAGAAACTGAATTTCGCTCATCTGTTAAGAGAGAACAACAGGTTCGCAGATTCATTAACAACTCTATCTTCTATGATAGACATCCCTTTCGGAGTCCAGCTGCGTCTGATCATCATCGAACAGAAATTTGCGCTGGCCTACGAGCTAATTGCTGCCATAGATGAGGTACAAGATAAGAACCCCTGGTATTACGATGTCTGGAACTTCTTGGAAAAAAAGGCGTATCCACCAGGGGCAAATGCCAAAGATAAGAGGGCAATTCGAAGAATGGCTGCTCAGTTCATCGTCTGCGGGGGAAAACTGTATAAGAGAGGTCATCTTGGGATACATAAGCTGTGTGGTGATGCCGAAGAATCGAAGCGCCTGATGGAGGCCATCCATAGAGGAGAGTGCGGAGCGCACATGAACAGGGTGATGCTAGCCCGAAAGATCCTCAGATAGGGTTACTACTAGTCCACCATGGAGAAGGATTGTATTAGCTTTGTCCGGCGATGCCACAAATGCCAGATCCATGCAAACCGCATGAACATTCCGCCGTCGAACCTGTACAACATGACTTCGCCATGACCGTTTTCAGTCTGGGGGATTGATGTGATCGGGGTTGTCACTCCGAAGGGGTCCAATGGGCATGAGTTCATTCTGGTCGCGATAGACTATTTTACGAAGTGGGTTGAGGCCCAATCTTATGCGGTGTTGAAGACATCGCATGTTGCAAAGTTCATCAGGAACAACATCATCTATCGCTACGGGGTCCCGAACGAGATTATTTCAGATAATGGTTCCCACTTCAAGAAGGAAGTGATCGACTTGTTGGAGAAGTACAACGTGGCTTTTCATAAGTCATCTACATATCGGCCACAAACCAATGGAGCAGTTGAGGCCACCAATAAGAACATCAAGCGTATTCTGTAGAAGATGGTAGAAACCTACCGGGACTGGCCAGATGAGCTGCCGTTTGCTCTGTGGGGCTACCGGATTTCAATTCGAACTTCTACTGAGGCGACTCTGTATTCCTTAGTTTATGGGATGGAGGCCGTTCTGCCTATCGAAATTGAGGTTCCGTCATTACGAGTACTGGCTAAGTGTCAGATAGCTGAGGCAGATTGGCAGGAGAGCAGGTTCAAAGAACTCATGCTGTTTGACGAGAGAAGGCTGAAAGCACTGTACCATGTTCAGGGTTATCAATGGCGAATTGTCAGGGCTTTTAACAAGAAGGTTAAGTCTAGGAATTTGAAAGAAGGAGATTTAGTGCTCAAAGACAACCGAGCTCCCATCCACGACCCTAGGGGCAAGTTCAGACGCAATTGGACTGGTCCTTACATTATCAAGTCTATCTGGTCGGATGGAGCTGTCGTTCTGATGGACCTAGATGGCCTAGAGTTCTCCCAACCGATCAACATGGACAAGTTGAAGAAATATTTTCCCTGAGTGGCTCGCTAGGCCGAAAACCCAGAAATGGTGACCTAGGCAAAACTTAGCGCATAAAAAATTTGAAATTATAAAAACTGAGCTCGCAAGGTTGAAAACCCAGAAAAGGCGGCCTTGGCAAAAGTTAGAGCGCAAAAGGAGAGTGTTAATACACGAGTGAACCCGAGCCGAACTACGTAAGGCTTGATTCCCATCTTTGGGATACGTAGGTAACTTTATTCTGAAGTCCAGCTGTAAACAGTTCCCCGATTAACTTTGTCCATGTGATCATGTTTGGTCATCTTTGTCTATTCTGCATTCAGGAGCTCAGTTGTGATCTCCGGTACAGTGCTATTCAGACTAGGGGCAACTTTCCAGTTACTGGGATCCGGGGTTGTACATCTCAGTGATAGATCTCAGGCGTGTCCAGTTGTGATCCATATCGAAAATGGTTTTGAAAAGTTTTAATAAAAATTGATTTTGCTCAAATTAATCTTTTTACAACTTAGATCATTTTTGGACCAAACAAAAAATTTTCAGTACCCGCAACCTTCAATTACGTTAATTTCAATACAGAGTTCTTCTACTCTTGAATACAAATTGAAGTTGCTTTTCATTACATTCATAAAGAAAACTTGAAAGTACTGATTAAAGCAAATAAATTTAGGGCATAGTCAGGTGTTTCTGCGTCCCCTCCCCGAGCTTATGGAAGCCTCTGATGCCAAAGTGGGCCCGATCTACGCCTCCTCATCAAGCCAAGCTATGCACTCATCTGAGAGGGTGCAACTGAAAGTTGGAGCAAGGGCCAGAAGCTCTCTCGTCCTCCATGCCGTGGCATACCGAGCTAGCTGTGTGCCTCAGACCGGAAATGTAGCAGGGTACTCTATTCCCTCTTCTGGGCAAGTCTGACCATGTCCGAACTAGCGCCAGAATCAGAACGGGAAGTAAAAAACACAGTGTGTCAGGCCAATCAACTGAATCCCGGGCTGGCAGGTCATGCTGTAGCTCATCGCTGGTAAATTAAGCCAGGGGCAGCGCCAAGCAATGTCGAGAGCGGACAAACTGCACATCCAGTTGCACCACCATCCCTTATCAAGGGCATCGACTAGACGTCGCCGGAAGAAATAGCTACGAGTTGAATATGCTGGACATGAGTCCACAACTTTCAATTTATCCATCAATCATATCTGGGGAGGGATGAAAAATGAGAGATTAAAGAATAGAGAGGTGTACGTTGAGAGAAAAAGTAAGAAAAGGGTTTTGAGAGAAAAACCGAGCCTGAGGGCCGAGTGATGTGAGAAATATATGTGAGATGGGGTGGGAAACATTACCTGCAGTAGTAGTGGACTCCCCGCAAATCTAGCCGTCTCCCGGCGATGAAAAGCGTCCAAACCCATCAATGTCTCAGCTAGCATCATGGCGATACAGCTCTTGCCCTCTTTTAAGCCCTCGGCGACCTCAATCAAACGAGTGCTAAAACCACCGGAGCCTGGGGCAAGCAAGAAATGAGACAGCATGCACAAGCAAAGCACATGTCGCCGATAACCCTGCCAATGATGATCGCCGCGGTCACCGGCATCAGAAAATCGATGAATCAAGCTCGGAATGTCCAGCTCTCTGTCGTGAATCAATGACCAAGCGTCGTGCAAAGTAAGGCCGCACATCCGTCCTAATGCTTGGATGTAGCCGAACCGAAATTGAGGCAAGATTTCTTCATCGCGCTCGGATTCCATTAAAGCTTGGAAATCCTCGAAAGTGGGACACATCTCTTGTCCGCCGAAGCTAAAGACGTGTGTTACTGGATTCCAAAACCTTGTCACGGTATGGAGGAACGGAAAACTCAGCGGGGTGCAACTCAATGTGAATAGTGCATTAATCCTGAAACCCCGAAAATTCAGCTTTTCCGAGCCATCCAAGTTGGCAATCCAATTTGTGAGATTTTGGACAAGAAATGCTTCCATTTGGTGCAAAAACTGAGCTGAAATGGAGAAAACTATGAAGCTGGAGCTTTTGTAGAGGATAAGGTGTTGAGTGGAAGACAGGTGTCAGCATTCTGGAAGTGCTTGCCATTTTTGGCCGATCGGCCAAAAAAAGTGCCGACTGACCATCTTTTTTGACCGATCGGCTAGTAATGATGGCCGATGGCCATTTCTTGTGGCCGATTGCCTCTTACTTTGGCCGATGGCCTCTTCTCTTGTTCTATGAGCTGTCTGTGTGTTGAAGATGTTGAGAATTTGTGACTAGTTCCACTTCCAATGCCTTTCGGTGATGATTTTGCGAAGTCGAGCCTGTGTTACTTCAATTTGTTTATCGAGTTGTATTTTGTAATCTTTAAGTCTTTGTTTTGCTTATCGAGTTGTATTTACATTTGGTTAGCTTGTCAAATTCTTTGTTTTGCTTATCGAGTTGTTTTGTTGTCAGTTGGCTCACTACCTGATTAATGCAATTCGAGTGTTTAGTTTTCAAAACAAAATTCAATCTCATTTACATTGTTATGTAATGTGCTACGATACGATGCGATGCATAGAATGTACAAATGTAACACTTTTTCAACAAAAAAAAGCTGTTTCATTCCATCATATTCTCTTGTGCAAAAATACATAATTTTGGAGAAAATAAAACCTGCCTGAGGTAGTACAATGTGCAAAACTACCAGTAAAAAGAAAAATAAAACAAAAAGAGAAAAGCAGCAAAATGTCTGGATCGACGCAATAGCCTCAAGTGCGGGAGTCCGTCTTGGTCCTCTTCCTGGATGAAGGTCCAGGATCTCCACCGTCAGAGTCTGAATCTGAGCCATCCCCGGCCTCATCTTGAGATGACACTGCCTCCTCGTCAGACTCATCCTCTGGGGTAGGCTCTCGTGAACTGCTCTCGGTACGGGTACGCCTATGCCTGCCTCGGCTGTGTATCGTCATCCCTCGTCCCGCTCTCCCCGCTCTGGGAGGTACAGATGGTCCTGTTGAAGCACCCCCTGCGGCCGGTATCTGGAATGGGACCTGAAAAGAACAATTGGCAAACGCATCAGTAATGCTATGCAAAGTCAAGTATGCATACCAAATACAGTGTATGAGTACAGTGTATCAATACAGTGAGTAGTGTATGAGTACAATGTATGGATGCCGTGAGCAATACTGTGAGCAGTGTATGATTACAGTGTATCAATGCCGTGAGTGGTATATGAATGCAGTGTATCAAGTGCCGTATTGATAATGTGATGTATCAGATCAGTATGGAACAGATTATGCAGAGTCTTGAGACCGAGGTTGAAAGAAGTCACCGGGATGCCGTAGATGGTCAACAGGTCAATACTCCTCTGAAGCATCCCCATCACTGAGGACGTCAGCTCCAGAGATTGACTAGTGTACTCGACGGAAGCCTACAAAAGTGTTAAAATCATTAGTATTCTGCGGGATATCAAATGAAACGAAATGACTTTACAGAATGCAAAGTATAGTATATACCGGGGTCAAGCCGCAAACTCCGACAAGCTCATAATCAGCCGGAGGAGGAGCGATGCGTATCTGATAAGTCTCCACACCCTGTCCCCGGTATGTCATGGTGGTGGGCAGCTCTGGCCATCCAACTCCTTGTCCCCTCCGAGACCCACTCCTGTCACGGGCCTGAGTCGCCATCGGTGCTCCCGCTCCTCTCACAGGCGCTGCAGGCCTCTCCCTCTCAACTCGGTGAGCACCAGTCAGAGGCCGCATGAGATAAGCCTGGATGAACTCGGCGTAGTCGCCCTTGTCTCTGAAGAAGTCAAAGTCCTAGCCGATTGTGTAATCCATCATCTTCTCCAGGGTGTACCTCTCGGTAGCCCTTGTATGGGTAGGAGGCAGCCTCAGGACTATCTGCTTAGGCAAACCGAGGGTCTGCCGCAGGAAGCGCTCTCCAAAATACCATGTCCGATAGACCGGACCCTCTAGTAAAATCCTGAACAGGGCAGTCTCCCGAGCACCCACATACTGCTCTCTCACTGCATCTGGCAACACGGCCCAGGGTTGCCAAGTGATCTGCAAGTGACAGGATATACAGTTTTTTATCTACTATTGAAAGTATAATGTAAAGCGAAGCTTAAGTAAACTCTAATGTTTGAAATACCTCTGCGGCGGTAATGGTATCGAAGTATCTGCGGAAGAATAGGAAAGACTCCCGTGGCCTCCGCTCGCACCTCATATCGTATCAATGAGAGTATGGAACTGTGGGGAGCATCTTTACATCTGGTACTGGGGCAAGCCTCGAAAAGTAGGCATACACCCACAACTACAGAGTGTAACAGGGTAACAATGAGTATGCGTATCAGATAAAGCAGAATGGAGATAAAGCAGAAATCAGAGAATGTGTGCAGTGTATTGTGTAGTGTGTGTAGTGTACAGCTAGTGTAAAGAAGATTGCGTGTATGCAGTGTGTGTGGTTTGCAGATAGTGTGAAGTAGAACTGTAAAACAAAAAGGAAAAATGTACCTCCCAGGCCCGCCAGTAACCTCCAAACAAATGTCCGCTGCGGCGAGAGGATAAGCTCATCTATCCGTAAAGTGTGGCCAAGCCTACGCCACCCTAGTCGTAGCGCCGGATCCGCGTCACATCCACCAATGCGCTCAGCAGATAAAGGGCAACAGTGTTCGCCCGGTCGGCGAAAAGGGTGGTCCCCAGCAAGAACATGATGAAGCCTCGAGCATACTACTCCACCTCCTCACGGGTCGTGGGTGCCTGAATCCGAAACTGGTCCTCGAACCAAGAATACCTCACGAACCCTGGCTGGGAGAGAGGTGGTCGAGCGCCAAGCAAGTAGATCTGGGCAGCGTCTCACTCACCCATGTCGGTGTCAAAGGGAATCGGATCACCCCCTACCCCGACGCTGGTGAGCATCGAGAAGTCGAAGGGAGTCATCGTCATCTCCCCTACAGCGGAAAGGTGGAAGGAATCGGTGGTGTCCCACCACCTCTCCACCAGAGCACCAAGAAGGGGCCTACTCGCAGTGAGGCGCGAGAGTCCCATGCAGAAAACGCCGAAGCCGGCCTGATCAACGATGTGGCGAACCGCGTCCGGCAACTCCATGTACCAACCGCGGGCAATGGTGTTCCCATACCCCCCGAAGGCATGGGAATCTCCCTGTGTTCAAGACAAACAAATACAAAGCAGTGTTAGAAATACAGTGTTTAAATGCGTTCAAAGTTGATGAAAATGCAGTGTGTGTGCATGTGTTCGAGTTTACGTAGATATCATGTATGAGTGTGCTCACGGTGAACTAAGCATGTGATCTACGAGTGTGTTTGGGTTAATCAGTTAAAGAACAGTACTGGCTATTCTAGATATCTGATCTACATTGTAGAAAATAAAAGAGGGGAAGAATGTACCTCAGTAGCACCGTAGGAAAGGTGTGACTCTGACTCACGTAGCAAGAGCTCCAATGGCGCACCTCGGGTGTAGCTCCTGAATTGGCGAATGCTATCAGGAGGCAGTATGCGTATCGCGGGCCTGTAGGTCGCCGAATCAAACGGTCGAACACTCAGCGGCAAGAGCTTGACCTCAAGGTCCATATCCATCTCTGGGGGAGTCCCACCCCGTGGAATGTCGTCTGCCATCTCAAGAAGAGTGCAAAAATGGCCGAGGGTGTAGAAAGTGGGCAAGAATGCCAAAAGTCAACCCCGAGGGATGAAAAATGAGAGAAAAGGTCGGAGTGTGGGAAAAGGCACGAAGATAGAGGTAAACTTGGGAGAAACAAACCCCAAGTGGTGGAAATCGAGAATGTGGCACAGGAAATGTGTTTCGTTCGGTTCAAAGTGTGTAAAACAACGAGGGTTTCGCGAATCAGAAGTTGCAGGAGGCTCAAAAACAAGGGAAAAGCTCGGATCTAAGGGCGGAAAATGACCTAGAGAGAGAGAGCAATGATTTTCGGCAAGAGAGAAGTGAGGATATAGGGTTTGGAACCCTATATTTAAAGACCCGAAGCAAATGGACAAAATTGCCCCGAATCTGCCACTTTTGGCCAATCGGCCAAATTGTTAGCCGATCAGCTAAATATTTGGCCGATAAGCTCATTTTGTGGCCGATGGCCCTCCCTTATGGTCGATGCACCTCCAATGCCCTTGTTTGGGTCATTTCTGTTGATTGGTACCATTATCTTTCAAGAAAGTGCAAGAAAATACACTTTTGAAGCTTAAGCGGCCTCTGTGTTGACCTCGAACCGTGTCTTCCATATTCGGCCCTCAATACGCACGAGATGTAACCTTTTTTTGTATCCTTTTATATATGGCAAGATTCAAGAATTGTTCGAGAATTGCTTTGAATATGTCGCATTACGATGTTTCATCATGTTTGTAAAGCACGCGCTTGTTATACGTCTTTTCGCTCTTGCATTGAGCATGCTTCATCTCGTTTTAAAGTTACATCTCAACATCGCGAATGACATGCCTTTACCATGCTTCCGTTGAACATATGCCTCTTTTCCTCGCGTTGTTATACACATTACTTGCGTCGTCGCACATGCTTTACTTACATGTGTTGTTATGCTTTCCTTGCTTTACACATTGCTTGCGTTGTCGCGCATGCTTTACTTACATGTGTTGTTATGCTTTCCTTGCTTTACACATTCCTTGCGTTGTTGCGCATGCTTTACTTACATGTGTTTATGCCTTCCTTGCTTTACACATTGCTTGCGTTGTCGCGCACGCTTTACTTATATGTGTTTATGCCTTCTTTGCTTTACACATTGCTTGCGTTGTCGCGCATGCTTTACTTACATGTGTTTATGCTTTTCCTCGCATTGTTATACACATTGCCTGCATTGTCGCGCATGCTTTACTTACATGTGTTTATGCTTTTTCTCGCATTGTTATGCGTACACTTAGGCTGCATTGTTATGCACCCCTCACTTGCATTGTCGCGTATGTTTTACTTGCATTGTTATGCTTGTTTCAACTGCATTGTTATGCAACCCTCACTTGCGTTGTCGCGCATGTTTTACTTGCATTGTCATGCTTGTTTCAACTGCATTGTTATGCACTTGGCTTTCATTGTCGCGCATGCTTTTCTCGCATTGTTATGTGTACACTTAGGTTGTATTGTCATGCACCCCTCACTTGCGTTGTCGCGCATGTTTTATTTGCATTGTCATGCTTATTTCAATTGCATTGTCATGCACCCCTCACTTGCGTTGTCACGCATGTTTTACTTGCATTGTCATGCTTGTTTCAACCGCATTGTTATGCACCTCTCACTTGCATTGTCGCGCACACTTGTTGCATTGTCGTGCACACCTTACTTGCGTTGTCACGCACATTCTGTTCACATTGTTATGCACCCACACTTTGCTCGCGTTGTCACGCACTTCTCACTCGCATGTTATGCTCGTGTTTATCTCACATTGAACTGATTTCTTGATCTATTATTGAACATGTGTTTCTACTATATTGTATCTGTTGAATTTCTTTCTTTTGTAGGCACAATATTGTATGTACAGTTCATTCAAAAGAAGTCCCGGTTCAGTTTGACTGCTACCCTTCTTCACTCGCGTTTGGCATGCGTTTGGACGTATCTCTCTCCTCTCGCGTTTGGCACGCGTCTGGATGACTACGTTTTCTTGCACAGTCCTTTCCTCTCCTGCGTGTGCCACACTGAGAGATGTTGTGTTTGAGGCTCCGGGTGTTCTCGGTAGTCACTTTTAGTCTTCTCCGCTGGAGACGCAGTGAGAACTGCATAATTTTCTTACATCCTTTCTGTTGGAATGTGTAGGACTATTCTTTCTTATTTCACTTGCTTAAAATGTTGTATTTGTTTTGCATGAATGCTTCATTACAGCTCTCTTTGCATGATCATAAGTTATGCTCGGCATTGTGCATGTCATTTGTATCTTGCCCCTGCCTGCGGGCGCATATCTTTGTTATCTTGTATGTTTGTCTAAGTCTTCGGCCTTGTCAAAAATGGGTCGTCTCTGGGGTTTGACATTCACTCCCATCATCTTATGACTTTCGAGTTCTGTCAAAGAGGGGCAACTGTAGACACCCCATTTTTGACCATCCTCAAGACTTGGACGTCATCGTTTGAACACTCGATGATCACCCATGCTCATGTTCATTTTGAGTTCCCGAAGGTCTCAGCTGCGCGCCTTGCCTTAGGATCTCTCAACTTGTCTGTTTTGTGCTTGGTTGTGGACCAAGGACTTGTGTCTTTGCTTCTGAGGGAAGAGGGTGGCTTGTTGGCCATCCCTACAACCCATCGGCTAAGGCTTTGTGCCATCAGCCATGTTTTCTTGCCATCAACTATAAGTGTTGGCCGATCGGCACTCTTTTTGGTCGATCGACCATATTTTTTGAGCTGAGACCTTTCCACCTACTTTTTGCAGATATTTTGTGCTAGCTGTGACAGCTGGTGGGCACAATTCTCATCCTCTATACGCGTGTATAAAGGGATTGCATCAAGACTCAAGCTTGTTCAATAAGCTTGAGAATTGAAATTCTATAAGAAGGGAGGCCCCTCTCCCTTTCTAGAGGTTCTGAGAATTTGATATACAAGTTCTATATCTCTCTCTCTATATATTTTTCCTCTCTCTCTCCATTTGCTCTTGTTTATGCCCAAAAGTGTAAAATCTTCACACTATTGCACACAAACACCTACTACAACACCATCCTTTTGTTGCTGAGGTACCTAGGAGTTGATTTTAGTGTTTTTGGGCTGGTTTTGGTCTGAGAAGGCTGCTGGAGTTGTGTTCTTGAAGGTGTTCTTCAAGGGTGAGCAACTAACCTTTTAATCCCTCATTCTTACTTAAGCTTTTAGATCTATTTGCATATTGTTTTAAGCTTAACTCTAAACTACAAAAAGTTTTGATTTTGTGTGCTTCAGATCTTTGTTTAAGGTCACTTTTGTGTTGGGGGTAATCTATCCCCTCTTAGGCCTTGTTTGGCCTTGTTTTGTGCCTTCCTTTTAAGCCTTTGGGACCACCTTGTTTGGGCCTTCTCACCACTGAAATCCAAAGGATTTGTTGGATATCAAGCTATTGTATTGTTAATATAATAATACCAGCTGTATGCTTATATCATTAATATGTATATTAATGTATAGTTAATATAATATGTTAATATCATATGTTATATATTAAAGTATACAGCTGCTAGCTCAGATGATAAGATTCCTTTTCCTTTTGCTTTTCTTTTTCTTTTCTACTTTCGGTTGCTTTCGGCCGCATGGCCTTCTTTTCATTTTTCTATTCCATCCGTATCATAATGCTGTTTGTAACAACTTCTATATAATGGAGCTTCCATTTGGTTTCTAATAAAAATAGAATTACAGAGCGTATTAGCTCTTTCAATCACTCTCTCAATATTTCTTTCATGGTATCAGAGCAGGTGTAATCTTGTCTCATCATTTTCGCCTCTTCAGTCAGTATTCGAGTATTCTGTTTTAATTTTTGTCTCTCTCTTCTACTCAAATCTATCCTTCTATTTCATGCCTAAATACGGTCCAGCTTTTGGAATGGCTATCGACTCATCCTCCTCTTCTTCTGATATTATCATCTCATCATCTTTATCCTCTCATCAAATGGAAACCTCTCATCTTCCGATCACCGCCCATAAACTAAATGGGCAAAATTATTTGCAATGGTCTCAATCCATATTAATGTTTATACGAGGAAAGGAGAAAGATGACTACATCACCGGAGCCTCAGCGCTACCAGAAACCACAGCATCAACCTACAAAAGGTGGATAGCTGAAAATAATATGGTCATGTCGTGGCTCGTCAACTCTATGACCACTGACATTGGCGAAAATTTTCTGTCATTTGATACTGCCAAAGAGATCTGGGACATGGCAAAAGAAACGTTTTCGGACAAGGAAAACACATCTGAAATCATCCAGCTTGAAAGCTCCCTCCACGATTTACGTCAAGACAATCTTACGGTAACTGAATATTTCAATACCCTTACTCGTCTATGGCGACAACTTGATACGTTTGAGGTTCATAACTGGCAATGTGTTGCTGATGGTTTGTTGTATAAAAAGATTGTCGAAGGAAAGCATGTGTTTAAATTCTTGTTAGGATTGAACACAAATCTTGATGAAATCAGAGGAAGTAAAACCGCTACCTAGCCTTAGAGAGGCACTCTCTGAAGTCCGTCGCGAAGAAAGTCGGAAAAAACTCATGATGGGATCCCATCAACAACTGAATATGGCAGAAAGCTCGGCTCTTAAGACTCAATTCGCTCCTATTGACAACCGTCAGAAAAATAAAGGAGGTAGGCCTTGGTGTGATCATTGCAGAAAGCCGGGTCACTCAAGAGAAACTTGCTGGAAGATTCATGGAAAGCCAGCAGATTGGAAGCCACGTCAGCCTCTTGAGAAAGAAGGACGAGGTAATCATGTAGGTACAAATGAACTATCACCACAACCTGAAGCAAGTCCTTTCACCAAGGAGCAAATGGAGATGCTCCAGAAACTACTACAGTCACAATCTGGTTCGTCTTCCAACCACATCATTGGATCCGGAACCTTGGCTCACAAAGGTAATTCTTTGAACGCCTTTACTGTTGGTAAGAAACGTAAAAAACCTTGGATTGTGGACTCAAGAGCATCTGATCATATGACGGGAGATGCAACAATTTTTTATACATATAGCTCATGTCAAAATAATTTAACGGTCCGAATAGCAGATGGTTCACTATCAAAGGTTGCCGGTACAGGTTCAGTTGTGCTGTCTAGGAATCTTATTCTCAACTCTGTTCTCCTTGTTCCTGACTTGGACTGTAATTTATTGTCAATTAGTAAACTCACTAAGGAAAAGCGGTGTGTTACTAATTTTTTCTCCACTCATTGTGAATTTCGGGATTTGGATTCGGGGAAGACGATTGGCAATGCTGAGGAATGCTTTGGACTCTACATCCTTAAGGAACGCCACTATCCACAGGAACAACCTCAAACGGCAATTCGTGGTAGTTCTTTTTCAGTTTCATGTCAAAATAACGATAGAGCAATTATGTTGTGGCACTATCGCTTAGGTCATCCTAATGTTATGTATCTCAAGCATTTATTTCCTTCATTATTTAAAAATCCAAAACCTTTTGATTGTGAAATCTGTCAATTGTCTAAGCATGTACGGTCCCATTTTCCCATTCAATCCTATAAAACGTCTCGTCTATTCTCACTAATTCATAGTGATATCTGGGGTCCATCAAGAATAAAAAATGTAACTGGTACTAGGTGGTTTGTCTCATTCATAGATGATTATACTAGATTAACCTGGGTCTTCCTCATAAAAGACAAATCTGAAACAAGCCAAATCTTCAAAAAATTTCAAATTATGATTCAGACACAATTCCAGTCAAAAATCCAAATTCTAAAGTCTGATAATGCTCGGGACTATTTCAACTCCATTCTAGGAGAATTTTTAGCAAAAGAAGGGATAGTTTACTTAAGTTCATGTGTTGACACCCCACAACAAAACGGCATCGCTGAATAGAAAAATAGGCATTTGTTAGATGTTACTAGATCGCTAATGTTTTCCACAAATGTTCCACAATTCTTCTGGGGGGAAGCTGTTCTTACAGCAGCCTACCTTATCAATAGGATGCCATCTAGGGTACTACAATTCCAAACTCCTTGTCAACTTCTCCTAAAATCCTTTCCAACTACTCGCCTCATCTCCACCATCCCACCAAAAATTTTCGGGTGCTCTGTCTTTGTTCATATCCATCAACAGTATCGAAATAAACTTGATCCCCGGTCGCTCAAGTGTATCTTCATTGGGTATTCGTCACATCAAAAAGGGTATAAGTGTTACTCTCCGGTCACAAGGAAATTCTACAATTCCATGGATGTCACATTTTTTGAAACCCAGTCTTACTACCCTAAAATTGTTATTCAGGGGGAGACTCCAACCAAGGAATATCAATTTTGGACCCTTGAGTCATTTAGTGAGCCATCCATCACCACCAAAAATCCCACACCTCCTGAGTCATTGAATCAATCTTTACCTGCCGAAAATTCCGAGTTCATTGTTGACTTGCGGGATAATGAGCACATCCAAGAGGAAACGGAGGAATGAGCACTTTCTCAACAAACCCATGAGGCTGAACCGGGTTCTAATCCGAGCAACATTCCAGGTGACAATATTTCTTCCACAGATAGTACTGATAATTCTGAGTTAGAAAATAGTATTCTTAATATGCCCATAGCTTGGAGAAAATGAGTTAGATCATGTACTCAGCATCCCATTGGGAACTTTATTTCTTATGATAAGCTATCACCTTCGTTTCGTGCCTTCACTTCTAGCATCACGGAGATACCCATTCCTCGAAATATTCAGGAAGCTTTCAAGTATCTGAAGTGGAAGGCGGCAGTCAATGAGGAAGTTCGGGCTCTGGAAAAAAATGGTACTTGGGCAATTATTGATCTTCCAAGAGGTAAGAAACCAGTTGGATGTAAGTGGATTTTCACAGTAAAGCACAAGGCAGATGGTAATGTAGAACGTTATAAAGCTCGGTTGGTCGCCAAAGGATTCTCCCAATCCTATGGCATTGACTATCAAGAAACCTTTGTTCCAGTTGCCAAGCTCAACACTGTTCGTGTACTTTTATCCTTGGCCGCTAATCTCGATTGGTCACTTCACCAACTTGATGTGAAAAATGCCTTCCTAAATGGGGACTTAGAGGAAGAAGTTTACATGGACATTCCTGCTGAACTTGAGACGACATCAAATTTCAACAAAGTTTGCAGACTCTGAAAATCCTTGTATGGTCTCAAACAATCTCCCAGGGCCTGGTATGAACGATTCACTAAGGCAGTGAAAGGGTACGGTTTTGTTCAATGTCAATCCGATCATACATTATTTGTGAAGCACTCCCTAGGAGGGAAATTAGCAATTATCATTGTTTATGTGGATGACATAATTTTAACAGGTGATCATGAAGAGGAAATTGGCTTACTTAAAAAATTCCTAACAAAGGAATTTGAGATTAAAGATCTTGGAAACCTTCAGTACTTTCTTGGAATGGAGATTGCTAGGTCAAAGAAAGGTATAGCAGTCTCACAACGTAAATACGTTCTAGACTTACTGAATGAAACAGGGATGCTAGGATGCAAGCCGGCAGAAACACCTATGGACCCAACTATCAAACTGGAAGAAAGTGACGGTAGTGCACCAAGTGATAAAGGGAGATATCAACGTCTTGTGGGAAAACTCATTTATCTTTCTCATACAAGGCCAGACATCAGTTTCTCTGTTGGTGTGGTCAATCAATTCATGAATAATCCAACCGAAAAACACATGACTGCTGTGACTAGAATATTGAGGTACCTAAAAAGGACACCGGGAAAGGGTCTCTTCTTCCAAAGAACAACAAATAGAAAAATTGAGATTTTTTCAGATGCAGATTGGGCAGGTTCAGTGACTGATCGAAGATCAACTTCTGGCTATTGTTCGTTTGTTTGGGGGAACGCGGTTACATGGCGAAGCAAGAAACAGTCAGTGGTAGCCCGTAGTAGTGCTGAGGCAGAATTTCGTTCTATGGCACTAGGTATCTGTGAGGGAATCTGGTTGAACAGGCTGTTAGAAGAATTACGGGTTCCATCTGAGCATCCCATGGTTTTATACTGCGACAACCAAGCCGCCATCAGTATAGCTAAGAATCCGGTTCATCATGATCGAACTAAACACGTGGAGATAGATCGACACTTTATCAAGGAAAAGATTGAAGAAGGATTTTTTCAAGTCCGCTACACTCCAACAAACTGTCAAAAGGCTGACATTCTCACAAAAGCTCTTGCTCGAGTTAACTTCGAAGATCTGACGGAAAAATTGGGAATGATTAACATCTACAATGTAGCTTGAGGGGGAGTGTTGGATATCAAGCTATTGTATTGTTAATATAATAATACCAGCTGTATGCTTATATCATTAATATATATATTAATGTATAGTTAATATAATATGTTATATATTAAAGTATACAGCTGCTAGCTCAGATGATAGGATTCCTTTTCCTTTTGCTTTTCTTTTTCTTTTCTACTTTCGGTTGCTTTCGGCCGCATGGCCTTCTTTTCATTTTTCTAGTCCATCTGTATTATAACGCTGTTTGTAACAACTCCTATATAATGGAGCTTCCATTTGGTTTCTAATAAAAATAGAATTACAGAGCGTATTAGCTCTTTCAATCACTCTCTCAATATTTCTTTCAGGATTTTCAGTGGTGGAAAGGTAGTTTTGAAGTCCCAAATAGGAGAGGGTCATCCCCTCTCCTTGTGTCTTGCATGCCAGTATAAGTGGCTCACAATAGTAGCATGTTTGCTTAGCATGTTTTGGCCCCATTTCAGCAAGTATTTCGTGTTATTTTTCCATGTTATACCTCTGCCTAAGGTTGGTTTAATAGCCTCTTGCATGCACCATGCACTTGTCTTGCAATCCTCTCTATTGCCTTAACATGCATCGTGTGTTTGGACCATCATTCTTGCATGTTTTGGCTCAACTCAAAGAAGCTTTCCCTCATGTTTTACCATGCTTGAGCTCTGATTTGTGTTGTCTTGGTCATGCATGCATTGTTTTGTATAGCCATGGTTCAATCTAGCTTGTTAGCTTTGTGTATCAAGTCCACTAGCATGCATTGCTTAGACTATTCTCATGATTTGACATCATTTGTAATGATATTTCAGTGCATGTTTCATGGTCATACACTTGTGCTTGTCACTCTTATAATGCTTAGGAGAGTTGGTGTTTTATGCCTTAAGAGTGGGTCATTGTGCATGCCTCTATGCTTAGGTCTTTAGGATGCCATCTCAGTGGGTTTTTGGGCTTATTTTGACATAACATAACTCTGATTTTTATTGGTTAAGTCATGCTATGTTTGGTTTTAATAGGTGTAGTGTAATACCCCTTGTTAGCCTTGCATGCCTCATGCCTTTTGGACTTTTGTTCTAGGTTGTGTTGGCTAGGTTCAAGCATGTTTTTGGCCTTATCTTGACCTGCCTTGGGACTGTTTTGGTTGCCCTTGGCCCTTTGGGGCTTGCTTTGTATAGCCTTAGTGCAAGCTCCTTAGCTAGCCTTAAGCCTTGAGCTTTCTTGCATGCTATGCTTGTGTTATGTGTGTGATTTGGCATCATTCCTAACATCATTTCAGAGCATGTAGTGTTGTCACACTTGTATGCTTTTCACTTTTTAAGTGCTCTTGAGAGTTGTCCTCTTTAGGCCTTAATTCTTGGGCCAATTGGCATGCATGTTTGTCTTGCATTTCATGTCATCAATTCATCATTTTGGCCACTGATTTGGGCATGGCTGAGGTTTGTCCATTTTTAGTTTAAGTCCATTGAGTATGTGGTTTGCATGTTGTTGCATGCCTATTGCATTGCATGTTTTTGCATGCTTGTTATATGGCCTCATATTTGCATGCTTGTGTTGCTTTGTTAAGTTAATCATGCATGCATTACATTGGTTTAATATACTTGTCTTTGCATATTGTTATATGCTAGTTGCATTGCATGACATTGTTGTTGGCATACTCATGTTGCATTAGCTTTGCTTGCATGCTTAGGTTGCATTGCATTGTGTGTGCATGCCTTGCCTCTTGATCAAACATGATAGAGGTTGATGTCCCTTATGTGTTTTTGTTCATTTCATTCATATTGAATTGTGCGACTCGGCCTCTTTGGCCATCATGCATTAAAATGCATGATTGATGGCTCGAGAGTCGAGCACTACACTCTTTTGAGTTTCAAACATGACAAAGGGGTGTAGTTGCACAACATTTTCTTGCAAATGTATTGCCATGCCTCTGTTTGTACTCTACTGCAACAAAAGGAGTAGTCTGCAAGAAGAGATGGCCGATCGGCTATCTAGTGTGCCAATCGGCTGACAATGTGTGGCCGATAGCCTCAAAAATGGTCAATGACCTTCATCTCTTGGCCGATGGCCTTACCATTTGGTCGATGACCTCTCAGAATGTCTATGAAGTGGATAAGAAGTGTTTTAGAAGTTCGCACAGTTTTCAGAAGTCTAAAACAGTGCAAACAGAGGCAACATGAGGCATGGCAACGGATTTCCGAGCGAAGCCGACCAAGCATGTACCTCTTTTTCGCCCGCGAGGCCATTTCACTGCTGTTGATTAGTTTGAATGATTAATTATTTGATTTGTTGTGTAATAATTAAACTAGTTAATTTGCTTAATTAGTTAATGTGTTGCAATAATTAGCTTAGTGTTAGCTAGTTATTCATTTTGATTATGTAATAATTAGTCTAATTAGATTAGTTAGAATAGCTTAGCATAGCTAGCTAATTGATTCATTCGGACCCTCTGTCGAGAGGGCGAATTTTGTAATAAGTGTGCGTGAGTGTGTGAATGTCTTCCAACCCCACGTCTTTCTCCCTTTTAGTTAACCGCTTGCGATGGTTAGTTCTAGGTAATGTTTTGATTAGCATCCTTATGCTTGCATGTTTGCATTCATTCATCTGTCTTGCATGCATTGGGCTCGGCACATCATACTAACTGCATTGTATTTCAATACATTTACTTGAATACGTGTTCAACAGCATGTTATCAAGTTGCATTTCACACGACATCTTAGAATAGCCGAGCTTATTTCTAGTTGCATTTTGCATGTGTTGCATTAGCCATCTTAACATAAACTAAGATCATGCATGATTTCTAACTAGTTGTTGTTTTGGCTCAGAGTACTAAGTAAGCTTTTTATGCTTTAGCATCTTGCATAAGTGTGAGTGCTGCCATGATAGCATGCTTGCCATGAGGCTAATTGCTTAAATGATATAACTGCCTGAATGCCTGTGGGTGAAGGTTGGATTACTTGAATTGGAACAATTCATCGAAATGCGAGTTTTAAGCCCACTTGAGAGTTGCAAAATCATGTTTTCTAAAGCCCACTTGAGGGTGACAAATCCACGCCTTAGCCTACTTGCGAGTAGCACCTTCAAACCATTTTCAAACAAACAAACATGAGATGTTTTGTTCCAATTTAGGCGATCTAGTCTATACTTGTGTGTTGTGCGCATCACATAGTAAAGCTAGCTAATAACCGGAATAAGAACGCATGCGTTTTCAAAAACAAAATATCATGTTAGTAAAGGCCGATCTTTGATCGGGCGAGCGGGGGTGCTCATTGCATAACCTTCCCCTCTCGTACCCAAGTTCCCAAGCCAAGGCAACTTTGGTGATGACGAACACGTGGCCTTAGGCACAAGTCAGGGTTTCCTAAATTTCCCAAAATAAAACATTTAGGTGGCGACTCTGTATCTGGCAAAGCAGTCCATGTTTGGCACTTCTTTATAAAAATCAGTTTTCCAAAACGATTTGCCGGATTTGGACTCTTTGGTGATTTATCAGTCTTGCATTGCACTTTGCGAGATTAGATTCAGAACCGTGACATTGAGTCCGAACTGTAGTGAGCTAATGAGCAAATCGGATTGCGCACCCTTCGCGCGCAGAGCCGGGACGTTTGGGCACGTCTACAGGTAAGTATCTGGTCTCTGCACTTGCTAGGGTTTTACTCACATAGTATACTGCCCTTTGTTCTCCCTTCTCTTCTCTGACTACCACTACACTCACTGCGTGAAGTGTAGTGCTCTGAAACTGCCAAGTATAAGAGCAATTCTTCTCTAAGTACTGGATTTGCCAGAACTGGAGCTGTTGTCAGGTACTTTTTCCAGTCGGCCAAGGCGACTTCACATTCTTCCGTCCACAGAAAATCTGTGGCCTTCTTCAACAAACTAAAAAATGGTTTACACTTATCAGAACTTTAGCTGATAAACCTATTCAGGGCTACCGCCTTGCTGGTCAAAATCTAGACCTTCTTGGCTAACGTCGGGCTCTTTAAGTTAAGAATGACCTTGATTTGATCTGGGCTTGCCTCAATGCCCCTTCTGGTAACCAAGTATCCCAGGAACTTACCAGACCTGACTCCAAATGCACATTTCGAAGCATTGAGTCGGAGCCGATATGTTCTCAAGATATCAAAAACTGCCTTCAAGTCGGCCAGGTGATTCCTAGGTTCTTTGGTCTTCACAACCATGTCATCAATGTACACTTCTACTGTTTTACCAATCAAGTGTCTGAACATCTTGGTCACCAACCTCTGGTAGGTCGCTCCTGTATTTTTCCAACCCGAAAGACATCACTTTATAGCAGTACAACCCTTTTGGGGTGATAAATGCAGTCTTCTCCTCATCAGGGGGATACATTGCTAACTGGTGGTATCCCCTGTAAGCATCCAGGAAGCTTATCCTCCCATGCCCTGAAGTAGCATCCACCAGCTGATCGATTTTAGGCAGAAGAAAGCTGTCTTTGGGGCAAGCCTTATTCAGACTGGTGAAGTCAACATAAACCCTCCACTTGCCGTTCTTTTTTTTCACAACCATTGTGTTGGATAGCCAAGTAGGGTAGTTCACCTCCCAAATAGACTTGGCTTCCAACAGTTTGTCCACTTCTTCCTCTATTGCCTCCACATGAATCAACATCGGCCTCTTTGCCCGCTAAATGACAGGTTTAGCCGACCTGTCTACATTGAGCCTATGGCAGGCGACCTCGGGGTCAATGCCAAGCATCTCGTATGATGTCCAGGAAAACACTTCTATGTTTGCTCGCAAGAAAGTCTCGAACTCCCTTTCTTCCTCCTTGGCTAAGCCTGAGCCGAGAAGAAAGAAGCGCTCTTCTTCATCTTCTTTTACCAGAATCTTCTTCAAAGCTTTCTCACTCTTGTCGGCCGGCTCTCTGTCAACGTTATCCAGGACTTCCGTGTCCTCGTCTTCAATTTCTACTATTTATGTCTCTTGCACGTTGCAGGTGGATTTCATTGCCGCCATGGAGCAATTTTTTGCTTGCACCTGATCCCCTCTAACATCCTCAATTCCATGCTCCATTAAGAACTGCAACAGCTGGTGCAGTGTTGAGGGAACAGCCCTCATTGCGTGCAACCATGGCCTTTCTAAGATAACATTGTAAGGGGAGGGGGTGTCAATTACTGTAAACTTTGTGCTAACCTTCCTAGTGTCTGCCTATACCTCCAAATTTATTGCTCCCAGAGGCCATGTCGGGATTCCATTGAACCCGACCAGTGGGTTGTCTGACTGCTCCAAATCATCTCGGTGAAGGCCAAGTGTAGACGTCCCCGAACGCCCCGGGAGGGTTAAGTCCCGTTCCGTTCATATTGGGGTCACTACAGTTCGAAGGACTCAAATGTCACGGTTCTAAATCTCGAACCAAAGAGTCCAAATCCGGCAAATCGTTTTGAAAACAGATTTTTTTTGAAAGAAGTGCCAAACATGGACTGCTTCGCCAGATACAGAGTCGCCACCTAAATATTTTATTATGGGGAAATTTAGGAAACCCTGACTCGGTGCCAAAGGCCGCGTGTCCGTCATCACCAAAGTTGCCTCGGCTCGGGAACTTGGGTACGATTGGGGAAGGTCACTTCGTGAGCACCCCCGCTCGCCCGGTCCGAAGACCGGCCTCTACTAACCGTGATATCCGATTTTGAAAACATTACACGTTCTTACTCCAATTATTAGCCTAGAATTACTATGTTGTGCGCACAGCAAACAAGTATAGACTAGATTGCCTAATTTGGAAATAAACATCGCATATCCGTTGGTTTGGAAAACGCTTTGGAATTTGCTACTCGCAAGTAGGCTAAAATACGGATTTCGATGAGTTTTCCAACTCAAGCAATCCAACCTCCACCCACAGGCATTCAAGCAGTTATATCACATAAGCAACTAGCCTCATGGTAATCATGCTGTCATGGCAACACTCACACACATGCAAGGATGCTAAAGCATAAAAGCTCACCTAGTACTCCAAGCCAAAACAGAAGCTCATTAGAAATCCATGCATGGACCTAAACATACTGAAATGTCTAATGCAACGCATACAAAGATGCAATCTAGGCAGGCTCGGCTATTCTAAACATGGCATGTGAAATGCTACAAATAACACGTATTCAATTTGGAATTGAAATACAATGCAGTTTGTATGATGTACCGAGCCCGGTGCATGTAAACAAATGCATGGATGCACGCATGCATAGCATAAGGTATGCTAAAATAAACGTGCCCTAATCTACCATCGAAGCAGGTAAATAAAAGGGAGAAAGAAGTGGGGGTTGGAAGACATACACACACTCACCCACACTTATTACAAGTATGCCCTCACACGGAGGGACCGAATAAATATTACAGTCCGAATAATAAATAAATTAATTATTACAGAAATTTCGATTTACTTAATAAATTAAATGCAGAACAGGAAAGACCGCAGCCCCGCCTCGGGATGCACGAATGATGCATGCTCGATTCCCACTTGCCTGGAAAACCCGTGCCACAGCACTGCTGCCTCTGTTTTCACTGCCCTGCCTCTCCAAAAATTCCCAAAGTTTCAGAATACCTCCCAAATGATCTGAAATACCCCACCGACTGGGGGAAGAGCTCATCGGCTGCTTGTATTGGCCATCGGCTGCTTGTGGTGGTTATCGGCACAAACAAAGTGCCGATCGGCACATTATACTGCCGGTCGGCAGAAAGTTCCTGCAGAGGACAGTTTGACAGCAGCAGCAAAAACAGCAGTACAAGGCATGGTTTTTTGGGCATATGTAAGCATGGCCATGGCCTCCTATCATGCTTGGGGACTCAAGGAGGCATGACTCTTGGTTCTAGGGCCATCAATGATGCATTTGATGCATGATAACCTAAGGAACCAAAATTGCATGTTTTAATTGAAATGCATGCAACACAAAAGATGAAATCCAAAACCTTATCATGTATTAGTCAAAGGTCTTGGTGACTTGAGGATGGAGACAAGTTTCACCACTCAAAGTGTGAACTCCTCTCGATCCTCATGCTTGGCTTGACAATCCCCAAGCCAAACCATGAAATGCAAGTATGCAACATGGTTCAAATGCAATGCAACCTATCATGTTAAGCATGCAAAGAGCTAAAGTATGCAAGGTACAAATGTCATGCAACATGGACCAATTAAGCGTGGAACTAGCATACGCTCAAGGCCTCATTAATCAAACATGCAACAACCGAGATACAAGCATGCAATAATGGACTTAAGCCATAGAGGGCAGCCCTCAAACTCCCCTAAAACAGTGGCAAAACATGCCTCAAAACAAGAGCAAGATGCCACACAAGCATGCAAGCCATAAGGCATAAGGCTAAGGCACAAAGTGGGGCATTGAACCACCACTTAACAAGACCAAACATGGCACATGTTAGGCAACCAAAACAGGTTTTTATCATGCAAAATGGCACCCAAATCCCCTCATGGCACCTCCCAAAATGCATTAAACATGGAAGCATGCACAATGCACCCTTGAATGCATAAAAGGACACACCCTTAAAGCATGAAAGAGAGGACAAAAATGAACATGTGAGCATGGATTAGGGTCTGAAATAGCATGTAAGAGGGTTCCAAACCCTTGAAATCATGGAGGCAATGCATCCTACACATGCACCTACTTGAAGCATACAAGCTACAATGCAAAGGGGCTATACAAAGCATGCCAAGATTGACCCAAACAACCTAGGACAGACCTTATACATGGCAAAACAAGCACATTTCCAGTTTATGACCAGCCACAAAAATAGAAGCAAGATAGGCTAACAAAGCATGCAAAATTACGGTAAATAGAAGAGATTATGAAACAAGTGCAAGATAGAGGTCCCAAACAGGGTTGAGCCCTTCTTCAATGTTGAAGAAGGGCTCAAAATAAGCCTACTTACAGTTTATTACATGCTCAAAAACAGATTATACGCCAGCCAAATATACTATGCAAGAATCATGGCATACAAGGGGGTAAAGAGATAGGTGCTAGATGCTATCATCAAACAGCAAAATACCCTTCATGAGACATGTAGAGGGGGGAAAAATAAGCCACTTTTCAGGCCTGTCGAAGGCCCAAAAATGGAAGCATGGTAGGCTAAAGAAACATGCAACAAAATAAGGACCCAAGGGGGTATTGAAGCAAGTCATATATGGAGGTCCCCAACAGTGTTGAGCCCTTCTTCAATGTTGAAGAAGGGCTCAAAATAAGCCTCTTTGTAGTTTACATCGAAGTTCAAAAATACATGCAACTATGGCTTAGATATGAACCAAGAAAATGCTAGTTTCGGGGAAAAGTGTGCTTACCCTTGTAGACCAACAAACCAGCACCTCTTGGACCAAGTTTTGGTGCTCCTAAGCTCTGCAAATGACCTCCCAAATTCTGGAAATGGAAGTGGTGGTGTTGTGCTATGGGTTGGTGAAGGAATGGCCCAAGAACAAGGGTGTTTGGAGGTTGAATGAGAGAGATATAGTGAGAGATGGAGGGATATCTATGTATATATCAGATATACATGGTATATCTCTGGTTTTTTGTTCCAAGCATCCAACCCTAGACAAAGGAGAAGGAGTGGTGCTTATATAAGGCAAGGAAAGCACTTATCTTAAGGGCTAAGCAAAGAGAAAGGTTCAAGGGGGGGTGCAAAAGAGTCTAGGCTTCTTGGAGAAGCTAAGATAGCTGGCCAAGCTTCTCCAAGAAGCTTTGGCTAAAGGGTCACCTTCTAGAAGCTTAGAGGGTTCAAAGGGCTCACAAGGGTGCAAAATGGCTACATATATGCACGTGGAGCTGGTTCTGTGCATCCCAGCTGGCACAGCTGGTATGCACCCAGCTTGGAGGGTGCAAAGGGTGCAAACCAGCCAGAAAATTTGATCGTTGGCCAAAATAAAGTGCCGGTCGGCACTATTTTCTGCCGGTCGGCTAAATAGAGTGCCGATAGATGATTCTGAGGTCAAAAAATGGCCGGTGGGTACGAAAATTGAAGCTCCGGAAATTAGCTTTCCAATGGCGCAAACCTTGCATCAAAATTCCTCCTGTGAAAAAAGTTATGCCCTTTTCCGTGAAGCCGCGCAGACTCGATCCAACCGGGATGATGCCCAGCTTCAACCAACCATATCTCCTCCACCCGGGCTTGGCTCTAGGAGATTCTTGAGTGCAAAGTGAAGCCCCGGAAGTCTTCTTTCCGATGGTGGTGGCCTCATAGCTCAACTCCAAGTATGCAATTGAATAAGCCTGATTCAGCGAGGGCCGCTCGACTTTCTTCTACCCGGATTCATGCCGAACTTCTCCCAGACCAGTTTTTCTCCTCTCCTTTCTTCTTTTCTTCAACTCCAAACCCCTAAGCGAAGTGTTTTGAAAGATTTGTCTCTCTTCTTGCCGAAGAAACTGAACCTGTGCCCTGCACATCTCTCAACACCGAGCAAACCATCAGCAATGCCCAAGTCTTGAGGGCGGTCAAAAATGGGGTGTCTACACCAAGCTCCTTGTAACATCTGACATATATGATGTCACAAGAGATGCCTTGGTCAATCAGAATGCGCCTTACCTGGCATTCTCTAATCTTGAGGGTCACTACTAGAGCATCATTGTGTGGATGCTGCACTATGTCGAGGTCCGCCTCAGTAAAGGACATCATTGGTCCCTAGTACTCGTTTATCCTGGGCCTCTTTTGCTGGACCTGACACACATGTTGTAAATGCCTCACCTTTTGGGTCTCTCCTCGCATATCATTCTCATTAACCTTCAAGTGAATCACATTGATACTTGCTATGGTTGTGGTGGTGGTGGTGCCGGGAGAAGCCTTGCATGCTCTTCCCTCATTCTGGCCTCATCTACTAGGTCTCTCAAGTGACCCTGTCTGACCAGATCTTCCAAGTGCGTTTTCAGGGCTCTACACCCTTGAGTCAGTTGTCCATCCTCATTGTGGTAAGCGCAGTGCTTCCCAAGGCTCCTTCCCATGAACTCACTAGGAATTTTTTCTGGTGCTCTATAATACGGTTGGTTCCTAATCCTTTCTAGAACTTTATAAACTAGGATCTAGAACACAGTGGTGACTGCTTGTGCAACCCTCAGCCCTGTTTCCTGCTTATTAAAACCAGTATTACTTCGACATCGCTTCAGCGAGCCGTTTTTCTTCTCTTACTTCGGCACCTTCGTTCCCAGTGTATCCTCTTTTGCTCTAGCATATTTCTCTATCCGTGCCATGAGCTCCTCTATACTCTTTGGTAGAGTTTTTGCCAGTGACTTCTGAAGCGGGCATTCATCCTCCAGGCCGTTCTTAAACGACACGACTACCAACTCCTGGTTACATCCCGGTATTCGATTGAACACCTCATACTACCTTTTGGTATAAGCCTTGAGGCTTTCACCCTCGCCCCATTTTTAGAACCATCAAGGAGTCTACCCTTAGTGGCTGCAACTTATTGTAACAAACCTGGCCATAAACATCTCGGCCAGGCCTTTCCAACTCTTCACAGTTCCTTTCAGCAACTTATGAAACCAATCTGATGCAATTTCCCCAAAGAATGAGGGGAATACCTTGCACAGCAACGGTTCATTTCTGATATACAAAGCCATTGAATTCAGATATAAATCGACGTGGAAGTTCGGATCGGACTTACCATCATAAATTTAGAACCTCAGCATATGGAACCTTTTTGGGGCCTCAAACTTATCCAACTTCACTGAGAACAGCGTTCTCGGCTTGACGGGGGATGTGACCTTGGCATTCTACCGCTTCCTCTGGAGGTAGTCCCTCAAATCCTCCTTAGGTCAACCAGGAGCTCGGTTGTCAACAGATTTCAGTCTTTTTGGTGCGCTACTCTCGGTGTCGTTATGTGTCCTCTTGGACTTCTCTTCATTCACCTTGTCAAAACACAGGCCCTTCCCTTGGATATTCTGGGATTCTTTTACATATGTTCCCCTGGTACAAGGTGTCCTTTGAGAGTCACCTCTGACCGACTCTCCTCACCCGACATCCTGTGAAGGCCGATGTGAGGGCTCCTTTTCCTTACCATGCTGCGGGACTGCGGAGATTGTTTTCTGCCCCCCTTTCGGGGCATCAGTCTTGTCTCCTGGCATCGGCGTGTCCTACAACGGAAACGGTGGTTGCATGACGTTGTTATGCATCATGAAATTGACAACTGATTGTAGATCTACCAACTTATTAGCCATTCCCTTCATCTCGTCATCCCTCCTCAAGCATCTATCCTTCCATACCTGGAGGTCGCTTTCGTTGTAATACTCATCTCGGCTTGATTTCTTCGAGACATCTCCCTCTTTGCTGATGTCCTTATCCCTGGGGATTCTGATCCCGTGTTCCTTTATTATGGTTTTCTTCCTCGATGTTAAGATCGGTATGTTTACCACTCCCACTAGGGATGTCGTCCCCAATCGTTTCTCCCTGTCCGTTGTTGGCCATCTATTTTCCTTTCGTTCCCACAGATGGCGCCAAATTGTGGGTGTTGATTTCTGGCCACACAACCAAACGGGAAACTCAATTGGCAAGCACGGGCAGAATAGATTAAGCCCGAACAACCTGTTACAGAAAGATAAGAATCTGGCGATGGTTCATCCATCCAAGGGCACTCCGATGCTTAAGTCAGTAATCAAATATCTGTCAAAGTTAGCAAACTGTGCTTAACTCATAAGAAATAACTTACTGCTTACAGTATATCCACCTCCCTAAGACCCACATGGGTACCTTGCTTTTATAGCCAACACTGACATGATCTTTGTAAAAGTCTCACTTCAGTGGACTCAGCCTCAATGCTCATCCCAAACTCTCCGCTAGATAGGAATAAATTCCCTAAGAGCTTTATCTTTATCTAGACTGAGATCCTCCCCTATTCTAGGACTCTTGTCCCTTATCCGATCATCTCAGATTCCAGTATCTCCGCAGATAACCTCGGCCTAGCTGAGATAATCTCGGTATCATGACCAGGCCACGTAGCACCGCGGCTGACACTTCGGCGTCGGCCACATGCTGTCATTCACAAAATATGTCCCCACACTTCTATAGTGCAAATTACCCAAATGTGTAGTTTTACATTTTTGAGAAAATCACTTTTATCCCTAAAAAATTAAACCATGTAAGTGACTACCTTTTTATGTAATTTCCACTTTAATGGGACATTTCGGTTTATAAAAAAAAGGAAGGACTAAACCGTTATTTTGAGATTTATTAGTATTTCACCCTTTATTTTTATTCTATTTAAATATTTTATTGTAATTTTTAAATTAAAAATAATTTCTGAAAAATCATATTTAAATTATTTTATGTCATTATAAAATATAATTTTTTAATATCAACTCATTCGATAATTCCTTTCTAAAAGGTATATTTTTAAACATTTTCAAAAAAAATTCTATTGAAAAAACTTAAGCATATTTTGCTTTTGCTTTTGCTTTTACTTTTGCTTTTGTTCATTAATATATATAGATTTTAATTAATTTTATTTATTATTTAAAAACATAAAGTAGCAATAATTTCATATATTTATATATAAAATTTTGTTTCTATAGCTTAGGTTATTTGGTGTCTCTACCTAAATTCACTCAAATTTAATTCGAATTTTTGAATTTCTACATAAGTTCTTCCCGAATTAAAAATTATATTGTCCAATCTTTATAAAATTCAAGATTTGACTCGAATTGTTTGAGTTGAACTCTTCCAAGTTTGCAACTCTAATAGTTCAACGCTAACAAGGGAGTTGAAAGTTATATAATTGAAATTGTAACAAATTAAAAATTGATATATAAATTGTGGTAAAATTGTTTTCAATATTTTTTTGTTTTCATAATTTGTATTCAAAATATTAATTATTTATATTACTTTATATAAAAATATGTTATTACTTTTTTCACATCCCATACATAGCACGGATTTACCACTAATATAGTAAATAAAAAATACATATTGGCCTATTTTGAGAACCTAGCTAAAATCCAATTTTTAAACTTTTTAACTTTTTTGAATCACATTATTTCTTTACTTTTTTATACATTAAAAAAAACTTTAAAAAATTAAAAAAAAAAAACTTAACACACTTCTCAAAACAAACCATGGTATCATAGGATTTGGGAGTGTTTGTTGTGCGCCCAGCACAGCAGGCACTGTTGTGCGGCCCTATGAATTTATTTTGGAGTCTATTTTGATAATCTAAATTATTCACGTTTTAGAGTATATCAAGTAAAACATACCTGTAAAAAATTAAATTAATCGAATATCGTTAACCCTTTCATCTACTCACATTTATATTCATTATAACGCTTTAAATCACAATATCATTTATTTTTGAACATATAAATGTGAGTAGATGAAAAGGTTAACGATATCCAATTAAATTAATTTTTAACAGATATATTCTACACAATTTATTTTAAAATATGAACTATTCAAATTATCAAAATCAATTCTAAAATAAACCGCCGAACAACAGTGCTGGCATCCCAAATCCGGTGGGATAAGGCCCCACCCCCCCGAATCCGGATCCTCGGTAGCGCTACCCTGTAGCGCTCCCCTGTAGCCCCCAAAACGACGTCGTTTTGGGGGCGGATTTTCAGAAAAAAAAAAAAAAAAAAAAAAAAAAAACGCAGAAGAGGGAGGGAGGGAGGAAGGAGAAGGAGAGGGAGAGGGAGGGAGGAGGGAGGAGCTCGCCGGCCGGACTGAACTGGAGGGGGCCATAAATATTGGGGGAGGGAGAAGGAGGAGGAGGAGGCGGAGAGGTGGAGCTGCTCCGACGACCTGCCACAGCTGCGACCACGGCTGCGACGGCGGGCAGCGATGGCGACGACGACGGCGAGGGACGAGGACAGCGAGCTCCTCCCTCCTCCCTCCTTCCTCCCTCCTCCCTCCCTCTCCCTCTCCTTCTCCTTCCTTCCTCCCTCCCTCTTCTGCGTTTTTTTTTTTTTTCTGAAAATCCGCCCCCAAAACGACGTCGTTTTGGGGGCTACAGGGTAGCGCTACCGAGGATCCGGATTCCCACCCCCCTCTCTCTCTCTCTCTCTCTCTCTCTCTCTTCTGTTCCGTATCTCGAAAAGAATATTCTAATACAATTGTGATATCCTTTGTTACTACAATAATGCTCCGGAGTTCTAATTAGAGCTGCAACAGCTCTAATGAGCTGTCACCCATTAAAAAAAAAAAAAACAGTGAAGTAAAGACAAAAAAGAGAGCAGAAAAAGACAAAATAATACTCTTTTAGTGCTCTGTTTTTAGAGCTCTGGAGCATTACTGTTATCACTATTCAATATTTCTTTTTCTCTTTTTCTTTTCTTATCTTTTGCCCTTTATGTACATATTATAAGGTAATTGTATCTGAAAAATAAGGTTAACATTTCACATCATATAGTTTTATTATTGGGTGATAATAGAGATATTAAATTTTTTACTAAATAAATAAAAATGTCTTAAACAAATGTGAAATCCGTAATTTTGTAGACCCGACACTTATGTGAGATATTTTGTTATTTATTTGATAAAAAATTTAAAATTTATAGCATTTTTCTTTATTATTTATAACTTTGAGTGACGATAGAAAGCACTAGAATTAGAGTTCTAATGCCAACTTTAGTGATGTAGCAATACATAAAATAAAAAAAATACAACATCAAATCATAAAATGGACTCACCTCTAAAGCTCCTCATTTAGAAGTCTCAAACATTTTTGTATAACTTTAAGGTATTAAAGTAAATTATAAATACACATTCTAAACTTTATTTAAAATATAAATTATTACTTATAATTTTAAAAATTATATCTCATCTTTAAAAAAATTTATTTTCACAATAAATAATTTTTTTATTAATACATTATCAAATTAATTAATAATTTTTAATAATATTAAAAATATATTTTAATTAATAATTTTATTAATTTTATTATATAAGATAACAGTTAAAATTTTATTTTTAAAAATAAAATATTCTTATAAAAAATATTTATAATTTTTTAAATCATAAAAAATAATTCATATTTTAATAAGTTAACTATTACATTAAATTTTTATTCGTCCAACTTCCCTTATCACTTCTTAAAAATAAAAATTAAAAAAAATCCCTTGTCACTCTCTCTCTCTCTCCCTTTTTTCTACCCACCTTGTTAATTAGATGGCCACGGCTATATTGTTTGCTGCAACTTATATAAATTAATATAATTTTTTTTATTATTAATTTTGATAAGTTAAAAAAAAAAAGTAATTACTTCGAAATTGAGTAATGCAAATATTAGTATAATAATATTAAGTTAGAGATGTGAAATAAAATATGTATATTTATTTTCTAGTACTTATATCTAAAGTTTGGAAACCATCTAAAATAATATATAAAAAAAAATACAAAATCCTTAAAAAAAATCAATTTCTTTATTTTTCTACATATTTTTTCATAAAAAAATAAATAATTTAACTAAAATAACTAATTTTCAAAATAACCCTTATTTTAAATTAATTTATAAAACTACCTAAAATTTATCATCAAAAATGTAATTAGTTTTGTAAATGAAGAGGTAAAATTGTTTTTCAATCCATGAAATTAGATTAACAATCCCAACCACCTATGAAAATGCTAAAATTATATAGAAATCCAATCTCAATTTACATCAAACTTGAAATATTTTTCATTTCATTTACTTCCAAACTTGAAAATCCATGGGGAATAATAAACCATGGTTGGTTGCTTTTGACAAAAGGTAATATGTACAATAGCACCCAAAAAAAAAAGAAAAAAAAAAAGATAGAGAATCATAACTCTTACCTTGTGTTTGAATTTTCGATTCACGAAAAAATTGATAAAGAAAAAAAATTCTAAATACTCATAAAAAGTAATCAAAATTTTATTTAAAACAATAATATATAATCCAGATTCATTTAAATTTCAAAGTATAAACTCCATCAAACAAATTCTGGACCATACAATATTTTCTAAATAAATTCAGAATACTTTTTAAAAATATTTTAAAACTTTTTTCTTGGCAAATTCTTCACAAATTCATAATCCAAACACACATTAAGAAAGAGTTGGGACCTCCGTGTCCTCGTCTTCAATTTCTACTGTTTCTGTCTCTCGCACGTTGCAGGTGGATTTCATTGCTGCTATGGAGCAATTTTTTACCTGCACTCGATCCCCTCTCACCTCCTCAATTCCATGCTCCATTAAGAACTGCAACAGCTGGTGCAGTGTTGAGAGAACAGCCCTCATTGCGTGTAACCATAGCCTTTCCAAGATAACATTGTAAAGGGAGGGGGTGTCAATTACTGTAAACTCTGTGCTAACCTTCCTAGTGTCTGTCTGTACCTTCAAATTTATTGCTCCTAGAGGCCATGTCGGCATTCCATTGAACCCGACCAGTGGGCTGTCCGACTGCTCCAAATCATCTCGGTGAAGACCAAGCTCCTTATAATATCTGACATACATGATGTCACAAGAGATGCATTGGTCAATCAGAATGTACCTTACCTGGCATTCTCTAATCTTGAGGGTCACTACTAGAGCATTGTTGTGTAGATGCTGCACTATGTCGAGGTTCGCCTTAGTAAAGGACACCATTGGTCCCTGGTACTCGTTTGTCCTGGGCCTTTTTTGCTGGACCTGACACACATGCTGTAAATGCCTCACCTTTTGGGTCTCTCCTCGCATATCATTCTCATTAACCTTCGAGTGAATCACATTGATCACCCGAGGTTTTGCTTGCTATGGTTGTGGTCGTGGTGGTGCCGGGGGAAGCCTTGCATACTATTCCCTTATTCTGGCCTCATCTACTAGGTCCCTCAAGTGACCCTGTCTGACCAGATCTTCCAAGTGCGTCTTCAGGGCTCTGCACCCCTGAGTCAAGTGTCCATCCTCATTGTGGTAAGCGCAGTGCTTCCCAAGGTTCCTTCCCATGAACTCACTAGGAATCTTTTCCGATGCTCTATAATACGATTGGTTCCTGATCCTTTCTAGAACTTTATAAATTGGGATCCAGAACACGGTGGTGACTGCTTGTGTAACCCTCAGCCTATTTCCTATTTGTTAAAACTAGTATTACTTCGGCATCGCTTCGGCGAGCCGTTTCTCTTTTCTTACTTCGACACCTTCGTTCCCAGTGTATCTTCTTCTGCTCTGGCATATTTCTCTATCCATGCCATGAGCTCCTCTATACTCTTTGGTAGAGTTTTTGCCAGTGACTTCTGAAGTAGGCATTCATCCTCCAGGCCGTTCTTAAATGACACGACCACCAACTCCTGGTTGCATCCCGGTATTCGATTGAACACCTCATAATACCTTTTGGCATAAGCCCTGAGGCCTTCACCCTCGCCCCATTTTCAGAACCATCAGGGAGTCTAGCCTTAGTGGCTGCAACTTGTTGTAACAAACCTAGCCACAAACATCTCGGCCAGGCCTTCCCAACTCTTCACAGTTCCTTTCGGCAACTTATGAAACCAATCCGATGCAATTTCCCCAAAGAATGAGGGGAATACCTTGCACAGCAACGGTTCATTTCTGGTATACAAAGCCATTGAATTCAAATATAAATCAACGTGAAAGTTCATATCGGACTTACCATCATAAATTTAGAACCTCAGCATATGAAACCTTTTTGGGGCCTCAAACCTATCCAACTTCACTAAGAACGGCGTTCTCGACTTTACGAGGGATGTGACCTTGGCATTCTACCGCTTCCTCTGGAGGTAGTCCCTAAAATCCTCCTTAGTCCGACCAGGAGCTCGGCTGTCAATAGATTTCAGTCTTTTTGGTGCGCTACTCCCGGGGTCGTTATGTGTCCTCTTGGACTTCTCTTCATTCACCTTGTCAAAACACAGGCCCTTCCCTTAGGTATTCCGAGATTCTTTTACATATGTTCCCCTGGTACAAGGTGTCCTTTACGAGTCACCTCTGACCGACTCTTCTCACCCAACATCCTGTGAAGGCCGATGTGAGGGCTCATTTTCCTTACCATGCTGCGGGACTGCGAAGATTGTTTTCTGCCCTCTTTTCGGGGCATCAGTCTTGGCCCCTGGCATCGGCGTGTCCTGCAATGGAAACGGTGGTTGCATGACGTTGTTATGCATTATGAAATTGACAACCGATTATAGATCTACCAACTTGTTGGCCATTCCCTTCATTTCGTCGTCCCTCCTCAAGCATCTATCCTTCCATACCTGGAGGTCACTTTCGTTGTAATACTCATCTCGGCGTGATTTCTTCGAGGCATCTCCCTCTTTGCTGACGTCCTTATCCCCAGGGATTCTGATCCCGTGTTCCTTTATTATGGTTTTCTTCCTCGATGTTAGGATCGGCATGTTTACCACTCCCACTAGGGATGTCCTCTCCAATCATTTCTCCTTGTCCATTGTTGGCCATCTATTTTCCTTTCGTTCCCATAGATGGTGCCAAATTGTGGGTGTTGATTTCTGGCCACACAACCAAACGGGAAACTCAATTGGCAAGCACCGGCAGAATAGATTAAGCATGAACAACCTGTTACAGAAAGATAAGAATCTAGCGATGATTCATTCACCCAAGGACACTCCGACGCTTAAGTCAGTAATCAAATATCTGTCAAAGTTAGCAAACTGTGCTTAACTCATAAGAAATAACTTACTGCTTACAGTACATCCACCTCCCTAAGACCCACGGGGGTGCCCTGCTTTTATAGCCAACACTGACCTGATCCTTGTAGAAGTCTCACTTCAGTAGACTCAGGCTCAATGCTCATCCCAGACTTTCCGCTAGATAGGAATAAACTCATTAAGAGCTTTATCTTTATCTAGACTGAGATCCTCCCATGTTTTAGGACTCGTCCCTTATCTGATCATCTCGGATTCCGGTATCTCCGCAGATAACCTCGGCCTAGCCGAGATAATCTTGGCATCATGACTAGGCCACGTGACACCTCGGCTGACGCTTCGGCATCACCTTGGCCACATGCTGTCATTCACAAAATATGTCCCCATACTTCTATAGTGCAAATTATCCAAATGTGTAATTTTACATTTTTGAGAAAATCACTTTTATCCCTAAAAAATTAAACCAAAACATGTAAGACCATCTCCAACGGTTCATCAAACCCAGTATCAAATTCAAAATTTGATAAAAAAGCTACTGTTCACTGCTCCAACGGTTGCACCAAATCGATATCAAAATGAGATTTCACCAAACATTTCATCAAACTGAGAACAGGCGAAGCATTTCACCAAATCACTGTTACTGACCGTTGGGTTATAACAACCGGTCGACCAGCCGGTTGACCGGCCGATTGACCAACCGGTCAACCAGTAAAAGATTCAAACAGTTCAGGAAAAAAGTTCAAACCGTTAAAAAAAAAAAAAAAAAAAAAAAAAAATTTTGCCTAACTGATCAACCGGCCGGTCGACCACCCGGTCGTCCCGAAAAAAGTTCAGAAAGTTCAAAAAAAAGTTCAGACAATTCAAAAAAAAAAAAAAATTTCCTAACCGGTCAACCGACCGGTCGACCACCCGGTTGTCCCAGGACAGATTTGGTGAAAGGTGAACCGTTGGAGCATGTGATACCAGATTTGGTGAAATGAGTTATTTTTTACTCAAATTTGATGAAAAATCTGATTCACCGTTGGAGATGCTCTAAGTGACTATATTTTTATGTAATTTCCACTTTAATGGGACCTTTCGGTTTATAAGAAAAAATGAAGGACTAAACGGTTATTTTGAGATTTATTAGTGTTTTACCCTTTATTTTTATTCTATTTAAATATTTTATTGTAATTTTTAAATTAAAAATAATTTCTGAAAAATCATATTTAAATTATTTTATATCATTATAAAATGTAATTTTTTAATATCAATTCATTCGATAATTCCTTTCTAAAAGATATATTTTTAAATATTTTCAAAAAAAAATTCTATTGAAAAAACTTAAGCATATTTTGCTTTTGCTTTTGTTCATTAATATATATAGATTTTAATTAATTTTATTTATTATTTAAAAAAATAAAGTAGCAATAATTTCATATATTTATATATAAAATTTTGTTTCTATAGTTTAGGTTGTTTGGTTTTTCTACCTAAATTCACTCAAATTTAATTCGAATTTTTGAATTTCTACATAAGTTCTCCCCGAATTAAAAATTACGTTGTCCAATCTTTATAAAATTCAAGATTTGACTCGAGTTCTTTGAGTTAAACTCTTCCACGTTTGCAACTCTAATAGTTCAGCTCTAACAAGGGAGTTGAAAGTTATATAATTGAAATTGTAACAAATTAAAAATTGATATATAAATTGTGATAAAATTGTGAAACTTAAATTATAGATTTCAACATTTTTTTATTTTCATAATTTGCATTCAAAATCTTAATTATTTATATGATTTTATATAAAAATATGTTATTACTTTTTTCACATCCCATAGCACGGATTTACCACTAATATAGTAAATAAAAAATACATATTGGCCTGTTTTGAGAACCTAGCTAAAATCCAATTTTTAAACTTTTTAACTTTTTTTGAATAACATTATCTCTTTATTTTTTTATACATTTAAAAAAAAACTAAAATTTAAAAAAAAAAAAAAAAATTTAACACACTACTCAAAACAAACCATGGTATCATAGGATTTGGGATACTTGCTGTGCGCTTAGCACAGCAGGTACTGTTGTGCGGCCTTACGAACTTATTTTGGGGTCTGTTTTAATAATTTAAATTATTCACGTTTTAAAGTATATTAAGTAGAACATACCTGTAAAAAATTAAATTAATCGAATATCGTTAACCCTTTCATCCATTCACATTTATATTCATTATAACACTTTAAATCACAATATCATTTATTTTTAAACATATAAATATAAGTGAATGAAAAGATTAACAATATTCAATTAACTTCATTGTTAACAGATATATTCTACGCAATTTATTTTAAAATATAAATGATATAGATTATCAAAATCAACTCTAAAATAAACCGCCGAACAACAGTGCTGCTGGCATCCCAAATCCGGTGTGATAAGGCCCCACCCCCTCTCTCTCTGTTTGTTCCGTATCTCGAAAAGAATATTCTAATACAATTGTGATATCCTTTATCCTTTATCACTATTCAATATTTCTTTTTCTTTTTTTCTTTTCTTATCTTTTGCCTTTATGTACATATTATAAGGTAATTGTATCTGAAAAATAAGGTTAACATTTCACATCATATAGTTTTATTAGTTGGTGATAATAGAGATACTAAATTTTTTATTAAAGAAATAAAAATATCTTACATAAATGTGAAATCTGTAATTTTGTGAACCTCACACCTATGTGAAATATTTTATTATTTATTTGGTAAAAAATTTAAGACTTATAGCATTTTTTCTTTATTATTTATAACTTTGAGTGAGGATAGAAAACACTAGAATTAGAGTTCTAATGCCAACTCTAGTGATGTAGTAATACATAAAATAAAAAAAATACAACATCACAAGTCAAAACATCAAATCATAAAGTAAACTCACCTCTAAAACTCCTCGTTTAGAAGTCTCAAACATTTTTATATAACTTTAAGGTATTAAAGTAAATTATAAATACACATTCTAAACTTTATTTAAAATATAAATTATTATTTATAATTTTAAAAATTATATCTCGTCTTTAAAAAATTTTATTTTTACAATAAATAATTTTTTATTAATAAATTATTAAATTAATTAATAATTTTTAATAATATTAAAAATATATTTAATTAATAATTTAATTAATTTTATTATTATATAAAAACAACAGTTAAAATTTTATTTTTAAAAATAAAATATTCTTATAAAAAATATTATAATCTTTCAAATTATAAAAAATAATTCATATTTTAATAAGTTAACTATTACATTGAATTTTTATTCGTCCAACTTTCCTTATCTCTTCTTAAAAATAAAAATTAAAAAAAAAATCCCTTGTCACTCTCTCTCTCTCTCTCTCCCTTTTTTCTACCCACCTTGTTAATTAGATGGCCACGGCTATAGTGTTTGCTGCAACTTATATAAATTAATATAATTTTTTTTATTATTAATTTTGATAAGTTAAAAAAAAATAATTACTATGAAATTGAGTAATGTAAATATTAGTATAATAATATTAAGTTATAGATGTGAAATAAAATATGTCATATTTATTTACTAGTACTTATATCTAAAGTTTGGAAACCATCTAAAATAATATTAAAAAAAAATACAAAATACAAAATCCTTTAAAAAAATCAATTTCTTTATTTTTTTACATATTTTTTCATAAAAAAATAAATAATTTAACTAAAATAACTAATTTTCAAAATTACCCTTATTTTAAATTAATTTATAAAACTACCTAAAATTTATCATCAAAAATGTAATTAGTTTTGTAAATGAAGAGGTAAAATTGTTTTTCAATCCATGAAATTAGATTAACAATCCCAACCACCTATGAAAATGCTAAATTATATAGAAATCCAATCTCAATTTACATCAAACTTGAAATATTTTTCATTTCATTTACTTCCAAACTTGGAAATCCATGGGGAATAATAAACCATGGTTGGTTGCTTTTGACAAAAGGTAATATGTACAATAGCACAAGAAAAAAAAAAAAAAAAAGGATAGAGAATCATAACTCTTTCCTTGTGTTTGAATTTTCGATTTACGAAAAAATTGATAAAGAAAAAAAATTCTAAATACTCATAGAAAGTAATCAAAATTTTATTTAAAACAATAATATATAGTCCAGGATCATTTAAATTTGAAAGCATAAACTCCATCAAACAAATTCTGGACCCATACAATATTTCTAAATAAATTCTGAATACTTTTTAAAAATATTTTAAAACTTTTTCTTGGGCAAATTCTTCACAAATTCATAATCCAAACACACATTAAGAAAGAGTTGGGGGGTGGGGGGGGGGGGAGGGGGGGGGGGGGAGAGATTAAAAAAAAAAAAAAAAGGAAAAGATCAAGCAGAGAAGAAGCCATTAATGGCAGAAAGAGAAATCTGGGTTTTAGGCTCCATAACAACCCTGTTGAAATTGAATAGCTCCGTGATCTTCTTCTCTTCTTCTCTTCTTCCCCAAAATTCTTCATCGTCATGATCCAAGAAGACCCATCATCATCATCATGATGTAGCCTCCACCGATTACGAACGAAGACAGACACAGCAGAAAACAAGTTGATCTCTTGATCACTTTTCAGATCCATTTCCATTTTGTTTTGATTTCTTCACACCTCCTCTCATACTCCTTCTGCAACCAACATAGCAATATCTGCCATTTCTCCCTCTCTCTCTCTCTCTCTCTCTCTCTCTAGATCTCTTGGTGGTGGAAAATATGATATTATGATTATTGAATTGTGTTTTCTTCTTCCTCTTTCTCACTAACAAAGAAAAAAGCTTAGATGGATAAGAGGGTTATTTCTATTGGGGTTATTTTATAGGCAGGACCTAAATTTGTGTGTTGTCCAAACAATTTTTGGATAAGGCTGTTTTTTTATTGTTTTTTTATGGGTGAATTGGTAATGGTGCAAATGAAAAATGAGGATATTTTTAAAATATCTCTATTTAATTTTTCTCTTACACCTACCAAATAAAACAATAATTCACCTCCACTATACTTAGTATCATTTTGGGAACATAGTAAAAAAATCCACGTTTTAGAACAAAATGTCAAAAAACGTGACTGTCAAAAAACGTCAGAAAAGTCATTTGGCAAGTGTTAAAAACGCAGCCGTAAAATTACAAATTAGAGCCTATGAAAAAAAAAAATAAAAAAAATAAATCTCTTATGTTGGGTAAAGGGTATTTTGGTCATTTTATAATTTGATTTGACACCATAAATAAATATTAAACTAAAAAGCAAAAAGTCAGCTTTTTACCAACTTTCCAAATCACTTTTTAAAAAAGTCAAAAAATTTGATAAAAAATCAAAAGCCAACTTTTTACCAACTTCCCAAAACAACCCTTAATGGGTGGTGGTACGCTTCCTCTAATTTTGTAATTCTAATTCTACTCACGTGACTTATTCTCATGTAAAATGATTC